>CM065590.1:538982228-539582228 GCA_033119425.1 Bufotes viridis | reverse complement strand
TACATAACCCCCTACAGAAATATATTGAATGTGATGTTGTACTTCAATTTAAAGGAGTTTTCCTAGACCCATCAACCCACCTTAATTAATCCTAAACTGCCTGTAGAATAAAGTTTCCAATATACTCTGTTCCTTGAAGATGCATGGGTTGGCAACTCTAGAACCTGGTCACATGATGTCTTAGGAAATCCTATATTCGCCAAAGCTACATGTCCATCGTAGTTCAGACTGATAAACATGACATCGGTGGATGTAGGATTTCCAAAGAGGCCGATCCACACTACTTTGAGGCGGTAATTATTCTGGATACATTCTTCATCAGGCATGTTAAGAATAATAAAACTGGATTCATGTGGAAAACCCCTTTAATATGGTTGTATTAGGCAGCACTGAGGAGAGAGAGAACTTTCTACCTCCTCATTTAAGTGATTGGCAGGGGTCTCAGAACTCAGACTTCAATTGATCAAACCTGTGCTAAGTCACTATGACATGTCAAAGATTTCGGAAAATGTAGCTAGTCTTTAAAGAGGTTGTATCATTAGAGACACCCCTTTTAAAATTATGCTCTCATTAGCCCCGAGTCCTGCTCCAGGAACCTCTAGCAAACAACTAATTTTGAGAAGCTATAGTCAGCCAGATATTTCAACTGCAGTAGCTAAAATGTGAGGAAGTGGTATTACATAGTAGCCATTCAGATAAATGGCTGACCTTGTCATAAAAAGATGGCCCGAGTGCACCAATATAGGAGCAGTTCTTGCATAGCAGCTCTCCCTTCTGGCTCATGACATCCGTATTCCCTATTAGGGCAATATTAGGGGGTTGTCTTCATCAGACATCTCTGAAGAGGAACTGTCACCTAAATATACTGCCCTATGTAACCCCTCCTCAGTCATACACAGCACCCTAGCAATCACCACTGAAAGGCATGGGGGATGAAGGGAAGCACTCTTCTGATGATCATAATTATGATACCAGTAACCCTATAAGACTCTAGATTTCATCTAATAGTGAAAAGTAATCAGCTGCTCTATTTTAGTCTTCTGAGCTCCTGTTATATAATGACTAATGGTTATTTAACCTATGTCCTGCCCATTATGGCTTTATAGTTCTTGCATAAGGATATTACATGGCCACCTGGTAAAGTTATTGATGTAAAGTCTATTAATGAAAAAAAAAAAAAAAGAAATAAAAACTAACCAGTTCTTACCTCTCCATTTCCCCACCACTGGTCTTAACTTACCTCCCTGCATAAAAGCAGCCACATGCATCCACATGACAGCTGCAGTCAATCACTGATGTCAGCAATCTACTCTGTTAACTACTCTCGGAGTCATATTTTCCTATGCAGAGGCATAAACTCCTAACCATGGAGCCTCATGGCAAAACTTGTAATGGGCCTCTACTCCAGCATGACCATATTCAGCAGTTCAGAACAATAAAAGCTTGTTGTTATATCGGTCTTCCTTATGTACAGGTATAGTGCATAGTGATGACACAGTACACAATTAACGTACAGAGTACAGGGATAGTGCACACTAAAGATAAACGAAATGTTATGAAATTCGTTCACGCTTCGTTTGGTGGTAAAAGTAGAATTGCGTTATGGATTCAGTTACCACGGACTATAAAGCAATTCTCTGACAGAATGCATAACGGAATGCTGTTTGAGGCATTTCGTTATTTATTCCGTCATAATAGAAGTCTGTGGGCTGCATAATGGATCCGTCCCATTTCCGTTATGCAGGAGAAGACTCCCCTGCATAACAGAAATGGAAATGATCCGTTTTGCAACCCATAGACTTTTATTATGACGGAATGAATAACGGAATGCCTCAAACAGCATTCAGTTATGCATTCCGTCATAGAATTGCGTTATGGTTCGTGGTAACGGAATCCATAACGCAATTGACCTTTTACCAGTAAACAAAGAGTGAACGAATTTTAAAATATGAAATCTGCTCATCTCTAGTGCACACAGTGTTGTCACAGTATTGGTATAATGACCCCATGATCTTGTAGCACAGGAATAAAGCCTACAAATAAAGATCTGTCCTTCCTTACCCTTTCTGTAGTCTCAACGTGTGGCATGAGATGACTAGCCTTTATAAATTGTTTTTGAAAAAACATGAATTGGTGATGATAGTTTGTCATGAGATATCTTTCTTGCATGCATGACCACCTAGTGACTGAGTTGTGCATTGCTACCTTTCAAAGGTTTTGCTAGAATATAAAAAATGTTTTATTGGGGGTTGGGAAGGTGAACACTTGCTTCCCCATGGATTATAACTGATTGCTTGGGGTTCCAATAGACGGACACCCTGTAATTTGCTTATTATCCTATCAGAGGACCCTACTGGAAATCTTTTATTACTGAAACTTTAATATACTTTTAAGTGCTGAAAAAGTAGGGAACAGGACTGGAATGATATATGACCCCTAATTTATGAACATTTAGCTTTCTTATTATAGTCAGATCACATATTTTAATGTCTGGCGTATTTTAATAATCATAATATGCACCGCAGGATGAAAAAGTTACAGTCGTTCCACATGTCCTTAGCATTCATCATGACCCTTTGGGTCCTTACAGGGGTTTTACTTGTGCAGCTTTGGAAAGAAGGTCAAGATGCTCCTGGTCTTCTAGCTCTGCAGTGAACCCTCTATAGTCTTACATTTTCCTTTCAGCAGTTCACATCTGTTAGCTTAGACTGAACAAACACTGGTGGTCTTATAGATATGCTGATTTCAATCCGTCTTGTCTCAGACTGATTCAGGCTTATGCACACAGCCTGCAGAGCAGATGATAGATATACCAGCTCTCCACAGAATACCGCTTATTCTAATGTGGTCACATTCATATATTCATTATAGCACTTGGATTTTTTTTCCAGACCACAGTTCTATGCCATGCTCATCAATTCTCTTTATAAATGGCTTATTATGTACTAGAATTTCACATAACAGAGAGTGCAGTATATATTGGAGAATCCTGCTTTTTCCTTTATTTTGCTGTTCAGTTAAGTATCTAAGGAGCCAGGTGTCTGTTATGCATCCAAAACTTTGACTAATTGTCATTGATGAGTCTTCATTTGGAATTAAAATTATTACATAGAACTATTGGACGATACTCTTCTTGGGGTAGCTATACAAATAAATAAAAAAATGCCCATAATATATTGATACGTGAACAATTGACCTTGGAGGGTAGATCAAGAAGACCACTTTCTTAAAAAAACTCACTTATCTTCATGACTCCTGTTCCTGGAACAATCTTTTCATGGGCAGTTTTATCTGTCCACACACATTCCTTGCAGTCACTACTAGTGTTAGGTGCGATTATTCTAATCGCAAATAACTTTGAGAATTTGCGAATATTTAGAATATAGTGATATTTTTTTTATCAGTATCCTCCCTTTTTGCTTGTAGGCCAATGATAAGGCTACAATGTCTTTGTCTGAGCTTGGCAACATCCCTAGCAACCAATAGTAAGTTGCCTACCCCTTACTAAATAAGAACCTCAACAGCAGCCATTTTCTACAGTTTTTTACAGTTCTGAGAGAGACAGCAGTGTTATTGCTGTGCTCTGTGCTTTCCTGTGTCACATTACATTAGATAGTTAGTTAGTTAGCTTATATATATAATACAGATAGTTAGTGGGAGATAGTCAGTTCTGCTGTCCATACTGTAAGAGAGTGTCTGGAGTGGTAGTGGGTGGAAGATACGTGCCACCGGGGGTCGTGGCCCCAGGGGAGTAAGAGCCAGGTCTTTTGTGTTTTGTCAGCAGTGAGTGCTGTCACACAGCGGTCCGGGCCGGCTCTTACTGGGAACAGGCAAAGAGCAGGGTGGGTGTCTGTTCCCCACGGACCACAACGGCTGGACAGGATTCGGTTGTTGGTGTCAGTCTACACTGATCCTGGCAGGTTGGTTATCTCTGGCCTTAGTTGGGTAAGGAAGGAGTTAATCCTTCACTATGCTTGGTGGGTGTGGTCCTCCTGCTACACCCAGGGCTGTGAATATAAGTTTGATGCTCACTGACTGTGGGGTGATGAAGTGTGCTCTCCTGTCTCACTGCAGGAGGCTGATTGCATGGTCGGGCTGAGCTCTGTAGTCCGCTCTGCTAACAAAGACTGCCCAGTTGCTGCAGGCTCCGGGAAGGGCCAAAAGAAGGGATCCTGTGGCCGGAGCCATTCCCTTGTCCAGGCCGACACGTGGGCTGTCTAACTTGCACGAACTTGGACAAACCCGCCCCACGACAAGGTGTAGTACTGATCATGGATGTGAGAGACTGTGTGAACAGGCACCAAGACGCTGGCAGCGTTTGGGACTTCGTTGTGGGAGGTGGGGTTTATAAACTTTGCTGTGGTGTGAATTGCACAGTTTTGATGTGATGCACTGGCGTGAATAAAAGAGCACGGTGTGGACACAAAGCCTGTCTCCTGAGCCTCTATACTGCCACCGCTACCATCTGCCTACCAGAGCAAACTCCCACAATACATACATAGTGCTGTGATGTCACAAGTTCACAAGAATACTTAGTGCACCAATCAGTAATATGTAGTCAGACCTGCTAAAATGTGAAGTTGCATGTATTGCGCAAAAAAGGTGCATCATTAATTGCTGATTTGCGCAATTGCACAAATATATCGGAGCACTCTATCTGCATATAAAGCTATTGTAATGTTCTACTGTGCAAACCATTTTCTCCAGTTTCAGGAAACTTCTAGCAGCTTGAAAAATGTAGTTATAGTGACCCACACCTGTATTGTGCATGCATTATGCTCAATTTACATTGCCGACTTTTGCAATCAAGAAAATAACTGTGAATTTGCAAAGATATGATGACTATTTAACGGAATATTTGCGAAATATCGCAAATTCGAATATTGCCCCTGTCAGTCAGTCAGAAATTTTATTTGCAGTGACCAGTAATACGGCATATGAACAGAGATTAAGAAAACCCTTTGGTCCCTTAACTCTCCCATACCTGTAGCGATTCCTTCGGGCAGTTCCTGTTGACAGCCATGACAGCCAAAAGAAAAATCTAATTTTCCCCATCATCCTGTACTCAGTACCCCATAATGAGAAAGTGAAAACAGTGAAAACAGAATGTTCAAAATATTTGTTAATTTACTGAAAAGGATCAACTAAAATAATGCATTGACTAACTTTACAGACCGTTTACTCAGTACTTAGTTGAAGCAACTTTGGCAGTCATTACAGCCTACAAGGTTTGCACATCTGGATTTGGGGATTTTCTGCCATGCTTTTTTGCAGATCCTCTCAAGCTTTCAAGTTTTCTTGCATCAAACTGCACTCATAATGACAAAGTGAAAACATAATTTTACATTTTCGCTAATTTATTTAAATAAAAAACTAAAATTTCACATGGACATAAGTATTCAGACCCTTTGCTATCAGACTTGAAATTTAGCTCGGGAGGACTCCCATTTCTCTTCATTATCTTTGAGATGTTTCTATACATCGATTGGAGTCTACCTGTGATAAATCAGTTGATTGAACATGATTTGGAAAGACACAACCCTGCCTGTATAAGTTCTCACAGCTGACAATGCATATCAGAGCAAAAACCAAGCCATGAGAAGGAAAGAACTGCCTGTAGAGCTCAGAGACAGGATTGTGTTGAGGCATAGTCCTGAAGAAGAGTACCAATAATTAGTGATGAGCGGCAGGTTCAACATTGGAATTCGCAATATTTCGCAAATGGCGAATATTCGTTATAAATTCAGGAATTCACGATTATTTTCTTTATTGTGAAAATTGGCAATGTAATATGCGCATATTGCGCGCACAATACAGGCTTGGGTCACTATTGCTACATTTTTCAAGCTGCTAGAAGTTTCCTGAGACTGGCGAAAATGGTTGCAATAGCTTTATATGCAGATAGAGTGCTCCTATATATTTGCGATTGCAAATACGTGCAACTTCACATTTTTAGCAGGTCTGACTACATATTAGTGATTGGTGCACTGAGTATTGTTGTGAATATCACATCACTATGCCTGTAGCATGTATCTATGGACAGCAGAAACTATTACACTACCTAACACCCTGCACTGGAACCAGCTACACTATATCACCATCTATCCTACACTGACTATCTCCCACTAACTATCTGTATTATATATATATAAGCTAAGTAACTAATCTAATGTTATTTGACACACAGGAAAGCACAGAGCACGGCAATGACACTGCTGTCTTTCTCAGAACTGAACAAAAAAAACAGCAGAAAATGGCTGCTGGGGAGGTTCTTATATAGTAAGGGGTAGGCAACATTCCTATTGGTTGCTAGGGATGTTGCTAAGCTCAGACAAAGACATTGCAGCCTTCTCGTTTGGCAACAAGCAAGAAGCAGGGAGGAATCATGGGTTGAGAGGAAATAAAATCTAGAATATTCGCGAATATGAATATATAGCACTATATTTTAAATCATAGCGAATTCGCGAATTGGCGATATTTGCGATTAAAATCTGTGATGCAAATATTTGCGCCCACTACAAAAAATATCTGCTGCACTGAAAATTCCCAAATGCACAATGGCTCCATAATTCTTAAATGAAAGAAGTTTAGAACAACTAGGACTCTTCCTAGAGCTGGCTTCCCCAACAAACAAAATAATTGGGGGAAAAAGTCTTGGTAAGAGAGCTGACCAAGAATCAAATGGTCACTCTGGTTGAGCTCCAAAGATCTCTTGTGCAGTTGGGAGAAACATCCAGAAGGTCAAACATCACTGCAACATTACACCAATCTGGGCTTTATAGCACAGTGGACAGGAAGAAGCCTCCGCTCAGTGAAAGATACATGACATTAGGCAAAAAAGCACTGAAGATACTCACAGACTGTGAGAAATGAAGATAAAACTATTTAGACTCAATTGCCATGTTTGAAGGAAACCAGGCACTGATCAATACCATCCCTACAGTGAAGCGTGTTGGAGGCAGCTTCATTCGGCGGAGGTGTCTTACAGCTGTCTTACATTTAGATCTGCTGCTGGATGCGTCGAAGTTTATGGAGAGGCCTGCACCTCCTCATAACTTCGGCAGATCCTCCGCCAGCTATGGGCTTAAAACTGGCATCTAAAACCCTAAGCACACAGCCAGGACAACACAGTGGCTTAGAGACAACTCTATAAATGTCATTGAGTGGTCCAGTCAGAGCCCTGACTGGCACCCAGTCGAACATCTCTGCAGAGATCTGAAAATGTCTGTCCATCAAAGGTCCAACCTGACAGAGCATGATAGGATCTGAAGAGAAGAATGGCAGAAAATTCCTAAATGCTGGTGTTCAGCATCCTTTGTTGACTTTTATGGGAGTTCTGATAAGTGTGCATGCTGGGAGTTGTAGTTTCATTACATCTATGGTTCCGGAGGTTGCTGATTACATTTCTGATATTGCTTCAGGAGCCCATTCGAAGAAGCCCTGCAGTGTAACACATGCCACATTGCAATTACATGAGTCGGCATGAGTCAAACATTAGGGCTGTGAGTGAATCTTGCAGAATGAATATTACTGTAAGTAATGAGAAAAGAAATGTCTAAACACTCTCCAGCTCTAATACTGAACAGGGTTGCTTTATGTTAATATATAAAGAGCATTTATGTCACGGTTCTGTAAAGATATAAATTTATATCATACTCAAACTATCTATTTATGTTTCTGGATAATCAACATCTCTTTCTGCTTACTATAGCAATGCCATTATTGGAAAATAGTTTCATTCAAAACCAAATCTCTTTTGCTTTAAAAGCTTGGTATGAAAATACAAACAAAAATATCAGAGCCATTAGTTTTTATTTACATTTTTTTTATATCTGGCTTTGGAGGATGGAAATGATCCTTTTTATATAGCTAGAGTCCTTGCTTTATAAAAGTAGATTGAATTTAGAGCAAGTCCTTAAAGAGGGTGTCTGGGTTCTAGACATTGACGATCTGTCCTTAGATCAGATCAGTGGGGAGTCTGACATCTGGTACCCCCACCAATCAACTGGTCTCAGCATATGCCGGTTCTGGAAATAACACTGAGTATGGAGCCAGAAGCATAGCTCCATCCATTGTGTAGTGAATGGTAGCCGCTCTGCCGAAACCCAGCATGTCCACTACAAAATGGATGGAGCTGTGCTTCTAGCTCTATTAGTTCTGGAAGCAATGACTGCTGAGCCCAGCTGATTATGGGTTGCGGCCCCCACTGATCTGATATTGATTTTCTGTTCTGAGGATATGTGATCAATGTGTAGAACATGGAAAACCACTTACAGGGGAATGTATCACCAAGATTTATATATATATTTTTTACTATCTTAAAGGACCTGTCACCATTCCCGACATGCCTATTTTAATGACTGCATGCTTCCACAATACAATAACAGTTCTGGAGCATCTATTCTTAAGTCTGTATGTTGTGCCATTCCTTTATTATTTGCACTAGAAGTTATGAATGAATTGCTGTCAGTCTGCAGTAAAGGTACAGAGGGGAGGTAACCAGTTCGGGGTGTCCCTGAGCAAACTGACAATGGCAGCACTGATTAAATAGAGTGAGTCTGTGCAGGTACACACCCCCAACCTGTTACCACCCCTCTGTACCCTTACTGCAGACTGCTAACAAACATAACTTCTAGTAGAAATAATGGCACAACATACAGACATAAGAATAGATGCTCCAGAATTGTTATTACATGGGGAATGCATGAAGTTATAAAAACAGGCATGTCAGAAGAGGTGACAGGTCCTCTTTAAACAAGATACTGACACATATTCATTTTTATAATCTTTTTTTCCTGATTGTTGATTTTCTTTTTAAACTATACTTTGTGTACATTATATGTGGGCAGCTTTAACAGAACTCATAGAGATGCTTTGCGTAGAAACCTGTAGACTGGAGATGACTCATTGACTTATATGTTCAGCTACCTGTGTTGAGGTCATTGTGCAGGAAGGGGGAGGAGGTAAGTTGTGTCTATTAGTGTTAATATTCGAATCGCATGGGAGTGCCTAGTGGGGATTAATTGGACACTAACAGTAACAATTGAATGCGGTTTTTGGGAATCATATTGGATGTAGTTGGTTGTTGTATGACTAGTTTTCAGTCCCTGGACCTTTATTTTTATTTTTATTTTATTTCGATTTTCATCATTGGGATTTATGAATTTTATTGAATTTTATTGATTACTACATTTTTGGTTTACTCCGGATTATGGGTGCCATATCGGTACCAATACTTTGATTTTAAATCGCAAATTTTAATCGAGAATATCGCAACTTCAAGAATTTGCGAATATTAAGAATATAATGAGTTATATTCATATTTTCGAATATACTACTTTTTTTTTAAAATCAGTAACCTCCCTTCTTGCTTGTGGGCCAATGAGAAGGCAGCAATGTCTTTGTCTGAGCTTAGCAACATCCCTATTAACCAATACTAAAGTTGCCTACCCCTTACTATATAAGAACCTCCCAAGCAGTCATTTTCTGCAGTTTTTTCAGTTCTGAGAGAGACAGCAGTGTCATTGCTGTGCTCTGTGCTTTGCTGTGTCACATTACATTAGATAGTTAGTTAGCTTATATATATAATACAGATAGTCAGTGTAGGTTAGATAGTGATATGGTGTACATGCTACATACATACATAGTGCTGTGATGTCCCAAGATCATAACAATATTTAGTGCACCAATCCCTAATATGTAGTCAGACCTGCTAAAATGTGAAGTTGCATATATTGCGCAAAAATATGCGCATTATTAATTGACGGTTTGCGCAATCGCTAATATATATCAGAGCACTCTATCTGCATATAAAGCTATTGTAATGTTCTGTCGTGCCAACCATTTTCTCCAGTCTCAGGAAACTTCTAGCAGCTTGAAAAATGTAATTATAGTGACTGGCACCTGTATTATTACGTGCATATTACATTGCCGATTTTCGCAATCAAGAAAATAACTGCAAATTCGCGAAGATATGATGAATATTTAACTGAATATTTGCAAAATATCGCAAATTCAAATATTGCCCCTGTCGCTCATCACTAGCACTATCCCCCATTGTGAGTGGCAGTGGTTTATATATAACAGTAAAAGTGACGCACAGGATTCACAGGAAAACAAATCGGGTGCTCTCAGTATGGTGGATACACCCTTACCACCACAAAAGAGTATCAGAAATATAACAATATACTGGGCACTCCAAGGATATAGAGAAAAATAGTGAATTGATAAAATGGCAATATCGAAAGTTTTTATTATTAAAACCAAATTATATACACATTAGTCTCCAGCAGAAATAAACTAGGGATTTGTCTCCAGTTCTCTATTGACCATCAATCCAACATGTTCTCCACTAGATATTCGCAGGACCTATAGACAGGGCCGGCGCCACCTGTAAGGCGACCTAGGCAATTGCCTAGGGCGCAATTTAGCAGGGGGCGCCGGAACCCTGCGATTGAAAAAAAAACAAAACAAAAAAACTTATGTGGTAACGGGGCGGCCGGCGCGCCGCCCCGCTATCATGTTGCACTGCCTGAGGGGGGGCGGACCGTACCGGGTGACACCAGTCCCTGGGGTGACACCCGGTGCGGTCTCCCGCCCCAGGCACCAGAGCAGAGTCGCGGCAGCGGAGCGTGCAGGAGGAGGGCGGGCCGGAGCGTGTCCCGTCCTCCCCTGTTCATCTGATAGGCTGCCGGCCTAGTGCTGGCAGGCAGCCTATCAGAGGCCGGTTCAGGAGGCGCGATGGCGTCATCGCGCCGCCTGAGCCGTACAGCGCGGGACACAGGCCGGAAGAGGCCTGCATCGCATCGCTGCCAAGGAGGTAAGTATGTGTTTTTGTTTTTTTTTGTGTTTTTTACTCAAATCATATGTGGGGGCTACTGGCACATAAGGGGGGTCACTGGCGCCTATAGGCTGGGCTACTGGAGCATAAGGGGACTACTGGCACATAAGGGGGCTTGCTGGCACATAAGGGGGGCTTGCTGGCACATAAGGGGCTACTGGTACATGGGGGGCTACTGGTATATAAGGGGCTTGCTGGCACATAAGGGGGCTACTGGCACATAAGGGGCTACTGGCACATAAGGGGTCACTGGCACATAAGGGGGCTACTGGAGCATAAGGGGACTACTGGCACATAAGGGGCTTGCTGGCACATAAGGGGGCTACTGGCGCATAAGGGGGACTACTGGCACATAATGGGGGGCTACTGGTATATAAGGGGGCTTGCTGGCACATAAGGGGGCTTGCTGGCACATAAGGGGCTTACTGGCACATAAGGGGCTACTGGCACATAAGGGGCTTACTGGCACATAAGGGGCTACTGGCACATAAGGGGGCTACTGGCACATAAAGGGGCTTGCTGGCACATAAAGGGGCTTACTGGCACATAAAGGGGCTACTGGCACATAAGGGGGACTACTGGCACATAAGGGGCACTACTGGCACATAAGGGGGAGCTACTGGCACATAAGGGGGCTTGCTGGCACATAAGGGAGGCTACTGGCGCATAAGGGGGCTTGCTGGCACATAAGGGGCTACTGGCACATAAGGGGCACTACTGGCACATAAGGCGGGCTATTATTATTGTTATAAGGCCGCCTCTGTATATTGTTATTATAATGGCCCCCTCTGTACTATTCTTATCTTAATAGCCCCCACTGTATTAGTATTATTATTATTTATACAGAGGGGCCGTTATTATAATAATAGCACAGAGAGGGCCTTTATATTAATAATAATACCGAGCTGTGTTGCCATGTTGGAGGGGAGAATTGGGATATACCCTATATACTGTGTATTATATTATGGGGGCACTAGGAGGAAGGCGGGAGAGGAGCACTATGGGGGCATTTACTAGGGGCACTATATAGGGGTATTTCATACTGGTACATTATGGGGACATTAGCTGAGCTGGGGTATTACAAGGGGTATTTTTGCACTGTATATTAAAAGGAGAATTATTACTACAGGGGGTATTATGGTGGGCTTTATTACTCCCCATGTTATGACTCCCCAGTAGCAGCACCAGCCTCTCCCTGCTCTGCTATCCCTCTGATCCTTCTCCAAATCCTTATTCTGATATCTTTCTCTTTAGGATAAAACACATCATCAGCTCCGCCGATCCCACAGTATACAGTATACCTCTACACCGATCCCCCAGCCAAAGTGTGAAGTGGTGTCCGAGATCCCCAAGGGCCAAGCAACTGTAAGTTTTCATGTGAAATATGTTTGTTATACACATATAGCATACACTGCGCACAGCGTCATTGATTACTATGACGCCGTGCGCTTCGTGTCGCCGCTACAGTACCGTAAGGGCAGATCATCTGATGGGGGCGTCAATTTTATCTTGCCTAGGGCGGCAAAAATTCTTGCACCGGCCCTGCCTATAGATATAACTCCTCCAATAGTCTGTCTGTCATGAACAATACTAATAATAGTGAAATATTCTCCTAAAATGACACTAAGCGAAACTACATCCACTATTGTGCAGTCAGCAATAGTTATGCAAATAGCGTGCATGTGCAAATGAACAAATCAACTATTGTAAAAACGCAATATATATCCAGTGCCTCCTAATCTGATCCAATGTCACCGTTTTAGTTAATAGTGATGATAATTAATAGTAGTCTCAATGTCCCTCTAAAATCAATCCAATAACACCATTTGTTAGTTAATGATAATAACTGATTGTCCAGTGTTCATATTGCAACCGTCCTTATTTGAAGTCCAGCTTTTATAACTAAAGTCCTCAGAGTCTCACCATTCAATCCTGCAGGTTGTATTAGCGGCGTCCTGCTATATTCCACATCAGCGGCGTCCGCTGCAAAACAATTAGACACGTGTCTCTCCTACCTGAGTCTGCCGGCTGATACAGGAACGCTCTTACCCCGGTATTGAGGTTCGGCTTTCAGGAGGTGTTTCACTTTCACTCCCGTTTGTTCAGCCTTCTCTCCTTTAATTTGCTGTAACACGTGGATCGCCCGACCGTAGTTCCAAAGTCCAGGCTTCCTTGTTCATTCAGCGTATAAATCGTTCCTGGGGCGTATACTTGAGAATTGGCGTTCTCTGTATTAGTGCACTATTCAGGGGTCCGACCAGACGCGTTTCGGGGCTTTGGTCCCCTTCTTCAGTGGTCTGACCAAGCCTGGACTTTGGAACTACGGTCGGGCGATCCACGTGTTACAGCAAATTAAAGGAGAGAAGGCTGAACAAACGGGAGTGAAAGTGAAACACCTCCTGAAAGCCGAACCTCAATACCGGGGGTAAGAGCGTTCCTGTATCAGCCGGCAGACTCAGGTAGGAGAGACACGTGTCTAATTGTTTTGCAGCGGGACGCCGCTGATGTGGAATATAGCGGGACGCCGCTAATACAACCTGCAGGATTGAATGGTGAGACTCTGAGGACTTTAGTTATAAAAGCTGGACTTCAAATAAGGACTGTTAAATATGAACACTGGACAATCAATTATTATTATTAACTAACAAATGGTGTTATTGGATTGATTTTAGAGGGACATTGAGACTACTATTAATTATCATCACTATTAACTAAAAGCGGTGACATTGGATCAATTAAGGAGGCACTGGATATATATTGCGTTTTGCACAGTTGGATTTGTTCATTTGCACATGCACGCTATTTGCACAACTATTGCTGGACTGCACAATTGTGGATGTAGTTTTCGTTTAGTGTCATTTTAGGAGAATATTTCACTATTATTAGTATTGTTCATGACAGACAGACTATTGGAGGAGTTATATCTATAGGTCCTGCGAATATCTAGTGGAGAACATGTTGGATTGATGGTCAATAGAGAACTGGAGACAAATCCCTAGTTTATTTCTGCTGGAGACTAATGTGTATATAATTTGGTTTTAATAATAAAAACTTTCGATATTGTCATTTTATCAATTCACTATTTTTCTCAATATCCTTGGAGTGCCCAGTATATTGTTATATTAGTGATATATATATATATATATATATATATGTAAATATATAAACCGGGACCCTTTCAGACAGTCTTTTAGTCAGGCAATACTGGCACAGACTGGCAGAGATACAGTTTCCTTGTCCAGGATTTATTGGTCACGACCCACAACCAGCAAATTATACAAGCTTGCTTCAGAAACAAGCAACAAATGTCCTTACATTCAGGTTTCCACAAGGTGTGACACAGGTTTCTCACCCACTTTAAGCTCACCTGGAGCTTCCACTTGACACATTGGTATTCTCAGTGCATCTTAGGCCTCATGCACACGACCGTATGTGTTTTACGGTCCGCAAATTGCAGATTCGCAAAAAAAAAAAACGATGACGTCCGTATAGCATCCGTTTTTTTTGCGGATCCGTTATTTTTGTGGATCCATTGTAATAATGCCTATATTTGTCTGCAAACTAGACAAAAATAGGACATGCTCTATTTTTTTTGTGGAGCTACGGAACGGACATACTGATGCGGACAGCCATTGAAATGAATGGGTCTGCATCCTATCAGCAAAAGAAAAACGGAACGGACAAGGAAACAAAGTTAGGTTGTGTGCATGAGGCCTTACTCTCAGACCAGCGCATATATATTACTTAGTGGAAGTTTGCATTTTCTAATTAGTTTGGCACCTGGTTAAGGCAGAGAACATCCAGGATGGAGTATGGGAGTGACTTTTCCACCCAAGCTCTTCAGTCACTCCTAAATCCCGGACCCAAAATCCAGCTCTAACCAACAGACTCAGTGGGCCACATTTATCATTACACTTCCATCTTACTCCAATTTCACATAAGTCCAAAGTCACTTTTGGCTCAGTCAGATTTATTAATGGTCCTTCATCCTTCAGTAAACGGCTTTACAAAAGTCGCTCATATTTACAAAAAAGTCGCATGTTCTATTAAAAAGTCCCATAAAATAAGCATGGTCCTCACTGGAGTGAAATTGGGACTTTTTTGCGACTTTTTAGCGACTTTTTTGCGACTTTTTAAAAAAGTCCCAAAGATAAATCTGGAGTGAAACTCATTAACATGGCTAACTACGCCTATTTTTACAAAACTGGAGTGAGTGGTGTACACGTAAAAATGTCGCAAAATTATGCGCAAATGAGTGTGAAAAGTCGCAAATGCCCTATTTTGGGACTTTTTATGCCAGAATTCTGGAGTGAAGGTATGATAAATCATGGCCAGTGACTTTGCATCACTGGACATACCTTACCCCTTGAATGTTTACTTAATATATATATATATGTTGATAAGGCTGATTAGTCAGCCTGCATTTGTGGGAGGGGCGGAGGCTCTTCATATACGAGCCACAGCCTCACTCACGGGCGTGTGTTCTCAGGTGCACAGCTGCCGCTGGGTGTCATTAGCAAACTAGCTTCCCTGGTGGTAGGATTCTTTCTTTGCAGCATGGAGCCAGAATGGAGCTTGTTATTTTGCTCTCTGCTACCGTAGCATGCACGCCCCATAATATGTAAGTAACTTGGGCCGGGACCGTCTCTCCTGGCTGGTCGGAACCGACTTTGCTAGAGAACGGGAGGCTTCGCCTCAGAATCTGCTACCTCAGGTTTGTTCGTTGGGGCTAAATATTTCTATTTCTTTTCAACTTTGTTTGTTTGGTAATATGAGTTAGTTCCTATAAATCTTACACTTCACGTATTTCACTGCTCCATGTACTTAAAAACCCTGCCGCACTTTTATGCTCTGCTATTATCCTGAGCGGCATTTACACTTTCGGTTTTATTTCATGTCTCATGCCTCTTATGCCTACTATTGTACCATGCTTCTACGACTCAGATGCATCCGCACGTCTTTTACTGTCACAGCACTTTCCTACTCTGCTCATTCCCAGACCAGCCTTACTTTTGGCTGTTACAACATGTTTTACTCCCTGCTCACCTGAGCTGTGTCCATATGTCTGCTATTTTCATCATTCTTCACCCGTTAATCACATTCAAGATGCGTTCACCTGTTGGTTGTTACATCACATTCTGTACCCAGCCGACATCCGGATCCGTATTACACGCCTGTTATTACATGTTGTATACTCTGCTTACAGCCATAGCTGCTACTGTTACTCCATTTTTATTCTCTGGACGCACCACACTGGTGTTCACACTTTGCTCCATTCACAACCAGAGCTGCGTTCATGCGTCGACTGGAATACCATGTTTGCTCTGCTCACAGTGAGAGCTGTGTTTACACGTCCGCTGTCACAACATGTTCATACTAGGCTTGTTTCAGAGCGGCATTTACGTTCACTGTTACATCATGTTTATCCTCCACTCACATTTAGAGCTGCTATTCTACCAATTTCATTCTCGGCCACACCCAGAGGTGCATTCACACTTACGCTGTCAAATCATTTTTTGCACTTCACCCACGACCAGAGTTGCATTCATACGTCTATCGGTATATCATGTTTGCTCTACTCGCATCCAGAGCTGCGTTCACACGTCCTATGCTACTACGGGTTCTTTCCAGGCCCATTTCAAGAACTGCATTCACTTCGCTGTTACATCTATGTTATGCTCCGTTCACAACCAGAGCTGCTGTTATACCAAATTTCATGCTTCTGCTCATATCCAGAGTTGTGTTCACAACTGCTTCACCAGGTTGTATACCCCACTCACCAAAGCCGCTTTGCATGTCTGCTGTCTCATCAAGTTAATATTCCATTCACATCCAAAGCTGCGTCGCATATTTACTTTTACATCTTGTCCTATACTCCATTCACTACTAGAGCTGCGTTCACGTGTCTGCTTTTGCATAATGTCAATACTCTGCTCACTTTCAGATTGCATTTATATGTCTGCTTTATACCATGCTTTTCATGCTCTACCAATACTCAGAGCTGCGCCCGTACCATGTTTTTATAGGTACCACTCACATCCAAAGCTGCGTTCACCCATCTGTTGTTACATTATGTGTTGTACTCTGCTCCCACTCAAAGCTGCATTCTCCTGTTCATTGCTACGTCATGGTTTTAATCAATAATCTCACCGGGGCAGTCTGCACCTACCGCTCTGGTACCTCTCTCCCGACAAACATAACTGCATTCTTTTCAGGCTTACGTTCCTTTCCTCGGTGGTCTGTTACATTCCATAGGCCTACTTTTCTGTTCACTTCAAAATAAAAATAAATTATTTTTGTCTTCTTTAATCCTGGTTCATATTCACTTAGACTGGTCTCCTTTTACTTCTGGTTCGTTATCACTCAGATTGGTCTCCTGCCCCAGTTCACCAAACAGCTCCTCAGCGGAGGTGCTATGTTTCCTGCCATAAGAGATTCGCACGCATGGCTCCTGCCATAAGAGACTTGCACGCATGGCTCCTGCCATAAGAGACTCGCATGCATGGCTCCTGCCATAAGAGACTCGCACGAGTGGCTCTTCACTTATAGGACCTCATGACTGGCATCTTCATTCGTAGTTCGAATAGTCATCTGATACTTGTTCCGCCATAAGAGACTCACACGCATGGCTCCTGCCATAAGAGACTCGCACGCATGGCTCCTGCCATAAGAGACTCGCACGCATGGCTCCTGCCATAAGAGACTCGCACGCATGGCTCCTGCCATAGGAGACTCGCATGCATGGCTCCTGCCACAAGGGACTCATACGCATGGCTCCTGCCACAAGGGACTTGCACGCATGGCTCCTGCCACAAGAGACTCGCACGCATGGCTCCTGCCACAAGAGGCTTGCTGGAGTGGCTCTTGGCTTAGAGGATTTCACAATTGACATCGACATTTGTAGTTCATACGGCCACCTGATACTATTTTCTATGGCACACCTTTCAGAAGTTTTCTTTTGTTCATTTCTATTTTACAGATTAGTATTTTATTACTAAACCCTTTGGGTTAAGACCCAATCTTTTCCCCAGCTGTCCTTAACTCTTAAGGTTCGCATCCCGGTGGCTGTCCACCTGTCTGTCCACCTGTGCAGCTATGCTTTTGGTTTTGAATGACTCACATCTTTATCTGCTTGCCAGCTTATGTTATTTAGGTTTCATTTTAGTTGATGACCGTTATTATCTCCATTTTCTGTCACGTTTCCCTTCGTCTTTTCAGGTCACGCAGTTGAACTCATCATGTTGGGGGTCACCTTCTACGTCGGTCAGGTCTTGTTCCTAATGATATTTTGCCTGGCATGTTATTCAGGCAACGTAGTTTATCTTAGGTATCACCTGCCAAATTGGTCAGGCTCATGGTTTAATTTCACCTGCACCTTATTCAGGTCATTTATTATAGTTATAATTTATTGGAAAAAAAAAAAAAAAACTAGGCCCCATGGCTTTGGTGGCCTGATGACAGCTTCGGCCCCATGGCTTTGGGGGCCCCGATGACTGTTTTCAGTCCTGCTGGGCTGATTGCCTGGTTGGTTGTCCATCTGTGCATCTAGGCTGATTTGGCCCGTATGTATCACATACATACCTGCTTCCCTAATCTCCTAATAATCCATGTTGATCGCCCCACAGCATCATTGTCATGTCTTACACAGATATTTTGCCTTGCTTTAATTGTTCATGCTTTCGTTCAGGTCCTGCCAGAGGAGGAACAAGTAGGGTAATTCCCTCTAGCATTTCAGTCTCGGATCATAGTCGATCATATCTTGTCAACCAGGTCCCCGCGCAAAGTCTTTGCCTTTTTACTACGACCAGGAATTCATTTTCGACAGTAGCTTCATTGCAATTGCATTCCCTCACTCATGGGAGGGCATAAACAGAATCTTGTATATTATGGCTTCTTGCCGCACTAACCTCAGACTCCCTACAGATTCCCTCACGGTAGAAGATTCAGATAGTAGGTCGGTCTTCACGTCTCAGGCGATAAAACAATTCTCAGGGGTACACAGAAGAACAATGAGCGGATCAAGGCTAGCAGATAGCTGTTGTCTGGGGAACTATTCAAGGATTCTCTTCCTATCTACATGGTTCTTTTTGGCCCTCACTCCTGCATAGTCTAGGCAGTCAGGTTTTGGTTCCACGATCTCCTGAGGCTAGGGCATTTCCAGTACTCGCACTAGAACCAAAACTTTACAGGTTCAGGTGGTTTTTCATGATCCATTTCACAATGTATTCCCGGTCCTCAATTCCGCTTTGGGGCAGTATCCGCAATATTGAGCATCATGTCTCCAGCCTTGTCGTCCACAAGATGGGTTGTAGGACTCCTTCTGGTTTTGTCTCATACACCCCGAATTTTCGCTTAAGACTTCTGACGCCTTGCAGTTGGCTTGGGGATTAGTTTGCACATGCCATTCGAGTTCCTTTTCTACCCTACTTGGCTTGGTTTTTGCCCACTTATAGGCCTACCCACGATCATGGCTTAGGGCACACAACAAGCCATTTAGTCAGGTTAGCTAAGACACGCCTAGCTGTGTTAGGTTGTTCCCGTTGTTTCTCTATCTAGGGTTCTTCGGATATCTCTTGGCCGTAGCTATGACCACAAATTGATATATATATATATATATATATATATATATATCACTTTCCATTGTAATTCAGTCTGTAATGAGAGTGAGGTGTCTGCTGAGTAGTGATCTACACAGAACAAGAAGTGGCAGTCTAAGAGATTAATGGCCAGTATGAAATTGAAATATTTCAAGTTTATTACTATTATAGACTGTTACATGTCAGAGAAACCAAAAAACTTGATTTAGGGCCCTTTCACACTAATGTTTTGGTTTTCCGGCATAGAGTTCTGTCGTCGGGGGTCTATGCCGGAAAACTACTGATCAGGATTATCCTAATGCATTCTGAATGGAGAGAAATCCATTCAGGATGCATCAGGATGTCATCTGTTCAGTATCCAAGCGTTTTTTGGCCGGATTTTTCTCCAGCCAAAAATCCGTAGGACTTGCCATAATGCCTGATCCGGAATGAATGCCCATTGAAGTGCATTAATCCGGATCCGGAATTAAACTAAACGTCATATTGCTCTGCGCATGCGCAGCAGCAGTTCTGATTGGCGCCCCAGTGTAAGCTCGGACTCCGATCGGTTACCATGGCAGCCAGGACGCTACTGAAGTCCTGGCTGCCATGGAAAGTACTCCCAGCAGTGTACTTACCTGCTCTGCGGCTGCCGGGCGCTCCTTCATGACGTCACAGGTCCCTGCGGCGCATAGATCAATGCGCCGCCCGGACCTGTGACGTCATGAAGGAGCGCCCGAGTGCCGCAGCGCAGGTAAGTACACTGCTGTGGAGTACCATGGCACCCAGGACTTCAGTAACGTCAAGATCCTGATCGGCTTTCAGCCGACTTGAGTTCTGACGGATCCGGAGGGCCGGAAGTGCCTGCCATATTCTCAGAACTCAAGTGTGAAAGCATCCTTAAACAGTAGGTAATTTTCTGATGACACATTCCCTTAAACAATGATGTATGCTACCCGCATAAACTGATCACCAGCTGTCCTGCTGCTGGACTAACAAATAATCACATTGTGTTATTATGCTATTTTCCCCTATAAGATTTCTCCTAATATATTTGCATATAGTTTTTGGACGTAAGTTTTGTGATGTGATCTTGCATTAAGTCTCTCTGTAGCATTAGACTAGCCTGGTTATCTCTATTAGGCCTTATACACACAAACATATTTTTGGGCTGCTTCCGACCTGAATTTTTGGTGGATCTGACACGGACCTATTCATTTCAATGAGGGTCACAAAAAATTCAGACAGCACATGCACATCCCCTGTGTGCTGTCTGCATCCGTGCAGCTGTTTAAAAAATGTTGTTGTCCACTTGGAGCTCAAGAATAGCCATTTCTAGAATAGGAATTAAGGAAAGTACGGGATGCACATGGCTGGTGTCCATATTTTGGCGATGTGTGGTTTGTGGACTGCAAAATACATATGATCACGTACCTTGTACAGGAAAGGATAGGAATACTGGTTGATTAAATGGGTCTATACCTGGAGTCCAAAGGAATACATTAAATAGTACGCAATCTTTTTTATATGACTGTATGTTTATTATAAGTAGAGATTAGCGAATCGAAGTTGACGCAGTGAAATTCGATCAGAATTTAAGGAAAAATTTGATTCACATCAAATCCACTAAAATGGCTGCTGCATGTGTTAGGACATGGAGCAAGGAACTCTGGGAACGAGGGATCACCCGCAATGCCATGCATGCAGCCAATCAGCAGCTAGCCAGCCCTGTGATGACACAGCCCTAAAAATAGTCTCAGCCATGTTGGTTTCAGCCCTTTTCCAGTGTACTTAGAGCAGGGAGAGACGTCAGCAAGCGCTAAGGACAGTGTTAGAAAATACTTTAAAACTTTTATTTTGCTGAATAAAAGTTCAGGGAAAGGATAGGGAGAAATCATTCCACAGTATTGACGTAGAAAGGGGTTCAGTAGAATAGTTTACAGCCTGGGTAAGGCTAGTTTCACACTAGCTTTAAAGTTTTCCGTTATTGAGTTCCGTCATAGGGGCTCAATACCGGAAAAAAAAATGCTTCAGTTTTGTCCCCATGCTGCGGTTTTCTTTCCGTCCTGGGATGCGGAGCAAAATGGATCCGTCATGACCCCCAATGCAAGTCAATGGGGGCGGATCCGTTTTCTCTGGCACAATCTGACACAATAGAAAACGGATCCGTCCTCCATTGACTTTCAATGGAGTTCAAAACGGGTACATTTTGGCAATGTTAAATAAATGTTAAAGATAATACAACCGGATCCGTTCAAACAGATGCAGACGGTTGTATTATCTGCAATGGAAGAGTTTTTGCTGGACCCTGCCGGATCCAGCAAAAACGCTAGTGTTAAAGTACCCTAATAGGAACAATCCTATTACACCTTGCTGGGGATCCAAATTGCCATTATACAGCTCTGTAATTCCAGCAAACTGTTCTTGTTATTGGGATGCAAGTGCTGTTTGATACAGCCATTAACAGTGTTTATTACAAGGAAATATTTACCGTTGTGTTCAAAATTATTCAACCCCCAATGCTGTAAAGGGTTTTAGGGAATTTAGTGTACATTTGTAATTGTGTTCAGAATGAAATCTTACAAGGACTTTTTAAAAAAACCAAATGCAACTAAAATGACATCAATTGTTTTTGTAATACAGTATTAAATGTTTTTTGTGTGATTTCTTCATTGACACAATTATTCAACCCCTTAAAGACTACCACTCTTAAGAACAGAGGTTCATTCAAGTGTTTTCGATCAGGTATTGAAAACACCTGTGGATGTCAAGGAGCGGCAATCAAGCATAATAAGCACCAATTAGGCAGATTTAAAATGAATGTGATACTCAGCTCCTTCTAGACATTTACTGGTGTGTTTACAAACATGGTGAAGTCAAGTGAATGGTCCAGGAAGACAAGAGAAGAGGTGATTTCTCTTCACAGGAAGGGCAATGGCTATAAGAAGATTGCAAAGATGTTAAACATACCAAGAGACACCATAGGAAACATCATTCGCAAATTCAAGACAAAGGGCACTGTTGAAATGCTACCTGGTCGTGGCAGAAAGAAGATGCTGACTTCGACTGCTGTGAGCTACCTGAAGCGCAAAGTGGAGAAAAGTCCCTGTGTGACTGCTGAGGAACTGAAAAAAGATTTGTCAGATGCGGGTACTGAAGTTTCAGCTCAGAGAATAAGGCGCACACTGCGTAATGAAGGCCTCCGTGCCAGAACTCCCAGGCGCACCCCCTTGCTGTCTCCAAAGAATAAGAAGAGTTGACTGCAGTATGCCAAAAGTCATGTGGACAAACCACAAAAGTTTTGGGATAGTGTTCTGTGGACTGATGAAACAAAATTAGAACTGTTTGGGCCCATGGACCAACGCTATGTTTGGAGAAGGAAGAACAAGGCCTATGAAGAAAAGAACACCTTGCCTACTGTGAAGCATGGCGTGGGGTCAATCATGCTTTGGGGCTGTTTTGCTTCTACAGGTACAGGGAAGCTTCAGCATGTGCAAGGTACCATGAATTCTCTTCAGTACCAGGAGATATTGGATGTAAATGTGATGCAGTCCGTCACAAACCTGAAGCTTGGGAGACGTTGGACCTTTCAACAGGACAATGATCCCAAGCATACCTCCAAGTCCACTAGAGCATGGTTGCAGATTAAAGGCTGAAACATTTTGAAGTGGCCATCGCAGTCACCAGACTTAAGTCCGATTGAGAACCTCTGGTGGGACTTAAATAAAGCAGTTGCAGCGTGCAAGCCTAAGAATGTGACTGAACTGCAGGCTTTTGCCCATGAAGAATGGGCGAAGATACCCGTAGATCGCTGCAAGACACTTGTGTCAAGCTATGCTTCATGTTTAAAAGCTGTTATAACTGGAAAAGGATGTTGTACTAAGTACTAAGATTGAATGTCACTTGGGGGTTGAATAAAACTGATAATGATGTGAGCACAGAAAAGACATTTGTGGTTATTTCATTATAAATGTTATGTTATATGTGTCTGACTTACAAGTGCCTCTTTGATTTAATTGTAAACAAGATGACTGAAATGATCAAAATCAATGTCAAACTGGCCAAAACACTCAATTTCAGTGTGGGTTGAATAATTTTGAACACAACTGTATATGTCTAATTTGCCCTGGTATGGTGCAGTTATATGTTCTAAAGCATTTTTTGGATTGTATTAGTGGAGAAAAAAGGGCTTATTAGTAGTGTTGAGAAGGGTTGAGCAAACTTTACAGTTCGGGTTTGTACAGAACATTATGTTTTTTTCGCACCCGGACCAAAACCCGTACTGTTTTGCCACAGAGCACGTTTGCATACAACGCTGAAAAAACTGTTTTATAGTTTTTGTGTGACATACTGCATTTCTGTAGTTTGTTGCAATAAACACTGGTTTTGTGCTACATAACATATCTGAGGTCTACCCTGTATTTCAGTCATTTTAAGTAACCTGTGGAACTCCGCATTTATAGTTGGTTGCAAAAACACCGGTTTTGTGGTAGATAGCAAATTTGCGGTGTACGCTGCATTTCTGACAGTCAAATTAAACCTGTTGGTTTCCTTTGAAAAATAAAATGTTTGTTGATAGTGAAGTAATTGTATTGAATTTCTCCGTTACACTGTTGTGTGACCTAAAGAAATTTATTCTGTTTATGACACGGGCACTGCCTTACTGTTAGTGAACTTAATTGTTGACTTTTGGCAGTTAAATTGACACCTGAGATAAACCATCTGTTAGTTTGGTGGGTGAACGCAACTATTGAGGAGAACATCAAATAAGGGACATGAATATGGTCGTGTTGGTGGAGCTCCTGTTGCTGTGAGAGGACGTGGCCGTTCTGCGCCAGCTACAGGTCCAAGTGAAACACTTTCCTCAGGTGCGAGTACGCGACAGAACCTGCAGTGTTATTTGGTAGGCCTGAATGCCAGTCTACGGATGGTGAGGCCAGAAAAAGTGCAGGCGATAAAAGATTGGGTGGCTGACAGTGGCGCCAGTTCCTTCACAGTATTTCCCACACAGTCCTCTGCAGAAAGCTCAGAGTTGGCACCTGCAACCCATGCCCATCAGTCTTTCATCTCACCCCCTTGAAAAGTAGCCAAGCAGCCTGAGCTCCAAGTCATGCAGCAGACTCTTATGCTTTTTGATGACTTTGCTGGCAGGGTTTCCCCTTTCCCTCCACATAGCCCTGCCCCAGTAGTGGAAGACATTGAATGCAGTGATGCCCAACCAATTATGTTGCAGGATAAGGAGATGGGAATATCACCGCAGCACGTTTCTGATGACGAAACACAGGTGCCAACTGCTGCGGCTTTCTGCAGTGTGCAGACCGACGAGGAGGGCAGGGGTCAAGAATGGGTGGAAGATGATCTGGAGGACGATGAGGTCCTAGACCCCGACTGGACTCAAGTTCATGCTAGTGACGTGTGCAGTTCTGAGGAAGAGGCGGTGGTCGCATAGAGGCAAAAGCACAGTAAAAGAGGGAGCAGGCTGCACCCAGGCACCGAGCACACCAAAGCCCGCTCCAAGGAGTTCATTGGTGTGGCAGTTCATCAGACAATGTCCTGTCGACAAGACACGAGTGGTTTGCACGCTGTGCCATCAAAACCTGAAGCGAGGCATAAACATTCTAAACCTAAGCACAACCTGCATGACCAGGCATCTACATGCAAAGCACGAACTGCAGTGGAGTAAACACCTTAAAAACCAAGAAAGGTCTCAGGCTCCTCCTGCTTCCTCAATCTGCTCCTGTCTCTGCCTCTTCCTCCACCTCTGATGTCACAGCCGTCCCTTCCCTGCACAACCAAGCGGAGGATAAAATCAAGTGTGCACTGCGCAATGCCATCTGTGAAAAGGTCCACATAACCACAGATACATGGACCAGTAAACACGGGCTGGGACGCTATATCTCCCTAACTGCACACTGAGTAAATGTAGTGGCAGCTGGGCCCGAGGTGGATAGCGGTTTGGCGTATGTCCTTCCACCACCGAGGATCCCAGGGCATTATTCTTTGCCTCCTCATCCTACTCCGATTCCTCCTCGTCCTCCTCTTCTACAGCCTGGCGGAGCAGCACCACTTCATCACCAATGAGTGGGCCTCCACATTCTTGTACTTAAGTGCACTTATTCTTTGAATTTTTTTTTTCTATTTGTCCCATTATTTTGGGGGCTACCCCATTTAAAAAAAAAAAAAAAAAAATTTTAGCTGGCTACCTCCTACTCCACCTCCATCGCCGCTTCCACCTACAACACCACCTTCACCGCCTCCTCAACCTCCGACTCCACATCCTTCAATTTTTATTTATTTTATTTTAAGTTATTTCCCTATCCACATTTGTTTGCAGAGCAACTTGCCATGCTCTTAAGCACATTTTGCTGCCTTTTGCAGCCCTCTAGCCCTTTCCATTACATTTTTAGGGCTATTTTAGTGCCCAAAAGTTCGAGTCCCCATTGACTTCAATGGAGTTCGGGATCAAGTTCGGGTTAAGTTCAGATCCCGAACGTTAACTTTTTTTTGAAGTTCGGCCAAACCTGTCGAACCCGAACCTCCAGGTGTTCGCTCAACTCTAGTACCCTGACCCGAACCCGAACTTTGCCGGAAATTTCGAGTTCGATGTTCGGGCATTTAACCTCTTAAGGATGAAGGGCGTACATGTACGCCCTTCGTCCGCACTTTAAAGATGGCGCCCGCTCCCGCACGGAGCGGGCGCCCGAGCTGCGGGTAAAAGCTTGATTCATCAAGCTGACACCCGCAGCTCATGTCCGCGACCGGCAGCGATGCCGATCGTGGACATTTAACCCCTCAGATGCCGTGGTCAATCCTGACCACGGCATCTGATCGCGCAAAAACCGAAAGTTTCACTTTCGGTTTGCTCGGCCCCTGATGGCCACAAGGGGAGCCGGAGCATGCATGTAGTACCCTAGGTTTCTGTGAATGAAACCTAGGTTACTACTAAGTATTCCTATGGAGCCTATGACTGTAATAGGCTCCATAGGAAATATGCTTATTTTCTCATATATTCCAATGCTATTGCATTGGAATATATGAGAATAGCAATCTGATGATTGCATCTTATAGTTCCCTATGGGAACTATAAGAAAGTGGTAAAAAAAAAAAAAAAGTTTAAAAAATAAAATTAAATAAAAAATATAAAAATTCAAATCACCCCCTTTCCCCAAAATGAAAATAAAATAAATAAAAAATAAAAAATTACACATAATGGGTGTCGCAATGTGCGAAAACGCCCATACTATAATAATATTAAAAAATATTCACCATACGGTAAACATAAAACGGAAAGAAAGCGTCCAAATGGCTAATTCGCCATTTTTGGACGCTTCATTTCCTAAAAAAATGAATAAAAAGTGATCAAAACATCATACGCACCCCATAATGGTATCAATTAAAAGTTCAGATTGCCCCGCAAAAAATGAGCCCCTACACTGCTCCGTACGCATAATTACAAAAAGTTATAGGGGTCAAAACATGGCAACAAAAAATAAAATAAAAAAATTCCCACTTTTAATTTTTTTTCACTATCAAAACGCAAGAAAAACTATACATATTAGGTATTGCCGGATTCGTACTGACCTGAAGAATAAAATTAACCAGTCAGTTTTATCGCAAATCGAACGTTGTAATTTAAAAACCCGTAAAACTGTGGTGAAATTGCTTTTTTTGCAATTTCACCCCATTTGGAATTTTTTTCCCGTTTCCCACTACATCACATGCAAAAATAAATGGTAGCGTTAAAAAGTACAACTTGTCCCGCAAAAAATAAGCCGTCATATGGCTATGTGAGCGGAAATATAAAAATGTTATGGCTTTTGGAAGGCAGGGAGCGCAAAACAAAAACGCAAAAATCCCAAAACCCCCGGTCCTTAAGGGGTTAATAAAGCTTGTTTAAAGGCTGCAGGTCACCCAATCCATAAGCTTTTAAGCTGTGGGTACTTGGAAGCAATCACAGCCATGCCTACTAATGGCATGGCTGTGATTGGCCCATGCATCATGTGACCCAGCCTCAATAAAAGCTGGATCCGATGTAGCACCACCCATCAGCTCTGAATATTGCAGGGACAGGAATCAGGCAGCTGAAGTGAGGGAAAGTGTTAGGAATCTCATCTGGCTATTTATACTGGAGTGACCTATAGTGATTTTTTTGTGGGTGCAATAACATAGTAACATAGTAACATAGTACATAAGGCACAAAAAACATCTGTCCATCCAGTTCGGCCTGTCATCCTGCTAGTTGATCCAGAGGAAAGAAGTACTTCCTGGATCAACGACCCATCTCTAGTAGCTATAGCCTGTAATATTATTACACTCCAGGAATACATCCAGGCCCCTCCTGAATTCCTTTATTGTACTCACCATCACTACCTCCTCAGGCAGAGAGTTCCACAGTCTCACTGCTCTTACAGTGAAGAATCCTTTTCTATGTTTGTGTACAAACCTTCTTTCCTCCAGATGCAGAGGATGTCCCCTCGTCACAGTCACAGTCCTGGGGATAAATAGATGATGGGAGAGATCTCTGTACTGACCCCTGATATATTTATACATAGTTATTAGATCTCCCCTCAGTCGTCTTTTTTCTAAAGTAAATAACCCTAATTTTGATAACCTTTCAGGGTACTGTAGTTGCCCCATTCCAGTTATTACTTTAGTTGCCCTCCTCTGTACCCTCTCCAGCTCTGCTATGTCCGCCTTATTCACAGGAGCCCAGAACAGTACACAGTACTCCATGTGTGGTCTGACTAGTGATTTGTTAAGTGGTGGGACTATGTTCTCATCACGGGCATCTATGCCCCTTTTAATGCAACCCATTATCGTATTGGCCTTGGCGGCAGCTGCCTGACACTGGTTTTTGCAGCTTAGTTTGCTGTTTATTAAAATACCGAGATCCTTTTCCATGTCAGTGTTAACGAGTGTTTTACCATTTAGTATGTACTGGTGACTTGCATTATTCCTTCCCATGTGCATAACTTTACATTTGTCAGTGTTAAACCTCATCTGCCACTTCTCTGCCCAAGCCTCCAATCTATCCAGATCCTTCTGTAGCAGTATATTGTCCTCTTCAGTGTTAATTACTTTACACAGTTTAGTGTCATCTG
Organism: Bufotes viridis; assembly: GCA_033119425.1. Classification (NCBI taxonomy): domain Eukaryota; kingdom Metazoa; phylum Chordata; class Amphibia; order Anura; family Bufonidae; genus Bufotes; species Bufotes viridis. Next base: position 539,553,711 of record CM065590.1, on the reverse strand, counting down.
CAAAAAAAATTATTTTACTATGCAAGCCTTCTACAAGATCATTAATAAATATATTGAAAAGAATAGGGCCCAGTACTGACCCCTGAGGTACCCCACTATTAACAGTTGCCCAATCTGAGTGTGTACCGTTAATAACCACCCTCTGTTTTCTGTTACCCAGCCAGTTACTTACCCACTTACAGATATTTTCTCCCAGTCCGAGCATCCTCATTTTATATACTAACCTTTTATGTGGTACAGTATCAAATGCTTTTGAGAAGTCCAGATATACGACATCCATTAATTCGCCGCTGTCAAGTCTAGAACTTACCTCCTCATAGAAACTGATTAAATTCGTTTGGCATGACCGATCCCTCATGAAGCCATGCTGATATGGCGTTATTTGCTTATTTCTGTTGAGATCCTCTAAGATAGCATCTCTCAGAAAACATTCAAACAGTTTCCCCACAACAGATGTTAAACTTACCGGCCTATAGTTTCCGGGGTCTGTTTTTGGACCCTTTTTGAATATTGGCACCACATTTGCTATGCGCCAATCCTGTGGGACATTCCCTGTCAGTATAGAGTCTGAAAATATCAGAAATAAGGGTCTGGCTATGACATTACTTAATTCCCTTAGGATACGGGGGTGTATGCCATCCGGTCCTGGCGATTTGTCTATTTTAATCTTTTTAAGTCGCTGTTGTACTTCTTGGGTCAGACAGGACACTTTTAATGGGGGATTTATTTTTACATTCAGCATTTCATCTGACAGTTTAATTTCATCAGTGAATACATTGGAGAAAAAAATATTTAACAGCTTTGCTTTCTCCTCATCGCTCTCTGCAACTCCCCCTTCATTACTCTTTAAAGAGCCGACACCTTCAGATTTATACTTTTTAACATAATAATAATTGAAGAAAATTGTGTCTAGTTTGGCCGCTTTTATTTGTTTTTTACATTTTCTATTTTTTTCCTTTATAGTTTTTCAGTGCTTCCTCACTACCCTCCTGTTTTAGTGATTTATATGCTTTCTTTTTGTTCTTTATTGCTTTCTTTACATTTCTATTTATCCACATTGGTTTCTTTTTGTTCCTTAACCTTTTATTCCCATATGGTATGTACCTCTCACAATGAGAATTTAGGATGCTTTTAAAGATCTCCCATTTTGTGGCTGTATTTTTGTTTTTGAGGACTTTGTCCCAGTTAGTTAGGCCTATGGCCTCGCTTAGTTGGCTAAATTTAGCTTTTTTGAAGCTTGGTATTTTTTTTCCTCCCTGTAGAAATTCTCTTTTGAATGATAATTGGAAGGTTATTACTTTATGGTCACTATTTCCCAAGTGTCCCCCAATTTGCACGTCTGTTGTTCTGTCAGGTCTATTGGTTAATACTAAGTCCAGTATGGCCGTCCCTCTAGTCGGGTCCTGAACCATTTGGGAAAGATAATTGTCTTTGGTTATTGCCAAGAACCTGTTTCCTTTATGCGATGTACAGCTTTCAGTTTCCCAGTCTATATCTGGGTAGTTGAAGTCCCCCATAATAACGACTTCATTATGATTTGCGGCCTTGTCTATCTCATTTAGTAATAGATTTTCTGTGGACTCTGGTATATTAGGTGGTTTATAGTAAACTCCTATTAGTAATTTATTATTGTTTTTGGCTCCATGTATCTCTACCCACAGTGACACCACATGTTCATGTCCCTCACTTATATCTTCTCGGACTGTGGGCTTTAGATAGGACTTTACATAAAGGCAGACCCCTCCCCCTCTCCGGTTTTGACGATCCTTTCTAAACAGACTGTAACCCTGTACATTAACTGCCCAGTTATAGCTGTCATCCAGCCATGTCTCAGTTATTCCCACTATATCATAGCCCTCCTCACACATCACTAATTTCAGTTCCCCAGTTTTGTTAGTCAGGCTTCTGGCATTAGTGTACATACAATTAAGAGGTTTTTGTATATATTTAAGCTTACACCTTTCCTTCTGAACTGTTTTAGTCCCTCCTTCCATTCCTCCTCCAGTCCCACTACCTTGCCCCCGGTATCTATCTGCACTATCTTCCCCCCCTATAACGTAAGTACCCTCCCCCCAGTCCCTAGTTTAAACACTCCTCCAACCTTCTCGCCATCTTTCTCCCTAACACAGCTGCCCCTTCCCCATTGAGGTGCAGCCCGTCCCTGCGATATAGCCTGTAGCCGACAGAGAAGTCGGCCCAGTTCTCCAGGAACCCAAACCCCTCCTTCCTACACCAGTTCTTGTGCCACTTGTTAACCTCCCTAATCTCCCACTGCCTTTCTTGTGTGGCTCTTGGTACAGGCAGTATCTCGGAAAATACTACCTTTGAGGTCCTTGCCCTAAGCTTTTGACCTAAATCCCTGAAATCATTTTCAAGGACGCTCCACCTACCCCTAACTTTGTCATTGGTTCCGATATGGACCATGACCGTTGGATCTTCTCCAGCCCCTCCCAGTAATCTGTCAACCCGATCCGCGATGTGCCGAACTCTAGCGCCGGGAAGAAAGCACCCTGTTCGGCGATCACAGTCTTTGCGACAGATTGCCCTATCTGTTCCCCTAATAATGGAGTCTCCCACTACCAGCACCTGCTTTGCACCCCTGACACAGAAAGATAATAATAAATCTGGCTGTTAATTCTCTGGGGGAGCTACAGCGAATTTTGTGAGTAAAATACACCATTTTTACTCCCCTGACACAAAAAGATAATAATAAATCTGGCTGTTAATTCTGTGGGTGGCCTACAATAATTTTTTGGTGGGTGCAATTCAACATCTTGTACCCCTAACACACAAATAATATAGTTAATCCGTCTGATAGTTCAGTGGGCGACATATACCCATTTATTGTGTGTAGTACACCTGCACTACATACATGACAGGGAAAATAATATAGTTAATCCGTCTGTTAGTTATGTGGGAGACATATACCCATTTATTGTGTGAAGTACACCTGCACTGCATACGCAACAGGAAATAAAGTGCAGAGTTGGCACCTGCAGCCCATGGGCATCTGTCTTTCACCTCGCCCCCTTGCAAATCAGGCAAGCAGTCTGAGCCCAAGGTCATGCAGCAGTCTCTTATGCTTTTTGATGACTCTGCTGGCATGGTTTCCATCGGCCATCCATCTAGCCCTGCCCCAGAAGTGGAAGAGATTGAGTGCACGGACCACCGCAGCACGTCTCTGATGACGAAACACGGGTGCCAACTGCTGCGGCTTTCTGCAGTGTGCAGACCGGCAAGGAGGGCAGGGGCGAGGAGTGGGTGAAGGTGATGTGGAGGATGATGAGGTCTTAGACCCCACATGGAATCAAGGTCATGCGAGTGACGTGTGCAGTTCGGAGGAAGAGGTGTTGGTCACACAGCGCCACCCGCACAGCAAAAGATGGAGCAGGGTGCAAAAGCAGAGTGGCCGTCCCCTAGCCAGTACGCCTGCTACTACCCACCGCACCCAGGGACTGAGCACACCAAAGCCAGCTCCAAGGAGTTTCTTGGCGTGGCATTTCTTCAGACAATGTGCTGACTACAAGACGCACGTGGTTTGCACGCTGTGCAATCAGAGCCTGATGCGAGGCATAAATGTTCTAAACCTGAGCACCACCTGCATAACCAGGCATCCAAAGCACGAGCTGCAGGGGAGTACACACCTCAAAAAAACATGAAAGATCTCAGGCTCCTCCTGCTCCCTCTTCTGCTGCAGTCTCAGCCTCTTCCTCCCCCTCTGGAATGACAGTGGCACCTGCCGCCCCGCAAAAGGACATGTGGCAGCAACACCACCATTTCCTCCACCACCATCACCCAGCATGTCTACACTGTCCCTATGGAAGCATTCAGCTGTCTATCCCCCAAACACTGGAGAGATAGAGGAAGTACCCCTTTACCCACCAGCTATCCCTGGCCCTGAATGCCAGCATTTCAAAATTCCTGAGCTTTGAAATGCTGTCATTCCGTCTTGTGGAGACGGAGACTTTTAAAAACCTTATGGCGGTGGCTGTCCCACAGTACCTGGTTCCTAGCCGCCACTACTTTTCCAGGTGAGCTATCCCTGCTGTCACGGTGCAGTTCACTTCTGAAACCGAGGATTGCAGGTCGTCTCTTGTTACCTCCTCCTCCTACTCCGCTTCCTCCTCTACCGCCTCCTCATCCTGTCAGCGTAACATCTGCACCACGAACTTCAGCACAGCCAGGGGGAAACGGCAGCAGGCTGTTTTGAAACTCATCTGTTTGGGGGAAAAACCACACACCAAGCAGAAGCTATGGAAGGACATGGAACAACAGACCAATAAGTGGTTGGTGCCACTGAGCCTCAAGCCCGGCCTGGTGGTGTGCAATAATGGGAGAAATCTCTTAGCAGCTCTGGGCTGCATGGCCGAAATGTGGAAAAGCTTTATCAGCACGCCTCAACAACCAGCACCACCTGCTGATACGGAATGTCTTAGCAGGAGCCAGCATTTCAGCAACATGGTGGAACAGTATGTGTGCACACGCCTACATGTACTGACTGATGGGTCTGCCCCATTCAACGTCTGGGTCTCCAAATTGGGCACATGGCCTGAGCTTGCCCTTTACGCCTTAGAGTGCTGGCCTGCCCTGCGGCCAGTGTATTGTACGAACTTGTGTTTAGCACAGCAGGGGGGGTGATTACAGACAAGCGCAGCCGCCTGTCCACAGCCAACGTGGACAAGCTCACGTTCATTATACTGTACTGAACCAGGCTGCACACCGCCATTGTTAGACTCCAGCACACTTTCTCTTTGCGTTCTCCTTTCTAGTTTCCAATGTTTTGGGGTCTTCCCAAATTTATAAAAAATAAATAAATAAAGGGAAAAAATTAATAAAAAAAAACAAAAACAGTGTTGGCTACCGCCTCCTTCTCCACCTCTGCTTCCACCTACACTGCCATGTCCAATGCCTCCTTAACCTCCTACTCCACTTTTACCTCCTCCTCCTAGTTCAAGATTATTATTTTTAATTTTTTTTATATTCTATGTTATTTTAAGTAGAATTGAAAAACTTGTGAATTTTATTGGTAAATGCGTCTCTACAAACTGTGACGTTTCGGCCACACACGGCCACACACAGCAGAAAAGTAAAATAAAAATTAAATAAAAAAGAGAATATACCAGGGCAGTGGTGGCTTATGAACATAAAATTTGACAAATTTCAACATTCTAAGTGACAAAAATCAACATTATAGATGGTTCCAGAATTGAAGTCAAGCCGGGTCCAAGAATAGAATCCAGGACGGAATCATACAACAGTGGTAAGGAAAACAATAAAGGATAAAATGCGCCCAATCAAATGTAATCAAATATAAATTATTGCATGGTAAGTATTATAAAAGATGTGTAGTGCACAGGTAGTGTAGTCTGACAAATAATAGAGTAGGTAAAGGTACACAGGGGGTAGGAGGATAAATCTTCTGAAATAAAGACCGCTTCTGATGAGGTGGTGGGTCATTATACACATAATACACAGTTAAACTTAAAGCATGACATTGTATTGGTATCCTGGAAAGTTATCTTACCTGGTGCCGCTGGAGAAGGAGGGGTAGAGGTGAGAGCACTCGGGGCAGTGTGCTGTAGCACTGTATGATATGCGCTTACTGCATGTCGAACAGTCTGCTATTTTAAAAGGGCACTCAATCTCGGAACTTGTAGATAATTCTATATACAATTTATTTGCACTTGTGAATTTTATCATTGTTTTATTGTAATAAATAGTATATAGAATTATCTACAATTTCCGAGATTGAGTGCTCCTGATTCTATTACATTTTATGTTTTTTCTTATTCGGTTTTGGTGTACCGACAGGTGAGCACCATCTCCAGAAGTCGATCCAGGGGTGTAGCCGCCTTTACACTTTATTTCAATTTTAAGAGAGCGCACCGGCTGTGAGCGCATGCACACATGAGTAGGGAGCGTGTCAAGCCTCGTTCTGAAATGACCCGAGGTCGGAGCGCTCCGATGTGAGGAGAGGTAGCGTGCGAGGTGATATAATTAAAGAATGCAAATTAGAAGTGATGGAAACAGGAGATAGATGAAGGCTGAGAATAGAGGGACCAATAATGATGAAAATAAGGAAAGTTATGATAATAATAACAGGGGAAGAATGATGATAATAAAAGGATACTCCAGGGGGCACCAGGAAATCAGATTACGAAATTGATTGATCTGAAAAAAAATTGGAAGTGGAACAGGTTTGTGTCGATAATAGAAATTCCCAAGATTATTGCAAATCACATTAAGAAACTAGATTAGACCTTGTATGTCATGCTCTTTGTTTAACCCCTTGGGTTTTAAACTGGATAGTATGTATTCAGTATGCTTCCTTTCTTTTCAATAAGTTGATCTAATCATCTCCTCTTCTGCACAGCATTACATGTTTAATAACCTGGTATTTTAATTGTGAAAGGTTGCGACCTGCTGAATCAAAGTGTAGGGGAACTGGTAATAGTAGGTTCCTCCGCCTAATGCTGGACTTATGTTGGCATAGACGGTCACTGACTTTTGTATCGTCTCCCCAACATATACTTTGCCACAGGGACACTTAAGTGGGTAAACCACAAAGTAATAGTCGTAGGTGAAAAAGTCTTTAATGGGAAAACTTTTCCCTGATTGTGGGTGGTAGAAATGTGAACTTTTTTTGGACGTTAGAACATTGGAGACAATGTATACATGGGTATGTGCCTGTCCTCTTTGTGCCAAGAAATGTTTGTCTGGGAACTTTTGTAGAGAGTCCAATCTCAGCTTTAACTAATTGATCCCTTAAGTTTCTTGGACGTTGTGTGCAGGCCAGTACCAGATTCTTAAATTCAACTACCTGGGGGTAGGCTTTGTGTAGGATGAAGTATCTTGCTAACCTTGGGTAGGTTTTGGAATTTTGGCAGTCTTTGAGGTCTGGAGGAGGTGTTGTGGATAACCCCTTTCTAGGAATCCATGTCTCATTTCTGAAATTTTTTGACATAGGGGTTCTATTTTGACTAACCTTCATATTCGTTCAAATTTATGGAAAGGATTTTTTAATATTTTTTGAGTGGAAGCTGGAATAATCTAATAGGTTATTAGTACGATCGGTCAGTTGGTTTTCTGTACAGATCTGTGTGAGGGTACCTGTTGGTTCTTTTATTACCATGGTGTCCAGAAAGCTAATTGAATTGAAGTCATAGTGAATGGTGAATTGTATCTCAGGATAGACGGAATTGAGGAATGAGTGAAATCCTAATAGGGAATCCAATAGGCCCTCCCATATGCAGAAAACATTGTCTATATATTGTTTCCACACTAATACAAGTGTGTTGAAACGTGCATCTGGATAGACAAAAGTGTCTTCAAAGTCCGCCATGAAGCAATTTGCATAGGGAGGTGCCATATTGGATCCCATCGCGATCCCTTGTTGCTGTAGAAAGAAATCATCTTGGAACAGAAAAAAATTGTTGGTCAAAACAAGTTCCAACAGGTCCATGTAGAAATATGGATTCCATATGAGTGGAAAGGAGTCATTTGTGGGTTGCAGCGAGGCCCTTCTCATGTTGGATGGATGTGTAAAGGCTATCCACGTCCCAGGTTACTAATGTAGTGTTGGGCGATAGTGGAGGTAAAGTGTGTATTATGTCTAGAAAAGAATAGGTGTCGAGTAAGAAAGATCTTTATTTAATGGTTGGGGTCAAAACTTTTTTCTAGAATTATTGATAATTGAGACAAATTAGAATTAGTGGAGGCCACTATCAGGCGGCCTGGAGGATTATGCAGATATTTGTGCATCTTAGGCAAGATGTAAAATACCGGTGTCACTGGGTTAGTGTTAGAGAGAAAGGTAAGTGAGGCCACTATCGGGCGGTCTGGAGGATTATGCAGATATTTGTGTATCTTAGACAAGATGTAAAATACCAGTGTCACTGTGTTAGTGTTAGATAGAAAGTTAAATGAGGAATTTCAATCACATTCAGGGTGTGGTAGTGATTTAGTACCTTCTGTATTTTATCTGTCAATAGTTTTGTTGGGTCTCCAGTGAGTTTGTGATAGACTGTATTGACATTTAATTGGCGGTATATCTCTTCTATGTATGTATGTTTGTCCATTAGGACAAGGGCACCACCCTTGTCTGCTGGTTTGAAAATCAGTTCCTTCTGCTTAAGAAGGGAGGAGAGGGCTTGTCTCTGAACATTGTCAAGGTTATGTGTAAACCTGTATTTACCGTTAGCTAGGTTCTTTTTGAATTGTGTCAAATCCCATTGCACTAGGGAGATGAACGTTTCAATGGCTGGTTGGTTTTTAGGGGGAATAAAATGGCTTTTATTGCGTAAACCAAGGTCATGGATAGAGACCTGTGCTCTTGGTTGAGTGATGTTCCTGTGTACAGTACCCATATCACTGGAGAAGTGAACCTTTAACCGAATGTTCCTAAAAAGTCTTTGTACATCTAGGTCAAGCTGAAATGTATCCAGATGACCTGATGGACAATTATGAGAGTAAGGACATCTCCGCCAGTCCCAGGGTGTAAAAAGATATATTAACTACCAATGACTCTACCTGGGATCTCGTAGTGATGTTCGAGCTGCCGCGTGTCGTTGCGTTGAGTCCTCCTCTTTGTCCTTTTCTCCCTCGTGTGAGTCTGGGTTCTTCTGGTCCGGTTTGTCGGTGAGTATCGCTGTGTGATTGGGATAGGGATGAATCTCTGGAGAGAGAGCGTCGTTTGGACTGGCCTGGACGAGTGATACTGGGGTCTGGCTACTTGTAGACATGGTTCAGCCTGTAGTCCTCAGTGTCCCGGAGGAATTTGTTCCTCTTAGTAGCCTCCACTTCCTTGCGATGTTGTAGGAGAGTTGAGTTGATTTTTTTCTTTCAGTTGATGGTAGTCTTCTGTGGAGAGGATGGCTTTCAGTTGTTCTTCGATTACATTGATTTCGGTCTTTGTCTTGAGGATGGCATCTTGTAAATAGGAGAGAGTTGCCATTTGGTCAAAAGAGCATTTTTTAAAATCTTGTAGACCGTAGACCTCGAGGGATACGTTGTATTTTCAAGTATTCCGCTAGTGTTACACTTTGTAATTCATAGTTCAAGAGTCTGCGGGATTCACGTTCTAGGTCACTCGACTTGAACTCAGATTCTCCCGAAAGGTTGACCTGGGATAACAACATAGAAATGTCTTCCTGTTGGAATGACAGAGTTCCACAGGCCATGGTTGTAGCAGATGCTCTACTCGGTCAAGGAAAATGTATACTGAAGCAACACCATTGCCTTGGTATATTCTTTATTAAATTAAATTTTTGTTTTATTTTTCTGCTGTAGTTTGAAATAGGCTGCGTGTGGCTGAAACGTCATAGTTTGTACAGCCACATTTACCAATAAAATTCACAATTTCTGCAACCATATTGCGGGAGTTTTTCAATTCTACTGTGAACGGGGTGGGAACCCGACTCTCAGCAGCTTCTATAGCAGAGTGTCATGAAGTGTTGCTTAAATATAGATTTTACTATGTTATTTTAAGTAATTTCCCTATCCACATTTGTTTGCAGGGCAATTGTTCTGCTCTTATCCCCATTTTGCTTCCTTTTACAGCCCTCTAGCCCTCACTATGACTATTTTACAGCCATTTTAGTGCACCAAAGGTCCCCATTAACTTTGACCCATAGTTCAGCCGAACCCGGCGAACCTGAACATCCACAGGTCCGCTCAGTGCTACTTATTAGCCGTTGTGTGGTGAAGTGAGAAAATTACAGCCCTTTTTGGCGTGTACAAGTGGCAAAAAAATATATAAAATTTCCCATTCAGCGGTTCAGTTATATCTTCCAAAACCCTTTTTGGCATGTATTAGTGGCAAAAAAATATATATTATTTGCCGTTCAGCTGTGCAGTTATATGTTCTAAAGCCTTTTGTGGCATGTATAAGTGGAAAAAGATAAGGGTCTATTTGCCGTTCAGTGGAGCAGTTATATGTTATAAAACCCTTTTTTGCGTGTATTAGTTGCATACAAAAAAGCATTTGCAGTTGTGTGGTGAAATGAGAAAATTACAGCCTTTTTAGCGTGTATTAGTGGCAAAAAAAATGTATTCGCCGTTCAGCTGTACAGTTATATGTTCTAAAGCCGGGAGGCATCAGGGTGGAAGCAGTGAGATATCGGGAACCAAACGTGCCCGGGGTAGACCAACCACTTTGCAGAAGCCTGCCTGCCCGGAAAGTAGTGGTGCAGAGGTTTATGGAAGCAGCAGCGGTAACAGTCAGTCAGTGTGGAGTGTTGGGGGTAAAATCACCTACTCGGCGGTGTGGCAGTTTTTTGTTAAGCCGCAAGAGGAGGTTAATATGGCCATTTGTAGAATATGTGGGCAGAAGGTGAAGCGTGGCCAGGGTGACAATGCTGGCACCACTGCCATGCGTCAACATAGTGGCTCATGTGGTGGCACAGCCTGCAGCAGCAACCGCTACATCACCCAGTGGCACGCAACTGATTTCAGGTAGTGAAGGCTCCACCACCTCAGCCGAAGGGAGCTGTCTGTCCTTACCATCATCTGCTGGTCCTCCTCCTTGTCAGTAATTCCATCAGTAATCGATTACCGAAGCGATTGCCAAGAGACAGCAGTATGCACTCGTCCAACGGCGCAGAAGCTGAATGTGATCCTGGCCAAGTTGCTTGTGCTGCACTCCCTCCCTTACCAAGTAGTGGACTCTGCACCTTTCAGAGAACTGATGGCTTGTGCCGAGCCGAAGTGGAGAGCCCCAAGCCATAATTTCTTTGCCACAAAGACAGTACAGCCCTGCACACACATGTAGAACAGAAGGTGGGCCAGTCCTTGAGCCTGTCGTTGTCTGCCAAAGTACACGGCAGGGCCGACGTGTGGAGCTATGACTATGGTCAGGGACAATACATTTCCTTTACTGCCCACTGGGTGAATGTGGTTCCTGCACAACCACACCAGCAACTTGGCCAGGTGAAGCCGCTTCCACCTCCACGTGCTCACGCTGTTGGTCCTGCGACGATGTCCGCCTCTGCCTCCTCATCCTTCACCGTGTCCTTAGCCTACATTGCAGGGACAATTGACAGTGCCCCTCCAGCATACTACATGTGCAGGGCATAGCGGTGTCATGCTGTTCTGCACCTTATTTGCCTGTGCGAACTGAGTCACAAAGGGGAGGAACTGCTCTGTGTCCTTCATCAAGAAATCGAATTCTGGCTTTCTCCGCGACAACTCCAAATCGGAACCATGGTGACCGACAACGGGAAGAACATGGTGTTGGCGCTGCGTCAAGGAGGGCTGAGCCATGCGTCCTGCATGGCACATGTTGTCAAATGTTTCCATAAGTCTTCCACCAATCTGCAGGACATCCTAAAAATTCAGCCACTCGTACACAGCAAAGCACACCCTCCTTGAGCTGCTGTGGCAGAACGGCATCCCCCAACATAGACTGATATGCGACATTTCCATCCTCCATATGTTGGACCGACTATGCGAACAGAGAGGCCATAATAAGCGATTTCTTGATGATCCAAGCATACAGGAGTACTCCCCTGTGTAACTTTGATGTCAGCCAGTGGCAGCTCATGCGTGACACCTGCCGTCTGCTCAGGCCCTTTGAGGAGGCCATGTTATTTGTCAGTCACTAGGACTATGGGATGAACAACGTCATTCCACTACTTTATGTCCTGGAACAGATGCTTGTAAATCTGGCTAGTCAGGGGACTGGAGAAGTGGCGCCTAGACCTCACTGCCACCAGAACCTTGTGGGGGCTGAACTGGAGGAGGAGGAGGACATTGGAGCACAAGCAATTGCAGCAAAATGGGTGGTTTTTCTACACAGGTGACAGGAGAGGAGGAGAAGCCAGAGGAGCTACAGGGCGATGAGGAAGACGAGGCAGAGGACTCAGACACATCGTGGTAGCATGCAGTGGAAAAGGAAGAAGAGAATCCCTCCGAGTCACTTGCACAAATGGCCCAATGCATGCTCACTTGCTTGCGTATTGACAGCTGAATTTTCACCATTTGGCAGAGGGATGACTTCTGGCTCTCCACCTTGTTGGACTTGCTACCGGTCCAAAATGGGGCATTTTTTTCACCCACTGAGAGGGAGGACAAACTTAAGTGCTACAGAGACATGCTATGTAGTCAGTTGGCCGCTGCCTATTTGCACCATCGTCCATCCTCTCGCAGGTCTGACTGGGGGGTGTCCTCTGCCCTCACGTTCCTCTGCTGTGGCAGGGTGGGGAAGTATGAGCAACTTGAGTCCTGAGTCGCTGATAAGCAAATTTCTTCGGGCGCCTAATGAAGAAACTACTCAGCAGCAGCAGCTAGAACTGGAGCAGGACCTGAACCAGCAGGTGTTGGCATACTTGGACAGCACCCTGCCACCCCACATTGAAGATCCCCTGGACTACTGGGTAGCCAAACTGGATTTGTGGCCGCAACTGGAAGAGTTTGCCCTGGAAAAGCTGTCCTGCCAGGCCATTAGTGTGGCATCAGAGAGGGTGTTTAGTGAAGCAGGGGCCATAGTTACCCCAAGAAAAACTCACCTGTCCACCAAAAATGTGGAGAGACTGACCTTCCTCAAGATGAATCAGATGTGGATCATAATTTCCACTCACCAATGCCTGATGCATCAGAGTAGATCATCCATCGTGTCACACCAACACTTTGACAAAAGAGACCGGTTTCTTCTGGCTACCTGCCTTAGCTACTTTTCTGATGCTGCCACCCGCTTGATGCCACACATCCACCTCTACACTATGTCACCTTGCCACTCTTTCTGGCCACAATAGTGATGGAAAAGTTGTTTCAAGGGGACTAACACCTGGACTGTGGCATGCCGGAGGGGGATTCATGGCAAAACTCCCATGGAAAATTACATAGTTGGTGCAGAGTCGGGTTTTAATCCACAAAGGGCATAAATCACCTAACATTCCTAAATTGTTTGGAATAACGTGCTTTAAAACATCCAGTGTGTGTATACAATCAGGTATGATGTTGTATCGATCAGGTAGTGTAAGGGTTACGCCCGCTTGACAGTGACAGACCAAACTCTGACAGACCAAACTCCCCGTTTAGCGCACCACAAACAACCACAAACAGTCCATTTGCACAACCGAAAACTCCCCATTTGCACAAGGTTGGATACCAAGCTAGCCATGTCCCATTCCTTGCCCTCACTGACGTCATTGAAGGTCTCTTTCTCCACCCAGCCACGTACAACACCAAGGGTCCCCGAAAGGTGACAAAAAGCCCCCTGGGACGCCTGCTGTGGTTGGTCTTCCACCTCCTCAAAGCCACCTTACTACTCTGACTTTTCTTCTTCAGACTCCTCTCTCTGCGTTGCCGTAGGTCCAGCAATCGACAACGACAAGGCTGCTTCTGGTGGTGATGGTGACCACAACTCTTTCTCTTCATGCTCATCTACGGCCTGATCCAGCACTCTTCGCAGGGTATGCTCCAGAAAAAGCGCATATGGGATGAGGTCGATGATGTTGCCTTGGGTTTGACTGACCAGGTTTGTCACCTCCGCAAAAGGACGCATGAGCCTACAGCCATTATGCATGAGCGTTCAGTAACGCTGCCAAAAAATACCCCGCTCTGCAGAGGCTGTCTTCTTTTTTTTTTCAATTAAAAAAATCTGTTCTTACCAGTTTAGTCTCTGTTTTGTCCCCTATCAGGGGCCGGTGTATGGAATAGATTTTAGGAACCGGGAGATGGAAGAAGATGGTTGGTCGGTCCTCTTTCTTCCAATTTGGGGCACTGCGCGTGCGCCATGCAATGTACTGTGCCACCCTATATGAGTGGTGTGTTAAGTAGTACTATTCCTATCAGTTTAATCCCTGTTACGTTCCCTATCAGGAGACGTGTATCGAATCGATTTTAGGAACTGGGAGATGGAAAAAGATGATTGGTCGGTCCTCTTACTTCCAATTTGGGGCACTGCGCGTGCGCCGCGCAGTGTACTGTGCCACCAATACAGATAGTGTGAACCACTATTCTTACAATTTTAATCTTTGTTAAGTCCCCTATCAGGGGATGTGTATTAAATTGAATCCTTGCATGGGGAAATAGAGAAAAAAGCTTGCTCTGTCCGCTTCCTTCTAATTTTGGACACTTGCAATGGAATTTGCCACCAATGCAACTAGTGTTAACTAAGTACTATTCCTATCAGTTTAATCTCTGTTTTGTCCCTTCTCAGGGCCAGGGCCAGTGTAGTGAATAGATTTTTGGAATCTGGAGATGGAAAAAGACCCATGCTTGGTCCGCTTCGTTTGAATTTTAAGTCAATGCGCATGTGCCTTGCAATGTACTGTGCCACCCTATATGAGTGGTGGGCAGTGGGCACAGTACAGTCTGTGGGCCTGACACACACTGGCAGGCAACTGCAATTATATTAAAGGGTAAAAATTAAATTACTTTTTTTTATCTGCAAGGTACTGTGCCACCCTATATGAGTGGTGTGCAGAAAGTACAGTCTGTGGGTCTGCTGCCTGCGGACAAGAATAGGCATCTCTATGGGGAGTGCCGGCATGGTGTGTTGCGGATCCGCAACACACTACTAGGGTGACCACATTTCCTTACTGCCATTCAGGGACACTTACTTTCACAAGATCATCATGCGGTCGCGGTCACGCTACTCAGCCGTGCAGCAAGGCAGGGGAGGAGCCACACACACACAGGACAGTACTATGTGATGCCGATCTGATTCGACGATCGCATAGTATAAAGAAGTGACTGTCACCAGGGCGGGTCCTAGGTGAAATGGGGCCCTGGGGCGAAAAACAATAAGAGCCCCCCCCCCCCATGACACTTGATGACTTTAGCAGAAGAAACTGCATATTTTAGGGCACGGTGTATGCTATATGTGTAAAACATAGACATATTTCATATGAAAACTTTCACATACTTGGCTTGACCCTTGGGGATCTCGGACACTTCCACACTTTGGCCGGGGCTTGTCGGAGCTGATGTATTTTTTTCTAATGAGAAAGATTTCATAATAAGGATTTGGAGAACGGGCAGAGGGATAGCAGAGCAGGGAGAGGCTGGTGCTGCTACTAGGGGGCTTATACCATGGGGGAGTAATAAAGCCCACCATAATGCCCCCCCCCCCAGTAGAAAAAATTCTGCTTATAATGTGACTTCTTGTAATGCCCCCAGTTCAGCTAATGTCCCCATAGTTCCCCCATAATGTGCCAGTATAAAATACCCCTATATAGTGCCCCAGTAAATGCCCCCATAGTGCTCCTCTCCCCCCTCCCTCCTAGTGCCCCCCATAATGTACCAGTATAAAATGGCCAATATATAGTGCCCCAGTAAATGCCCTCAGTGTCCCCCATAATTTGCAAGTATAAAAAACCCCTTCTTAGTGCCCTCATAGATAATCCCATAGTACTCCTCTTCCACCTTCCCCATAGTACCCACCATAATGTGTCCCAGTATAAAATGTCCCTATACAGAGCCCCCATATAAAATAACTGTTCTTTGTGGCCTCAGTAGATGCCCCTATAGTGCCCACCAATAATGTGCCAGTAGGAAGTGCCCCCAAAGATGTCCCCCCATCATGTGCCAGTAGCCATAGGCCCCCCTTATCATGTGCCAGTAGCCATAGGCCCCCCCTATCATGTGCCAGTAGCATAGGCCCCTCCTTAAGTGTCAGACTGACACTGACTGCCAGTAGTAGCCGTTGCATAGGCGCCCCCCCCTATAATGTGCCACACACAGTGCCACTAGCCATATGTCCACACTCCA
This sequence comes from Bufotes viridis, assembly GCA_033119425.1. Classification (NCBI taxonomy): domain Eukaryota; kingdom Metazoa; phylum Chordata; class Amphibia; order Anura; family Bufonidae; genus Bufotes; species Bufotes viridis. Next base: position 539,538,000 of record CM065590.1, on the reverse strand, counting down.
TTGTCCAAGTAGCCATTACATAATTATCCCCCCCCCCCATCATGTACCCCAGGCCCAATAAGTGCAAGTCCACTCCATTTCATTGTCCAAAGTCCAAGTAGCCAATGCAATTATTTGCCATACCATAATTACACCCCCCCATCATGTACCCCAGGCCCAATAAGTGCCAGAGCCCACTCCATTCCATTGTCTACAGTCCAAGTAGCCAATGCAATTATTTGCCATACCATAATTACCCCCCCATCATGTACCCCAGGCCTAATAAGTGCCCCCCATCATGTTCCCCAGGCCCCAGGCCCAGTAGCCAGCCACCAGACACAGCTATTGACAAATCACAACAAAAAAAACAGAAAAAACACTTGACTTATACTTACCTCCTGTCCTGAGTCCTTGGCTGCAGCGAAGCGCGATCAGGCTATGTCCCGTCCTGCCTCCAGCGCTGCTGACTGTACGGCAGTGGCTCAGTCAGGGTTCGAGTCAGGCCGCGCGATGACGTAATCGCGCTGCCTGCGCAGGTCCGCTGGTCTCTAATAGGCTGTGCAGGGCCGGCCGGCAGCCTATCAGAGGAAGGGGAAGGGACACACCTCTCCCTCCCCTGCCCTGTGTGGCTGTGCGCAGGCCGTAATGGCGGCTCAGTGATCATTCCGGGACACTGCAGTGTCCCAGAATGAGGGTGACCGGGACCCGGGACAGTCTCTCCAAATGCGGGACTGTCCCGGCCGATCCGGGACACGTGGTCACCCTACACACTACGGACATGTGAATGGGGCCTAATCCGAACACGCTCGTGTAAATAAGGCAGATGAGTCTTCGAGGACTGGAGTGGACACAGAACACTAGCCTAGCTAATGCTTTCCCTATTAATTCAGCAGCAGCAGCACTCCCTGCTCTAACTAACACTGCATTTTCAGAATTAATCTAAGATGGATGCTGCCTTGTTTTTTGATAGGAGGTGGGAGGGTCTGGGAGGGAGGGTATGCTGATTGGCTGGAATGTGTCTGCTGACTGTGAGGTACAGGGTCAAAGTTTGCTCAATGATGACGTATAGGGCGAATTTAACATTGCATATGTTCGCCCGCCACAGAGAACGCGAACATGCGATGTTCGCCGGTGAATAGTTCGGGACATCTCTACATATCAACAGCTGGATTATACATCTGGAATTTTTTTGTTTGCAATGTGACAAAAAATAGCAAATTGGATCATTTTTTTTGTTATGCCATTTACAATGTACAATAAATATTTTTAGATTTTAATAATTTGGATATTTTCTTATGGAGCAATTCCAATAATGTTTGTTATTGTTTATTTTTATGTATAAAACTTGGAAAGGGGTGAATTTTTTAATACCTTTTTTAAACTAGTGTTTTTTTATATATTAATTTTATTTTCACTACCTTTTAGTGGACTTGTACATGTGATTCTGCTTGTCGCATAGACTGCTGTAGAATAGTGTTGATTTGTTGAATAGAGTCTATGTGATTTTCATTTGCTTCCTGCTAAGCCATGTCTCGGGCACAGCTTTTCAGGCAGATCTTTACCTGACTCTTCTGGGAGCTTACACAAGGCTGCAGGCTATGATAACAACCAACTGTAGAACTGCAATTTCTCTGTAGGGGCTCCAATCAGCGGTCAACCCCATATAGGCTGTGGTCGCTCTTGACAGCAGCATCTGAGGGATTAATAACACGTATTGGAGTCATCTCCATTCCAGGTCACTGCTGGTGGGTGACAGCGGTATTATACAACTGGTGCCTGCTGTGTATGGATTGAGCTCAGCTCTACAGTCTACTCCATACTTCCCCTTACAGGTACAGGTATGTCCATATTGGGTTAAGAGGTTAAATAATCTATTCTTTCTTCATATAGTTTACATTTAATGATCACATAAACAGAGAAATCATATGTATTATTTCTTCTATTTCCAACCCAGTAACCCAAAAGGAAAGAGAGGGGAAAAAACTGTGCGTAATATTGAAATATTTATGTCATTATTACATCTAGCATTATTTATCAACGCCCTTAATGGAGACGCACTGTTTCAGTCTTTTTATGTGTGGGGAATGCTAGGTATAAATTGTAAAAAAATTCTAGTCACTAGTTGAATGAGTGACACCAAAGCAGCAACTTGGAGGTTGTCAAGGTGTTTTCTCTTTATTTGTCCTTACCTAAATGGTTACATAACTCCTGCTGTGTATAAAACCTTCAAATGCTCTACTAGTTTAGTTTCCAGTTTAGTCCCAGACCTCCTATAGGTCTTTTTTCTATAGAACTTGTAATACCCTCTTAATTCAATAGATCATTATTCCAGACCTGCCTAATAAGTAGAGTATACATAATTGAAAATAGTGCTCCTCTCATGTAATCCCATTTGCCTTCCTTTATCTTCTCATTTAGTGTACTTATTTTCATGCTTTACTTACTTTGCTCATTTAAACATGGTTAAGTAGTTGTCAAAATCTGAGCCGATAATATGTCATGAATATGGAAGATGTTCCATTGTGACAATGCTCATTTGGTTTCATTACCGCTAGACATAAACGGCTATAGTTCCCCAGGATGTTCTGAATACAGCGTAATTCTTCAGGCAACATTTTCTTCCTTCCAACAAACAAAGTGTGGTAGCCAAAATCAAACGCGTCTAAGTGTTCAGCAAGTATTTAGGTAGAAACATAGTTGAACCGAGCAATTATCTCTGCTTATTTACCAGGTTCATAGAAAAGAGGTAAGCATATGGTGGAGTTCTGTGAAGCATATTGATTTGTGCTTAGTGCTATACTGTGCTTGGCAAATGTAAAAAGTGTTTGTGTACAACCAAAGAGGACTGGGACTAACTTGAGTACCTGGGCTTGGAGCGAAAAAGGTGATTTTACTGATCTTGGCTTAGTGCCATCACTCATTAAGAGATCTTCATTGAAACAACTGGTGGACCAGTGCATCCTGTTATAGTCTACTAGCAGAAGGACCCGGCTTTGCACGGGTATATTTTATCTATTTCATTTAATGTTTGTGTGTGTCGTTAAAAGATATGGACAGTATCTCCCACAACAGTTACCTCTACAGCACCCCGCCCCTTTAACAGTGAACTCCACAGTCCCCTACCCCTTAACACTGACCCCCCCACAGTGCTCCGTCACTTTAAAATGGGACCCACACAGCAGCCCATCCCCTTAACTTTAACCTCCACAGCAGCCCGCCCCTTTAACAGTGAGTTTCAAAGCAGCCCACTCCCTTGACAGTGACCTCCACAGTACACTGTTGCCTTAACAGTGACCTTCACAGCAGTCACCCCTTTAATAGTGGCCCCTGCCCCCTTAACAATGACCTCTACAGTGTCAGTCCCTTTAACAGTGGCCTCTACAGCAGCCTGGTGCCTTAACAGTAACATCCACAGTGAACACCTCTTTAACAGTGACCTCCACAGTGCCCTCCCCTTTAACAGTGACCTCCACAGCGCCCTGCCCCTTTAATGCTAGGGCTGCAAAAAGTCGTACGACACATAGGGCATAACTACAGTCGTGGCCAAAAGTTTGGAGAATTACATAAATATTGGAAATTGGAAAAGTTGCTTCTTAAGTTTTTATAATAGCAATTTGCATATACTCCAGAATGTTATGAAGAGTGATTAGATGAATTGCATAGTCCTTCTTTGCCATGAAAATTAACTTAATCCCCAAAAAAACTTTCCACTGCATTTCATTGCTGTCATTAAAGGACCTGCTGAGATCATTTCAGTAATCGTCTTGTTAACTCAGGTGAGAATGTTGACGAGCACAAGGCTGGAGATCATTATGTCAGGCTGATTGGGTTAAAATGGCAGACTTGACATGTTAAAAGGAGGGTGATGCTTGAAATCATTGTTTTTCCATTGTTAACCATAGAGACCTGCAAAGAAACGCGTGCAGCCATCATTGCGTTGCATAAAAATGGCTTCACAGGCAAGGATATTGTGGCTACTAAGATTGCATCTCAAATCAGCAATTTATAGGATCACCAAGAACTTCAAGGAAAGAGGTTCAATTCTTGTTAAGAAGGCTTCAGGGCGTCCAAGAAAGTCCAGCAAGCTCCAGGATCATCTCCTAAAGAGGATTCAGCTGAGGGATCGGAGTGCCACCAGTGCAGAGCTTGCTCAGGAATGGCAGCATACAGGTGTGAGTGCATCTGCACGCACAGTGAGTCGAAGACTTTTGGAAGATGGCCTGGTATCAAGAAGGGCAGCAAAGAAGCCACTTCTCTCCAAAAAAAACATCAAGGACAGATTGATCTTCTGCAGAAAGTATGGTGAATATACTGCTGAGGACTGGGGCAAAGTCATATTCTCCAATAAAGCCTCTTTCCGATTGTTTGGGGCATCTGGAAAAAGGCTTGTCCGGAGAAGAAAAGGTGAGCGCTACCATTAGTCCTGTGTCATGCCAACAGTAAAGCATCCTGAGACCATTCATGTGTGGGGTTGCTTCTCATCCAAGGGAGTGGGCTCATTCACAATTTTGCCCAAAAACACAGCCAAGAATAAAGAATAGTACCAAAACACCCTCCAACAGCAACTTCTTCCAACAATCCAACAACAGTTTGGTAAAGAACAATGCATTTTTCTGCACGATGGAGCACCGTGCTATAAGGCAAAAGTGATAACTAAGTGGCTCGGAGACCAAAACGTTGACATTTTGGGTCCATGGCCTGGAAACTCCCCAGATCTTAATCCCGTTAAGAAATTGTGGTCAATCCTGGCGGGTGGATAAACAAAAACCCACTAATTCTGACAAACTTCAAGAAGTGATTATGAAAGAATGGGTTGCTATCAGTCAGGAATTGGCCCAGATGAGAGCATGCCCAGTCGAATTGCAGAGGTCCTGAAAAAGAAGGGCCAACACTGCAAATACTGACTCTTTGCATAAATGTCATGTAATTGTCGATAAAAGCCATTGAAACGTAAAAAGTGCGTGTAATTATATTTCACTACATCACAGAAACAACTGAAACAAAGATCTAAAAGCCGTTTAGCAGCAAACTTTGTAAAAACTAATATTTGTGTCATTCTCAAAACTTTTGGCTACGACTGTACACTGCTACATGTGTTGCACGACAATTTTTATAACGATAGGCTATGGTGTCGCACTGCGACATGTGACAACTTCAAGCTACAACTGCGACACGACAGTTGCAAAAAATCCATCCAAGATAGATTTTTCTGTGACTGTCACGTCGCAGTTGCAGCATGTCACATGTCGCATTGCAACACCAAAGACTATCATTACAAAAATTGTCGCACGACACATGTTGTCGTGTAGTCCTAGCCTAAAGCTGACCTACAGCAGTGAAGAAAAATGGCTGGGTTGTTATGGAAACCTGGAGTAAAACTCTGTGTATGTGGAGACAAAGGGCCTGCGAGCTTCTATTGGCTGATGAGGGACATGTGACCATGTGTATAGCAGTTGGGATATGAGGATATGAGGAGAAAGACTTGCAGGCTTGTATTGGCTAATGCAGGTCATTTTTTGGGAATATCTCAGGAACGGTACGTCCTAGAGAGCTGTGACCCCCCACACACACACACACACACAAGATTTCTTTCCAGGTAGCAAGGGATGTGTATACCAAGTTTAGTTGAAAACGATGGTTGTGTTTTTGAGTGATCGCAGAACACATATATATACGTCCTTCTTCATATATATATAAATAAAATAAAATAATTGGTAGATGGGGTACAAGAGGGTTTTCTGGGTCATTTATAATATGGACCTCCTCCTGAACAGCAAATTTCTCAATATGTTAACACCAGACAAATGGCATAGATACATTGATAAATCTCCTGCTTTCCTTCACATATTGCAAAGCCTGTCTGTAGCTGCCACTAGGCGGAGCTCATTGCATTGGAGTTTAAGCTATAACGTATTTGCACTGAGCTCCCCCTAGTGGTGGCAGTATTTTCTACTTAGAATGAGATCAGTGCTGGGCCCCCACTTTGGCTTCTTAGCAGTCACATGGTCTGCTTTCATTGAAGGTATGCCACTGGCTATCCATATTAAACTTGCAGATTAACAACTATTATTTGCTAAAGAAAAATATGTAAAAACTGCGCTGCCCTGGTGTGATCGCGATCCCATTCACATTTGTATGTACCGGTGCGTTTCTTCTTCACATACAAATGTGAATGGGATCGCGATCACACCGTGGCAGCGCAGTTTTTACATATTTTTCTATTGACTGTTGGTGTATCAGCTTACTATACCGAAAGACTTGCAGCGCCACAAGTAGGATAGCCTGATAAGTGTGGACTTTTTATTGATATACCTTATTATTTGCTAAAGGTGGGTCCCCATAGCCATAATAAGGCTACATTTTAACATCTATATCACAGCTGCAGGATTTGTCTTTTTTCTTGTATTCTCATGGAAGAAATGTAGATGACCACAGAATCTTAAAGTGTAAAAGGTCCAGGTGGCAAAATGATGGCCTTGTGAAATTGCCTATTGTCATATCTAGGGATGAACGAACTTGTGTTTCAAGTGCAAGGTTCGGGTTATCTAAGAATTCTGTTATGGATTCCGCTACCAAGGTCCATAACTTTTATATAACAAAATTCTTAGATAATCCGAACTTTGTTCGCCAAACTTAAAACACAAGTTCGCTTATTCCTAGTCATCACTAGAGATGGCCCGAACTATTCGCCAGCGAACAGTTCCCGGCGAACATAGCTTGTTCGCGTTCGCCTCAGCGGGCAAACATATGCGATGTTCGGTCCGCCCCCTATACATCATCATTGAGCAAACTTTGACCCTGTACCTCACAGGCAGCAGACACATTCCAGCCAATCAGCAGCATACCCTCCCTCCCAGACCCTCCCACCTCCTGCACAGCATCCATTTTAGATTCATTTGGAATTTGCAGTCTTAGTGAGAGGAGGGAGAGTGTAGTTGCTGCTGATTTAATAGGGAAATCAATAGCTAGGCTAGTGAATTCAGTGTCCACTCCAGTCCTGAAAGACTCATCTGATCTCTGCTTTAAGGACAGCGTCCTGACAGCACCCCAAAAAGCCCTTTTTAGGGCTGCAACATTAGTCTGCTTTTTTTTCCCTTTATATGCATATTGCAATTGCATGGCCTGCCTGTGTGTGAGGAGCTGCAGGCCCACAGACTGTAGTGTGTGCCCGCTGCCAGTGCCCACCCCTGTCATCCCATGTGGCACAGGACTTTGCATCAAAAAAAGGCATTTAATTTTTACACTTTAATCTAAGGTTAGTTGCCTGCCAGTGTGTGTCAGGCAGACTTCCACTGACTGTAGTGTGCCCACTGCCAGTGCCTACCACTCATACCGGCTGGCAGAGGACTTTGCATCAAAAAAGGCATTTAATTTTTACACTTTAATCCAAGTTTAGTTGCCTGCCAGTGTGTGTCAGGCTGACTTCCACTGATTGCAGTGTGCCCACTGCCAGTGCCCACCCCTGTCATCCCATGTGGCACATGACTTTGCATAAAAAAAGGCATTTAATTTTTACACTTTAGTGTAATTTCAGCTGCTTGCCTGCTGCTAGTGTGTGTCAGGCCGACTTCCACTGACTGTAGTGTGCCCACTGCCAGTGCCCACCCCTGTCATCCCATGTGGCACAGGACTTTGCATCAAAAACAGGCATTTAATTTTTACACTTTAATCTAAGTTTAGTTGCCTGCCAGTGTGTGTCAGGCTGACTTCCAGTGACTGTAGTGTGCCCACTGCCAGTGCCCACCACTCATACCGGCTGGCACAGGACTTTGCATTAAAAAGGCATTTAATTTTTACACATTAGTCTAATTTCAGTTGCTTGCCTGCTGCCAGTGTGTGTCAGGCCCACTTCCACTGACTGTAGTGTGCCCACTGCCAGTGCCAACCACTGATACCGGGTGGCACAGTAGCTTGCCGATAAATAAGGCATTTCATTTTTACACATTAGTCCAATTTCAGTTGCTTGCCTGCTGCCAGTGTGTGTCAGGCCCACTTCCACAGACTGTAGTGTGCCCACTGCCAGTGCCCACCACTGATACAGGGTGGCACAGTACCAGTTATCGGAAAAAAAAATGACTGGCAGAGGCAGGCCACCCCGCAGGGGCCATCATGGCCGTGGTGCTGTGATTTCCACTGTCCCTGGAATAATGCCTAGTGTTCAGAGGCCATGTACCCTGAACCCGAAAAATTCTGAGGACGTAGTTGACTGGCTTAGACAGGACACCCAATCTTCAACAGCTTCCGCTAAGAACCTTGACGCACCATCCTCCTCCAGCTCAGCTTTGGTCAACTGCTGTCAAGTTACCACGCACCCGCCCGCCGCTGATAGGAATAGTACTAGTTAAGACACCACTCATATAGGGTGTCACTGCACATTGCTCTGTGCACGCGCAGTGCCCCAATTTGGGAGTAAGAGGACCGACCAAGCTGCTTTTTACATCTCCCGATTCCTGAAATCAATTCAGTTTGGTGTATGAGAGTTTGGTCTGTCATTGTGAAGGCAGTCGAAGGTACCAGGCCTAAATTTTTTTTTACAAAAGGCAATCCCTGATATGGGATGTAACAGGGATTAAACTGATGAGAATAGTACTACAGAAAATACCACTCATATCGGGTGTGACAGTAAATTGCACAGCGCAGACGCAGTCAACGTGGATTAAAACAGAGTGGAGGGAGCCAGCGTTTTTTTAACCATCTCCCCGTTTGAAAAATCTATTCAATAAATGGCCCCCAGACGTTTTCTTAACAAAGTAACAGTAAAAACATCTGGACACAAAATTACAATATAGTTCACCTAATCACCTGACAAAAAAATTCATCCACGTCATCTTTTCATTACACCCAGGATTGGCAATCATTAATGGATCGTCAGGCGGTGTAGCTCTGTCACCAGGAGTCGGTGCCAGAACTAGAAAGCATTGTAAACTGCATATTAGACAGAGCTCATCACTGAACCCTGCTCCAGGGTTGCCAACCAGAATTTTTCTTTTTTTCTGTATAACTTATCCCAAAATCATCGTCAGCCAACAATTTGTACAGATACGTAAATTGGAAAACCATAATGAATGGTAAATTAATATGGTTATAAGTAATACATGTCTATAGCTCAATATACTGATAAGAAGGCATCACCAGCATTTACTGTGAGCTGTAAAATTATGATAAATACTAAATAATCTAGTCAAGTGCCTGCCTCAAAAAAATCATGACCCATTTTTATTTATTTATTTTTATGAAAGAATTGCTTATTTTTACAGACTGTCCAGAAATTTCTGGAAGGTTAGCAACCCTGCCCTGTTCCCATTGACTTCAATAGGTTTGGCACTGTATTACGCTCCTTCTACTACACAGTTGATGGTGTTGTATACTCAGGCATAGACTTCTGATGACAAGCTAAACCCAAGGTCATTAAGGGCTTCTCCACCTTGAAGTCATGGGGAGTAGTGCTGCAGTGATGAGCTCAGTCTACTATAAAGTTGACAGAACTGTCTGCTTCTGGCACCAGAACTGATTCCAAACAGCTGATCAACAGAGATGCAGATGTGTTCGACAACAGCCAATCAGCTAGTGAAGGTTTTTCCTGAAGATAAGCCATCATTTAAAAGCTGGACAACCCCTTTAAATTAATTCATTTACAGTTTATAAACTGCGTGGGATGTCTCCTTAAGTTCTCTGTCTAAGTTCATTCTCCCAAGGTTGTAATATAGCCATATTTTCTGGTCCATGTTAGAGTTGGAAAATCCTGACTCTCTTGAATCAGACCGAGAAGAGAGTTGATCATTGTTGTTTTATCAAGATGATCAAATACATTTTATATTAAGCCATTTGGCAGGATACATATGCATCAAATGAACACAAATGGAGGGGGGCAATAACTTTAAATATAACTGTATATAAGTTATCATTATGTGTTACTGCCAACAATGGAGCAAATATTATTACAGTGTTTGCTTTTTCCCAAAAACGCTGCTGGATGATTTCTTTCATGGAAGATTTTACAACCGCTTTACAGATCTTCAGCAACATAGTTATCTCAGCAGGAAGCTACCACCCCGTTGAGCATGAAGATTTTGGAAGTGTTTTAAAAATATCATTTCTGTTTTTAAATAGATGAAACACTTGAGGATTCCGGAGAAAAACACTTTATACATTTTCACTATAGAAAAAGAGACATGCAAGAAAATCAAGATCATGTTTGCCAAAGGCATCCCCCTCTTCTCAAAGTCACTGAGCAGTCAGAAGAACACGTGAACAATCACAGTCCTAGAAATATTATCTTCTTGCATTTTAAATATGGTCTTTGCAACAACAACACAGATATTGTCTTATGCATGGCAGACACAGAAGACAATCCCTTGTAATGTTTTATACTTGCTACATTCAACAGATTCCCAACATTTATGGACATCTGGCTGAAATAGAAGAATAAGTAATGTTCTAACCTTGTAATAGAGTCTGCTTGAGAATTTGGTTGCCAATCGTTGATCTTTGGCATCACAACTACAGGGTGCCAATGCGGAGCTATTGCTGACATGCAAATATAGCATCAAAATTGTCAAATTTGTTATTGAGCTCTTTAGGAAGCATTTTAGTATGTCATGATAGTGGTCATGATTTAAAGAGGAACACTATTAAAAATATCTATCTGAAAGTACTTTCTAGGGCCAAATTTATTACTATTGAGAACCAATTATATATATATTTTTGCATTATTTTGCAATATTTTTTATTATTCCGTGCGGGTGCAAACATTTGTAATGGGTTTTTCACGCGTGTGAGAAAAATCGCCATGTTTGGTACCCAGACCCGAAGCCGGACTTCATCACTGAAGTCCGGTTTCAGGTCTTCTGGAGAATTTATTATTTTCCCTTATAACATGGTATAAGGGAAATAATAGCATTCTTAATAAAGAATGCATTGTAAAATGAAGTGGAAGGGGTTAAAAATAATAAAAGTTAACTTACCTTAGCCACTTGATTGCGTAGTTGCGATCTGTCCTCTCTTTCCCAGCATCAGCTAACAACTAAAGGACCTGTGATGATGTCACATCACATGGTCCAATTACATGGTCCATCTTACCATGGTGATGGACCATGTGATGTGACATCATCACAGGTCCTTTAGTTGTTAGCTGTTGCTGGGAAAGAGAGGACAGATCGCAACTGCGATCAGTGGCTAGGTGTTAACTTTATTTTTAACCCCTTCCACTTCATTTTACTATGCATTCTTTATTAAGAATGCTATTATTTTCCTTATAACCATGTTATAAGGAAAATAATAAAGATCTGGTCCCATTGCTAGCTAACCATGCGGGAAAATCGCACTGCATCCGCACTTGCTTGCGGATGCTTGCGATTTTCCCGCAGCCCCATTTTCACGCAACGCAGAAGTGATGCGTGAAAATCACCACTCATGTTCACAGCCCCATAGAAATGAATGGGTATGGCTCCTCACGCATTGCACCCGCGCAGAAAACTCACCCGTGTGAAAGGGGCCTAAGTGTTTAATGCCACCAAAGGGGAAATTAACAAAAAAAAAGATGATTGTTTTTATCATGTACAACACCCGCTGCACCCATGACATGACCTGGATTATGGCTGGAAGGGGTTACTCTGCTTTCCACACTTTGACACAAATCTTTCATACAAGGCTACCAACAAGTTATTTTATTAAATTCATTAAAAAGTTGACCAATCAATTACATTGTGGGATCCAAGAAAATGCTTACCAAAACCATGACTTGGGCTACTGTATATTAGTATAAAATAATTGCACACTTGCTCTTGGTAACAACACCTAGCCAATAACCCTCATTTGCATAATCATTACTAAGCATACAGTAGTATTTCTATTATCCTCCAAATGTTACTACAATCACTATGTTAGAAGTGGAGGATTTTGGGTGAAGAACTTTTCCTGAAATTCAGATCAAAATCAATTTGTTTGACTTCAATTTGCTCATCACTAATCATCATCATCACTTTCTTCTTCTCCTGCTAAGACTCCTCCTTGTCCTTTGCTCCTTCGAGAGGCATCTATGATAGAATGTTTGGCCATGAAAAAACTTTTCTCTACCAGCAATTATCTTGTCTACAAGGTAAAAGCCAACCTGGCCAGGTTGCTGGGTCAATGTTTTTTGTGGCAGTGGTGAAGCAGCACCCCCAGCAACATGTGCTTTTGAGACTCCAACCCCCCTATGATTTCATCGGGCTGGCTCCCACAGCAGGCAATTACCAGCCTCCTCCACCACCTCCACCATGGATGCTCTCCTGACCCCAAAAGCAGAAGAGCACAGCTTTGCTCCACCTCCCCCTCCTAACTCTCTGAAAAAGGACATATATTATTATTAATATCAAAACTGAATATTAATAAGTCCTGGCTAGCTCACCATTGAATGATGCTTTTTAACCCCTTCCCGACTGCCATACGGCTATATACGTGCTAATTACACAGGCACCGTGCAGCTAGCATGTGTATCGACGTCATGGCAGCTCTTTAATCCAAGCACTGCAAAACACTTGGATTAAAGCTTCTACCCCTGGACTGTACGCTGTCACGGATAGCATACAGTCCAGTAATGCCGGCAAGGGACCAATAAGAGTGGTCCTTTGCCGTAGATCGATCCAATTGGATAGTCTGTGCAGACTAACCAATCGGATTGTGGCAGTGTAAAAGTGCCTGTTTCAGGCTCTGATCTGTGTGTGCTCCATGCCCCCATGCGCTCTCCTGAACCCCAACCAAACCCCCTCCTCTCTCGGTGTCCCCATTCCTCACCTGTGCCCCCTGCCCCTGATGCAGCCCCCCTGCTGTATGTGATGGCGACGGCTATGTTCCTGAGCCGCTGCCATCAGCAGCGAGTGTCAGCTCTATGTTGACACTCTGCTATAACCCTTTAGATGGCGCAGCATCCATGGGGTTAATAGAGGAAGGGGGCTCCCTTTATCAACCATCCGGCTGCCGTGCTGCGATGGCAGCACTGGATGGTTGCCATGGCAACTGAATGCTTTGCAAAGACGTCCGCTGTTGCCATCTATTAGGAAACCTAATAGTATTATACTTTGCAATAGTACAGCCATTAGTCCAACTGGATCTTCAAGATCCAAGTGGGACTTGATAAAAAAAAGTGTGAAAAAAAGAAAAATAGTATAAATAAATAAAAATGTAACTGAAAAAAGTTGCCTTTTCCTATATCCGCTCATTTATAAGAGATTAAAAGATGATTAAAAATATATAGAAATAAACTACACATATTAGATATCACCACGTCCGTAATGACCAGCTCTATAAATATATCACATGATCCACCCCGTGTGATAAACACCATTAAATAAAAATAAAACACTGTGTAAAAAAAGCCATTTCTGTCACCTTACATCACAAAAAGTGGAACACCAAGCAACACAAACAAAATCCCACAAAATGTGTTCCACAGAATGGTACCTATAAAATCGGCACCTCATCCTGCAAAAAATGAGCCCCTACATAAGAAAATCACCTTAAAAACAAAAAAAAACTGTTGCTCTTAGAACATGGAGACACTAAAACATAATTTTTTTTGTTTCAAATATGCTATTATTGTGTTAAAGTTAAATAAATTTTGAAAAGTATACATATTATGTATCGCCACGTCCGTAACAACCAGCTCTATAAAAATGTCTCATGACCTAACCCCTCATCTGAACACCGTAAAAAAATAAAATAAAAACAGTTGCAAAAAAGCCATTTTTGTGAGATCAAAAAGGCGTATGCTCCCAAAATAGTACAAATCAAACTGTTACCTCATTCCTCAAAAAATGAGACCCGATATAAGACAACAAGTCAAGAAATAAAAAGCTATGGCTCTAAGACTATGGAGACACTAAAACATCATTGTTTTTGTTTCAAAAATTCTATTATTTTGTCAAACTTAAATCAATAAGAAAAATACATATTAAGTATTGCCACTTCCGTAACTATTTGCTCTATAAAAGTGTCACATGACCTAACCCCTCAGGTGAACGTTGTAAAAATAAATACATAAAAACTGTTCCAAAACAACCAATTTTTTGGTCACCTTGCCCCATAAAGTGTAATAATTAATGATCAAAAAAATCATATGCACCCAAAAATGGTATCAATAAAAACCTCAACTCTTCCTGCAAAAAAACTAGCTCCCTCACAAGACGATCAGGAAAAAAATTTAAAAATAAGACACATGAGACACAAAAACATAATTCAAATAAAAAAATGCTTTATTATGTAAAACTGAAACAAACAAACAAAGTAGACATATTTAATATCATTGCGTCCATAACAATCTGCTCTAGAAAAATAGCACATGATCTGCCTTGTCAGATGAATGTTGTAAAAAATAACAACAGTGCCAAATCAGCCAATTTTTGGTTACCTTGCCTCACAACAAAACATAATATAGAGCAATTAAAAATCATATGTACCACAAAACAGTCCCAATAAAACTGGCACTTTATCCCCTAGTCTCCAAAATGGGTCAGGTCAAGTGTTCCCATGCAGTATCAACTGGGCAAGGTGATCAGCGACAATGGCAATAACATTGTGGCCTTACTAAACCTGAGTAAAATAACACATGCTCTCTGTATGGCTTTTTTAAAAGAACACTGATGTGTGTGCTGGCAACATCCAGGAGATTGTCCCTCTTTTCAGCCATTCTAACATGGTGAGGAATTCTCTCTTGGACTTGCAGCAACAGAACAGCTTGCCACTACACTGCTTAATCCGCAGTGTTTCACAAAATACTTACCCAGCAGCACAAAATACATCCCCAAAAACAGCCACTGGCAAGCTGTGAGGAGGGCTCAGGTGGTCCCCTGGGCATCGGCCCATTGGGAAGTTTACCATGTAGTGTATATGGCCAGTCCATCCCTGAAGTCCATTGTCACGTTATGAAACAGTGTACACTGAACTCACCCATTCCACTGTCCCTACCTACTTGCACAATCCACTCTAGACAAAGACAGTGATGGTCTGATCAACTCCCACCATTAGCGGTGCCCCTTTTCCTGCCCAGATTGTATATAACCCTGTAAGTAGAGATGTCCCGAACTATTAGCCGGCGAACAGTTCCCGGCGAACATTGCATGTTCGCGTTCGCTGCGGCGGGCGAACATATGCGATGTTCGGTCCGCCCCCTATACGTCATCATTAAGCAAACTTTGACCCTATACGTCACAGTCAGCAGACACATTGCAGCCAATCAGCATACCCTCCCTCAGAGACCCTCCCACCTCCTATCAAAAAGCAAGGACAGCATCCATCTAAGGCCCCATTCAGACGTCTATAGTGTGTTGCGGATCCGCAACACACCATGCCGGCACTCCCCATAGAGATGCCTATTCTTGTCCGCAGGTTGCGGACAAGAATAGGACATGCTCTATCTTTTGCAGAGCCGCGGCCGGATGTTTCTGGGTCGAAACCCGGAAGTTCGGGGCCGCGGCTCCGCAAATACGGAAGTGGAGAGCACATAATGTGCTCTCCGCATCACATCCAGCCCCATTCACAATGAATTGCGGAATAGATGCGGACTCAAATGCGTATGTGTGAATGGGGCCTTAGATTCATTCTGAAGCTGCAGCGTTAGTTAGAGCAGTGAGAGTGCTGCTGCTGCTGAATTAATAGGGAATGCGTTAGCTAGGCCAGTGTTCTGTGTCCACTCCAGTCCTCAAAGACTTATCTGCTGTAAGGACAGCGTCCTGACAGTACCCCAAAAAGCCCTTTTTAGGGCTGGTACATCAGTCTGCTTTTATTTATTTTTTCTATATATATATTGCAGTTGCCTGCCCGTGTGTGAGAGGCTGCAGGCCCACAGACTGTACTGTGTGCACACCACTCTTAAAGGGTGGTAGAGTACCTTGCAGATAAAAAAGTCATTAAATTTTTACCCTTTAATATAATTGCATTTGCCTGCCAGTGTGTGTCAGGCCCACAGACTGTACTGTGCCCACTGCCCACCACTCAAATAGGGTAGCACAGTACCTTGCAGATAAAAAAGTCATTAAATTTTTACCCCTTAATATAATTGCAGTTGCCTGCCAGTGTGTGTCAGGCCACAGACTGTACTGTGCCCACTGCCCACCACTCATATAGGGTGTCACAGTGTATTGCACGGCGCACGCGCAATGATCTGAAATTAAAACAAAGCGGACCGAGCATGGGTCTTCTTCCATCTCCCGGTTCCAAAAATCTATTCACTACATCGGCCCTGGCCCTGACAAGGGACAAAACAGAGATTAAACTGATAGGAATAGTACTTAGTTAACACTAGTTGCTTTGGTGGCAAATTCCATTGCAAGTGCCCAAAATTAGAAGGAAGCGGACAGAGCAAGCTTTTTTCTCTATCTCCCCATGCAAGCATTCAATTCAATACACGTCCCTTGATAGGGGACTTAACAAAGATTAAAATGGTAAGAATAGTAGTTCACACTATTTGTATTGGTGGCACAGTACATTGCACAGCGCACGCTCTGTGCCCCAAATTGGAAGGAAGAGGACCGACTAACCATCTTTTTCCATTTCCCGGTTCCTAAAATCCATTCCATACACCGGCCCCTGATAGGGGACAAAACAGAGATTAAACTGGTAAGATCTGATTTTTTAATTTAAAAAAGAGGACAGACTCTGTGGAGTTGGGTATTTTCTGGCCTCGTTACTGAACGCTCATGCACAATGGCTGTAGGCTCATGCGTCCTTTTGTGGAGGTGACAAACCTGGTCAGTCAAACCCAAGGCAACATCATCAACCTCATCCCATATGCGTTTTTTCTGGAGCATGCCCTGCGAAGAGTGCTGGATCAGGCCATAGATGAGCATGAAGAGGAAGAGTTGTGGTCACCATCACCACCAGAAGCAGCCTTGTCGTCGTCGATTGCTGGACCTGCGGCAATGCAGAGAGAGGAGTCTGAAGAAGAGGAGTCAGAGGAGGAAGGTGGCTTTGAGGAGGTGGAAGACGAACCACAGCAGGCGTCCCAGGGGGCTTATTGTCACCTTTCGGGGACCCTTGGTGTTGTACGTGGCTGGGTGGAGAAAGAGACCTTCAATGACATCAGTGAGGACAAGGAACGGGACATGGCTAGCTTGGTATCCAACCTTGTGCAAATGGGGAGTTTGCAGTTGTGCAAATGGACTGTTTGCGGTTGTTTGCGGTGGGTTAAACGTGGAGTTTGGTCTGTCAGAGTTTGGTCTGTCACTGTCAAGCGGGCGTAACCCTTATACTACCTGATCGATACAACATCATACCTGATCGTATACACACCCTGGATGTTTTAAAGCACGTTATTCCAAACAATTTAGGAATGTTAGGTGATTTATGCCCTTTATGGATTAAAACCCGACTCTGCGTCAACTACATTGAGCCACGCCCCCTGCACTGATCACATGACGGTGACGTCACCCCAGGTCCTTCGGCTGTTCAACAGTTCGGGTTGGTGGCAGCCGCCCCTTATGGATTCCATATGCCGCTATAGTGGAATCCATAACAGGATGCGCGACTTACCACAACCCGAACGCCGAACACCGGACTTTTTTTTAAAGTTCGCTCATCTCTATTGGCAGTCCCTTCCTCAATAAGTGCAGGTGTCTATACTGAAGTAGTGATGAGCGGCATAGGCAATATTCGTTTTTACGATATTTTGCAAATTTATTTATTCTAGAATTCGTAATCTCCAGTCATTATTCTCACGATTGCACAAATCTGCACTAAAGATGCGCTTTTTTTGCGCAATACGTGCAACTTCACATTTTATCAGGTCTGAGTAGATATTACTGATTAGTGCACTTAGTATTGATGTGACATCACAACACTGTGTCTAACAGAGACACTAATCTCTATCACAGCACAGTAATTCCTATCACACTACCTAACACCCTGCACTGGAACCTATCAGCTACACTATATCACTATCTAACCTACACTGACTATCTCCTACTAACTATCTGTATTATATATCTGAGCTAACTAGATAATGTAATTAAATAAGGAAGATGAGTCAGCAAAGCACAGAACACAGCAATGACACTGCTCTCTCTCAGAACTGCAAAAAACAACAGAAAATGGCTGCTGGGGAGGTTCTTATATAGTAAAGGGGTAGGCAACTTTCCTATTGGTTGCTAGGGATGTTGCTCAGCTCAGACAAAGATATTGCAGTCTCCATATTGGCCCACAAGCAAGAAGCAGTATTACTGATGGAAAGAAAAAAAAATGTATATTCGCGATTCCGAATATGTAGCACTATATTCTTGATTATCGTGAATTCTCGAAGTCCCGATATTAGCGATAAAAATTTGTGCCTACAATATTCGCGATTAACACTATACAGGAGGAAAGACCAAGAGGAAAGGAAAAATAAACTAGTGACAGATTGGCAGCCACGAAAACAGGAATATGATGGAAACAGACAAGCTGGATAAAACAAAGACAGACAAAACTGAATCAGGAACAATTAATCAGTCAATACCATGGGGACAGACAGGGAAAACCAGAAGTAGACAAATCCAATTCAATAAAAAGCCAGGGTCAAAACCAGGAAGAAACATTAGGGTCCAAATCGTCAGGCAAAGGTCAGGGTGCAAATCAAATGTCAAGAATCCAGTCGTCAAGTACTAAGAGGAAGCCTCCTTATATGCCTATCACCAAGATATTACTTGCCTTAGAAGCATTATAATTTCTTAGCAACCTTGTTCTCATCCATTGATTGGTCCCATTTATCATTATTAAAGTAGAATAATCCATCATTTCATGAACTAGCCTCAATTCATTGCTGCGTGACTGTATCCTAGTTACAGCATTATGTACTGAAGATCTCATCTACACAGGTAAAAATGTCTTTATTCATTACCGACAATTAGCAGGGGGGATATGAAGGCCGCTATGGCACAACTCATGCATTGCATTAAATGAACCTTTAGGTCCGCCACCAGCAGAACTTCTGCATGGACCGATAGAAAAGCTGCTCCCCCACTAATGAAAGAGGAAAACATCCTGCAAAGAAATTAATCAGCGAACATGTCTGGTTTGTCCGGTTCTGCGGGCAGACGCTGTCACTTGGGACGCACATGCTGCCATCTATGTCCCAAGCTTCTGTGTGTTTTTCATACATCGTTTGTTAACTGTACTAGCTGTAGTACAGACATCCGCATTTGTTCTGCGGCTTGTGACAGCATCTTTCATCAGCCGGCATGCATGCTGTCATATTCCCTGGCACATAAAGGCACAGCTTCATAGCGCTGCTCGGCATCAATTAATTGCAGATAAAGGCCACAAATGGTAAACCATTCACAGAGTATTTGTCCTTTACTGATCTGTTTTTGTATCTTTTTTACCTGCCCAATATAATAATTACTCTACTATCATATGACAAGTCCCCCATACTTAACAATTATACTGTTACAAATTTATGCAAAAAAAATGTTTAAAAATCATCTTCATCGTAAATTCTCCATTATTATTTGCACACATAGACCATATTTTATATGGTCCATAGTTTATTAACTCTTAAATGGACTGCTGATAACAGGATTCGGGGACGTGCTTTACAGCAGTCATAAGGACTATATAGTGCAATAGACAGGAGATGCTCATTGACTTCTGAGGGTAAGTTTTCTAGACAAGCTCTGTGAACTCTGCACAGTCATTGTGCAGGGAGGGGGAAGTTGTAATCATCACTAATTGTAAATTGTGTTATCTATACAGAAGTTTTATCTGTCATTGTAATCCAGTTTATGATGATAGCGGAATGACTGCTGAGACGTGATCTCTGAAGAACTAGGAATTAGGCTTAGTGGTCACTGTAAATATTATAGGAGTTTAGGATTTTTTCAAAGATAGAAAGCGGCAGGTAACAATTAAAAATAATATACAAAATAATTCATTTAATGGAGCACTTCATCAAATCAGGGGAATGGGAACGCATTCTCGGGATCGATGGAGGTCCTGGCAGTCGGGCCCCCACTGATCAGTTAGGTATGTCTTATCCTTTGGATAGGGAAAAACTTTTGACACAACCTCTTTAATATATATGACCTTTTTGACATTATGGAACACATGAACAAAATAAATTTCACTGTAGGGTTTTTTTTTTATATATTTTTTTTATTGAGTAAGATTTCAGAAATATTGGAATGCTAAATATTTTTGTTTCTAACTTTTGAGGACTTTTAATCAATACAACTATTAAAGAAAAACAACTTTTTCATGTTTTTAGTTTTTTTTAAAATTTTATCAGTTTTATAGTAGATTTTTGCTATTTTATATATTTTATGTTCTTGCTAGCACTGTTTTTTGTCTGGCCGCATCCCAGCATTAATGCCAGAAACAGCCTGGCTCCCTGCCGGGTATAATTATAGCCAATGGGCTCCGGCAGGGAAAGGCAGTATGCAGCTAAGCGAGAGATGATGAACTCCAGCAGGCGGTTCCACTGCCGGAACAGTCTGCCAGATGATTTTTAATGTTGGTGTAAACCTAGCCTTAGTCCTGCATTTTCAGGAGGAATAACAGAGAAATGGCTGCTTTCAATGCAATAGCCACACCTTCTCTACTTTGATTGACAGGGCCAGGCAGTGAAAATGTCATGACACCTGACCCTGTCAATCAAAGTGTAGGGAACAGCAGTTGCAGAGAGAGCCTCTAGGTGTAATGACAACGCCCCCATTGCTCCCAGAGGCTCATTTGCATATATTACAAACATCATTTTTCTCAGCAATCTGGGCACATATGAACATGGGACCAACACAGATGCCTTCAGCTGCCAAGAGCACATGTAACAAGTCAACCAGTGTCATAGGTACAAACAGTGTTGGATTGGGGGGCCTAGGGCCCACCAGTGGAACTGACTTTGGGGGCCCACCCTATATATGCAAATATTGCAAATTCATTTTTTTCAGCCTTTAGAAAGCTGTTAGTTAGATTTTTTATTCTAGCATTTTAAGATGGTGGGGGGGGGGACATATCTTTTGATTAGCCTTTATTATTATTCTTTTTTTTTTGAGGGGGGCGAGACAGTAAATCTGAAATCGTTTTTCATCTTTTCAATGATATGTACTGTGCAGTATAAATAACTATTTAACTCGTGGCATTATCAAATATGTCTATTTTATTTCACATTTTACCAATTTTGCACTGCAAAAGCATCCTTTATGGAAAAAATGAAATTTTTGTGCATAACTTTTTCATTTTTCCACCAATATTACCTAATGACATCTTTTTGATTCCTCTGGTAATACTGCCGTATTGTGATATGTCAGTTTACATAAGCACAACAGCAAACCCAAGCCGCAGTGAATGGACGTCTATGTTACATGGACGACCTGAGTCTGCCAGAGCAGGATTTAATCTTACAGGGCAGGTCTCAACTCGTGCTGATGGAAAATCACTTCCATATGCTCAAAAAGGGCATGCACAGAAATTGTTCTATTCTATTGTTTCTAATAGGTAAGTGACATTTAGTTTTTTGTTTTTACATTATTTTCTGCTCACGTCCAAATTTCTTATAATTCTGCAGAATTTAGTTCCTTATATTACCATTGGAAATTAACAGTATTTTTACATAAATTGCACAATAATCAGCTAATTTTTTTTATGTATGTTACTAAATTGATCACTACGCTTTTTGATTAGGGTTGCCACTTTTCACAAAAAATAGCCAGGTTAAGGCCTCATGCGCACTACTGTATTTAGCATCTGTGTCCAATCTGCGTTTTTACAGATTGAACGTTCTTTCCATTCATTTCTATAGGGTCCACAAAAAAAGGCAGCACACATATATCATCCGTGTGCTGTCCATATCCATGTGGATGTCCTGCAAATGATCTGTGGTTTGCAGACTGCAATATGGATGTGGCCTTGTGCGTGAGACCTTATACAGGTTATAAAAGCTGAATAAATGGTGGGTTTAATAATACCATGTTTGCTAAAAAAACAAATTGCTTTCTTTGCTGTGACACATACTGAACTGAGCACCATTCCTCCAATAGTAATGGCATATAGACCCAAACACTGCACGCATAGGCTTTCCATGCTACGGTACAGCAGGGAAAACCTCTCTAGTGCGATGAATGGGCCTGAATGCCGCTGCGATTTTAATGATTTATTTTTAGCAGTGGTGCTCAGTTCAGCACTATATGTGTCAAAGTGAAGGAGATAATTATTATTATTTTTTTCTGTATGTATTGTTACTCTAGCTTCACATTTGCGTTCAAAAAGTCTGCAGGCTGTTGGAGATCACCGTATATGGCATAGTTGGATAATGCTGTGAACTGCCAGCATATGGAACTTTTTGTTTGACTGAAAGCCGGTGGCATCCCATGAAATTCAAAAGGAGTCCAGTGGATCATGGTGTTATCCAAATAGTCCAGATATGGCAGATTTATTAACGTAATTTGATCTTATCTAAAACCCACATCTTCTTCTCAAAAAGTAGGTCTAAATAAAGTAAAAAAAAAAAAAGGAAACTAATCTCCAACCAGTGTCGGACTGGGCTGTCTAGGGCCCACCAGTAAAATATATTTATTTATTTTGGGGGCCCACTGTATGGACACATACAAATATTACCTGCTCACACAGCAACAAGACGCTACAACATGATTGATTATGGGGCCCTTGCAGAAACTTTGAAAAGGCAGGTCCCTGGGAAAGGAGGATACTAGCTGCTCTGCCTCTGTACCTTGAAGTCAACTCAGCTACATAAACATGTCTATAATAATAACCTGGGTAGTTTCTTAAATATTCTACCCAGTTTTTTATATGAACTTAGGCCGGTTGAGGTGCTGTACGCTGCCTATCTATATGTATTGCAGTAAGCTTACTGTGTCATGTGCCACTTTTGCAGGAAGTGGAAGACAAGGGCCCACCTTGCGCAGGGGCCCACCGGGGATTCACCTGTACCCCTGTGGGCCAGTCCGAGCCTGTCTCCAAGGATCATGTTCTTGAGAGGCGTTTAACAGCAGCTCTGCGGAGGGGGGTTGAGCTGCTGTGTCAGTTCCAGGTCAGGAAGGTTATCTTCTATACAAGACATTAAGGGGTTAAGGGACCCTGAGCTCAGGATCTATACTTTCTGCCCAGCATAACTCGCATCAGTGAGCCAGCACCTCGACTACTCAGAGTGCAAGCTCACTGATCTCCCTGCACCATGACAGACCTTCATGACACCGGCAGAAAAAGAGTCATGCAGCCCAGGGTCAGGAAGGTCTGGTAGTTTGACCTGTATAACGTTAAGCTGTGTCTGCTTAGGGTACTTTCACACTTGCGTTTTGAGGATCCGGCAGGCAGTTCCGTCGCCAGAACTGCCTGCCGGATCCTGAAATCTGTGTGCAAACAGAAAGCATTTGTAGACGGATCCAGATGCCGATCCGTCTAACAAATGCATTGAAACACCGGATCCGTCTCTCCGATGTTATCCGGAAAAATGAATCAGTTTTGTCAGAACAGTTGGTGCCGGCATTAATGCATTTCAATGGAAAATAATGCCGTTTCGGAATTTTGAACTGAGAAAATACTGATGCGGCCGTATTTTCTCCAGCCAAATACCGTAAGAGTGACTGAATTGAAGACATCCTGATGCATACCGAACGGATTGCTTTCAATTCAGAATCCATTAGGATAAAACTGATCAGTTTCTTTCCGTATTGAGCCCCTAGGATGGAACTCAATACCGGAAAATTTTAACTCAAGTGTGAAAGTACCCTTACCCAGGTATGCGTCCGCCTTTTCTTGACAGCGACTCCACTTGTGAGCAGCCGGCAGCAATTACAGCCACCCTTGCACTGCCACCACCATCACACGCTGGGGCTGAACTCTGTTGGAGCTTACGCCTTGACACTGGAGCTCCAGACCTGAAATATCCTCTGGCACTGCTGTTAGTAGAAGCAGTGGTGATGCCTGCAGACTACCTGCTGTACTATAAATGGAGAGTTTGATATGGCCCCGCTCTGCTGCCTGGTGTAGGGAGAACTGATCTGTTGCCCCCTTTACCAGAGAAGGGGGATATCCCTGTGCAGTTGCACACCACTAAGCCCGACCCTGCTCTCCACACTTTACACTCTAGAGCAGAGCCAGTACTTAACTTAAAGGCAACTCCCACGCTCCACTCCTGCTGTCTCTGGCTTGTGATGTCATGCTCAGTGTGCAGCATGCCTGCTGGTGCTGCCCTAATCTTTAAAGTGACCACTGCTCGAGATAGCTTTTCCTGTGGCGGTTGACTGTCGCACATATCGTTTAAAGTTCTGCTGCTGTCTTACCCGCCTGTCAGGGGGCCTGGTGGGTCTCCCTGACACATGGGGGACCCTACTGGTTATAGAATCTCCAGCAAGAGGGGGTGGGGCACAGAAATACAGTGACAGTGCTTGCTTGCGCAGAGAAGAGGACAGAAAAACTCCTTACTGATTAGTTCAGGGGCCCACCGAGGGATTCACAGGCTCCCCGGTGGGCCAGTCCGAGCCTGGGTACAAATCTGCTGACAGATGCCCTTTAAAATATAATATCTTGATGTTGTCAGAGAGGAGTGAAATAATTGTATAAATCTGATAAGGGCCGTATGTGTCATTTCAGTACATTTGAAAACTAAATCTAAAAACACAATTTTCTCCATGCTTTGGTGTCCTGCCGTCTCATCGGTTCATCTCTTTTCATTTTGAAATTTAGGCTTGGAAGATGTGATCTGGTTTCTACAGGCAACACAGACCCTTAGTACAATTATTATATATGACTCCCATTATTTTCATACCGTATTGTATACACTGCTAATTAGACGTTGATAAGTGTCAAGTGTCAGCCGACACATGCTTCATCCTTTTGTGCCTAATTGACTCTTATATTGTATATTCTTCAAGAAAATTTTGTGGACTTAAATTAGACAATAAACAATGACTTACACGCTTCATCGTTACATATATTTTCTATTATTGGACAAATCAACAGCACTGTACGCATGAAGGGAGAATAGCAACAAAAATATTCATCACATTTACTCGAGTCAGTCCTGCACAACATCAAGATATAATAAAAACTATAGAAATATTCAAAATACAAATTTCAAATTATGTATTGGGAAGTTAGTGTTTAATTTTTATTATAGGGGGATGCAAAAAGTAAAATTATTTAGTTCTTTTGCTCTATAATCACCATAGATAATGGACTAAATTCCTTATGGTTGTTACAGTTATGGGAGATGCCAAATATGCATTTAATATCTACTGTTTTATGATTACATTGGCTAAACATTTTAAATTATGATTTTATAGCATTTGATGGTATTTTAAAACCTATTAATAACTAGTAATTTTTGCATCTGAATAAATGATTTTTCATATTTTATGTTTAAGTTTTCTTTATTTTCATAAGAGTCTGCTTTACAGTATGGAAATAATAGTACTAGAGATGTTTACTGATTGTAAAGTGCTGCGGAATATGTTGGTGCTATATAAAGATTATTACTACTCAATAGAGATGAGTGAATCAGTCAAAATTTGTTTTGGGTCTGGTTCGGCAATTTTTAAAAATGTTTGGTTTGGAGCCAAATCGATTTGGGCTGAACAGAAGCTGCTCCAATCTCCCTGAAAGTTGGCATAAAACCCACTCTAGGCTCCTAGAGCACATTATTTTTTTTAGTCTTTTTTTTTAGTTTTTTCATTAATTTTTGATATATTTCTTTTTCCCTCCCCATACTCTGGAACGCAATGATAGCAATAGTTAATCATGTCTCAGTGACATTGGCATACATAGCTATGGGTAAACGCACGTTTGCGGAGTTAACATACAGCGTGTTTAAAAGCACACCGCACCAGCACATGTGTTATGCTTTTTCATATTCCAAAGCTTCCAAAAATTGTCCCTTATTGGTGACAGATGATGTTTAACCACCTCCTAACCGCCTAATGCAGAGATGCATCCTGCGGGCGGCCGGGATGTTCCTCCTAGACGCATCGACACGTCATCTCGCGAGGAACGAGATTTCCTGTGAATGCGCATACAGGATCGCAACGGCAGGAACTTTAATTCCAGGCTGCCAGCGCTGATCATGCGCTGGCAGGGTGTAGATGTTAAAAAAATGGCATCTGAATCTCATATCAGACGCTGTTTTGTAAACAGCATCTGATATGCCTGCTGCCTGCTCCTATGGTGGTCCCTTTTCCTTGGGACCACCAGAGGACACTGTAAGTGCACCAATCACCAAACACTAACACCCCCGTCACTGATTAACCCCTGATCACCCCATGTCACCCCCCTGATCACCCCCTGTCACCACCCCTGTCACTAATGACCACCCTGTAAGGCTCATTCAGACGTCCGTATGTGTTTTGCGGATCCGCAAAACAAGGACACCGGCAATGTGCTTTCCGAATTTTGCGGATCCGCACATTGCCAGAACTATATAGAAAATGCCTTTTCTTGTCTGCAATTGCGGACAAGAATAGGACATGCTCTATCTTTTGCGAAGCTGCTCGAAGTTCACGCTGCTCCGCAAATGCTGATGCGGAGAGCACATAGTGTCTCCTATGTCCTTTCCTCTCTTTTTTTATTTTTGCATATTTTTTGGCAGAGATTTTTTCATCCACATTGATCGATGCGAATGAAGAAATCTGTGCCGTTCATTTTTTCTTTCAGCCCAGAAGCTGAACGGAAAAAAAAAATCTCATTACCCGTATGCTCAATATAAGGAGAATAGCAGAAACTCCTAATGCTGTCCATACATGTAATGATTGCGGTCTGCGGAGACCCTCAAATGCCAGGGCAGTACAAACACCTCACATGTGACCCCGTTTTGGAAAGATGACACCCCAAGGTACAGACGATTGAGGCTCAATTTCACACGGCCTTAGTTGTCACGTGCCTGTATTGCGGACTGCATTTGCAGATCCGCAATACACGGGCACCGTTCCGTGGCCATTTTAATGGGTCCGCAAATCCGGAGATGCAGAACGGTGCGAAGCGGAATGACGGAACGGAACACTACAGAAGCACTATGGAGTGTTTCTGTGGGGTTCCGTTCTGTACTTCTGTCCCACAAAAAGATAGAACATGTCCTATCTTTGTGCGGAACGGGCAGATCGCGGACCCATTCAAGTGAATAGATCCGCGATCCGCTGCAGATGTCTCACAGTCGCTGCCTATGCACTGCGGGCCGCAATTTGCAGCCTGCAGCACGGGCATGGGACATCTACGGCCGTGTGAAAGAGGCCTAATAGAGACATATAGACTGCTGCCACACAATGGGTCTTGCTGCAGTAATCAAATATATTTGTAGCTTAATTAAATTGAACCCCACAGAAAAAAAGGATTTCTGTGAAAATAGGGAGGGGGTGAAAGTATTTTCTTGCAGTAGCTGCTTTTGAGGTCTGCTGCATTGCAGGATCTGCACTTCTGATAGCAGACACAGCCAACCTCAGCCCCAGTCTTCTATCTGCCTGGCTATCACATGCCCTACTTGTCCATATTCTACACAACACACACAATTCTTCTTTGGAATCCTAGCCTTTCCATTCAATCTCCCTGGCAGTACACTTGATTTATTTCTGAATGTCCCTGATTGATTTTTCACTCTCCCTTACTCCCTGAAATTGTTTTTCTGACATACACTGTAACTGTGTAAATTGTGTTCTGCTTATTCTACTAGGGCACCTCTCAGTCTGCTACAGCACTGATTGGCTCATCCAGGCTGTAGGAAGACCACGCAGCTGCAATTGGGCCTGTGGGGAAAGGGTGCCCGCTGTGGAGGATAGGTCCCGCCCCCTAATTACCTTCAATACTGGCAGCCAGCCATCTTCAGGCTAAAATTCCTATCATCGGTGGAGAAAGCTAAAGGACTTTTGATGATGTCAGCACAGGTCGTGTATATCTAGCAAGGGAACTGCACAGAGAATAGTGTAGTTCCCAGGTTAGAACAGAGTATAGGCCAGGACCTGTGATGACATAATCTTTAGCATCACAGGTCCTGCACGATCTAGCAAAGGAAATTAACCAAGAATGGTGTAGTTCCCAGGTTTGAAAGGTCCATCTGCCAGGACCAGTGATGACATTATCACAGGTCCTTGAACCCCTAACAGCAAGGATTAGAAGCGCAATGTGCTCTGCATTGATCCATTGAGACTGGAATCGAGTGGTAAGAGGAGGTCCTCCTCTTTTCTCTTCATTTGGGCCCCCACTTCACCCACGCCCTGTTTTTACACATTGCTTGCTCATATATAATACTACAGACAGTTACAATGGCCACTTCCTCATGTACCTCACACACAGGTGGGACAGAACAGCCACCCCCACCCCCACCCTATAACACCCCCACCCTATAACAAAACCCGATCTGGCAGCCATTTTACATTCTGTGTTTTGCCAGTGTAAGGAGAGGTTGCTTAGTGGAGCAGGGACAGACTGTTAGGGACACCAAACGCTAGCTAATAGGGCCACAAAAGTCCTTTAAAGGACTGGTATCGATAGATGTTATATAGTGAGGGGTGTGATATACTTATAATATACTTTCTAACATAGAAAGTATATTATAGTGCATTTTTATTGTGCAGCAGTTGTGTGCAGTTCTGCTGAGATACCGCAGATATATAGAGGGACAAACACTATTGGAATAACTAATTGCAACTTGTGTGATATACCAGTTGCCCCCAAAAAAACTGATTGAGGAGTGTGATTTACCTATAATATACTTTCTAACATATAACATAGTGCATTTGTATTGTGCAGCAGTTGTGTGCGGTTCGGCTGCGATAACGCAGGTATATAGAGGGACAACTATCTCACCTACAGTGGAATCCTTCAAAAGAAACCTGAAAACCCACCTCTTCAGACAAGCCTACGACCAGTGAAACTGCTGCCTCCATGACCAGCTTCACCCTCGCCTACTGTCTCCATCCCCCATACCATGTAGATTGTAAGCCCTCATGGGCAGGGCCCTCTATCCTTCTGTACCAGTCTGTAACTTGTCTCGTTCATGCTTAAGGCAATTGCCTGTATTATGTATGTGCACCGCTTATGATATGTACAGCGCTATGGAATGAATGGCGCTCTAAAAATAAATAATAATAATAATAATAATAATAATAATAATTTCAATGGGTGTGATATACCTGCTGCACCAAAAACACTGATTGAGGGGTGTGAAATACCTTCTTCCACAAAATACTGATTGAGGGCTGTGATATACCAGTTGCCCCAAATAAACAGGGTGGTGTGATATAACTGTTGTGGCAAAAAAAATTAATTGAGGGGTGTGATATACCTGTTTCCACCAGATATTGATTGAGGCCTGCGATTTACCCGCTTCCACAAAATATTGATTGAGGCCTACGATATACCTGCTTTAACAAAATATTGATTGAGGGGTTAGATATACCTGCTTCCACCAAATATTGATTGAGGCCTGCGATATATCTGCTTCCACCAAATATTGATTGAGGGGTGCGATATACCTTCTTCCACCCAATAGTGATTGAGGCCTTCAATATACCAGCTTCCACTAAATACTGATTGAGGGGTGCAATATACCTGTTTCCACCAAATATTGATTAAGGGGTTCTATATACCTGCTTCCACAAAATACTGCTTGAGAGGTGCGATATTCCTGCTTTCGCAAAATACTGATTAAGAGGCTTGATATACCTGTTTCCACAAAATACCGATTGAGGGGTGCGATATACCTGCTTCCACCAAATATTGATTAACCTCTTAAGGACACGGCCATATTTCACCTTAATGACCAGGCCATTTTTTGCAAATTTGACATGTGTCACTTTATGTGGTGATAACTTTAAAACGCTTTTACTTATTCAAGCCATTCTGAGATTGTTTTTTCATCACATATTGTGCTTCATGACATTGGTAACATTGAGTCCAAAAAGTTCATTTTTATTTATAAAAAATATAAAATTTACCTAAAATTTGGAAGCATTTGCAAATTGCCAAGTTTCAATTTCTCTACTTCTATAATACATAGTAATACCTCCAAAAATAGTTACTACTTTACATTCCCTATATGTCTACTTCATGTTTGGATCATTTTGGGAATGCCATTTTATTTTTTGGAGACGTTTCAAGGCTTAGAAGCTTAGAAGCAAATCTTGAAAATTTTCAGAAAATTTCCAAAACCCACTTTTTAACGACCAGTTCAGGTCTGAACTGGTAGAAACCACCCAAAAATGATGCGCATGCGCCGACCGGGAAAACTGTGAAAAAGACTGCAAGACGGATCCGTCCATCCGCATGACAAGCGGAGAGACGGATCCGTTCTTGCAATCCATTTGTAGACGGATCCGCCCCGGATCCATCTACAAATGCTGTCAGTTGTCACACTGAACGACAACGGAACTGCCTGCTGGATCACACTAACGCTAGTGTAAAAGTACACTTAACTGTTCAGGTATTCCACAAGAATTAACGGCAAAGGGAGAAACAATCTTAGAATTTCTATTTTTTGGCAAATTTTCTATTTCAATCCATTTTTTCCAGTAACAAAGCAAGGGTTAACAGACAAACAAAACTCAATATTTATTGCCCTGATTTTGTAGTTTATAGAAACACCCCATATGTGGTTGAAAATGCCTGTATGGCCAAACGGCAGGGCGCAGAAGGAACGCCATATGATTTCTGGAAGGCAGATTTCATCGGGATCATTTTAAGCTGCCATGTCCCATTTGAAGACCCCCTGATGCCCCCCTAGAGTAGAAACTCCAAAAAATGACCCAATTTTGGAAAACTACGGGATAAGGTGGCAGTTTTGTAGGTGCTATTTTAGGGTACAAATGATTTTTGGTTGCTCTATATTACACTTTTTTGAGGCAAGGTAAAAAAAATAGCTGTTTTATTTTTTGTTATTTACAACGTTCATCTGACAGATTAGATCATGTGGTATTTTTATAGAGCAGGTTGTTACGGACGTGACAATACCAAATATGACTACTTTATTTGGTTGTTTGTTTGTTTCAGTTTTACCTAATAAAGTATATAGTTTTTTTTTATTTTTTGGGATGACTGTCTTATGTAGGGGCTCATTTTTTTCGGTATGAGATGGCGGTTTGATTGGTATTATTTTAGGGTGCATATGACTTTTTGATTGCTTGGTATTATGCTTTTTGTGATGTAAGGTAGCAAAAAGTGGCTTTTTTGGCTCCGTTTTATTTTATGGTGTTCACCTGAGGGGTTAGGTCACATGATATTTTTATAGAGAATGATTTTTACGGACGTGGCGATACCTAATATGTATACTTTTTTTATTTGTTTCACTTTAGCACAATAGCAGTCTTGAAGCAAAAAAGATATATATTTTAGTGTCTCCATTGTCTGAAAGTGATAGCTTTTTTATTTTTTGACCTGATTGTCCTAGGTAGGGTCTCATTTTTGTGGGAGGAGATGGTGGTTTAATTGGTTGTATTTTGGGAGGCATACGCTTTTTTGATCGCTTTGTATTACATTTGGCACAATGGCTTTTTTTTTTTACACCGTTTTTATTTTTTTATGGTGTTTAATTGAGGGGTTAGGTCAGGAGATATTTTTATAGAGCCGGTTCTTATGGACATGGCAATCCCTTAATATGTCTATTTTCTTTTTATTTATTTTATTTTAACACAATAATAGCATTTTAGAAAAAAAAAAATTTAGTGTCAACATAGTCTGAGAGCCATATTTATATATATTTTTTTGGTTGATTGTCTCATGTAGGGGCTCATATTTTGCGGGATGAGGTGACAGTTTGATTGGTTCCATTTGGGCAAAGATACAACTTTTTTGATTACTTTTATTACCTTTTTTGTGAAGTGAGATTGGAAAAATTTCAATTCTATCATAGTTTTTTTATTATTTTTTTATGGTGTTCACCGTGTGGGGAAAGTAACCTAACTGTTTCATAGATCAGGTTGTTATGGACGCGGTGATATCAAACATGTGTAGTGTATTTTATTTTTTCATTTTTAATTAGTGCTAAATGTGCAGCTGTAAGAGAAAAAAAATTTATTTTAACTTTTTTCATTTTTTTTCTAAATTTTTGATCCAGACCCACTTGGTTCTTGCAGATCCAGTGGGTCTGATACCTCTATAATACAATACAGTACACTATATAGTGTACTGCAATGTATTTTCACTTTACATTTAGTCATCAGACTTCTGCCTTTAGCAGAAGTCTGATGCAGCTTAGTGTTATCATGGCAATCAGAGGCATCAGAAAGCATCCGGTTGCCATGGTAACCATCACCTCCTGCTACAACAGAGCAGGAGGTGATGGAGAGGTAGGGGCCCCGCTCCCCTGCGATCCCGTGAAGTATCGGGTGGCTACAGCGCACAGTAGCCCCCGATGGGAGAGGGAGGGTGCTCCCTCATCCTTAACCCCTTCCATACAGCGGTCCCTATGGACCGCGGCATGGAATGGGTTAAACAGGTGACATCTGTGTCAGAATGTCAGCTCGGTGTTCGGCCATCCTAAAATAAGAGAGGGGAGGGGGGCGGGGGTATCGCTGGAGATCGCGCTCCAGTCTGCCCTTCTGCACTCCCTCCTATTCCGGGAGTGCGGCCCGCCCTCCAGATCTCCCGCGCTCCCTCCGGTCCCCCGATCTCAGTGATATTCCAAGTCATCGGAGACCCAAATGACCCGGAAACGCAGCAAACCCTGCTGTTTGCTGCGATCGCGGACACAGGGTGTGTGTGTGTGTGGGGGGTGACAGGACCCCCCTCGGCATTCTCCCACAGTGCCTGCTGAATGATTTCAGAAGGCACCGCCTTCCAAACACCGCCATGCGGCGGTGATCGGAACTACACAGGACGTACCTGTGTGCCCTGTGTCCTTAAACCCTTAAGGACTCGGCCCTATTTCACCTTAAGGACTCGGCCATTTTTGCAAATCTGACCAGTGTCACTTTATGTGGTGATAACTTTAAAACGCTTTTTCTTATCCAGACCATTCTGAGAATGTTTTTTCGTCACATATTGTACTTCATGACAGTGGTAAAATGAAGTCGAAAAATTTCATTTTTATTTATAAAAAAATATCAAATTTACCAAAAATTTGAAAAATTTGCAATTTTCCAAGTTTCAATTTCTCTACTTGTATAATACATATTAATACCACCCAAAAAAGTTATTTATTTACATTCCCCATATGTCTACTTCATGTATGGATCATTTTGGGAATGCCATTTTTTTTTGGGGGGACGTTACAAGGCTTAGAAGTTTAGAAGCAAATCTTGAAATTTTTCAGAAATTTTCAAAAACCCACTTTTTAGGGACCAGTTCAGGTCTGAAGTCACTTTGTGAGGCTTACATAATAGAAGCCAACCAAAAATGACCCCATTCTAGAAACAACACCCCTCAAAGTATTCAAAACTGATTTTACAAACATCATTAACCCTTTAGGTTTTCCACAAGAGTTAATGGCAAATGATTTGATTTTTTTGAAAATTTTCCGTTTGAATCCTTTTTTCCAGTAACAAAGCAAGGGTTAACAGCCAAACAAAACTCAATATTTATTGCCCCGATTCGGTAGTTTGCAGAAACACCCCATATGTTGGCGTAAACTGCTGTATGGCCAAACAGCAGGGCGTAGAAGGAATGGTTTTTGGAAGGTGGATTTTGCTGAACTGGATTTTTGACACCATGTCCCATTCGAAGCCCCCTGATGCACCCCTAGAGTAGAAGCTCCAAAAAAGTGAATCCATCGAAGAAACTACACCCCTGAAGGTATTCAAAACCGATTTTACAAACTTTGTTAACCCTTTAGGTGTTCCACAAGAGTTATTGGCAAATGGAGATGAAATTTCAGAATTTCTATTTTTTGTTACCTTGCCTCAAAAAAAGTGTAATATACAGCAACCAAAAATCATATTTACCCTAAAATAATACAAACAAAACTGCCACCTTATCCCGTACTTTCCAAAATGGGGTCACTTTTTGGAGTTTCTACTGTAGGGGTGCATCAGGGGGCTTCAAATTGGACATGGTGTCAAAAACCAGTCCAGCAAAATCTGCCTTCCAAAAACCATATGGCGTTCCCTTCCTTCTACGCCCTGCCGTTTGGCCATACAGCAGTTTACGACCACATATGGGGTGTTTCTGCAAACTAGAGAATCGGGGCAATATATATCGAGTTTTGTTTGGCTGTTAACCCTTGCTTTGTTACTGGAAAAATTGATTAAAATGGAAAATTTGCAAAAAAATAGCTATTTTTAGACGGTTTTTATGCTTTGTTATTTACATCGTTAAACTGACAGGTTAGATTGTGTGCTATTTCTATAGAGCAGGTTGCTACGGATGCGGCAATACCAAATATGGCTACTTTTTGGGGGGTTTTGTTTCAGTTTTACATAATACAGCATTTTTGAAAAAAATTATTTTTTAGTGTCTTCACATTCTGAAAGCCATATTTTATTTTTATTTTTTGGGCGACTGTCTTATGTAGGGGCTCATTTTTTGCAGGATGAGATGTTGGTTTGATTGGAACTATCTTGGGGTGCATATGACATTTTGGTCGCTTGCTATTACACTTTTTGTGATGTAAGGTGACAAAAATGGCTTTTGACACCGTATTTTTTTTTTGTTATGTTAACCTGAGGGGTTTGGTCATGTGTTTTTTTTATAGAGGAGGTTGCGACCAGGGCCGGCGCCACCCATAAGCAGAGTACGCCACCGCGTAGAGCGCACTCTTGCTGGGGGCGCCGGCTCCCGCCCGGGCTGACGCGTCCCTGTGTGCGCACCGCCCGGGCGCAGTATTAAGGCAGACAGTGTGAGCACTTTCCTAGTGTCAGTCCCTGTGGAGTAGCGTAGCTCTGTACAGTCCGCAGGTAAGTCCGCTTTTGTTTCCTGTACCTGTCCGGACTGACAGGAAGTGCTCACTTAGTGTGCACTTCCTCTCAGTCCGGCCGGGTACAGGGAACAAATGCTTCTGTACCCGCGGAACCGGACAGAGCTCGGCCACGCTACTCCACAGGGACTGACACCAGGGAAGTGCTCACGCTGTCTGCCTTAATACTGCGCCCTACTCCACAGGGACTGACAGGAGGGACAGAGTGACACAAGGGGGAGGGGGAATGAGAGTGATGGGGGGATGAGAGTGACAAGAAGGGGCGGCCACACCACACCAGAGGGACTGACAGGAGGGAACAGAGTGACACAAGGGGCAAGAAAGAGAGTGACTAGGGGGAATAAGAGTAATGATGGGGTAATGAGAGTGACAAGAAGGGGAAAAGAGTGACACAAGGGAGGGGGTAAGAAAGAGAGTGACTGGGGGAGAGTTTGACATCCATCACACACACACACTGCATCCCTTACACACAATGCATCTCTTAGGCTCCATTCACACGTCCAAGTGTGTTTTGCGGATCCGCAAAACACGGACATCGGCAATGTGCGTTCCGCATTTTGCGGACCGCACATCGCCGGCACTCTCATAGAAAATGCCTTTTCTTGTCCGCAATTGCAGACAAGAATAGGACATGTTCTATTTTTTTGCGGGATGGTAGTGTGGACCCGGGAGTGTGGATAGAAATAAATTGGTCCGCAATTCCATTCCGCAAAATGCGGAACAGAATTGTGGATGTGTGAATGGAGCCTTACACATGCAAACACAGATTCACAGAACGCACTCTGTACACACATTCAGAAACACACAACACAAACCTTATACACAAACACAAGCTTCTTTCTATCCCTTACACACACACACTGCATCACCTACACATACTGCATCACCTACACACTGGTCTCCCTATCCACTCCACACACACACACTGCATCCACTACACACACACTGCATATACTGCACACTGCATCCACTACACACACACTGCATACACTGCATCCACTACACACACACTGCATCCACTGCACACTGCATCCACTGCACACACACTGCATCCACTGCACACACACTGCATCCACTACACACTGCATCCACTGCACACACACACTGCATCCACTGCACACTGCATCCACTACACACTGCATCCACTACTCACGCACTGCATCTACTGCACACACACTGCATCCACTACACACTGCATCCACTACACACGCACGGCATCCACTGCACACTGCATCCACTACACACGCACTGCATCCACTGCACACTGCATCCACTACACACACACTGCATCACCTCCACACACTGCTATCCCTATACACTACATCCCATAAGCACACACATTAGATTCTGTACAGCAGCACAGAACACATCCCCTCCACACTTCACCCCCTGTGAACAAACTAATGGGTGGAACATGTAGGTGGACTTATAGGTGGGCCTTATGGGCATACTCACCTGGGGCCCAGACCTTGAACTGTGTAAAGGGCCCCAAAAAATAGAGCCGCTTCCCATTCTCCCAGAACATTGATTTTTGCCACAAGAGAACCTGTCCCACACTAGACCCGTGGAGCCAGAGCCCATCATCATCCTCATCTGGGTGTAAGGAGGCGATCTAGTACATTATTAATGGGACTAGTCTCTAATTTACCTCACATTAAAGGGACACTATAGTCCCCAGAACCTATGCAGCTAAATGTAGTGGCTCTAGTGTCTATAGCCTTTCCCTGCAGGCTTTTTAATGTAAACACGGCGGCCCTCGCGTTAGTTATTATGGCAGATCATATGGGTGGGGCATTGTGATGTCACATGGGGGGGGGCGGCAAACTTTTCTTTTGCCTAGGGCGGCAAAAATCCTTGCATCGGCCCTGGTTGCGACGGACACGCCGATACCAAATATGTATACTTTTTATTTATTTAAGTTTTACACAATATTATCATTTTTAAAAACAAAACAAATCATGTTTTAGTGTCTCCATAGTCTGAGAGCCATATTTTTTAAATTTTTTTGGGGTGATTGTCCTATGTGGGGTATCATTTTTTGCGGGATGAGATGACGGTTTCATTGGCTCAATTTTTGGGTGCATATACCTTTTTGATCGCTTGCTATTGCAGGTTTTGAGATGTGAGGTGACAAAAATGTTTTTTTTACATTGTTTTTATTTTATTTTTTTAACGGTATTTACCTGAGGGGTTAGATAATGTGATATTTTAATAGAGCAGGTTTTTACGGACGCGGCGATATGAATATGTATACTTTTAATTTATTTAACTTTAACACAATAATAGCATTTTAGAAAAAAAAATTATGTTTTAGTGTCTCCATAGTCTGAGAGCCATATTTTTTTATTTTTTTGGGCGATTGTCCTATGTAAGGACTCATTTTTTGCGTGATGAGATGGCGGTTTTATTAGTACTATTTTGGGAGGCTTACGCCTTTTTGATCACTTGGTATTACACTTTTTGTGATGCAAGGTGACAAAAAATGGCTTTTTTACACCATTTTTTATTTTATTTTTTACTGTATTTGCGTGAGGGGTTAGGTCATGTGATATTTTTATACAGGATATTTTTACGGACGCGGCGATACCTAATATGTGTAGTGTATTTGATTTTTTGAATTTTTATTCAGTGATATGTATTTTTCTTATTTTTTACTTTTTTTTTCACTTTTTTGACATTTTTTTTTGACCCAGACCCACTTGGTTCTTGTAGATCCAGTGGATCTGGTGTCTATATAATACAGTAAGTACACTATATAGTGTACTTACTGTATTTTTTACTTTACAAAGTCTGAATAGGCTTTTGCCTTTAGCATGGTCCGTATGGACCGCGGTATAGAAGGGGTTAAACTGCTGACATCTGCAGCACAGATGTCAGCAGTTTATAGCAGGGGGTCAGCAATGTGCTATACCCACTAGACACCAGGGAAAGCATTTGAAAGGAGGCGGACGGGCCTCCCGCGCCGCCCACCCGCAGCACCGCCCGCAATCCCCCCCCCCCCCTTCACCGCCCGGGGGGACACAAACATGGCGAGGTGCAGGGGGGGGTTAATATTTATAAGTTTGGGGCATATTTTAGTCTCTGATCCCCGCGGTCACAGACCACGGGGATCAGAGACTACAGAAAGCGCAGCAAACCGCAGGTCATTGTGCCAAGGTGCCTGCTGATTGATTTCAGCAGGCATCTTGTTCCGATCACCGCCACGTGCGCAGCGGTGATCGGATATTCGCAGGGTGTACATGTACGCCCTGGGTCCTTAAGTACCGGGACACAAGGGCGTACATGTACACCCTGCATCCTAAAGAGGTTAAGGATTCGGACATAAGGGCGTACCTGTACTCCCTGTGTCCGTAAGAGGTTCAAGAGTTGTATATAACTGCTTCCACAAAGTACTGATTGAGGGGTGCGATATACCTGCTTCCACCAAATATTGATTAAGGTGTTCAATATAACTGCTTCCAAAAAATACTGATTAAGGGGTTTGATATACCTGCTTCCACCAAATATTGATTGAGGCCTGAGATATACCTGCTTCCACAAATTACTGATTGAGGGGTGCGATATACCTACTTCCACCAAATATTGATTAAGCGGTTCTATATACCTGACTCCACGAAATACTGATTGAGGGGATTGATATACCTGCTTCCACCAAATATTGATTGAGGCCTGTGAGACACCTGCTTCCACAAAATACTGATTGATTGGTGCAATATGATATACCTGCTTCCACCAAATATTTATTAAGGGGTTCTATCTAACTGATTCGACAAAATACTGATTGAGGGATGCGATATACCTACTTCCACCAAATATTGATTAAAGAGTTCTATATACCTTCTTCCACCAAATATTGATTGAGGCCTGCAATATACCTGCTTCCACAAAATACTGATTGAAGGGATTGATATACCTATTTCCACCAAAGATTGATTAAGGCCTGCAATATACCTGCTTCTACAAAATACTGATTAAGGGGTTTGATATACCTGCTTCCACAAAATACTGATTGGGGGCTGCAATATACCTGCTTCTGCCTGCGTCTCTTCGTTCTCCTCCCTCTCTGCTGCTCCGTCTCTCCCTCTGAACTCACCTCATCTTCCTCTCTTGCGGGTACCCACATGACATCCATCGACACGTCATCATTGTCACCTTCAACTCAACTGACATTTGAGATCTCGGAGTAGGCGGCAACAGCTGTCCCCCATTTAGTATAATAATCCTCAATGACCCTCCATTCAGTATGATGACCTCCAGAGCCCCTATTCAATATAATGACCCACAGTGACCACCATACTTTATAATGACCCCCAGTGCCCCCTCCATACAGTACACAAGTGACATTGATGAATCTGCACCTGAGCTCAATGATGTGCGAACTTGGTGCCCTATTGACTGTGGTACGGGTCAGACATCTCCCCTAATATTCACGTTTACTGGAACACCTGGTATCAAAGTAGACATTTAGCACAACAACCCTTTTGCATACCTACAATTATTTCTGACCGATGAGGTTATTGAAAAAATTGTTACGGAGACAAACCGGTACAAAGAGTAACAATCCGCTACTCTGTGTCGCAAATTTTCAAGAAGAAGAAAGTGGGAACCAGTGACCAAAGATGACATTTTGAAATTTCTGGGCCTAATAATACCTTAGGGAGTGGTGGGAAAACCCCAGCAGAAATGGTATTGGACCACTAATAAATTACTTGTAACTCCATTTTTTGGCACTGTCATGTCAGAGTACAGATATTCCCTGATTATAACATTTTTTCACTTCACAAACAATGAAGACTTTGATGAAACTACTTATCCTGCACCAGAACTAAAGAAAATTTGGGAAATATATCAAATGATTGTAAAGAATTTCCAACAGACCTATGTCCCAGAAAGAGACATCAGCATAGATGAAATAGCCTACAAGGGACAGCTGAAGTGGATACAGTACATTGCATCAAAGAGGGTACAATTTGGCATAAAATCCTATATGCTCTGAGAATTTTCAACTGGCTACATTTGGAATTCAGTTATATACACTGGAAAAGGCACAACATTCAATCCAAAGTACAGTGACTATGGAATGTCAACATCTTCCGTCCTCACACTCATGGAACCATTGCTAAATCAGGGCTATTGTGTAACAACCGACAACTTTTATACATCTCCTGAACTTTATGAGTTACTTCAAAAAAAAACCTGATGCCTATGGAACCATTAGGGCTAACCGCTGTGACATGCCATCAATGTTTGGCAAGAAGAAGATGAAAACTTGAGAAATGGTTGCCTGGCAGAAAGGCAAGATGATGGTACTGAGTTGGCGTGACAAAAAAATGTGTGCCTAATGAGTACTGTTCATAATACCTCAACTTTTATGGAACACACGAAAGGTGGGAAAGAAATCATGAAGCCACAAGTAGTGATAGAGTACAATAAATACAATAAAACCATGGGAGATGCATTACATTCTACCCAGCAATGCGGAAACAGCAAAAGCAGTACGGCAAGATCTTCACCCTCAGTTCACACAGTTCAACGCGCGACAAACGCCCCAAAAAGCTCAAGTACTTGTTTATGCATCGGGCGTTTTACAGTGCATTCGAACGTGCTGTAAAATGCATAACCGATGCAAACCAATGCTTCCCTATGGGACTGGTTCAAATTTTCGCGTTTTACAGCGCGTTCGAACGCGCAACGCTTGTATTTTGCGCGTTTTTGACACTGAAAACGCGCGTTCGAACGTGCGTTTAGGAATTTGCAACATGCTGGAAAGGCCAAACCCCAGGTGCTAGGCACAGTTTGAAGAGAAGCCAACACTGCAGTCAATCACACAAACGCGCGTAAAACGCGCGTTTACTATTACCAAAAATGCGCACAAAAACGCGCGGAAAACACGCGTCTCAGAAACGCCCAGGTGTGAACCCAGCGTTAGGCATCTGCTTGAGCAATGCTTGTAGAATGCCTACATTCTGCACAGAGAAAAGAGTGACAAGCCACTAGTTCATTCTGCCTTCTTTTGGAAAGTTGCTGAACGGATCTTTGTGAACCACCAAACACCATCAATGGCTATGAATAGACCTGGACGTATTGCTGTTAATCTGCGTGGTTTGTTTCTGAAAGCGAGATGATAATGGAAAGAGAATCCAAATGGAAACCAGGTACCATTGTCCTGATTGCGACGT
Source organism: Bufotes viridis (assembly GCA_033119425.1). Classification (NCBI taxonomy): domain Eukaryota; kingdom Metazoa; phylum Chordata; class Amphibia; order Anura; family Bufonidae; genus Bufotes; species Bufotes viridis. The sequence continues at coordinate 539,497,053 of CM065590.1, read as the reverse complement.
CGGACTTTGAACAGTACCATGTTTCAAACTTTTTATTGAAGCAATATGCAGTGTCTATTATTACAGGGACTAGTAGTGTTGCATCCTTGTTTGACAAATTGCAGGGTTTTTGATTTAATTAAATTACTGAATAAAATTATTTTATTTTTAAAATTATTAATTGTATTATAATTTATGATTTTTTGTTTCAAACTTTATCATACCTGGAATGTCTACTAGACTTTTGTTTAGACAGATTTAAGTGAGTAATTCCTAAGAATTACAGGCCTACGATATTAAACGACAAATTTCCATGCAAAACAATGTACCACTTTAGGTACAAAATTACTGTCATAATCAGACCGCCAGGGAGGTTAACAGCATCCCTCACTGCAGCAAATTCTGAATGGCTGTAAGCACAAATTACCTTGCTAACTCCTATACTTGGCCATGCAGACCCTACATTCTCTTTTTCTCCCCTTCTTGCTCTGTCTTTCCCTCTTTCTGTGGATCTTGCAGAGATCTGATAGTCTCCGTAGCTTTCTTGTGCCTAATAAGAGGAAGCATCAGGCACACATTTCTTCATCTCTCAACTCTTACTAATCACCCCCTAATTGAGCTGGTGGCAGATCATGTTACCCACCAAACCTCCTGCAAAGGACTGAGCCAGGATTATTAACCCTTGGGTATGCCATCAATACATAGCTATGCTGGGTCCAATACATAGCAAAACAATACTTACCATTACATTAAATAACATTAGATTAAAGAGCAAACCATTTGCAGATACTCACTGTTCTCGGGTACTAAAAGGATAAAGTGATAACCTTTTTCTGTAGTCTTCACCGTATTGCATTCAAAAGGGCCACTGCTATGTTGAGACCCTGCTTGTGATGTCATCCTTAGAATCCTGGCAGATGAATCACTTACTTGTGGCATTATAATATGGGCCATGGCTCATTTACATATGACATCATAATCAGCAGCGGTATAAATGAAGGTGACGCACCCTCCCTCCACTGAGCCTCCATCTCCCTTAAAAAGCCAGAGCCACAGAAATCCAAGATGGTAGCTGAAAATCTAAAAATTATGCTCATCCCATCTGCTGGATCGCAGAGAGGCCATCCGCTCCCGTCTTAATTGAAGAAAACCCACCTAAGGACCTACGGAGAGCGTAAAAACGGCAGCACATGATCACGCTGGCCTTGCGCAGTGACATTATCACCAACATGATGACTTGGTGACATTTTCATGCTCGCTGCAGGTACTTTGGCGGTTTTTTTTATTAATTCAGATGGGAACGAACGGCATCTTCGTGATCAAGCGGATGAGATGATATATATATATATATATATATATATATATATATATATACACACACTAGCTGAAGGACCCCGCTTGACACAAGTATATTTCATCAATTTCATTTAATGTTTGTGTGTGTCGTTAAAAGATATCGATTGTATCCACTATAACAGTGACATCTCCTTAAAATGGGACCTCCACAGCAGCCCACCCCCTTAACTTTGACCTTCACAGCAGCCTGTCCCTTTAACAGTGAGTTCCACCGCACCCCTCCCCCTTGACAGTGACATTCACAGGGGCCCGCCCCCTTAACAGTGACCTCTACTGCACTCGCCTGTTAACACTACCCATAGGTTATAGTGCCCTGACCTACACCATTCCTGGCCCCCTTAACAGAGACCTCCACAGCGACTGCCCCTTTAATGGTGACTGCAAAAGTACCCCGCTCCTTTAACAGTGACCTCACAGTACCCCACTGCCTTAACAGTGACCTCACAGTACCCCGCTGCCCCTTTAATAGTGGACTCCACAGTCCCCTCCTCCCTTAACAGTAACCTCCACAGTGCCCGCCCCTTAACATTGACCTCCACAGTGGCCTGCCTCCTTAACAGTAACACTCATGGTGCCCTCCCCTTTTACAGTGACCTCCACAGTGGCCACCCCTTTATTAGTGATGTCCACAGTACCCGTCTCCTTAACAGATATTTACACAATAACCGGCCCCCTTAACAGTGACCTCCACAGAGCTTCCTTCCTTAAAATGTTATCTTTTAGCACCCCACCCCCTTAACAGTGACCTCTACAGCACCCTGCCATTTAACACTGACCATAGTGGACCGTCCCCTTAACTGTGACCTCCACAGTTCCCTGCCCCCTTAACAGAGACCTCCACAGCTCCCACCCCTTTAGCTGTGACCTCCACAGCATCCTGCCGCCTTAACGGTGACCTCCACATCGGACCACCCCTTTAATAGTGACCTCCACAGCGACCGCCCCTTTATTATTAACCTCCACAGTACCCTGTCTCCTTAATAGTGATTTCCACAACACCCCACCCCCTTAACAGTGGACTCTACAGCAATCTGCCCCTTAGCACTGACCTCCATAGCAGACCATCCCCTTAATTATGACCGCCACAGCAGCCTGCCTCTAAGGTGGCCAGAGCTCTGGTTTTAGCCCGGAGAGTCCAACTTTCAGACTTCCTGTCCTCCGTCCGGCGCAGGGCCTGGACAGACACAAGGATGTTCTTTTAAACAGCTCACTCTCAGACAGCAGCACAGGGAGAAAGTCACTATCCCTCCCACCCCTGCAGCTGACAGAAGTGGATTTTTACCTTTATTTTTTCAATCTCCGTCACCTGTGGAGTGGGAGGTGGCATGGCTTAGCTGGACCTGGGGCAGGGTTTTTGCCTGCTTCCTGAACTGTGACTTCAACAGCACTCGGCTCCTTTAACAGTGTCATCCACAGCACCCTGCCCCTTTAAGGGAAATATGTCACCAGGACAATGGCTATTGAAGTAAAGCCATAACACTTAATACCACTTTGTACCTTATTTCTAGATGTGGGTTTGTTTCAGCAATAGATGTTTTCTATCTTCTGAAAATCCAGTTTATTTGGTATGCAAATGATCCAGTAAGGTGCCCAGAGGGGTATCACTCTTGCAGAAAGAAGCCCATTCACACCCCCTGCTAGTGCCCAAGCCCACCCTCATGCTGAGAGCAGGGAAAGGGGGGGCAGAGTTATGGCTGGAATGTGTTGTAGGAAGGGGTGGGTGGACACATTGTGGCAGGAGGTGTGCCTGGGCTCTTTCTGCAAGAATGACGCCCCTCTGGGCACCTTACTGGCTAATTTTCACACCAAATAAACTGGATTTTTAGAGGATAAAAAACATCTATTGCTGGAACAAAGGCACATCTGGAAAAAGGTACTAAGTGCTATTAGGCTATGGCTGTACTTCAATAGCGATTATGGTGGCAGATTTTCTTTAAAGCTGACCTAAAGCAGTGAAGAAAAATGAATGGGTTGTTATGGAAACCTGGGGTTAAACTGTGTGTATATGGAGACTAAGGGCCTGCGAGCTTCTATTGGCTGATAAAGGTCATGTGACCAGGCTTCTATTGGCCAATGCATTTTTTGTGAATATCTCAGGAACGCTGTATGTACTAGAGAGCTGAGACCCGGTTCAAAACCTTACCGGACACATGATGTACCTGGGTGCCAAATTTAGTGATTGTAAAAGCGACGGTGGGGATTCCTTTAGCGGACATACATACACCCACACATACATACACTCAACTTTATATTATCTATCTATCTATCTATCTATCTATCTATCTATCTATCTATCTATCTATCTATCCATCCCTGTATTATGCCCCTGAGCACCTGAATGTGGGGCTCAAATGCTGTGATTGCCTTTCACCATCATTACTTCCACTCCATACAATCAAAAGCAATTCGTGACTATATCATTTGTAGCAAACCAAATTCCTTGACAAAGTTCAGCGGAGCTGCCGAATTGAACTTTTCTTTTTTTTTAAACAGTTTTTATTAATTTTTCAAATATTTCAAGAATAAACATACAAACAAAGGCAGTGTCGCACTGCTACCATTAGTATCCATTCTTACAAGTGCAAAGTAATTTACCAGTTGTAGTGTCCATGAACATACAGAGGCTGACAAAAACCCAACTAAGCTGTCAGTATTAGCCGACCGCCTCCGTGGGATACAATAGCAGCCGTCCCCGAGAGAGCCTTAATATTATAGACTGATATGATCCCTAGTGGGCTCCCAGGGTAGATGTCATGATATTGTCTCATTCCTATTGTACTTTGTAGTAGTAAATTAGAGAACAACACAGACAAATAAAGAAAAGACCAGAACAAAAACAGAGATGCTCGGGAGTGTTTGGGCTCAATGATCCCCCTCCCCCCCAGCTCAGGATAGTAGAACCGGTTCTTCGCCAACTGTCATCTGTTGCAGAAACAATGTGGTCCCCGAAAAGCATTTGTGTATGGCCTTACGGATATGTAACAGCAGTATATTAATAAAGCTTTCCCCACCTGAAAGAAATGTTCTACTTTTTTGTCCTTTTGGTGTGACGCCTCCACCCAGTCCATGCGCATGATCGAATCGAACTTTTGAAAACAGCGCTCATCTCTAATTACAATATTATTTGGGAGTTTACAAGATTGAAAGACTGAACAATGAAAAGTTACTGGTGAGACCATGCTGAGAAAAATGATATTTGGTCATCGGTTTCTTAGAAACTAATAGAAAATTAACACCAAATATAGTTGCAGTGAATGTAAATCAATATATTAGCATTTTTAAATATTGGTGAAAATTCTATTTTAAGGTTATGTACACCTTTGCAAATGTTTTTTTTTCTTTCTTTCATACATCCACAATGGAAAAAAACTGAAGCCACTTTTCTAATAGTCTTGGTTAGACATTTCTTACTGTTTTATGTCTGTACTTTGTATAAAACCTATTTATTTCCATAGGAACAGACTACAAACACACCAGACATGGTCTGACTCTGTGGTCTACTCTTTCCCTTTCTTTTCCTATTGTTCTTGCTCATCTGCCAAAGGTATGTTTATTTTGAGACACATTAGTCAGCAAATGAGGTGTAGACAAAAGGTAGTAGTGTCATTTTCACTGATACTATTTGTAGGTTTGCTTAATCTTTCTTTAAGATGCAGAGTAAAAGTTGCAAAGGTACTGTGTACATGATCTTAAACTGGGTTATCCCTCAAAAATTATTCATCACACATCCACATGGCAGGTGATCAGTAGAGGATTCCTGGGAGGTTAGAATGCTGGGACCACAAATCCCATCTCTAAATAGAGAGGTAGTGTGCATTTCATTCCATTTCCTTCAATGAGACCGACAGAGTGCTGTCTACATCAGTTTCATTGAAGTGCATGAAGTGGTGGACCATGCACTCTATTCATAGAGGGGACTCATTGGAATCACAGGTGTTTACTTAGCATAAATCATATAATACTATACTGAAATATAATTCGATTGTCTTCACTGAATACATATGAAAAGTCAAGGAAAGTGTGAAAGTTACCCTCTTTTTTAAGCTTGCTCCTTCACTTGGTCTAAGTGGTCATGAGGGGACTTTAATGTCACTCAGCCTTGGAGGTATCATGGTGAAGCATCAGCCATTTGTTATAACAAGTTATATTTTACAATATTCAGTCAAAATTAATATTCATGAAGGCAACAATGTAAGTATGCAAGAAAGTTCATTAATATGCCCCAGGACACTCACTGTGTTTATGGGCCTTTACTAAGATCACTTATTTAACATATAAATTAGCCTCCAATGACCATTCTTCACGTATAAAAATAGAAGGGCAATAGCTGTAATGGTTTATCCTCATTATGTGTTTAGAATCAAGATTAAGCAATATATTTACTTAAGGCAGCATGCACCATCATTTCATGGTACCAGAGTGGCCACAAAAAGTACACTATTTGGTTTAAACTTTTCCAAAACAAAAATAGATTTTAAAGGTGTTTTCTGGTTTAGTGCAAATTCTAAATTACTGTATAATCAAGCTTTATAACTTATCATATATTTTTCTTTAATTTGTTAACGTTTTTAACATCTCTGCTGTCTGTTAGTGGGTGAAAGCCTTGTTTGCATCCAAACACTGGTTCTAATGGTTGTATTGCTAGAATATAACGAAGATTGAGAATTTAGCGCTATATTCTCAATCTTCGTTATATTCTAGCAATACAACAACCATTAGAACTCAGATCTAAGTTAATTCTCAATGCGATTAATATAACCTGCATTAATCGCATTGCGAATTAACTTAGAGCTGAGTTCCTAATGGTTGTTGTATTGCTAGAATATACGTTATATTCTAGCAATACAACCATTAGGAACTCAGCTCTAAGTTGTAATCGCAATGAATAATACTTACAATTATTAATCGCTTATAATCCATTTGATGCCTCTATTTGATTGTATATGACGGTTGACTATGACTACCACCAATGTTCTGCTGCCTCCAAAGCAAGATATCTGAACCCCCAGGGGCCATTTAGGCGTTTTGATAAAAAGCATCAAAACGCATTTGCGTTTTATAATTTTTCATTTTCTAGTTTATTTTTTGTGTATTTTGCCACATTTGGTTGCATATTTACATCACTAAAACCCAAACATGATAAGTATGTTCTCAGCTAATCTCTCATTGAATCTAGTCTGGCTAGTTTTCTGTGAGATAAATATATTAACCCTGTCATGAGAAGGGTGTGGACTCACTGGATCAGTGAACAGCTTTGGCTTGGGGCTACTTCTAAGAGTGTTATTTAAGTGGCCCACTGGTTGTCACACTTTATCTCCTGTACAGCGATCTAGACTCCACTGCACTACCTCATAAACTAGTCATTTTTCAGTGACAGTTGACCCAACCAATCAGGTCAAGAGATATGTTGTGTGTGTGGCATCAAAGGGGACAGGCTAGAACATGGTCAGAGGTCAAGGCAATCAGATTTTGTATAATTCCGAAAACATTCAGGACAGCTGACACTGGGTCAATACAGGAGCCAGGTAGAAGTCAGGTAAGACAGCAGAGAGTCAAATCTGATAAACAGGCAGAGGTTAAGCATAAACTAGTGTACCTTTACAGAGCCTAACAATCTAGAGAGTCTATTGCTCAGGCATGCTCTAATAGGGATATATGGCTTAAATCACCTAGGGCAGGAAGCCATTGGTTGGGGACTAATTAGGATGTGTGCTGTCCCTCTAAGAACCAGCAGGGTGGACTGCCCACAGAAAGTGAGAGGTTAGGCTGGCTTCATGTGAGTAGTGATAACTCTGGAGGCCATGCCCACTTGGCAGAAGGAGGAAAGAGCTGGCGGGCTCAGACTGCCAGCGCTACAAACTCCACAAATTTCTCTGATAGATTTGTAAGGTATATTCATTTGACATGCTAACTGCCTAGCTTACAGGTAATTTTTTAGACTGATCAATAGTGTCAGCAGTCCATAGCTATGAATACATATAGGTCTGTACCAGACAGTTTTAACCTCCTAAAGCATACTTTCATCTGACACTGCTGATACTGCTTTCTTGAACCTATACAGAGGCTGCTGTAATCACAGGATTGTATTAACTAGAGAGCTCCCTCTACAAACCAGACAAAATCATTTACACAAATAGCTTAGCTCTGTCTCTCTATTTGCTCCAGCTGACATGAGCAGGAAGGAGCTAAAGGACAGCAGAACCGAATAGTGTGCAGTCTGCAAGCAAATAATAAACCTAATAAATAGCAAAAAGCACTATTTACTAACAGAAATACATCTATATTAGGGCAGGTTCACATCAGCATTAAAAATTCTATTATTTTTTCCATTATAACATGGTTATCACGAAAAACAATGAAATTTGTAAGACGGAATTCAAAACGGAAACCTTTAGAGGCATTCCGTTTTGATTTGTCATTATAGAGGTCTATGGGCAAGCATAACGGATCCGTCTGCTTTCTGTTATCCAGGACGGAAAAGAGAGTCCTGTCAACAGGACTTTCTTTCAAATTAGGCTAGAAAACGTGATTTTACACAACTATATATTAAGATCCCTTTTTTGCACATCAGCATTTTTTAGGCCTTCACATGAACATCAAATAATGAGTAAACTGGCTAAAAGTCTTCACACTGTTTTCAACAAATGTGATTGAAATATAGTGAAACTAAGTAAAGACGTTGGAGGCTAACCAATGTTTACCCCTTAGAGATGACTAGTAGTACTAGTTATATCCTTTTACATATAACCACAGTATTTGGTAACATGGATTAAAAGTATTTTAATCTTTTTTTATTGTTTGCATGTTTACAAGAGAATGCCTAAAACACAGAGTGTGAAATGGGTTTTTTCAAGACAGTAGTTTCCTAGGTCCTACACGCTCTGTAATTTTGCTCATGAATATTTAGAGCCCTAGCATAAAAACATGGCGCTCCATCCTTACAGATAACAGTCATTTACAGGAAGGCGTCAGTTTTTTCCACTAAGTTTCACTAGAAGGTCTGTTGAATCCTTTGTCTTTGCCATCCCGAATTCATAGACTGTGTCAAAGCAGTGATATTACAAAGCACGGCTCAACTTGTGCAAACATAATGAAGCAAGTACCCTGAAACAACTGTGACAGAAAAAGAGCCACTGAGAAAAATATGCCACTGGGATGAAAAATCATGTGTAATAAAAATGCCTAGCTATATGTATGAAAAAGGCTAATGTATTTTATGTTCAAGCTCTTCTTAATATAACTATTTAGTTAGAAGGAAAGCAAAACAACGCCCAGGTTATTATGCCCAATTTTGTGATGGGGAGAAATAATTTCTTCCTGAACAAACAGGAGCCTAATTTACCTGGATCAAATTAAGGGCTGATTTACACGACCATGCTCTGACAAAAGAAAGATACAGAATTAGGGCTGATTCAAACAACCGTGCTTAGTCTAAAAATGGTCTGTGTGTCATCCAGATCTTCGTGGCTCTCGTGACCCGAACTAACTGCATCATACTGTTTTTTTATACAGTTAGTTCCTATCTGATTGCGGGTCTATTATACTGTGCCCACATCATCATGTGAGTGCAGTACAATAAACCTGCAAAGTGACAGTATCATAAAACACTATAATTCAGTCAGTTTGGGTCAGGGTAGCCGTGGTCAGTCAGGGAGATGCGGCCGACACACAGAATTTGTTTCCCGGACGAACACAGTAGTGTGAATCAGCTCTAATTCTGTATCTGCCTCTTGTTAGTTATTCCCTATCGCTTCTACTTGTTCAAGGCTGTGAACAACTTTGACACAGAAAAATTTATTTAGCATATGTTAGTCTTAACCCTGAGTAAAAAGCTGAGCTATGTTTCAGTCTGTAATCTTCATTCCTTTATTCATTTTCAGAACATCTGATATTTAGATGGCAACCTACTTCTAGTTTCAGACTTTTATCACCCCTCCCAGTAATAAATGCTATGTGTCCAGGGTGCTGCTGCCTTCAGCTAGCTCTCATATATTAGCACCAGATATGAGCAAATTAACTTTAAACAAATTGGATTTGTCATGAATTGCACAAAAAAATTTGTCTTCCAAACAAATCTCAAGTTTTGGAAAATTTCCTTTGGACACATAAGGCAAAACAGGTACCGCCATTTTAGATTTAAAATTTTGTACACTAGTGAAGGAAACAGGGCAGGGAGGATGAAGATGGAGAATCCATGATTCCGTGTGAGGCCCTGGCCAGCGGATCGGCCACAATGCTTTTCAGTCAGCCTGACAGACAATCAGAAGGGAGGATATTGGTTGGTCTATCAGCATGCTTACTTTGAATTTGCAAAAAAGAGGACCATAAAAGACCCAAAATAGCAGAAACATTGAATAATGTCCACACCCAAAAAGTTTTGAGACAAACAAAGGGTCAGTTTTGAGGTAACTCGGTACAAGCTCCCGAGTGATACAAAGTAGAAAAAAGAAGAAAATTAGAGCTCACACTGTAGCTTTATGAAAAAATGTAAATGTTTATTTATATCATGTTAAAAGCATATATATGCCATTAAAAGAGGAAACAGGGAGTAACAGAAAAACGCCAGCCTGGGGTCACACACCAAACAGAGATAATAAAGTAGAAAAAATACAGAGTAACATATATAAATAATAGGAAAAGTCCGGATGAACCAACCACACTATGGTAAGTAATGGTACACATGCGCAGGGCTGGATGTCATACCCAGTGATACATAGGTATAAAAACCTAAACAGCCGAGGCAGGGGAAGGACTCACCTAAATGAAGTGGTGTGGACAAACAACCAGGGTGGCGTTACCCCACAGTCATCATTGAGAACTCAGTCACTGATGTGACAGGATGTGTCTTTTCTATCTGCAATAGACACACAAGAAGGCAGCCATTTTAGTGTCTTGTAGGGACTGTAAATATATATTTAGTAATATTGATTGAAGTACTAGGTAGAAAGTCAGGTTTATCCTTAGGGGACACTATAGGGGCAGTTAGTGTATTCTGTGTCTTACAGTCAGAGCAGCTGGAGCTGTTCATACAAAGAGACAGTACTTTGTATGAATGAGCAAGCCTTTTTGTCCAAAAACCTGTTGCAAAGTTCATAAGTGTTTTATGTGCATATTTCCCAGCATCACCTACAGTATATAATCCACTGCATCAGTTGTGAATACATTGGCAAATGAGTGTTACCATTTTCCTTATAAAAGGGGTGTGCCTTACACATCCTGGCACTGCCAGCACTGATTAAACAATGCCAGAGTGTGTAGAAAATACCCCCAACGGGTAACACCCAGTTGCTAATTTATTCATAAATTCGTAGGACAAATAACAGAGGAATGACACTGCGAAGAATCATAAAAAAAGAGGCTCCACGATTATTTCAGAGGGAATTCAGAAAACATGCAAACATAGTTTCTGTGGGGTGTTTCTGCAATGATCAATGTTAAAGGACCTTTGATCAGGGTAAAAAATGTGAACTAAGTATGCTGACAAGTCACAGAAGATACCGGAGCCTATACTGGTCGAATGGAGTGGTGCCCAGGGTAAGTGCAGGGAGATCCCTGGGCGCCGCTCTACATGTCAGCATACTTAGTTCACATTTTTTACCCTGATGATAGGTCCTCTTTAAGTGGGTAGTAGAAGAGAAGAAAATATCAACACAACACCTTTCTTCTCCATGGGCAGCTTTGTCTCATTCAAGTAAATAAGGCCAGCATAGACTGCTATTATGACGGAATGCCTCTTATAGGCTTCCATGGTGCATGCTGTCATAGAGTTCCGTTATGGCCTGTGGTAACGGAATCCATTACGGAATACTTAGATAACGCGAACCTGAACTTGCAAATAGCAAGTTTGCTCTACACTAATGCAGACCCTTATGTTCTAGTGTCATGCAACCCATAGTTTGCCAACGTTTAAATATTGATGGCCTCGCCTCCAGAAAGGTCATCAGTTGGAGATTGTAAAGGGTCTTAACACAGAGCTGGAAGCAGAAGGCATGCTCCACTGTGTAGTGGCCATACTGCAGCTCAGCTCCCACTCACGTGTCATGGATCATGCTTTCAGATAGACAATGGACAAGGAAGGAGTGCATGATGGATGTAAATGTAAAGTAAAAATAGAAGCAATGTATGTGATGGCATTATCCATATACTGAATGTTGTACCGCACATGAAAACAATGTCAAAGGTGTGAAATAACTGTGGCTTATTTCCGAAGACAATTGATTATTTTCTGAGATGTATGCCAAAAAGGAAGGACATTTAGAAGTAAAGGTTTTAGCTCTACATATCTGTTAAAAAAAAGCAAATTGCCCGATCAATCACAACACCTTGTAAGTAGAGGACGAAGCTTCCGCCAAGATTTGTGTCAATAAGAGGCAGGTTTTAGATGTTTCTCTCATTCTGTCTGGTGAGATTGCTAAGGCGGCGATGACAGACAGTCACTCTAGCGAATTTATGACAAGAATGTTACATTTTAAAAATAGGGCAATGACACTTTCCACTGGCAGGAAACTTTTATATCTCTGGGCAAGGGATGAAAAAGTGCTATTCCTTGAAAAGTCATTCTGACCACAAACTACAGTTGCTCTTTAATACCACAAAATCACCCTGACATTTACAGAATGGAGGACAAAAGTTTATATCCGGTTTATGTGGCATTGGATATCCTTAGGTTATAATATCATAGGAGTGCATGTTTACACAGACTTTTTCAATGTTTCTGCAAAAATGAGATCTAAAAATACATGTATAATAGTAAAGGTTACCTTCAAGATGCTTTTTAGAAAAAAAGTCTGAAATTAGTAGTAAAAAGCAAATTCTTGGTGCACTGTGTATCAATATAACAGAAGCAAAGTAGAAATGGAAAATAATTCATAGTGCACTTTAAAGTGATCTTCATTTAAAGATACATTAAACAAGTCTCCCTGCATCTATATTTATTATCCTGTGGATGACTAGTGGCATTGTAACACCCCAGAGTGGTGTTACCACTTCTGCACCCTGCTACTGTCTTTGTTGGTCTAACCTCATGTCATCTTATGCATTTATTCCAGGTCCTCCACAATGTGCATTTCTATTTTGTTAACTGTTCATATGTAATGTGCCTGGTTCTCCAGCAGGTGGAAGTAAACACGGCAGAGCTACAGTTAGGTCGAATGGAGCTTTCCATTCCGTTCTAATCCCCCTATGTGGAGGAGTGGGTGAGTCCCACTTCCTGCAGGAAGGGTGGGGATCAGTTTTAGTTAGTCTTGCTTACCCCCTGCTAGGGGAAGGAGGGTGTGCTGGGCACGTCTCTACTGGACGTGCCCAAGCCAAGACAAGCCAGCCCGAGCACCTTCAGCTCTGCTGTATGTGGAGGCCACCGCTTAAAGAGAACCTGTCATCAAGGTTATGCTGTCCATACTAACAGAAGCATAACGTAGAGACAGGTGAGTTAATTTCAGTGTTCTGTCATTTAAAAGTTAAAAGTAAGTGGTTGCCGAGAACCAGCATCACAATCATTGCAGACTGAGCCTGGGAAAGAGTAATGGACACCTGAGAAGAGTCATGGTTATTCATAAAATTCTGCTTTCCTGCCCACCTGCTGATGATTGACAGTCTTCTACCTAGCTTACTCTCTTTCTCTCTAGGAGAGAACTGCCAATCATCAGCAGATTGGTGAGAGTGCAGGAGATTATGAATAACCATGACTCTTTTCAAGTACATTTGACTCTTTTCAAGACCTGTGCTGCAATGATTATGATGCTAGTTCTCAGCAACCACTTACTTTTAGCTCATGAGTGACACACCGCTGAAATAAGCATTTTTGTTACTATTTTATGCTGCCCTCGGTAAGGTCAGCATAAAGTTAATGACAGGTTCCCTTTAAAGCCTCAGGGTCCAGGAGGAGAGTTCCCTGGCATAATTAAGAGACAGACTACAAAGAGAGAAGTTGCAGCATAAGGAAGAAAATAAGTTATACAGCAAGCCTGTCAGCACAGCAGTGCCAGAGAGCAACAGATAGCAGAGTTGAGTTTGCCTGCCAGAGTTTTAATGCCAAAGCCTGCTGGGACCAAGACAAAGTTGGAAGATTTTGTCTGATGAAAGTTTATCAAAGTAAAACTGCTATTCGACTTCATCACAAGGTCTGGACTCAATTATTTCTTCAAATTCCTCAACTATTCCCCCTTATTTGTCTGCTTTAGAGCCAATGCCTGGGGTCCAACCGTACCCAGGTAGGAGCACTGTAACACTCACTTACACTAGAAGGGACGTTTTAGCCCACCCTATACCACTCGGCATTTTTACACCTGGGACGCACAACATTACATCTATTTGGGGCCCTGGGAGGAGGCACCCGTTGCAGCATTATGAATGGAAACTCCACCAATCACTAGAAACCAGTTTTTCCTCATTGCATAACCATAATTAAAAGCATTTTGAATGGAGTGGAGGTTGAACATGAATGGTATTTGAAAGTCCATGGGACTGAAGAATACAATGTTCAGCCCCATAAATATTTAAAGGAGTGGTGGGGTACACATCCTGTAAATCCTGGTAGCCATGTTCATACAAGGGTACCAGGTGCCAGCTGCTTGCTTGCTAATTGGCTTCCAGTGCCAGATTCCATCATAGCCTTTGGAGGCGAAGAAGAAGGTAAGAATAGTGAGCAAGGCTGAGGCCCTATCAACTTCTGCAGAGAGAGCTCTTTATGGCTAAGAAATGTGTATATATTTTTTAGTGTATATATGTATTATGTCTGTGTTTTGGACAAATAATTGTAGGAATGAATGCATGTGTGATTGTCCGCGAGTGAATATCTTTTAGTATAATAGGATGGATTGGAATCACTCTGTGTATAACCTACAGATGCAAGAAGAAACTGTCAAGGGACCTCCGATCACATGGCCAGGTTAGGGAGGTTCTTAAGCTGAAGCAAGAGAAGAGAACCGTTTCTGTTCATGCACATGTGAGCAGCATGTCCATGAGAGAGACATATGTGTGCGAAGCTGAAGAGGAGAGATTAAAGTTTTCAGTGTGGTGGTGTTAACCAGCTGCAGATCATCCTCTGCAGTTCTCAGGCAGAATAACCAGAACTTTTTTTTTTTTTTTCCCCAAGGAAAGGGTCTGCTAGGGCCCAGAACAATGTGTAGCTGGAGGAGACAGCTACAGCTTAGAGAAGTGTTGACTGGGAGTCAGCCTTAGACTGGAGGTCTCTCCCCAGACAACAGACAGTGTGAGTATTGCACCTGTGCAAGAGGCAAGGAGAACATGAAAGAAAATTTCCAGGGTCTACAGAATTGTACTTAGTGTCATTACCAAATGTCCGATTAGCATAATCATAAAAAGCAAGCTCTTCAACACTAGGACATTAAGCATAATGTTAAAATGACAGGGACATATATGTCTATGGGTAAACACGTGGCTGCTGGTAGTAAGCATTCTTCATCTCTGTCGTCTTCTTGTCTAAAAAATTGGTGACACTATCTTGAGAAATTCACCAGATTAAATCTCCAGCAATTTGCATTGTTTTAAAACAAATTATTGGAATTTCTGAGAAATTTGATTTGCTAATTCAATTTGAATCACACAAATTCACTCATCTCTGTCTGTTATAGAGGCCTATCAATATATATATATATATATATATATATATATATATATATATTCCAGCTCTGCCTGAATTATATTTGCCACATCACCTACAGTATGGCAATTTCTGCCTAAGTGTGATTGCCACCACCTATCTGCACCATGTGCATGACTATATGCCTCAACAGATGGGAATATGTCTGTGCAAATGAACCAGTGCTAAGGTGGAGGTGCTTGTGCATGAATGACCACATGAAGAGAAGTCTGCATGGATGAGAACAACATCTGTCGATGTGTGTAGAAATAATTAAAAAACAAAAACAGAAAAGTTGCGATCACATATGTATTCACCCCCTTTGCTAGGATACCTCAAATAAGTTCTGGTCCACTCAATTAAATATGAAGTCACATAATTAGTGTCACCAGATCACATGATGGGAGTGTAAATACACCTGTTCTGAAAGGGCCCTAAGTCTCTAACAGGACACAGACAAAGTTGTGGAGAAGTATAGATCAAATTCCTGCTATAAAAAAGAAAACCTCCCAAACTTTGAACATGTCACAACTAGGATTGAGCAGACCCGTGGATGTTCGGGTTCGCCGGGTTCGGCCAAAGTTAGGGTTAGGGATCCGAACTTGACCCGAACCTGAACTCCATTGAAGTCAATGGCGACCCGAACGTTGGTGCACTAAAATGGCTGTAAAATAGTCATAGTGAGGGCTAGAAGGCTGAAAAAGGAAGCAAAATGAGGGTAAGAGCAGAACAAGTGCCCTGCAAACAAATGTGGATAGAAAAATTACATAAAATAACATAGAATATAAAACAAATTAAAAAATAATCTTGAAATAGGAGGTGGAGGTCATAGAGGAGTAGGAGGTAGAGGAGTCGTTGGACGTGGCGGTCTAGGTGGAGGAGACTGTAGCCAACACAGTTTTTTTGTTTTGTTTTTTTTTTTTTCTTTTATTTGTTCATTTTTATTAATTTGGGAAGACCCCAAAACATTGGGAACTAGAAAAGAGAATGCAAAGAGAAGTGTGCTGGAGTCTAACAATGGGTGCAGCCGATATACTTGTCTATTCAGCACAAGGTTTGGATAGGTCCTGTGGGATCCATGCCTGATTCATTTTAATGAACGTGAGCTTGTCCGTGTTGGCTGTGGACAGGCGACTGCGCTTGTCTGTGATAACCCCCCCCCCCCCGCCATGCTAAATACACGTTCGGATAATACACTGGCCGCAGGGCAAGCTGAGGCCATGTGCCCAATTTGAAGACCCAAAAGTTGAATGAGGCAAACCCACCAGTCAGTACGTGTAGGCGTGTGCACACGTACTGTTCCACCATGTTGCTGAAATGCCACTGAACCAAATTCCACTGAGCCCCCACTGTCAGATCAGAATGCCACCACTAGCACGTCTACCAGCGTGAGCTTGTACTTGTGAATCTTCCAATTACAATCCAGTGACAGAATTAAGAACAGCACATTGTCCTTGTAGCGGGGACCCAGCAGGGTGGCTACCCAGGAATCAGCACTGGTTAGAATGCGGGCAACTCGGCGTTTTTTGCGCAGGCACTGCAGCATGTAGTCGCTCATGTGTGGCAGGCTGCCCAGAGGCAACGACAAGCTGTCCTCTGTGGGAGGTGTATCGTCTGTGTCCTCTGTATCCCCCCAGCCACGCTCCAGTGATGGCCATGAACTGCTTTGGGTGACATCCTGCTGTGAACACTGTTCCTCCTCATCTTAATGCTCCTCATCCTCCAGAACTGTGTCCTGGCTGGACAGTTGTGCACCTGGCCTCTGTTGGTGCAGGAAGCCACCCTCCGAGCCACTTGTGAAGGACTGGCAGGATAACTGGGGAAATGACCCCTCTTCCTCCTGTGCCACATCCTCTTCTATCAAGTTTTTTCAAGGAGACATAAAAGTGGGATAGTAACGCTAAGGATGAAGCGGGAAGCAGGAAGCACTGACCATGTTGGTGGAGTACTCGAAACAGCGCAACACGGCACACACTGCCCGCCTGGAGGCCCACTAGTAGCTACTCACCCGTGCATGCTGCAGCTGAGAATCCACTATAGCCTGCTGCTGATTGCAGTCTCTCTAGCATGTACAAGGTGGAGTTTCACCTTGTGAGTACATCGCATATTAGGCAGTGAGTGGGAAGGCCGAAGTTATGCGGCAGCACAGACAGGCGAGCAGCAGCAGGGTGAGAATGCCGAAAACGCATAGAGATGGCCCCTGCTTTGTGCAGCAGCTCTAACATATCAGGGAAATTTGTCAGGAACCTCTACACCACCAACTTCAGCACATGTGCCAAGCAAGGAATGTGTGTCAAACAGTCTAGGCCCAGAGCTGCTACGAGATTTCGCCCGTTATCGCACACCACCAGGCCGGGCTTGAGGCTCAGTGGCTCCAACCACTCATTGGTCTGTTGTTCCATGTCACTCCAGAGGGGGAGGAAGAGGCCGAGACTGCTGCAGAAGAGGGAGCAGGAGGAGCCTGAGATCTTTCGTGGTTTTTGAGGTGTTTACTCCACTGCAGCTTGTACTTTGCATTCAGATGCCTGGTCATGCAGGTGGTGCTTAGGTTTAGAACATTTATGCCTCGCTTCAGGCTCTGATTGCACAGTGTGCAAACCACTTGCATCTTGTCCTCAGCGCATTATCTGAAGAACTGCCACGCTAGGGAACTCCTTGGAGCTGGCTTTCGTGTGCTCAGTCCCTGGGTGCAGTGGGCAGTAGCAAGCGTATACTGGCTAGGGGACAGCCACTTTGCTTATGCACCCTGCTCCCTATTTTGCCGTGCGGCTGGAGCTGTGTGACCAACACCTCTTCCTCCGAACTGCACACGTCACTCGCATGACCTTGATTCCATGTGGGCATTGGCGTACATACAGGGGTCGCAGGGGTCGCACTTGCGACCGGGCCCGGCACTCCAGGCCGGCAGGCCACCCTAAAGCCTGTTATTTACATGTAATGGAGCGCTCTTATGGGGCCCCGCATGAAGTACAGTGGCAATTTCGGGCTCCATTACATGTATAATATGGGGGGGGGAGCGCGCACTGAGCACTCACTCACACCCAGCCGGCAGTTCCTTTCCATAGTGAAGCAGGGAAACCTCTCTCATCCCTGCTACACTGATCTTCACAGCTCAGGAGCTCCCCCTGCTGGCCTCACATCATGCTGCTGGCTGTGGGAGGAGATCTGAAAACCCAGGAATCTGCCTTTAGCACAGCCAGCAGCGCGATGAGTGTGGGAGCCTGTCGTCAGGGAAGAAGGTAAGTATGTTATTGTTTTTTTTTTTTCTAAGGCTGCAGACTGGGGGCAGGGGGCAGGGGGGGGGGGGGGTTGAAGGGCATAAATACTTTTAAGGGGCACATAACCTGGCATAACCATTTTGAGGGGGCACATATTTGGGGATATCTAATTTAAGGGGGCACATAACTGGGCATAAATACTGTGAGGGGCACAAAATCTGGCATAACTACTGTGAGGGGGGCACATATCTGGGCATATTACTGTGAGGGAACACATAATCTGGCATAACCATTCTGAGGGGGCACATATTTGGGCATATCCACTTTGAGGGGGCACATAACTGGGCATAAATACTGTGAAGGGGCACTTAATCTGGCATAACCACTCTGAGGGGGCACAACCCGGCACATATTTGGGCATATCTACTTTGAGGGGGGCACATAACTGGCCATAACTACTGTGAGGGGCACATAATCTGGCATAACTACTGTTAGGGGGGCACATATCTGGGCATATTACTGTGAGGGGACACAATCTGGCATTACTACTTTGAGGGGACACAATCTGGCATTTCTACTGTGAGAGGGCACATAATCTGGTCATTACTACTGTGAGGGGCACATATTATGGTCATTACTACTGTAAGGGGGCACATATTCTGGTCATTACTACTGTGAGGGTACATATCTAGGCATAATTACTGTGAGGCGGGCACATATCTGGGCATAACTACTGTGAAGGGGGCCTATATCTGGGCATAACAACTGTGAGGGGGCACATATCAAGGCATAACTACTGTGACAGGAGCAAAGGTGGGCATTAGTACTGTGAGGGGCCACAAGGTGGGCATTACCACTGTGTGGTAGCACTAGATTACCCTGCTATACATTGGCATGGCTCAGTCTTACAGGGCAGCACAACACCCCCTGCTGGTGACTTCACAGGGGCAGTCGCCATCCCTTCCTTAAGTGATTATTCTTTTTTTCTCACCACAGGTTCTGGATCCAGCGGACATCAAGCCGACGCCAGCAACACCCTGGATGAGGTAGGACCAGATTTTATTAGGACTGGTGAGTGTAATCATTGGGCTTAGGGCTCTTTAACATGAGCGGATCCCGTGCGGCTAATCCGCTGCGTGAAAGGAACCAAGCCCTGCTCCGGACAGCCGAGACACAGAGCAGTAACATGACTGATAATGCTCAGTGCCACTCTGTGACCTTTTTACTACTAAATCACAGTGAGATAAAGTTGATTTTGTGTGTAAAAAGATCACAGTCAATCGTGTTACTGCTCCGAGTCTCTGCTGTCCGGAATGGGGCTTGGCACTCATTCACGCAGCGGATTAGCCGCACAGAAAGAGCCCTTAGTAGCCCAAAGTTTAAAGTGTAACTGCCATATAAATTATCTATTTATTTTTTTGCTAAAGTGTAGGGCAAGTGATAGGTAACATTTTTGTAATATACTTTATTTAGCCAAAATGTTTAATTTTAGTAGTAAACTGGGGCTGGAATGGCCCTTAGCAGCACTCTCAGAAATGGGGGGGGAGACTGGTAGGGGGCCCCATGGATCAGTTTCGCACCGGGGCCCCATGGATTGTGTGTACGCCACTGCATGTGGGGTCTAGGACCTCATCATCCTCCACATCATCTTCCATCCATTCCTCATCCCTGCCCTCCTTACCGGTCTGCACACTGCAAAAAGCCGCAGCAATTGGCACCTGTGTTTCGTCATCATCAGAGACATGTTGCGGTGGTGCTCCCATGTCCACATCCTGAAACATAAGCAGTTGGACATCTGTGCACTCAATCTCTTCCACTGCTGAGGCAGGGCTAGGTGGATGGCCGACGGAAACCCTGCCAGCAGAGTCATCAAAAAGCATAAGAGACTGCTGCATGACTTGGGGCTCAGACTGCTTGCGTGATTTGCAAGGGGGTGAGGTGAAAGACAGATGCCCCTGGGCTGCAGGTGCCAACTCTGTGCTTTCAGCAGGGGACCAGGTGGGAGACAATGTGAAGGAACTGGAGGCACTGTCAGCCACCCAATCTACTACAGCCTCTACTTGTTCTGGGCTCACCATTCGTACACTGGTTTTCGGGCCTACAAAATAACGCTAAATGTTAGGTCGCCAACCTGCACCTGAGGAAGGTGTTTTATTTAGGGATGTAGCTTGCACAGATCGACCACATCTACGTCCTCTCCCTGTAACAGGAGCTCCACCAACATCAGCAGCACCAGGACCAGGGCCACGTCCCTTATTTGATGCTCTCCTCATTCTTTGAGGTCACCCACCGAGCTAACAGATAGATTAACTAGATGAATTTACCCGTCACATATGCAGTTCAGGTGTACCTCACACAAACAATTGGTATATATCATCCACCAATGTAACAGATGGATTAACTAGATTTATTTCCCTGTCATGTATGCAGTGCAGGCGTAGGTGGGGGATCTGTGGATGACACTGCTATATATGTGTTATCCAAAGATCCCTCACCCCATAAAAGTGCCATCCACAGATCCCCACCCCATAATAGTGCCATCCACAGATCTCCCATAACAGTGTCATCCACAGATCTCCCACCCCATAATAGTACCATCCACAGATCCCCAATACAGGGGCCCCGCCGTTCACCATCTACAATACCATAATGAGTAATCCCACACCTCTTAACAACTTTAGGCGGCGCAGGCACGTGACACAGTGAGTTACACTGCCGCCCGCCTTGCCTGCCTGCTACATGAGCTGGTTAGTAAGCAGTATTACATATGGGGGAGCACAACTTTAGTTAAAGTTATTAACAGGTGTAGGATTACTCATTATGGTATTGTAGATAGTGAGCTGTGGGGCCAGAGTACAGTGACTGCACCTGCCCCCGCCGCATTTGCCGGACTCCCACCCCTCCTCCCTCCCCACTGATACATCGCAGACTGCGATGTAAAATGGCAGCATTCACTCCATAAGATGCAGGGGGGAAAAGGTGCGTCTTATGGGGCGAAAAATACGGTATATTTATATCAATGGTTATACATATATATATATATATATATATATATACAGACATACACCGCAATAGAGTAACAACACTACGATACACTAGTGATGAGCAGCAGGGGCAATATTCGAATTTGCGGTATTTTGCGAATATTTGGACGAATATTTGTCATAAATTATTTTCTTGATTGCGAAAATCGGCAATGTAATATTCACGTAATTCGCTCGCAATACAGGCCTGAGTCACTATTGCTACATTTCTCAGACTACTAGAAGTTTCCTGAACATTACAATAGCTTTATATGCAGATAGAGTGCTCCGATATATTCACGATTGCGCAAATCAGCTATTAATTATGCACATATTTTTGTGCAATATGTGCAATTTCACATTTTAGCAGGTCTGACTATATATTAGTGATTGGTGCACTAAGTATTGTTGTGAGGTCACAGCACTATGTCTGTAGCATGTACTGTATGTATGGACAGCAGAACCTATTACACTACCTATCAACCTACACTGGAACCAGCTACAATATATCACGACGATCTAACCTACACTGACTATCTCCCACTAACTATCTGTATTATATATATATATATATAAGCTAACTAACTAACTATCTAATGTAATGTGACGGAGTAAAGCACAGAGCACAGCAATGACACTGCTCTCTCTCTCTCTCTCTCAGAACTGAAAGCAAACAGCAGAAAATGGCTGCTGGGGAGGTTCTTATATAGTAAGGGGTAGGCAACTTTCCTATTGGCTGCTAGGGATGTTGCTAAGCTCAGACAGAGCAGACAGCCTTCTCATTGGCCCACAAGCAAGAAGCAGGGAGGGCTCATGGGTTCTAGAATATTCGCGAATACGAATATATGGCATTATATTCTAAATATTCACAAATTCTCAAAGTGGTGATATTCGCGATAAAAATCCATTCACAATTCGAATATTCGCACCCAACACTACGATACACTTAATCAATGTTAACACGACACAATCTTAATTCGACCCCAAAATCTATCTAGACATACACTTACATACACAAATTAGCAGCTGCTCCCACCCACCTGGCTACACACTGGCCATATGGGAAAAAATATAGGTTAAACACAATTGTAATATGGTAGTGGCACTGCAAGGGTTAACACAGGGTTATGGCTACTGCAGGGCAATGCAGGGGTTTAGGCAGGGTTAATGCAATGCAGGGGTAATCAATGTAGTGAGGGACTGCAGGGTTAATATATTGGTGGCAGTGGGAATAATGGAGGGGTATAAGGAAAGGGTTGATGATAGGGTAATGCAGGGGTATGGCTAGATGGGTAGACTGGGGTAATTCGGGGGTGAATAATCAGACATAATAATAGACAGATAGGGGATAGATAGATAGATAGATAGATATGAGCAGGGGCGGACTGAGAACCCATAGGGCCCCCGGGCAAAATAAATCAAGGGCCCCCTTCCAGGCCTCACCCATGCCCTACCTCCAGCCACGCCCATGTTATACCTCCAGCCACACCTATATCCCGCCTCCACTACCTGGTCACACCGCCATCGTTATGCCTCTGATCCCATCACTACAGAAATACAGGGCACTTACCAATTACGTCCAGTGACGTCTTCTTTGAAGTAGATGTTTTCTGTCCTCGTCTTCTCCTTTCAGACCTTTAGACCAGACCGCCATGTTGTCGCCATTTTCCATCTCTGCAGTTTAACAAAAAAAATCTTAGTTTACTACTTTTCCATCATCCTCCCATCTTCTGGACAAATCATCCTACTACCCCCAATACTGTGCCGCTGTGCTCCCCAATACTACACTGCAGAAACAGATAATACCCCTGGTAATACTAGTACAACACAGAGCCCCCCATATAAAATACCCATTCTTCGTGGCCTCAGTAGAAGCCCCCATAGTGCCCCATAATAATGTGCCAGTAACACGTGCCTCTCCATGCCACCACATGTGCTAGTAATAAGTGCCTCTCTTGTGCTTCCCCCCATGTGCCCCCCCTTATTATGTGCCAGTAGCCCCCCCCATATGTTCCAGTAGCCCCCCCCATATGTGCCAGTAGCCCCCCCAATATGTGCCAGTAGCCGTCTCCCCTTATGTGCCAGTAGCCGTCTCCCCTTATGTGCCATTAGGCCCCCCTCATGTGCCATTAGGCTCCCCTCATGTGCCATTAGGCCCCCCTCATGTGCCATTAGGCCCCCTCATGTGCCATTAGGCCCCCTCATGTGCCATTAGGTCCCCTTATGTGCCAGTAGCCCCCTTATTATGTGCCAGTAGCCCCCATATGTTCCAGTAGCCCCCCTATATGTGCCAGTAGCCCCCAATATGTGCCAGTAGCCGTCTCCCCTTATGTGCCAGTAGCCGTCTCCCCTTATGTGCCATTAGGCCCCCCTCATGTGCCATTAGGCTCCCCTCATGTGCCATTAGGCCCCCCTCATGTGCCATTAGGCCCCCCTCATGTGCCATTAGGCCCCCCTCATGTGCCATTAGTCCCCCTTATGTGCCAGTAGCCCCCCCTTATTATGTGCCAGTAGCCGTCCCCCCATATGTGCCAGTAGCCGTCCCCCCATATGTGCCAGTAGCCGTCCCCTTTATGTGCCAGTAGCCGTCCCCTTTATGTGCCAGTAGCCGTCCCTTTATGTGCCAGTAGCTATCCCTTTATGTGCCAGTAGCCGTCCCTTTATGTGCCAGTAGCCGTCCCTTTATGTGCCAGTAGCCGTCCCTTTATGTGCCAGTAGCCGTCCCTTTATGTGCCAGTAGCCGTCCCCTTTATGTGCCAGTAGCCGTCCCCTTTATGTGCCAGTAGCCGTCCCCTTTATGTGCCAGTAGCCGTCCCCTTTATGTGCCAGTAGCCGTCCCCTTTATGTGCCAGTAGCCATCCCCTTTATGTGCCAGTAGCCGTCCCCTTTATGTGCCAGTAGCCGTCCCCTTTATGTGCCAGTAGCCCCCTTTAGTGCCAGTAGCCCCCTTTAGTGCCAGTAGCCCCCTTTAGTGCCAGTAGCCCCCTTTAGTGCCAGTAGCCCCAAAAAAAAAAAAAAAAAAAGAACACTTATACTTACCTCCAGCGATGCGATGCAGGCCTCTTCCGGCCTGTGTCTCGAGCTGTACGGCTCCAACGTCATCGCGCCGCCTGCACCGGCCTCTGAGATAGATAGATAGATAGATAGATAGATAGGAGAAATACAGATGATAAAGATATATGGGTAGATAGAGGATGCAGAAATAAAGATATTTGTGAGATAGACAAGCATTAGATACATTATAAATATTACATTATATTTAGACAACTGTGTTCCAGGCAGCAAATAGTTAAAAAAAAAACAGCTACAGGGGGGGACACCTGTATAAGCTCTGCAGACTATCTCCCCTCCTGGTAGTCCGGAGTCTGGACTGTCCAGCTTTATCTATCAGGTTATGTCCGCCAACTAGCAGCCCTTGGAAGCAGGCCAGAGGAGGCCATTACATTCACAGTGCAGGGCCTCCGGTGAGAGAGAGAGGAAGGGTCGGGGCCAAGGTTTGCCTGACTGCTTTGAAGACGTGCTATGGATGCAGCACCAGCTCCTCACTGCGGGCCACAGTGGGCAGGAGACCAGAGACCAGGGCTTCTTGCTGTGCTGTCTGTGCTCTTCTCAGGTGTGGCCACCAGATCTTTTCCACATGTGTCTGGGCAGCTCAGCAGGGGGCCCTATATAGGGATGGGGGCCCTGGCCAATTGCCCCTCCCAAAAAAATATAAAAATTCCAACCACTCCCTTTTCCCCAAAATCTAAATAAAAATAAATGAACAATTAAAAAAAATAATATCCTGGGCATCAACACATCCGAATATTTAAAAAACTATCCCATAAGAGGTGAATTGACAAAAAAAAAATGGCTGATTAGACATTTTTTCACTACTTCCAACATAAATTGAATAAAAAGTGATTAAACAGCCATACACAACCCAAAATGATATTAGCAAAAACTACAGATTGTCCTGCAAAAAATGAGCCCCTACACATGTCTGTAGAAATAACTATAAAAAGTTATGGGGGTCAGAATATAACGATGACTAGAGATGAGAGAATTATTGAAAAGTTCGATTCGGCTGATTAGCCAGATTGAAAAAAAATAATTGCTTTGTGATGAATTGCTTCGCCAAGAAGCACATTTTTTTGTAATTAGCAGGTGCAATGACAGGGAGCTGCAATAGCGCCGCCCCCATTATTGTACACCTCAGATGCCGCATTCATACATAATCGCGGCATCTGAGTTAAAAAGAGTGTAAAATGAACAATTAAACGAGGAAAACCATACATATGTGGTATCGCTATAATCATACTGACCTGGAGAATAAAAAACACAAGTAAGTTTTACTGCATAGTGAACACTATAAAAATAAAACCCGTAAAACTGTGGTGGAATTGCGTTGTTTTTTTTTTTTTTTTGTTGCCCATGCATTGGGGACCGCAAATTGAGGCCCCCAATGCATAGAACGGCCGTGTGCATGAGGCCTAAGCCATATATTCTACAGACAGCATCATGTGGGGAAGCTGTTCATCTGTAGCGATAGGAAAACTGATCAGTAGAGATGTCCCGAACAGTTCCCGGTGAACATCGCATATTCATGTTTGCCGCGGTGGCCGAACATATGCAATGTTCGATTCGCCCCCTATACTTTATCATTGAGCAAACGTTGACACTGTACCTCACAGTCAGCAGACACATTCCAGCCAATCAGCATACCCTCCCTCCCAGACCCTCCCACCTCCTATCAAAAAGTAAGGACAGCATCCATCATAGATTCATTCTGAAGCTTGCGGATCCGTAAATTGCAAATCCGCAACACACCATGCTGCCACTCCCCATACATATGCCTATTCTTGTCCGCAGGTTGCGGACAAGAATAGGACATGCTCTATCTTTTGCGGAGCCACGGCCGGATGTTTCGGGGCTGAAAACCGGAAGTTCGGGGCCGCGGCTCCGCAAATGTGGAAAAGGAGAGCACATAGTGTGCTCTCCGCATCACGTCCGGCCCCATTCACAATGAATGGGTCCGCATCCGTTCCGCAGAAATGGATGGGGACAAAAATTGCGGATATGTGAATAGGGCCTTAGGTCCGGATGCGTTGCGGATGCATTCAGTGAAAACTGTGCGATTTCCCAGGCAAAGCCATTCAGTTTTGCCTGCGATTGCGTTCAGTTGTTCAGCTTTTTTCGCGCAGGTGCAATGCGTTTTGATTTGTTTTTCAAGCGCGTGATAAAAAAATGATGGTTTACAAACATCTCCTAGCAACCATCAGTGAAAAACGCACCTGCACTTTCTTGCGGATGCAATGCGTTTTTAACGCAGCGCCATTCACTTCTATGGGGCTAGGGCTGCGTGAAAAACGCAGAATATAGAACATGGTGCGATTTTCACGCAACGCAAGTGATGCGTGAAAAAAAAACGCTCATGTACACAGACCCATTGAAATGAATGGGTCAGGATTCAGTGCGGATGCTATGTGTTCATGTCACGCATTGCACCCGCGCGGAAAACTCGATCGTGTGAAAGGGGCCATCTGCTGTAAGTACAGCGTCCTGACAGCACCCCAAAAAGCCATTTTTAGGGCTGGTACATCAGTCTGCTTTTATTTATTTTTTCTATATATATGTTATTGCAGTTGCCTGCCCGTGTGTGAGAGGCCGCAGGCCCACAGACTGTACTGTGTGCACACCACGTAATTTCAAACAAAGCGGGCTGAGCATGGGTCTTTTCCATCTCCCGGTTCCAAAAATCTATTCACTACACCGGCCCTGGGCCAAAACAGATTAAACTGATAGGAATAGTACTTAGTTAACACTAGTTGCATCTGTGGCAAATTCCATTGCAAGTGCCCAAAATTAGAAGGAAGCGGACAGAGCAAGCTTTTTTCTCTATCTCCCCATGCAAGGATTCAATTCAATACACGTTCCCTGATAGGGAACTTAACAAAGATTAAAATGGCAAGAATAGTAGTTCACACTATTTGTATTGGTGGCACAGTACATTGCGCGGCGCACGTGCAGTGCCCCAAATTGGAAGTAAGAGCACCGACCAATCATCTTTTTCCATCTCTCGATTCCTAAAATCTATTCCATACACGTCCCCTGATAGGGGACGTAACAGGGATTAAACTGATAGGATAGTACTACTTAACACACCACTTATATAGGGACCGACCAACCATCTTTTTCCATCTCCCGATTCAAAAAATCTATTCCATACACCGGCCCCTGATAGGGGACAAAACAGAGATTGAACTGGTAAGAACAGATTTTTTTAATTTAAAAAAAGAGGACAGCCTCTGCGGAGCTCGGTATTTTTTGGCCACGTTACTGAATGCTCATGCACAATGGCTGTAGGCTCATGCGTCCTTTTGTGGAGGTGACAAACCTGGTCAGTCAAACCCAAGGCAACATCATCGACATCATCCCATATGCGTTTTTTGTTGAGCGTGGCCTGCGAAGAGTGCTGGATAAGGCTGTAGATGAGCATAAAGAGGAAGAGTTGTGGTCACCATCACCACCAGAAACAGCCTTGTCGTCGTTGATTGATGGACCTGCGGAAACAAAGAGAGAGGAGTCTGAAGAAGGGGAGTCAGAGTAGGAAGGTGGCTTTGAGGAGGTGGAAGACCAACCACAGCAGGCGTCCCAGGTGGCTTGTTGTCACCTTTCGGGGACCCTTGGTGTTGTACATGGCTGGGTGGAGGAAGAGACCTTCAATGACGTCAGTGAGGACAAGTAAAGTCAGTGAGAGGACCTACATTCAGGACAATTCTTGTGGAAAACCTGTTTCAGTTTACTAGAGATTTGAGACTGGGATGGAGGTTCAACTCCCAGAAAGACAATTAGGCTGGCTTCACACGTCCGTTTAACACAGATGTGAACTGTCCATGGTAACCTGGGCTGGATTCCAGCTTAGAGCAGGAGCGCAACGTGTCATTGGTTGTTATGACGTCATGCGCTTCCTACCGCCCTTGCAGTACAGTAATACTCTGGTATAGATCATACCAGTGTATCACTGTACTGCAGGGGCTGCAGGAAATGCACAGCGTCATAGCAACTAATGACGCCGTGCGCACCTGCTCTAAGCAGGAATCTAACCCAGGTTACCAAGGACAGTTCACGTCCGTATTAAACGGATGTGTGAAGCCAACCTTACCCTAAAGTACATACTGCTGCATTCAGTGGTTTATGAGGAAACATTGAAATGTCTTGGAATGGCCTAGTTGAAACCCAAATCTCAATCCCATTAAGAATCTGTGGCATGACTTGCAGACTGCTGTACACCATGGCAAACCTTCTAACTTGAAGGAGTTTGAGCAATTATGCAAGGAAGAATGGGCAACATCCCAGTGTATGGATATGTAAGCTAATAGAGACATACCCTAAGAGACTTACATCTCTTACATCTGTAACTGCAGCAAAATGTTGCTCCCCAGAGTATTGACTTTCAGGGGGTGAAAGCTATACATATTATAGTTCTCCATTTTTTATCTTGATTATTTTTTGAGTCACAGCAGAAAAATGCACCACTCTGCACCTATTTTGTTGTGTTGTGCTAAACTAAAGAGAGGTAAAGTGTATAAGACTAGTGTTGAGTGATGGAGAAAACAAAGGTTCCAGCATTTCGGGTAAAAAACTTGACGCCAAGTTTTTTACCCGAAATGCTGGAACCTTAGTTTTCTCAATATTTCAAGTAAGGACTGGTCTGGTCTGTTCCGCGCATGGGAAGAATATGGTGAGCTGGAAAAACGTATTTCTTAAATGATTATTATAATGTTGAGTGAGCATGCTCGGCCGAACACCAGTTCGGCTCGAGCATTGCGAAGTTTGGCCGAACACTGAATGTGCTCGAACACAATGCTCGAGTCACTGTATTTAAATATAATTTAGCCTCTATTTCTATGTCGAAGATCGCTGTACAGTGAGGGAACCCCTCAGTGAGAGTCAGTGGCTTAGGAGTCCCTGCTCTGACTCCATATACAACTATGTCCATATATGGAATCAGTGCTTGGGGACACCCAGTGTATTTAAATCTAATTTAGCCTGTATTTCAGAACAGTTTCTGCAGGGATTCAAACTCTTGACCTTCTGCCTTAGAGGCAAAGCACTTAACCACTCAGATATAACAGCAGCATAGCAAGTTAGTAAAAGAATAAATAAAAAATAAATAAAATAATGATAATAATAATAATAATAATAATAATAATAATAATAATAAAAATATATAAGACTTCTACTTTAGAGGAATACTTCACTAGTGAGTGTTCCTATACAGTAGAAATCTAATTCGTTTTTTTAATTACTGGCTATGCAGCTATCTAGTCTAATGGTTACATTTCTGGGCTGTGATGCAGAAACTGTGAGTTCAAATCCCGTCACAAACTTTTTCAAAAATAGAGGCTAAACTTGATTTAAACATATATAAGTTTTTAGCCATAATATATTTACACATATTTACACACATCATTATGTAGTAGTTTCCCACATGTTATGAAGCACGATTAAAAAAAAAAAAAATAATATATATATATATATATATATATATATATATATATATATATTCCTACTTCTGATATATATGAATGCATAATATGTGGGAAACTACTACTGATGTTTTAGCCATACTATATTTATATATATATATATTATAATAAATTATATATTCTAAATATATAATATGTATAAATATATTATGGCTAAAAACTCATAAAAAAAATATATTATATATATATATTTAACCCGTTATGGACCAGGCTTATTTTCACCTTAAGGACCAGGCCATTTTTTGCAAATGACACTGGTAAAATGGAGTAAAAAAAATTCATTTTTATTTATAAAAAAATACCAAATTTACCAAAAATTTTGAAAAATTAGCAATTTTCCAAGTTTCAATTTCACTACTTTTATAATACATAGTAATACCGACAAAAAAAGTTATTCATTTACATTCCCCATATGATCACTTCATGTATGGATCATTTTGGGAATGCCATTTTATTTTTTGGGGATGTTACAAGGCTTAGAAGTTTAGAAGGAAATCTTGAAATTTTTCTGAAATTTTCAAAAACCCACTTTTTAGGGACCACTTCAGGTTTGAAGTCACTTTGTGAGGCTTACATAATAGAAACCACCCAAAAATTACCCCATTCTGGAAACTACACTCCTCAAGGTATTCAAAACTGATTTTATAAATGTCGTTAACCCTTTAGGTGTTTTACAGGAGTTAATGAGAAATGGGGGTAAAATTTCAGAATTTAGATTTTTTTTCCATTTTAATCCTTTTTTTCCAGTAACTAAGCAAGGGTTAACAGCCAAACACAACCCAATTTTTATAGCCCCGATTCTGTAGTTTGCAGAAACACCCTATATGTGGCTGTAAACTACTGTATGGCCACGCAGCAGGGAAAGGAGCGCTGTGTGGTTTTTGGAAGGCCGATTTTGCTGGATTGGTTTTTCTACACCATGTCCCATTTGAAGCCCCCTGATGCCCCCCCGGAGCAGCCACGAGCGGACATGGATCTGGTGGCGAGGGACTGGAAAAAGGGGATACTAGTATAAAAGTTATCCACATACACGTGGTAACCCTTATCTAGCAGTGGATGCATAAGGTCCCACACAAGTTTCCCGCTAACACCCAGAGTAAGGGGACATTCTGGGCATTGAATACGGGAATCTCGCCCCTTGTACACACGGAACTTGTAAGTGTACCCTGATGTACTCTCACAAAGTTTGTACGGCTTCTCACCATACCTCGCCCGCTTTGATGGAACATACTGGCGGAAAATGAGTCTCCCATTGAAAGCAATGAGAGACTCATCAACCGCAACCTCCCTTCCAGGTACATAGGTCTCCACAAATTTGGCCCTAAAGTGATCGATGACCGGGGGGGGGGGACATGCTGCATTATCTGCATAATGCAGGCATTTCCGGATGGCCTCAAATCGGGAGCGTGTCATGGCCATATTGTAAAGTCCCCACTAAAAAAATGTGAAAAAGTAAAAAAAAAAAAGGAAACTCGCTGATCAGCCGTCCAAATCTGATCAGCGGTGGGTGATGCTCTAACAGTGGCCGGACGCTAAAGAGTGTCTGGCACTGCTAGCGTACGCAAAAAAAAACACTTGCTCCCCCACAAAAGGTGGAGGGGGGGTGGGGGTTGGGGAAAACTGCAGCACCCCTGGGAGGTCTAGGATCACTCAGCTGTGCTGTGAACCCAAGACACCCTAAGAGGGTGATGCAAGAGTTAAAAAAATAAAATAATTAACACTAAACTCTCCCTATCTCTCCCTGCCTGACCTAAAGCATTCCCTATCTGTCCCTAACCTACCTGATAGTGCCAGATGGCACTTTGGAGGGTGCTGGTGCTGCTGCTGCACGTGTAGGCTGCTCTCTCTCCTCGCTCCGGATGCAGAATGGAGGAGGAGGAGAGCAGGGGAAGTTAACCCCCGCCCGCCTGTGCAGCCAATATAAATTGATCCTGTGAGGTGATGTCACCATCACGTAACAGGATCGAAGGATGGTGATTGGTTATGTGTTATCACACCACTGATCAGCATCCTATTCCGGGTTATCGGGTCACCAGAGACCCGAATAACCCAGAAATGCAACAAACCGCAGGTCTGACTTGACCTATGATTTTCTGCGATCGCCACTGCGGGGGGGAGGGGGGTCACAGGACCCCCCTAGGCATTGTAACAGAGTGCCTGCCAAAATACTCAGGACGCACCGGTACTTCCTGTGTCCTTAATTACCAGACCATCAGGGCGTACCGGTACCTCCTGTGTCCATAACAGGTTAAATTAAGTCTTAGCCTCTATTTCTAAAAAAACTTGTGATGGGAAGTAATTGCCTATGTAGCTATTATGGCTGAGTGGTTAAGTGCCTTGTCTCTAATGCAGAAGGTTGTGAGTTTGAATCCTGGCAGAAACATTTCTGAAATAAAAGCTAAATTAGATTTAAATCCACTGTGTGTCCCCAAGCACTGACTCTGTATATGGACATAGCGATATATGGAGTCAGAGCAGGGACTCCTAAGCCACAGATTGACACTTCGATCTTCTGCATAGAAATAGAGGCTAAATTATATTTAAATACACTGGGGTGTCCCCAAGTACTGACTCCATATATGGACATAGCTATATATGGACTCAGAGCAGGGATATCTAAGTCGAACTAGAGTCCTGACACCCTCCCCTCTTCAGAGCAGGGGGTGCCTGGTTTAACGCTCGGGTTCTGCCATTGACTTTCATTGTGCTCAGTAGAATCGAAGTGTTCTACTCGAGCACCCAAGCATTTTGGTGCTCGATCAACACTATATAAGACGTGAATTTTATCATGTTAGCCACTTGTTGAGGAATATAGCACAGCTGCGGAATGATAAGACTACAATGTTACTGAAGAAAAAAAAACTTCAGATATGTCAAGAAAATCAGGTCCATGAAGAAGGACTTAAGAGCCACATGCCCTTTTTTTCAAGGCATAACTGTCATCTGTGTCAAAAAAGTATTAAATATTGCATTTGATGTAAATACTTTGATAGATTATTGAATACATGAATACATTTCCAGGATGGTGAAGGGGTTTGTGTACTTCTAATTCTATTTTTTATGTAAGAAGATGTAAATTTCTTTTTTTTTAATGATTGTCTCTTGAACAGAGCTCTAAAACCTCTGCTATAAAAATTGAGTGCTAAAATGTTGTCTGCTTGCAGTCACCACCAGGGGGAGCTCACAACATATGAATGTACACAGCTCCCATTGTACTAAATTTTTGCATTCTTAAAAGGAATCTGTCACCAACGACCTTCCTATCCAACTGTGTGCATAGACACATAGCTGTGGTTCACCTTATCAACACTGTTTTTGTTTTGTTTATTCAAGTTTCCATTCCCAGGTTATGGTACTTTTTCCTAATATGCAAATTAGAGTTTTGGTGCAATGAGTACATCACTACTGCTCTTTTTGCACCCAAGCTTCACTTATTTCTGTGGCTAACCCCTTTTTCACTGCTTTGATTGACTGGATCAGGCAGTGGCATTATTATTACTCAGGAATGGAGCCTTGATTCAACTAAATAAAAACATTGTGGGCTACAGTTAGGTGTCTATGCAAACAGTTTGATAGGTAGGTCTCTAGTGACAGAAACCCTTTTAGAATAAAGCCCCCTTTAGTGGTAGCTGCAGGCAGAAAGAATTTTTGGCTATTACCCAAAAATGAAAGGGTATGGGAAGCGCAACAGCCCCCTTATTTGAAAAAGCCTTGAGGGTAGTATCACCTGTAGGGACCTTCGGCAGCTCTGAATGAGTATTATAAATTATTCTTTATATAATATATTTCATATGTGACTAAATTCGCATAAATTCCACAAAGGGGTAAAGTGCGCTCCATTAACTTGCAGGACCACGGTAGCTGTACTGTTTTTCTTCTGCTATATAATTTACATTACTTTTGAAGACCTGAATTTCACATAATATTAATCAATAGCATAAAGATTGCAATGGCGATGTACTGCAGTCTACCTTCTTATCAATCAGACTGGCACATTTGTCTCCACTTTATTTGACATGGGCTGTGTAGTTGACAAGTGTCTCTGATTTTCAGGAACGGCTTGATGGTTTTGATTGTATTACTGAAAGATCTGACTGAAAATGGCAATCATTTGGAAAAACAGTGAAAATGCAGACAATGCTTTTATGCAGCCATTGTTACAAACTTCTGTTAGTTTTAAAGACATATGAATGACAGAGGACAAGACAAGCTAATTGTATGATACTGCATTAGGGGGCAAGCTCGCTGGTTAGGGCCCCCGCATGTTGTCTCAGTGGTTAGCCCTGGTTCCTTGCGGCACTGGGGTCCTAGGTTTGAATCCAACTATGGACAAAATCTGCATGGAGTTTGTATGTTCTCCCTGTGTTTGCATGGGTTTCCTCCCACACTCCAAAAATATACTGATAGGAAACTTAGATTGTGAACCCCATTGGGGCAGTGTGATGCAAGTGGATGTAAAGCGCTGCGGAATATAGTAGCGCTATATAAGTGCCTAAGATAAATAAATAAATAATAAATCATGTTATCCTCCCCTGTCACCTTCTCTGCTCTGCTTCTCTCAGTACTCTACTGAATTCAATGGGAAAAATAGTGGGCGCCAATTTGCCCAAATCGCATCACCAAAACTTCAAGTTTGATTAATTTAGAATTGATTTGCTCATCTGTAGTGATAATGTCAACTGTGTAGGGGGATTATGATCATTTTGTCACTGCTACAGCTCCTCTCAGTATGCCCTCGTAATGTGTCTGGAATTATGTTCCTTTATGCCATAGCTTAATACATACAATTATGACACATCACACATGTTAACTTGAAAAAATAAATTTCTCTTAGCTTAACAGTGTGTAGATTGTGAGAATAATGGCTTGACTTGTCAGATATTCACATTTCCATCACATGAAACTGACCTGAAAGAGCACCTTTATTGCCTGTACTTTATTGACAGGGGTGGCATTTTTAAAAGGGCGCCAGCATGGGAAGGAATAAAAGTGTATCATCTGCTCTTTACATCTCATTAACTCATTAAAATAATTGTACTAATCTGATTGTTATCATGATTAATAGGGCAAGCGCTGAAGGAAATTAATGCTCAATGTGAAGCAGAACTGAAAATGTCTTTGGCTTTTAGCGATGGGCTAGGTGAGCCAGTATCTAATGAGGCTTAGGTAATTAAATGTAAAACAGTGCAGAGATTGAAATATGAGCCAAGAAGCTGTGTGGCTGTCTTTTAGAACAAGAGGGGGCAACTCTGGACTCCAGACTGAAACTAAGACGTGGTTAATGCCCTATGTGTAAAATGACACAATGAATTTCTATGTTTTCTGAAGTATTAGTATAGTAGATAGAAACATCATTTAGGGTATTGCGACTTTACATTTTTTGGCCTTTACACTTTTTAATAAGCACGATGGCCTTTAATAAATCAGTGGCCTAAACAGAGCGTAGGGAAGCCTATAATAAACTGGTCCGCCATTATGGTGGCAAATTTTAACTCAGGACAACTTTGTTTTCCCCTTCATACCCCTTCCATGAACGTTAAGCCAATGCACCTATTCCTCATTTTCTGGCAATTGCAGTTCCTTGAAGGGGTTCTACAGAGGTACTTGCCCCTTAGTAACAAAGGGAATGGGACTAACCAAGGCTGGGCCACCTCTCTTAAAGGCTCTCAAAACAGACGCATGATCTACTTCTATCATGTATATGCCATTTGTGGAAAAACTTGCAATTGTTCACCTATTTCTATAAACCAGATGTATTTTACCCTCAGCAAGTTTAAAAAGATAATCCTGGACTTTGTGTTGATGGCCTATCCTCAGGATAGGCCATCAATATCAGATTGGCAAGGGTCCAATAGCTGGATCCCCAACCGATCAGCTGTTTTGTGGTAGTCAGCTGTGGATCGAGCTGGTAACTGCAGCATTGCTTGCATTGACAGAAATAAGGGAAGCATTTACGGATTTACAGAATTACCATCTCCGTCCACTACGCAATGAACAGAGTTGTGTAGTTTGGCACTGACAAAACAGCTCATTATTGGATCCTCTCTGATTACATTTAGATGGCCTATCTTGGAGACAGTAAAGGCCATAAATATCAAAATCCTGGACAAACCTGAATTATAGTTCCGCACTTAAAGATGTTGAAGGTTACAGTATAGGTGACAAGTATCTGATTGCTAGGGGCTCCACCGTTGTGACCTCCATTGATCACAAGAATTGGAGTCTGCTCACTGCAGTTGTGCAATGAGGAGGAACAGGAGACTTGTGTTACAGCAGCAGCATGCGGACGTTCTGCATACTTCATGTGGCGGATTGGGCCCGCCTCTTGCTGTCTTCTTCCCTGCTACTCTGTCCATGCATGCAGAATGTGACTTGCTTGCCAGCAAGGTCCTTCAACCAATAGGGCACATGTGTGTTCCCTACAAGTTCTTAAAGGGCCAGCATGGACATCCTATTCTTTACTAAATAATGTTTGGCAACCTTGGGGTACTTAAGGTACCCTTCCATGTGGGAAGTGCCTGAGCGATAAATGGTGTAGTGTGTTATTATCCTGAAAAGCCCATGCCCATGCGACTTTTTGCCCTTTTACTGGATTCTGATCCCTCTGCTGCCTGTCCTGACCCGTGCTTGACCTCTGTATTGACCCTTTGTTGTCTGCCCTGACCTCAGACCATTTACCAAATAACACATACTATGCTTTCCCTGGCCTGTGTCTGGGCCTTACTATGATTCTGCCTGACCCCTCATTGCCTTACACTGGTGCCTCTGAACACCATGGGTTAGCTGTCAGTTGCATATAGACTACTCAAGTGAGTAGAAGGCTGATGATCTCAGTGCAGCAAAGTCCAGATCCCTGTACAAGTGTTAAAGGGTGAATACCAGGTGACTGCCTTAGGATGAGCCCAAAGTCAAATCTGTTGGTGTAACACAATGATTCCACACTCACCGCCATAACAACTAACTCTATTTTAGTGATTGTTCCAAGTGGTGGGTCCCCCAGAGGTCAAGCATTTATCACCTATCCTGTGGGACAACCCCTTGTAATGGTGGTATACATTTGCTTGTGGTGTGCTCTCCATTCATTTTGGGGCCAGTTTCTTGGGGTATGTGCGGGTTCCAGAGTTGATATCCACACATATCAGACGTTTATTACATACAGTATCCTATTGATATGCCAGATGGGGCAACCCCTTTAGGTTCTTCTACTTAACAGAGAAATGACTGCCATTAAAAGATTTAGTGGGTATGTTGTGGCATGTTATGGGCAATTGCAGAAAAGTGTAAAGTTAAAAGAATTATGCTAGCTTATTAATAGAATATTAATAGAATACTACTATATAACCTGAAAATTAGAACCAAATTATAATTACTTTTATAAAAGTAAAAAAAAAAAAAAATATGAAAATAAATAGCTACTGTGTGCTGAATTTACACTCCCCACAAAAATGTAGTTTTACTTGTGTGTATATCCGCAGACTGGTAAAGATCTTATCCTTGCCAAAGTGGGTTTGGAAGAAGCTTCCCGTAAAAAAACTATTCTGCAGGAAAAACATGAATTAAACTTCCAAAGAGCAATTTCAACACCACAAGTCCAACAAACTGAAGACTCGAGGACTGGCACTTGGTATACTTTACAAAAATAGATCAATGGAGTTCATAATTATGTGCATTTTTTTTTACTAAAATCACATACATTTATGATTCAAAGGTAATTTTCTGCACTCCATGAATCCATGTGGTGAGACAATAAGGAGTACATGGTTTTAAGCCTTTTAAGAGGATAACCATTAGTGACCATGAGTAAGAACTGGGCCTTTTAAAGGGGTTATTCCACAAATTTAAAGGCTATAAACACATTTGGAGGCAATGTTTTTTTATTGTTATTGTATTCTATTAATTTGGGGCTAAAAATCAGTTTTTCTATTGGTTATCTTTTTTAAAAATGTCAGCAGTTTTGTTCATACAGCTATGAGTTTCTGTTTATTTGCAGACTATTGCTTTCTGTTTACACTGAGTCTGGTCAGACAGTAGCTCTGATGGTTCAGTCTGTGATCCTTATCTTTGAACTCCTGACAGCTCATAATCACTCATTGTAGCTAAACACTTTATGTAGCTAAACAAATTTATGAGAGGTGTAGATCTTTCTGACCAGGTGCTTTAAACCTACCCGGTGAATACAAAAAAAATAAACAGTTCAGCTTCCTGGAGTTCCAGGAAAAAGTAGTTGAGAGTCTCCTATTTAAGTCCCTCACACGTGGACAATCCTTTAAATCTAAGGATGGTCAGAGGTTATTAGAACGTCACTTTCTTTATTCTGTCCCTGCCACTGCCATCTTGAAATGTCCTCAGAAATTATGCAGGGTGTACAGCAAGCATGGAGGAATACCTGCTTTTACTGCCTCAGTTGCCTAACATCACATTCAGATCTTTGCAATTACCCTTATTTTGAAACATACAGTACGGTTTTAAATTATTATTTTTATTTTATGCCAAAAAACGGTGGGTCTTTTCAGGAAGTCAATTTATTCTAATTTTCTCTTAAGTTTGTGGACTTTCTAGGGAGGGAGAGAAGGATCAGGGACGGGCCCCTGAGGGTATTTTTTAATTAATTAAAGGACTTGATCACTCACAAACTAATTTTTATTAAAGGAAATCTGTCACCAGAATCATCACCATTAAAGTAAACTATTGTTTTGCAGCACTTACTACCTCCTTTACAGATGTGCTTTTCTTTCCTTTCTGCTTTTCTTTTCCTTTTCTTTCCACTTTATTCCTTTTGCAAATGAGCCAGTAAGGTGCCCAGACTGGCATTATTTTTGTTCAAAGGTGCCCAGGAACATCCCCATCAAGTGCCCAGATTACTAAAGAGTTTTAAATAAAACGAAAGGGCCTAAGGGGATAAAGATCTACTCAAGGAGGCCCAAAGGGACTTAAAGGATAACTGTCACATTTAGACCCAAATTTCAGTTTTCATATATGTAGTTACTAATATGATAATATACCTGAATCAATAACTATTAGACTTACTTACCCCTTATTTAATAAGATTCAGCCCTTAGCAACCAGTCTGCATAAAACTGCAATTTCACTATTCTGTTAAGATGGCCGCCCTCAGCCCTGAGGCTAATCCATAGGACGCCTGCAGTGAAGTTAGTGAAGACCAGCTCTGTATAGGGAGGTCTTGCAGTGAAGTTCCCAGGTCTGGCTGAAGCCTGTAGTCCTTCTACAAGCTCTCCTCTTATCAGATAAGGCTTTCATTTATACACTGAGCAGCCGGCATATGTACATTCTCCAGAACTGCTAAGGGAGTGTCTGCCAAGCACAGGCATGTGGAGAAGTTCACACACACAGCCCAGCACTGTTATCTCCTGTCAGGAAGAACCTGGCTTTTTATACAATCCCTTACAATGCTGACTCACTATCAGTTCCCAGTGCACGCAGCGTGCTCCGTCCTCTATCTGGTAGACGGAAGGAGCATAGCAACCTGATTTTATCTCAGGTAAATATAGCCAATACTGGGGACTTTTAGGTGGCTTTTAGGGGTTATTTATTAAACCATCAGAAATTAAAACAGGGCCAACAAGGTAATATTGATCACCAAAATCCAATAGTAAAAAAAAGAAAAATTTGACAGTTATACTTTAAGAGTTCAGTTTAGGTGAATACGATGGGGTTTGAGTAGAAGCCTGAGAGTAGGCTATATAAAAAATAAAAATAATATAGGTACTGTGGGGGGTTAGCTCTGGTCTCGGGGATCATTCACACAAACTTCCTTCCGGACAACAGATTTCATGTCCAAACAGTGCATTTATTTGGCAGTCTTCTCAAACAAAACAACATAAATGAACACCTGCCCGTCTAGGCACTACCTAATACATAAGATATCGCTGACTCACCTAAGCCCCCATTCACACACACGGGAACCCATGCGGCTTTCCCAGCCGAACATGAATTGTGGCTAGCACCTAGCCCCGTGGCCCCTCAGCCCTCCTCAGCTGAGATCACGTTCCCAGAGCCTCACCAGGACTCTGCTACACAAAAACACTCTCTCCCAGAGCGACACACCTTGTCCAGCAGCAGGACTAAATAGACATGGACCTGTCCGAAACCCCGGACTGGAGCATGGGGAACAGGCACCCTTCCAGCACATTACCTGTTCCCAGTAAAAGCCCGCCCTGGAACTAGCTGAGCCAGCTATACTAATACTATACTTAACTTGGGCTTTCACTCCACCAAGGCCAGGCACCTGGGTGACACGCTCTCGGTGCAAACAGCCCTGTCTGACGGTTTCCCTGGGGCTTCACCGCACACATCAGTGTTCACATTGCCACAGTACATGACAATATCTTTATAACAAAACTAGAACCAGGCCTGAACCTCAGATGGATCCAGAGTTCCCCCCATACATTGCACCAATTGCTCTCCGAAATGTATTTCAAGCTAGCAGCTCAGACTGTGTATCCCTCAGTGTGCATGTCCCTTTTGCAGCTGGTAGCATTTGAAGGATTGAACTTAGTGACTATGCAAAATGTTTAATTACATGCAATTGCAAAACTATTTCGATACAGGTGCTGTTTTGAAAAATGTACAATATTTGTGTGGGGCAACCCCTTTAAGCAAAAAGTAGTGAAAGGTGATTCATGCAAGGCAATTAAATGTGTGTATATATATATATATATATATATATATATATTTACCAAAGATGAGGCAGCACTCCAGGTAACGGTGAATCGTGAACCCTCTTTATTGACCCACATAGCGACGTTTCAACTGCTCATTGCAGTCTTTTTCAAGCTACCTGCAATGAGCAGTTGAAACGTCGCTTTGTGGGTTAATAAAGAGGGTTCACGATTCCCCTTTACCTGGAGTGCTGCCTCATCTTTGGTAAATATACTACTGGGATCGCCTTGCCAGCGATTGTGTGGATTTGCACCCGACTACTTTGTTTGCTGTGCTGCTGTTCCTCTTTGGATATCTATAAGGCCTCATTGAGAAGGCAGAAACGTAGCTTTGGAATAAAATTGGGTCACCTTTATCTGCATTGGAGTGCTGCCTCATCTCTGAGCGACTATATATATATATATATATATATATATATATATAATTTCATAAGGCAGATATAATTTTTTTTTTTTTTTGGGGGGGGATTGTTTTAGTGTTGAGGAGGGGGGTTGTGGAAAATAACTATGTGAGAGACTTACTGCATGCTGTAACGAGGCAATTAGAGAAACTGTCCGTTTGTAAATCTGCTGGACCACGTGATATTGTGCCAAAGGCGCTGAAGGTTTGTGCTGTTTAGCTTTACTATGTGTTTTGTTATTTAATTAGACTTTGGTATTGAAAAGTTGCATATGGAGTGGAAAGCATCTTGATTGCTGCCGGTACCCAAAGTGAGTACAGTATCAAGTATAAGTGAATATCGACTAGTTGCAGTAACTTCACATACTGGGTCAACTGTTAGATGCGGTGAGACCTAATGTGGATAATTTGTAGTTTGCTTATAAACCTGGGATGGACTTGGAAGATGGAGTTCTTTATCTGTTGTACAGGGTTTATTCATATTAAGAAGCAAAATGCATTGTTGTAAGACTTATTTTTTAAATTTTTCTAGTGCTTTTAGTGCAATTCAGGCAAGTTTGTTAGGTGTGAAACTTGAGAAAATCAGGATTTTATTATATATAATCAATGAGATCATGGATTATTTAGTGAAAAGACCACAGTTTGTACGGTTGGGTACCTGTACGTTTGACAACCAGGTGTGCAGTATTGGAGCATCTTAGAGAATATCTTTGTCTCCAATTCTATTTTCTTTATATACTGCTTAGGCCTCATGCACACGACCGTATGTGTTTTGCAGTCCGCAAACCTTGGATCCACAAAACACGGAAGTTGCCTTTTGTTCCGATCCGCACTTTGCGGAATGGAACACGGACCATTGTAGAAATTCCTATACTTGTCCGCAAAACGGACAAGAATAGGACATGCAAATAGAAAGAAAGTTGGTACCGCGCTGGTGAGAGTCGTTTATATGTTCCTAACTATGTGGATTTTGTAAGTGTAATAAATCTTGCGCTAAATTGAATTTATCAAAGATACCGCACCAGTGTTTCTTTTTCCTCTTGATCTAAAGGTTTAGTGCGCAGACACCCAGGACCGGACGTTGGTGGCTGGACAGGAACGCCGACACACACGTGGGGCGTGCAAGACCATCGGGTGAATTGTTGTCGGATACACCAGCTGCTCCTTTGGAACAACTGAGGACTTTACAACTGTAGTGCTGCGGATTGTCACTCTCACCAGCGCGGTACCAACTTTCTTTCTATTTGCATTTTGACACGGAGGTTTGAGCCTGCCTCTTTACGGTTACCGCTGCTTCCTTGTGCTCACGCGGACTCTCTCTGTTGTGTTTAAGAATAGGACATGCTCTATTTTATTTGCGGGGCCACAGAACCGAGCAACGGATGTGGACAGCACGCGGAGTGCTGTCCACATCTTTTGCGGCCCCATTGAGGTGAATGGGTCCGCACCCCAACTGCAAAATATGCGGTTTGGACGCGGACCAAAACCACGGTCGTGTGCATGAGGCCTAACTTTGTGTATAAGACTAACCTGTGTCATGTTCGAAAGTTCTCTGATGATTCTGTTGTTGTCTATTGTGTTTAAGGGGTTAAGGAGGTGCTTATTCGAAATATAAGCAACTAGTGAGAAACGTTGTAAAGTGGTGTAAGAGAAACCGCAATCACCCCAAAACATCTGTCTGCAGATGAGGTGCTGGCTTATTTATTATCTGAGTCATGTCCCAAGGCCTATTTAAAGAGTAGATCATTGACTAGGATAGCTGCCTTACATCTGGTGGCATTAGAGGCA
This sequence comes from Bufotes viridis, assembly GCA_033119425.1. Lineage (NCBI taxonomy): Eukaryota > Metazoa > Chordata > Amphibia > Anura > Bufonidae > Bufotes > Bufotes viridis. Next base: position 539,454,479 of record CM065590.1, on the reverse strand, counting down.
GAGCTTGCTGACAGCTCATTTGTATCCTTTCTTCTCAGAATTCCAGAGGAGCATGTAAGGCCTATAATTCTCCTCACTTAATATAATTTTTTTTTAAATGTATTCATTTTTTACTTATTTTATTTTTACTTTTTGTTAAGTCGCACTTAGATGGGAAAGATCCAGTGGGCCTGATGGCACAGACTAACTAATAAGAGTGATCACCGGCAAAGGATCATTCTGATTGGTTCCTTTTCTGGCTTCTCCATTGTTTCTGTTCTTGGGGAGAGAAGAGACTACAGGACTGTGACACTTTATAGTGTTACTGCACCAATTAGAAATTTGGAAATTTTAAATTGCATGCAATCTGGACATGGAGTTACGTCTAAATCCGTGAAAGGGTTAATGGACAGGTACTGGAAATTCTTAGTAGTTGTAATCATTTGGGTAGTTATTTGGATAAGGTAGATGTTGACCTTTGCTGTTTACTATTGACTAGATAACCTAAGTTCAGACAAGAAGTGAGAAGGCAGAGCAGCATTTATAGTGGCAGCTCTTTACAAGTAGAATCAGCCGTGCAGCTGCACACAGGTTACACTCATCTAGAATGGTGGTATCAGAAATGGGAGTAGTAGTAGTAACTCAATGAATAATGTTCTTAATAAAAGCAGCAGTAGGCACGGACTACAAACACAAAATGGGGTATTGACAAGAGGCAAGTTGGAAGCCTCTGTATGTTACACACTGGCACCTTTAGCGCTCAGTAGAATGCCAAAGACTGACTCACCTTAGCAACTCCCAGTTAGAGCTTTGCTAGGACTCTGCACCCTTTTTTCTAGTACAAAGAACCATTATTCCCTAATGAAGTATATTACAAAAATATTTAACATCACTGTAGATACACAATATTAAAAAATAAACTGAAACAATGGTTTATACTTTAAAGAAGCACTCCCACAAAAATCTTTATTTTCTGGCTCATTTGAAAGGTACATAAGGTAAACTATAGTAGGCAACCTTCTTATCGGTAAATATATATGTGAGTTATAACCTCCCTTTTGATCCTCAGCTGTGTTATGTGACCAACACTCTGACTCTCCAACTGAAACAGAACAGGAAGTCAATTAAATCTCTATTCATTCCTATGAGACTGACGTTGAGACATAGGAATACATAGAGAAACTAGCTTCCTGTCCACACATAAGATGATGTGTTATTTGGAGAGTCAATGTTGGTCGCATGACACAGCTCAGGATCAGAAGGGAGGTTATAACTCACAAATACAGTCACTAATAAGAAAATTACCTTTACTACAGATTACATCATGCACTTTTCTAACAGGTCAGAGAAAAAAACATTTCTGTGGGAGTGCTTCTTTAAAGGGGTTTTCTGGGAATGATTTACAATAGCCACAAGCAACCTGTCTTAGAATGTTAGTAGGACACATTACCCCCACTTGCAGAGCTGCCTAGGAGGGTGTGGGGAACTCATATCACAATACACTTCTCTACAATAGATGGTAATGATGTGATCCTGACTATGATATACCATCATGGCTGAACAACCTGACAAGGAAATCTCACTAATGTGTAGGTTATGCAAGTGCCAGAGCTTAGTCTGTTGTGAGGTCCTGCCCCCCATGCCACTAGGCAGCTCTGCAAAGGGTTGAAACCAGTCCTGCTCATATTCTAGGACAGGTTCATATTGGTCATTTATATTATTCCCAGATAATCCCTTTAAGGGTCCATTCAGACTTCCGCACTTTGGGTCCGGATCTGTTCCGCAATTATGTGGAACGGGTGTGGACCCATTCATTTTCAATGGGGAAGGAAAAGATGCGGACAGCACACAGTATGAATGTACCCTTAGACTTTTTTGTTTAGTTCTTTTATTAAAGGGGTAAATGTTATATTTATTTTCCTGCAATAACATATTTTATTTTAAAGGATATTGTATGAAATTGATAAGAAGGTAAAATATTTACACACCAGAGTATAATTATCTGGGCTGCTCTGCCTGCATACATAGTTATCTAATAAATAGGAAAGGACATGATGAACAGGCTGTGGAGCAGCGGTCCAGAGGCTGTAATCCCACGAGTGCCTGGCTCAATGTATATTTCACAAATTCATTTTCAATGTGTCAGGCAAGTAATGTTACCTTAACTGTATCCCGTGTAGGAAGTTAAAAAACGTTCTTGTTAAAATTATAGCTGATAGTTAGCTGTGATTATCTCCCTGTCATCAGCTCTCAGACTACATTGACATTGATGGAGGTTGGTTTATCATTACAGGGAAATTTCAGAGGACACATTATTTCTGTGCTTCAAACTTCTATTAAATGAGCAACTAACACAGGGTTTACGCAAACCACAGAACATCTGACTGAGGCAACTATTCATTACTGGTATAATATGAAGAAAGAGTCTTGCCTTCTTCCCGTCATGTCACATTTCTGTATATTGCCATCTCCGCCAGTTGTGTGATACCTACTCAGTTCTCAGACTTGACAATCATTCACAGCAAGGTTCATTATGCGCCGCATTCATGCTGAAATGGGCTGCTATTCACTTTGGAAAATTAAGGAAATCAGTCATCCATTGACACGGTGCGGGGCCCACACAGGCGCACACACAGAAAGTGATGTTATTTCTAAAGATGGATTTCAAAATTGTAATCTCTGGAATTGGAAAGAGTGATAGAGCGCATGGTACTTAAAGGGGCAAGTATCACATAAAAGGCGATTTATTCCTAACTTTACAAAAAAAGGTATATTTTGTGAATGTTATGCAAGCTAGTAAAGTAAAAAAAAAATCCACCTTCACGAAAGGTGACATTTATCATTTCCGTTCAGGATGCGTTCAGGATGCGTTCAGTGAAACTCGCACCACTTTGCAAGCAAGTTCAGTCAGTTTTGTCTGTGATTGCGTTCAGTTTTTTCCGCGGGGTTGCAATGCGTTTCGATGCGTTTTTCATGCGCGTGCTAAAAAAACTGAAGGTTTACAAACAACATCTCCTAACAACCATCAGTGAAAGACGCATTGCATCCCCACTTCCTTGCGGATGCAATGCGTTTTTCACTAAAGCCCCATTGACTTCTGTGGGGCCAGGGCTTCTATGGGGCCAGGGTTGAGTTAAATCGGTACACAGACCCATTGAAAAGAATGGGTCAGGATTCAGTACAGGTGCTATGCGTTCACATCACGCATTGCACCCGCGCGGAAAACTCGCTTGTGAGAAAGGGGCCTAACTGAACTCCATGCTGATATGATAAGCAGAAAGCCATATCCTGGACTGCTCCCCTGCTGGAGGAGGGTCTCTGCCACAGACTCATTCAATGCAATGGATTATGTGGTCTGCTATTAGATTTAAATAAAAGTCATGCCGTTGTCCACTTGAAAGGAAATGATTGTTAGCCCTTTCTAGCCAATATTGCAATACATAGCAAGCTGCAGAATGCCATTCTTTGCTAAGTATGTCAGATGAGCTGTCTGACAGCTTTGTCTTTAGCCACTTTCTTCAAGGTGAAATCTTTACAACCAGCCAAATGAAACAAATCAAAATCAAAAGTGGAGCAGAGTAAGGGACTGTAGGCCAAGCCATTTGAGAGCCCATCTCACAGATTTAGCACTGAATGGCATTGTGCAGTTTTCTCTGTATTGTTATACATTCAAGTGGCAGAAGCCAAATGGTTGGACATTTTTAAAGTGAAACAAAACACACTTGGCTCATTACAAGACCGTATTATTAGGCCTCTTTCAGACGGGCGTTGTGGGTGCACTCCGTCAAACAGTGCGGGTGCGTTGCGGGAATCGCCGCGATTTTTCCCTGCGAGTGCAAAGCGCTGTCATGCGTTTTGCACGCGCGGGAGAAAAAACGGCACTTTTGGTACCCAGACCCGAACCTGCACTTCTTCACAGAAGTGCATGTTTGGGTCAGAAATTGTCCCGCTGGTATTATTTCACATTATAACATAGTTATAATGTAAAATAATACCCTTGGCCATCTCCCTAATGTTTAAACTGGTGCAGAATGGGTTAAAATAATAAACTAATAATTACTTACCTGTTCCATTTGATCGCGAAGCCCGGCCTCCTCTCCGTTAGCTTGAAAGATGTAAAGGACCTGTGATGATGTCACAGCATCACATGGCCCAATCACCAAGGATCATCCAAGGTCCTTAACCACTATCCACAGCCTGAGGATAGTGGTTGAGGACACTGGATGATGTCACATGGTCACATGGACCAATCACATGCTCCATCACCATAGTGATGGAGCAGGTGATTGGGCCATGTGATGCTGTGACATCATCACAGGTCCTTTACATCTTAGATGCTGCAGGAAAGAGAGGAGAGATCGCGACTACGCGATCAAGTGGCTAAGGTAAGTTAACTTTTATTATTTTTAACCCCTTCCTCATCATTTAACAATGCATTCTTTATTAAGAATGCTATTATTTCCCTTATAACCATGTTATAAGGGAAATAATAGAGATTGGGTCCCGTTGCTAAGCAACAATGCGGGAAAATCGCAACGCATCTGCACTTGGTTGCGGATGCTTGCGATTTTCCCGCAGCCCCATTCACTTCTATGGGGCCTGCGTTGCGTGAAAAACGCAGAATATAGAACATGCTGCGATTTTCACGCAACGCAGAAGTGATGCGTGAAAAGCACCGCTCATGTGCACAGCCCCATAGAAATGAATGGGTCCGGATTCAGTGCGGGTGCAATGCGTCCTCCTCACGCATTGCACCCGCGCGGAAAACTCGCCCGTGTGAAAGGGGCCTAAGCCCTTTACCTGACCGTAACTGGCTGCTGTCTCTTGGAAGTAAAAGTAAATGTCAACATTTTCAAATAGTAGGAATTGACGCACAAAGTACAGATGCAAACGCCATTTTGATTCTTGAAGGGATTCTGTCAGCTAGTTTGAGTTTATAGAGCTGAGGACATGTGCTGCTAGATCGCCACTAGTATGTCTACAATATACATTCCCCATAGCTCTGAGTGTGTTTATGCAATAAAAAAAAAAAAAAACGATTTTATATATATACAAATGAGGCAAGTGAGGAGCCCAAGGGGCTGTTACCAACATTTCAGGAGCCCAGCCACACCCACTGTGAAGGAGCCCAGCACTGCCCCGAATCCTCTGAATCTCTTCCTTGCTACCTTGATGTCACAGAGTTGAAGCACCGTAATCTTGCGCATGCCAGCTAGCGCATGCGCAGTTCATTCCCTGAGGCTGATACCAGCACAGGGAAGGAACACTATGTCGGAACTCGCATGCAGCATACAGCGCTTCAACTCTGTGACGTTGCAAGGAGGAGAATCGGAGGATGTGGGCGGTGCTGGGCTCCTGCACAGTGGGTGTGGCTATGGGAAATGTATATTGCAGACGTGCTAGTGGTGATCTAGCAGGACATGTCCTCAGCTCTATAGGCTCGAACTAGCTGACAGAATCCCTTTAACTCGTTAAATAAACAATGGAAATTAGCTTTTAAATTACTTTCTAAATGTCATTATATCACACTCTATTTTAGATCAGCTACATCTGCGTATTGGAAAATTGTAATACCCCTTGAAGATTTCTGTCTTAAAGGCCTCTTGCACACGACCGTTGTTTGATTCCGTGTCCATTGTGCCGTTTTTCGTGATTTTCTGCGGACTTATTGGTTTTTAATGGGTCCGTGGAAAACTCGGCAAATGCACCGTTTGTCCTCCGCATCCGTGGTTCGTTATTCCAGTCCGTCAAAAAAATATAACCTGTCCTATTCTTATCCGCGAAAAACGGTTTGTGGACCCATTCAAGTCAATGGGACCGTGAAAAAATGCGGATGGTCATCCGTGTGTCATCCGTGTTCCGCGTCCGCGTTTTTTTGCGGATCCCTTGGCAGGCACTTGGCAAATTGTCAGCCTGTCTTTTGGTAAAATCTTTTGTGTCATGTCCGCTAAAAAAACGGAAGACACACGGAAACAGAACGGAAGCAAAAACGGACACAGATCACGGAACAATGGAACCCCATTTTGCGGACCGCAAAAAACAACTGTCGTGTGCATGTAGCCAAAAAGAGAGACACCGGCGACCTCCATATCCAACTGTTAGCATAGACACATAACGGTGGTTCACCTAATTAACCCTTTCCCGACCAGCTCCGTAATAGTACAGCGCCGGCTGGGTCATTAAAGATGGCACCCGCGGGTGCCATAGCTGCGGGTGGCCTGCTGTTTCTTATAGCAGACACCCATGGCTAATGTCCGCAACTGGCAATAATGCTGATCGGGGACGTTCAACCCCTCAGATGCCGTGGTCCTTCCTGACCATGGCATCTGAGTGCGTGAAACATCGGAAGCGCGGGCCCGCGGTGACCGGAGTAGCCGGAGCGTGTGTGCAGTAGCTCCTGTCTTTGTGAATGACAGGAGGCTACTGCATAGTATTTCCTATGGAGCCCTTGTCTGTAATAGTTCTCCATGGGAAACTAGCAATTTTCTCAGACTCCAATGCTGGTGCATTGGGGTCTATGAGAATAGCAATCTAATGATTGTTTGTTACAGTTCCCTATTGTTATAGTTCCCTATGAGTTTTCCCATAGGGTACCACTCGCTCCATACAGTATTGAAATGAAACGAAGTTTTATGCGAATCGACTTTGGATGTTTCATCCGAAGTCGATTCACTCATCCCTAGTGACAACCTCATTGCACCAAAGCTCTAATTTGCATATTAAGAAAAAGTACCATAACTTGGGAATGGGGTTTCGAATCAACAAAAGAAAACAGAGTTTTTATCAAGAGAACCACATCTATGTGTTCCCATAAGGAACTATAAAAAAGTGTAAAAAAAAAAGTAATTTTTTTTTTAAATTCTAATCAAATAAAAGAACTATTTTTTTTTTTTTAAATAGACATCATGGGTGTTACCATGTGCGAAAGGGCCATAGTATAAAAATATAAATATATTCTACATATGGCAAACAGCAAAATGGAAAAAACATCAAAATGTCTGATTTGTCGTTTATGGTGACTTCATTTTCTACCAAAAAAATTCATAAAGAGTCATACACACCCCAGAATGGTATCAACAAAAAGTTAAATTTGCCCCGCAAAAAATGAGTTCCCACACAGCTCCGTACACATAATCACAAAAAAATTATAGAGGTCAAAATATGGCGACGAAAAAATAAAACTGATTTTTTTCCCCACTTTTTTATTATTTTATCAAAACGCAAGAAAAACTATACATATATTTTTTTGCAATTTTTCCCCATTTGGATTTTTTCCCGCTTTCCACTACATCATATGCAATATTCAATGGTGGCGTTGGAAAGTAATACTTGTCCTGAAAAAAAACAAGCCCTCATATGGCTATGTGAACAGACAAATAAAATAGTTATGGCTCTGAGAAGGCAGGAAGCACAAAATGAAAACGCAAAAACGAAAAAACCTCCGGGGTAGAAAGGGTTAAAACTCTGTTTTTCTTTGGTTGATCAGAGGCTCTGTTCCCAAGTTCTGATACTTTTTATTAACCTCTTCTTAAAGACTTCTTAAAACCTCTTCAAGCGTGTGTCGGGCCCAGGGCTTCTGAGCAGTGTATAAATGTAGCTGATTCCTACACCGCCCTGAACATTGTATGCTTAGGTTAGGGTCCTTTCACACTTGCATTCTGAGGATCTGGCAGGCACTTCCATCCCGCCGGATCCGTCAGAACGCAAGTCGCCTGAAGCATTAGAAGACTGATCAGGATCCTGATCAGTCTTCTAATTGCTTTCAGGTTACTATGGCAGCCAGGACGCTACTAGCGTCCTGGTTGCCATAGTAGGAGCGGGGAGCGGTATACTTACAGTCCGTGCGGCTCCCAGGGCGCTCCAGAATGATGTCAGAGCGCCCCATGCGCATGGATCACGTGATCCATTCGATCACGTGATCCATGCATGTAGGGCGCCCTGACGTCACTTTGGAGCGCCACGGGAGCCGCACGGATGGTAAGTATACCGCTCCTCCGCTCCCCGCTACATTTTACCATGGCAACCAGGACTTTAGCGTCCTGGCTGCCATGGTAACAATTGAGAAAAAGCTAAACGTCGGATCCGGCGATGCGCCCAAACGACGTTTAGCTTAAGGCCGATCTGGATTAATGCCTTTCAATGGGCATTAATTCCGGATCCGGCCTTGCGGCAAGTGTTACGGGTTTTTGGACGGAACAAAAAGCGCTGCGGTATTTGCTGCGTCCAAAAAATGTTCCGTTCCTGAACTGAAGACATCCTGATGCATCCTGAACGGATTTCTCTCCATTCAGAATGCATGGAGATGATCCTGATCAGGATTCTTCCGGCATAGAGACCCGACGACGGATCTCTATGCCGGAAAACAAAAACACCAGTGTGAAAGGGCCCTTAGACCCAGGAGGGGCAGTTCTGTTACCCTGGGTTCACACCTGACCCTGGGTTCAGACCTGAGCGTTCTTGAAAAAAAGCGTATTTCAGCGCGTTTTTGCAAATAGGAAACGCGCGTTCGTACGCGCGTTCTTGGGATTAACTACTGTGGTGTCAATCACAAAACGCGTGACAAACGCCCCCCAAAAAAGCTCAAGTACTTGTTTATGCGTCGGGCGTTTTACAGCGCGTTCAAACGCGCTGTAAAACGCTCAAGTAAGAACCGGGGCCATAGGAAAGCATTGGTTTTCATGTGTTGAGCGTTTTACAGCGCGTTTGAACGCGCAGTAAAACGCTCGTCGCTCAGGTGTGAACGCGCGTTTTAGTCGCGTTTGAGTCGCGCGTATTACAGCGCGTTTTTGAAAATAGCAAACGCACGTCATATGCGCGTTCGTGACTCTGGAGACCAGTTGAAAAAGGCATATCTACACTTTAACGCGTGTTAAACGTGCGTTTTACGTGAGTTCCCATTGAAGTCTATGGGTGCAAACGCGCGACAAAACGCCCCAAAGAAGCTCAAGAACTTCTTTGAGCGTAGGGCGTTTTACAGCACGTTCAAATGCGCTGTAAAACGCTCAGGTGAGAACCATGCCCATAGGGAAACATGAGTTTTCTCCTGTTGAGCGTTTTACAGCGTGTAGGAACGCGCTGTAAAACGCGCAAGTGTGAACTGAGGGTTAGGGCTCTTTCACACGAGCGGATGCCGTGTGGGTAATCTGCTGCGTGAAAGAGAGCCAAGCCCCGTTCTGGACAGCAGAGACACAAAGCTGATAATGCTCTTTGCCTCTCTGTGATCTTTTTACTACAAAATCACAATAAGATAAATTTGTCACTGTGATTTGTAGCAAAAAGGTCACAGAGAGGCACGGAGCAGTATCAATCATGTTAATGCTCCGTGCCTCTGCTGTCCAGAATGGGGCTTGGCTCTCTTTAATGCACCAGATTACCTGCACGGCATCCGCTCATGTGAAAGAGCTCTTACCCTAAGTTCACACTTGCGCGTTTTACAGCGCGTTCGAATGCGCTGTAAAACGCTCAACACATGCAAACCAATGCTTCCCTATGGGACTGGTTTACATTTTCGCGTTTTACAGCGCCCTACGCATAAACAAGTACTTGAGCTTTTTTGGGGCGTTTGTCGCGCGTATTGTGATTCACAGTAGTCAATCACAAGAACGCGCGTACGGCGCGCGTTTCCTATTTGCAAAAATGAGCTGTAATACGCACGACAAAAACGCGCGGAAAACACGCGTTTCAAGAACGTTCAGGTCTGAACCCAGGGTTAGTGTTAGGTACGCATCTTTAGAAGCCACCTTGATGCCTGGTAGATGGGCCCGACACACTTTTTTTTTATGTATAGTAGGTATAGTACCACTTTAACCCAGAATAATCCCTAATCCCTAGTTCTATTGTTTTTATGTACAATGGTATGCTACTATACTTTTTTTTTGTAAATTTACGTAAGAAAGGAGAGAAGCTTGACTTAAACAAGAGCAATGGTGACAACTAGGGATGAGCGAATCAACTTTGGATGAAACATCCGAAGTCGATTTGCATAAAACTTTGTTTCAATACTGTAACAGTATTAGAATGTATTGGCTCTGATGAGCTGAAGTTATTTCTTCAGAAATTGATTTAGCCTAAATGCACACGACAGTGTTTTTTCTCTGCTTCCGTTCCGTTTTTTTTGCGGATCCCATTCATTTCTATGGATCCGCAAAAAAACCTGATGCCTCTTCCGTTTCCTGTCCGCGTCCGTATTCCGCATTTCACGTCCGCCAAAAAAATATGGCATGTCCTATTCCAATGTACCACTCGCTCCGTACAGTATTGAAATGAAACAAAGTTTTAGGCCTCATGCACACGGCCGTTGTTCGGGTCCGCGTCCGAGCCGCATATTTCGTGGCTCGGCCACGGACCCATTCACTTCAATGTGGCCGCAAAAGATGCGGACAGCACTCCATGTGCTGTCCGCATCCGTTGCTCCGTTCCGTGCCCCCGCAAAAAAAATATAGCATGTCCTATTCTTGTCCGTTTTGTGGACAAGAATAGGCATTTCTATAATGGGCCAGGTTCCGTTCCGCAAATTGTGGAACGGAACGTGGATCAGCTTCCGTGTTTTGCGGATCCGCGATTTGCGGACCGCAAAACACCAACAGTCGTGTGCATGAGGCCTTATGCGAATCGACTTTGGATGATTCATCCAAAGTCGATTCGTTCATCTCTAGTGACGACCTCATTGCATCAAAGCTCTCATTTGCATATTAAGAAAAAGTACCATAACTTGGGAATGGGGTTTCAAATCAACAAAAGAAAAACAGAGTCTTTATCAGGAGAACCACATCTATGTGTTTATTGTTGCTGGTGACAGATTCCCTTTGCGGGATCTCCTTAGTATTAAATATGCAGTAGATGCATCATTTTTAGTATCTATATTTTGAGAGATGTATGCATGAAACTGTTGTATATATATAAATTATATATTCGGTTAAAGAGGCAACTGAGATTATTGGAGACCATATTGTTGGAAGGTTCCGTCCGAGGGATTTTTGACTATGTTCCTAAATGTGGTCATTTGCATATTGTATGTTATTAAAAACTCTATAAAAACTGATTTAGAAATATGCAGCAGATGCATTACTTGTGTAGATTGTATAGTTTATAAGTTTATAAGGTATCTCTCATTTCAGTAAAAAAAAATAATAATAATAATGTAAATCCAAATGGCAGCTGTTGCACTTTGCCACCACCTTGCTCACCTGCAAACTCTTATCATCCAGGTCAGACACTGTCTCTCTCAGCCCATATCTTTGCTGCTGCTCAGTTGAAGGTATATGATGCAGTGCAGTGTATAGCAATACCATATGTAGTGACTTGCTGCCCTCACTTCCCCTCATGCCTTGCTCCAGCCTCAGGAAAGCATCTGCCTCATTTACTGTATATCACTAAAGAACACACATAACTTCTGTGGAGAGACATGAGGACTGCTGGAAATTGGCACAGTGTAGTCTGTGTAAGCGTGATGAACTTTGGCTGAAACTGCAGGAACCAGAATGAAATACATATACACTGAGAAAAACTGGGATATGAATTTCTCTTGACAATGTGGTACATAGTGGCCAAGATTTACTAAAGTCTCTGCACCCAAAATCTAACTAAAAAGTGGTGCAAAATAGTGCAGACAGAGTGACATAATTTGCTGCATCTAGGGTTTCTACACATTTCCAACATGCTCAGCAAGTGGGCAGAGTTTATCAGATAATGGGCAGAGTCTAAGATGGTGCAATTGTGGCATAAAAAGCTGTCTTAGGCCTCATGCACACGACCGTTGTTTGTTGCCGCGTCCGTTCCGTTTTTTTTCACGGATAGGATGCTTCCCTATTAATTTCAATGGGTCCGTCAAAAAATTCGGATGGTCAACCGTTTTTGTTCCGCATCCGTAGTCCGTGTTTTCATTCCGTCAAAAAAATAGTGCATGTCCTATTTTTTTCACGTTTGCGAACAAGGATAGGCATTTTTACAATGGATCTGCCATAAAAATCGGATCCGTCAAAAAAAACGGTCCGTCATCCGTTTTTTTTGATTGACGAAAAATTTGCAGGAGGAGTGGACGCGGAGGCAGGCAACGGTCGTGTGCATGTAGCCTTAAAGTAAGCCAATAGTGCTCTTCAATCTGAATTTCAGGGAAAATTCAGTTTGCCGCAAGGCCGAATTTCCTCATGCTTCCTCATTCCTCATGCTTTGTGGTAACAAATTGATTTTCCCTGAATGGCGGTAAAAAAAATAATAATACTTACTTCATCTGTTTGAGTGCGAAGAACCGGCTGCCGCTATCTTGATTAAAGATCCTGCGCGAAATCCCATGCGCAGTGATGTATGACTTCATCACAGGCCATACAAGATTGCGACTGAATCGTCAATAACGATGGTGGCGGTCAGCTCTTTGCGATCAAATGGATGACGTAAGTATGATTTTATTAATTTTTTTTTTTAAATTGTACACTTTAATATTAATGTCAGATGCTGCGATCAGCTATGAACGCAGCATCTGAGAGGTAAAATCGCCGCTCCCTATCATTGCGCCTACTACTTACAAAGAAATGCACTTCGTCCATTTTTTTTGTAAAATTTGGCGGAGAAGCCGAATTGAGTTTTCCAATTTGTCAATTCAGACAAAATATTAACAGCCAATGATATATTGCAATCTTGGAAAAGTGAGAAGACAGAAGAAAAAAATAAAAAAAATGATATTGACCTGATAAGAATTTTTTTGAGGTCAGGGGGTCAGAGGTAAGGCTTCACATGAGTCGGCAGCTGAAGGTACAAATGATGCTCCTTGTATTTCAAAAACAGCTGAACATTTTTAATGAAGACCAATTGAAAAAATACTTTTTAGGCCAAAATGAGTAAAATAAAATCATAAAAAAATTGCCCCGAAGGTGCCCATAGCCTTTAAGTTTGCAATCAGGACTAGACGCTCGATGGTTAGAGTCCACAGATTTAGGCCTTATGCACACTAACGTGTTTTTTTTCTGCATCCGATATGCATTTTATGTGGGTCGGATGTTGACCTTTTCATTTCAATGGGGCTGCAAAAGATGCTTGTAGCACACTGTGTGCTGTCTGCATCTGTATGTCCATTCAGCAGCACCCGCAATAAGACAAGTAAGGGACTCTTCTATAAATGCCTGACGTCCCGTTCCGCATTTTGTTGTGGCCATGTGCATGAGCCCTTACAGAAGCATTCATTGGACACAAAATGAATGTCACAAAAATTCACTTGTCTCTATTATGTACATTTATTGTTGAACCTACTCCCAGAAATACTCTTTAAAGAAAACTTTACCTTTTGAGACCTTTTAAAATTATATGATGGAGGTGCATTAATTAAAATCCACTAATATTAATAATAAATGTATATAACTATCGGAAGGTGTCTCATTAAATGACTTGTATGACATTTGAAAAACATGGCTGCTTTCTACCAGAAATGGTGCCACTCTCGCCCCCTGGTTGTCTGCATTTCCCACATAGTAAAAAATGACATACCATATAGTGCAAACTGAATGGCCTGTCTCAGTAAGCCTTAGGCCTCATGCACACGGCCGTTGTTCGGGTCCGCGTCCGAGCCGCATATTTCGCGGCTCGGCCGCGGACCCATTCATTTCAATGGGGCCGCAAAAGATGCGGACAGCACTCCGTGTGCTGTCCGCATCCGTTGCTCCGTTCCGTGCCCCCGGAAAAAAAATAGAGCATGTCCTATTCTTGTCCGTTATGCGGACAAGAATAGGCATCTCTATAATGGGCCGCGTTCCGTTCCGCAAATTGCGGAACGGAACGCGGAGCAGCTTCCGTGTTTTGCGGATCCGCGGTTTGCGGACCGCAAAACACCCACGGCCGTGTGCATGAGGCCTTATGCACATGTCCAACATGTCCATGTCAGTATTGCTGTCCACAAACTACAGATCCACAAAATAAGGTCTCCCTTCATGTGCAATCCACATTGTTCTCACTCTCAATACTAGACATGACTATACTTGTCTGTAGAGATGAGTGAAGTATTCAAATATTTGATTTGACTGCTTCACCAAATTTACAAAATGGATTGCTAGTTTTCCACTTGACTAAATATCAAAAGCGTATTTGCCTAATTTCACATTTCGTCTCATAATTGCCATGGTAGTGAAGGGGTAAATTCCACACGGTTGATTGTATACAGCTGCTATAGGTAAATCTGTTGTAAACCTAATGAGAGCCGTATGTTGCATCTTTATCTCATTTTCCTTCTTTTTCACTTACTTGCACATTTTTTTCTCCTCCATGAGTTTGTTTTTACACTGTGTTTTATTGAAATCCATTTTTTACTTTTATGGCTTTTCAATGCGTCTGTGGTATTTGCTTTGGGAGTCTGTTCGAATCGCTGCACTTATAAAGCACCTTAAAATTTTCCGTGCCTGGGATAACAATGTGTGATAGGTTTTATACAACTTTCTAGCTCTGCTGCGTGATTACTCACTTTGCAACCAAGACAATATAAATTCTTAACGTGTTTGTAAAGCTTTGCCCAATCTTTAGGCCACATGCCCACGGTGCATATTACGTATGGACTTTCTGTATGGATTTTCTTGGGGAAAATCTGCATCATATTATAATAGCAGCGTAGGCTGCATTCACATCACCGTTTAGCTTTCTGTTCTTCTGATCCATCAGAAGAAGAAAGAGAGAGAAAAAAAACAGGATCCTGTAAAAAAAAAAAAAAAAAAAGGATCCTGCATAAGTTGTTATCCGTTTGAGCCATTTCCGTCTGAGATCCATTTTTTTAGGCTACTCTCACACCTGCGCTTTACCTTTTCGCTATTGAGATCCGTCATAGAATCTCAATAGCAGAGGAAAACGCTTTTTTTATTTATAGTCAATGTGGACAAAACTGAACTGAAGGAAACACCAGAATGCATTCTGTTACGTTTCATTGTGTTCCCATTACACACACAGCAGCGTTTCTGAGTACGTCCTGAGATGTGGAGCAAGATGGATCCGTCATGACACCATTGACACAAAAGGAAACAGATCCATCCCCCCATTGACTTACAATGGTTTTAGAGACGGATCCTCTTGGCTATTTTAGAGATAATACAACCGGATCACTTCATAATGGATGCAGACGTTTTTATTATCAGAACGGAAATCTATGCATCAAAAACCCATATCTGAGGCTACTTTCACACCAGCGTTTTTGCTGGATTCAGCAGGGTTCAGCAAAAACACTTCCGTTAATGATAATACAACTATCTGCATTGGTTATGAATGGATCTGGTTGTATTATCTTTAACATACCCAAGAAGGATCCATCATGACTCACAATGCAAGTCAATGGGAGGTGGATCCGTTTTCTATTGTGTCAGATTGTGTCAGAGTTAAACAAAACCGTCCCCATTGACTTGCATTGTGGGTCAGAATGGATCCGTTTTGCTCTGCATCCCATGACGAAAAGAAAAACACAGCTTGCTGCGGTTTGCTCTCTGGTAGAGGAACGCAACCAAATGGAACAGAATGCATTTTGGAGCATTCCGTTCTGTTCAGTTACTTTTTGTCCCCATTGACAATGAATCGGGACAAAAAATAAGTGTTTTTTCGGTAATTAACACTGAAGAGGACAATAGAGGGAGCTGGATAGATTGGAGGCTCAGGCAGAGAAGTGGCAGATGAGGTTTAACACTGAAAAATGTAAAGTTATGCACATGGGAAGGAATAATGCAAGTCACTAGTACATACTGAATGGTAAAACACTCGGTAATGCCTCATGCATGTCCGTGTCAGTTTTGGATCAGTGATAACACGGACAGTGTTCAATCCGTGTTTCCTCCCGTGACAGATCCGTGTTGGGTCCGTGGGTCACTTTTTTGCTGACTGTGTTCCATCCGTTTTTCACTGACACTGAGAAGCTGGCAAATAATTTTCAAAAAATCTCTTTTTAAGGATCCGTGAAAAACGGATGCAACACGGATGGTATTCGTGTTGCATCCGTGATTTTCACGGACTCATTGACTATAATGGGCTTGAGGGATCCGGGAACATGGACAAGATAGGACATGCATCCGTACTGAAAAAACAGACCCATGGACCGTGCTAAAACAATGTTGCGTGAACACAGACATTCAAATGAATGGGGACGTGTGCTGTCTGCGGAGAACACGTACAGCACATGTCCAGGAAACACTGACTTGTGAATGAGACATAACACTGACATGGAAAAGGATCTAGGAATTTTAATAAACAGCAAACTAAGCTGCAAAAACCAGTGTCAGGCAGCTACTGCCAAGGCCAATAAGATAATGGGTTGCATCAAAAGAGGCATAGACACCCGTGATGAGAACATAGTCCTACCACTTTACAAATCGCTAGTCAGACCACACATGGAGTACTGTGTACAGTTCTGGGCTCCTGTAAACAAGGCAGACATAGCAGAGCTGGAGAGGGTTCAGAGGAGGGCAACTAAAGTAATAACTGGAATGGGGCAACTACAGTACCCTGAAAGGTTATCAAAATTAGGGGTATTTAATTTAGAAAAAAGACGACTGAGGGGAGATCTAATAACTATGTATAAATATATCAGGGGTCAGTACAGAGATCTGTCCCATCATCTATTTATCCCCAGGACTATGACAAGGGGACATCCTCTGCGTCTGGAGGAAAGAAGGTTTGTACACAAACATAGAAAAGGATTCTTCACTGTAAGAGCAGTGAAACTATGGAACTCTCTGCCTGTCACGACGGGGAGTGGGGAAACCCCCCGCCGCGCACTATCCTCGGCCGCTGGGCCTAAAAGCAGGGACAAAGGAGCAGATGACCTCCTGGCATGTCCCTAAAACTTGCCCTGGTCTCCTGGCTGTATGAGCGGACCCTGAAGGTGGGACGGCTCATACCCACGTACCTATGGCCCTGAACGCCCTGTCTCGCCCTCACATGAAATCAGGGCAGAGACCACCTGCTCACCCTAGACCGCGGATGAGCAGGAGTCTCCAGAGGCCCCCACAGCAGCCGGGACCCGAACAGTGTGTGCCCGCACGGCAGGCAAGTAACATGGAAAACATGTACAAGAAACCCACACTTACCTGCCGTGCTGATGACCGAGAAGCAGCGCCAGGACCTCCCGGACCCCCAAGCGGACATCAGATGCCTGGGGGGGGAGACCTGGCCGGGCAGCACACCATCCGGTATATGCTATACCCCTCCGGGTAAGCAAGCCCCTTCCGGAGCGTCACACCGTGTCAACAAACACCAAACATACCCACACCATACTACAGCAACCAGGTGGGGAAGGGATACACAGACACTCACCAGGGAAGGAACAACATAGCAAACAATATGACAAATAAGGGTGGCTCACGCAGACCTCAAGGTGGAAACATACAGCCAAATTCCAGCCATGCTCACACCATGGCTGGACAAGCAAGACTGACCTTCAGGCTCCACACACTGACACTTAAGGAGGCCTGAGGACACACCCACCATACAAAGCAGCCACACCTTAACCCTGTGCACTCCACACAAACACAGAAAACACCAAACAGGGGAAGTGCACACATACAAACACATGTTGCCAAAGGCAACTGCATGCGTTGACAGCGAGCCGCCTAGCACCAAGCTCAGGCTGCTACACTGCCAACAACACAACAGGGAAACCCACATGTACCAACACATGTTGCCAAAGGCAACCGCATGCGTTGACAGTGAGCCACCTAGCACCAAGCTCAGGCTGCTACACTGCCAACAACACAACAGGGAAACCCACATGTACCAACACATGTTGCCAAAGGCAACCGCATGCGTTGACAGCGAGCCGCCTAGCACCAAGCTCAGGCTGCTACACTGCCAACAACACAACAGGGAAACCCACATGTACCAACACATGTTGCCAAAGGCAACCACATGCGTTGAAAGCGAGCCGCCTAGCACCAAGCTCAGGCTGCTACACTGCCAACAACACTACGGGGAAACGAGTCACGACCATACACATGGTCGTGACACTGCCTGAGTAGGTGGTGATGGTGAGTACAATAAAGGAATTCAAGAGGAGACTGGATTTATTTCTGGAGTGTAATAATATTACAGGCTTTAGCTATTAGAGAGGGGTCGTTGATCCAGGGAGTTATTCTGATTGCCTGATTGGAGTCGGGAAGGAATTTTTTATTCCCCTTAAGTGGGGAAAATTGGCTTCTGCCTCACAGGGTTTTTTTGTTGGATCAATTAGCAGGATGAAAGGCCGAACTGGATGGACAGATGTCTTTTTTCGTCCTTAGGATACATGCACACGACCGTTGATGTTTTGCGGTCCGCAAACCGCAGATCCGCAAAAGACGGAAGCTGCTCCGCGTTCCGTTCCGCAATTTGCAGAATGAAACGTGGCCCATTATAGAAATGCCTATTCTTGTCCGCAAAACGGACAAGAATAGGACATGCTCTATTTTTTTTGCGGGGGCACGGAACGGAGCAACGGATGCGGACAGCACACGGAGTGCTGTCCGCATCTTTTGCGGCCCCATTAAAGTGAATGGGTCCACGCCACAAGCCGCAAAATATGCGGCTCGGACGCGGACCACAACAACGGCTATGTGCATGAGGCCTTATGTACTATGTTACTATGTATTGAGACCCTCTGATGGATCTCAATACTGGAAAATAGAAACGCTAGTGTGAAAGTAGCCTGGGACCGGCATGTAGTACTTTTTTCCTGTCTAAAAAATGTATCTTAGACAGAAATTGCTCAAACTGATTTCAATTGATGCAACAGGATACGCTTTTTTACAGGATCCTCTTTTTCTGATGGGTCAGAAGAACGGAAAGCTAAATGGGGATGTGAATGCACCCTTAGCCGGTGGTGCAAACATTTTCAGTGTAGAAATTGACCTGCAGTGTACATATTGAAATCTGCAGCATGCCAATCTTTTGTGTGGAATTTCAGCGCAGTGCAATGCAAAGAGTGAGATCTGGGACAAATTTGCATCAAAATCTTAAACTTACCGAAATCCAAATGAAAATCTGTGTGTAAAATTTGCATAAACCCTAAATAGGTTTGAGCGAATCGACCTTCAGATCATAGATCCAAAGTCGATTTGTTCAAATCATTACATTTTAATGCTGTTTCCGTATAGAATTAAAATGTATTGGCCAAACTTTGTCTCGCCTGAAGTAGCACGAGACTTTGGGGAATTAGTACTGTATTCATATCTGTGTATTTAAAAAAATTTCAAAATAGGAATCCAAAAGGGGCTTTGGTACTGGCTGGTACTTTCGTACCACAGCCCACTTTTGATTGCTATTTTAAATAGTTTTTAAAGACGCAGATAGGAATCCATAGTAATTCACCAAAGTCTTGCGTGACTTCAGGCGAGACAAACTCTGGCTCAGCGGAGCCAATACATTTTAATAGTGTATGGAAATACCATTAATATCGAGGTATGTGAACAAATCGACTTCAGATATATGATCGAAGGGTTAATTCCCTTAAAGTAGTTTTGCCACTTCAGCAAATAACATTTATTATGCAGAGAAAGTTGCAATGGTTATGACCACCTTGCAGTCCTGCAGCATGGCCGTGCTTGTATGCTATAGAAAAAAGTACCAGCCTACGTGAGCTCCCATGGTCCCAGTCACCAGAGAGGCTGGCCTTTTTTCTTATAGTGTGCAAGCACGAGCACCAATGCTGGATTACAGTGTGTTGTAACCATGGAAACGAGCAGTGTATATTGTGATAGAAAAATGAATCCAGCCAGCAAAGGAAGCAATATGGAGAATCAGAATACATTAGTAAGTGCCTTGTATTACCTTTCTTTACATGATAAATTCCTCTTGCTGAAGTGAGACAACCCTTTTAAGACCACCCTCGGTCAACTATCAGTGACTGAGAGCTAAGTACATATGTATACACTAGAGAGGAGCTGCAGGGGCAATATTCGAATTTGCGATATTTAGCGAATATTTGGGCGAATATTCACCATATATTGATTGCGAAAATCGGCAGTGCAATATAAAAATTTGTAAGTTTCCTGAGACTGGAGAAAATGGTTGGCACAGCAGAACATTACAATAGCTTTACATGCAGATATATAATCATATATATTCCAATATATTTTCGATTGCGCAAATCGGCAATTGATGCGCATATATTTGCGCAATACGGGCAACTTCACATTTTAGCTGGCCTGACTATATATATATATATATATATATATATATATATATAAGATAGCTAACTATCTAATGTAATGTGACAAAGCAAAGCACAGCAATGACACTGCTGTCTCTCAGAACTTTAAAAAAAAAATGGCAGAAAATGGCTGCTTGGCTGCTGGGGAGGTTCTTATATAGTAAAGGGGTAGGCAACTTTCCTATTGGTTGCTAGGGATGTTGTTAAGCTCAGACAAAGACATTGCAGCCTTCTCATTGGCCCACAAGCCAGAAGCAGGGAGGGAACATGGGTTCAGATAGAAATAAAAAAAGATAAATATTCTCAAATAAAATACCTCATAAAAGGTTAGTATATAAAATGAGGATGCTTGGACTGGGAGAGAATGTCTGTATGTGTGTTAGTAACTGGCTGAGTGACAGAAAACAGAGGGTGGTTATTAACGGTAGATACTCAGATTGGGTCACTGTCACTAGTGGGGTACCTCAGGGGTCAGTATTGGGTCCTATTCTCTTCAATATATTTATTAATGATCTTGTAGAAGGCCTGCACAGTAAAATATTTATTTTTGCAGATGACACTAAACTGTGTAAAGTAATTAACACTGAAGAGGACAATATACTGCTACAGAGGGATGTGGATAGATTGGGGGCTTGGGCAGAGAAATGGCAGATGAGGTTTAACACTGACAAATGTAAAGTTATGCACATGGGAAGGAATAATGTAAGTCACCCGTACATACTAAATGGTAAAACACTGACATGGAAAAGGATCTAGGAATTTTAACAAACAGCAAATTAAGCTGCAAAAACCAGTGTCAGGCAGCTACTGGCAGGGCCAATAAGATAATGGGTTGCATCAAAAGGGGCATAGATGTCCATGATGAGAACATAATCCTACCACTTTACAAATCACTAGTCAGACCACACATGGAGTACTGTGTACAGTTCTGGGCTCCTGTGAACAAGACAGACATAGCAGAGCTGGAGAGGGTTCAGAGGAGGGCAACTAATGTAAAACTGGAATGAGGCAACTACAGTACCCTGAAAGGTTATCAAAATTAGGGTTATTCACTTTAGAAAAAAGACGACTGAGGGGAGATCTAATAACTATGTATAAATATATCAGGGGTCAGTACAGAGATCTGTCCCATCATCTATTTATCCCCAGGACTGTGACTGTGACGAGGGGACATCCTCTGCGTCTGGAGGAAAGAAGTTTTGTACACAAACATAGAAAAGGATTCTTCACTGTAAGAGCAGTGAGATTATGGAACTCTCTGCCTGAGGAGGAGGTGATGGTGAGTACAATAAAGGAATTCAAGAGGGGACTGGATTTATTTCTGGAGTGTAATAATATTACAGGCTATAGCTACTAGAGAGGGGTCGTTGATCCAGGGAGTGATTCTGATTGCCTGATTGGAGTCGGGAAGGAATTTTTTCCCCTTAAGTGGGGAGAATTGGCTTCTGCCTCACAGAGTTTTTTTGCCTTCCTCTGGATCAACTTGTAGGAAACAGGCTGATACTGGATGGACAAACGTCTTTTTTCGGTCTTATATACTATGTTACTATGAATACGAATATATAGCACTATATTCTAAATATTCGCGAATACTCGAAGTGCCAATATTCGCAATAAATATTTGTGATTCGAATATTCACGCCCCAACATTAGTATACACACATAAGCCTCATGCACATGAATGTATTTTCGGTTTGCATTTTTTACGGATCAGATGCGGACCCTTTCATTTCATGGGGGCTGCAAAAACATATGGACAGCACACGAATGTTATATGTGTGCTGTCCGCATCCATTTATCATGTAGAGAAAGTTAATACAAGACGCTTACTGTGTTGTTATTGTCCATATTGCCTCCTTTGCTGGCTTGGTCCATTTTTCCATAACATTATACACTGCTTGTCTCCATAGTTACAACCACCCTGTAATCCAGCAGTGGTGCTCGTGCTTGCACACTATAAGAAAAAATGCCTTTCCGGGGACCGGGATCGTGGGAGCACACGTAGGCTGGTACTTTTTTCCATAGCGTACAAGCACAGCCATGCTGCAGGACTGCAGGGTGGTCGTAACCATGGAAGAGTGTGAGATTAGACAAATCTCATTTACACTTTGCTTTTTTGTTTTTTGTGGAGATTTTTAATGCAAAGGTTAGGTCTGCTGCAAAACCACATCAAATTTGTACCAAAAGCCGCAAGTAACACACATGGTTTTGGTGCGGATCTCATGTGGAAACGCACAAAAATCCGCGTGAAATTTCTGCAAGACAGCCCGCATTCGTGTGCAGGTAGCCTAAGGAAAATACATGTACATGAGATTTGTCAAATATCATTCCCTTTGCTGGTACTGCTTTACATTACATTTTTTTCTGAGAAAGTATTTGTGCGTCATCTGCAACGTGTGCGCAGCCTAAACTTTCCTAGATTTGATGCAATTAAAAGTTCATTTTTTTAGAAAGTAGATTCCAAGTCAAATTCACAAGAGATAATAGAAAGCAATGGTAATGTGACTAGATTCTGACGTTTCAGTCCTCTTATGGACATTGGTCGCAGGAAGAGATGAAGGTAAATTGTGTGGAGTCGCCGGTGGTTATAATCAATAAGGGTATGGCACAGTGTATGACTATTGTAATTAACCTTTCCATTCCATCACCGAAATATCTCAGCAGAGCATGATAAGGGGGGGGGGGGTCTCATAAAGGATTAATATCCCTAATATGTAAATAGAGATAAGATGTCTAGATGGCTAACGCAGATTGGTTCCTGGACAACAAACACTATCTTATGTTACACTGTGTGCACAATTATTAGGTAAGTGATTATTTTGACCATATCATTTGTATGCATATTTCCCAACCCCAAGCTGTGTAAACATGAATTCTTAGGCCTCTTTCTTGTAGGATACCTGAGGGGTCAGGGGGGACCAGGGCATGCTGGGTGTTGTGGTGCAGTGCGTCACCCACCTGAGAGGTATGCTATCAATGTACTTATAGGTCCCTTCCGTCTTCTGCTCAAGATGGTGGTCTCAGTGTATAGCAGCTGTAGCACTCCCCTGCTAGTGGGAATAATTGAAGACCAGGCGATTCAGTTAAATTGGCAATGTCTTTACTTCAGGGTTGCAAACGTTTCTCAACATCAAGCGGATTCCTCTGCCGGCCACACACTTGACCAGGGAACAATCACCTTTTTGTCACAGCAGACCTTTTCAGTACGCGGTACACCAACGGGCCATAATTGCAGGACATGGGCAATATGCCTCCTGATCTCTGCACCCTTGCCGTGTTTCTCCTCACTCAGGCTCTGCTCTCTCTCTGTATCCTCAGCCCCGTCCGGCTGGTATCCAGTGATTCCTTCCTTCCCTGGTCTGTTCCTCAGTTTCTCAGCCCGGCCTAAGGGTAATATACCACTTGGCCCTTGGCACTGGCGTCCTCCTATCCCCAGCACACACTTACGGGCAAGACCCTTCCGCTGTTTCCTCACGCTGCACACCCTTTCCAGGCCGTGGGCCCAGGTTGCCTATCTTCACCAGGCTCAGAGGCCTGAACTGAACTGCAAATACATCTTAACTCAACTGACTCCTCCTCCCCTCACTAAGCCTTTTTATACCTAGGCTAGGGGTCCCTCTAGTGGCTAACTCTCTCACTACACCCCTACCGGCTTGCAGTGATCAGGAGACATGACAATTTACATTTATATATATATATATATACAATTCAACAATAACAGTTAAATAACCCGTTCCCTTCCCGTACATCAATTACACCTCTTACATTCACACGAACCATACGGATTGGCTCTGGATGTGTTCAGGGTGCGTTCAGTGAAACTCGCACTATTTTGCAAGCAAGTTCAGTCAGTTTTGTCTGGGATTGCGTTCAGTTGCTCAGTTTTTTCCTCACGGGTGCAGTGCGTTTTGATGCGTTTTTTCCACGCGTGATTGAAGGTTTACAAACAACATCTCTTAGCGACTATCAGTGAAAAATACATTGCAGCCAGACCTGCTTGTGGACGCAATGTGTTTTTCACTGAAGTCCCATTCACTTCTATGGGGGCACGGCTGCGTGAAAAACGCAGAATATAGAACATGCTGCGTTTTTCACACAATGCAGAACTGATGCATGAAAAAAATGCTCATGTACACAGAACTATTGAAATGAATGGGTCAAGATTCAGTGCGGGTGCTATGTGTTCGCGTCACGCATTGCACCCGCGTGGAAAACTCGCTCGTGTGAAAGGGGCCTTATTGGATTAAAGCATATTATTAGTGTTGAGCAAACATGCTCGGCCAAACACCAGTTCGGCTCGAGCCTCGCTATGCAAGGCACATGGCGGTACTCGGCCGAGTATCGCATGTGCTCGAGCGCAATGCTCGAGTCTCCTCCCCGCACATTTCTTGGCTGCTAAGCAGCCAATAAACGTGCAGGGAGGTACTGCCACGCACTGTAATGTCATAGCCATGTTGGCTACTGGCATTACAGTGATTGGCTGGCTACAATGCGTTATCGGGTGCTATATAACACCCAATGACATGTGTTCGGCTCAGTATTAGTCAGGGAGAGCTTAGCATAGGAAGGGACAGACAGTGTAGGGAGAGTTATTGGAAGATTTTTATTACAAAAACTTTTCAGAGACCCAAAAGTCCTGTTAAGGACTATTGTGTGTGACAGCAGTAATATATGTTTGTAGCGCAAACTGTGCTAAATTGCTAAGTCTTAGGAAGAGCTGTGCATAGGAAGGGACAGACAGTGTAGGGAGTGTTATTGAAATATTTTTAAGGACTATTGTGTGTGACCGCAGCAATATATGTTTTTAGTGCATCCTGCTCTGAATAGCGTCAAATAGGCTGCTACGGACAGTTAAATTATCCGCACCACATCTCTGGTGCAAAGTGTGCCCATCCCTAAAATATCAGTGACATCCAGTGTACTTTTTTCGTAGACAGTGTCCGCTACGGACAGTTAAATTAACCGCGTCACATCTCCTGTGCAAAGTGTGCGCATCCCTAAAATATTAGTGAAATCCAGTGTACTTTTTCCGTAGACGGTGTCCACTTCTGAGAGTGACATTACCAGGGCCACATCTAAAGTGTAACGTGTGCGTTTTAAAAAATGTATCTGTCACATACAGTGTACTTTTTCCGTAGACGCTGCGAACAGTAACATTACCTGTGGTACCTGCCCTGTGTAACGTTTCCTCATCCCAAATACCTGTGACATCCCCTGTAATTTTTTACTAGCTGCTAGTGACAGCATTGACATTATCTGCAAGATATCTGCTGTGTGACGTTTCCACATCCCAAATACCTTTTTAAACATTTTTGCGCATACAGTTCCAAATCCTACGCTACTGT
This sequence comes from Bufotes viridis, assembly GCA_033119425.1. Taxonomy (NCBI): domain Eukaryota; kingdom Metazoa; phylum Chordata; class Amphibia; order Anura; family Bufonidae; genus Bufotes; species Bufotes viridis. The sequence continues at coordinate 539,429,021 of CM065590.1, read as the reverse complement.
ACCTGTGACATACTTTCAAGCATATAAAACATTTAAAATGAAGAAGGCGAGCAATAAGGGACGGGGAAGTGGCCGTGATGCTGATGGTGCACGCAGAGGCTGTCGCACTGGGTGCGTCGCAACTGTGCCTACTGCGAGAGCACAAGAAAAACAATCATCCCCGATACCTAGCTTCATGTACCAGTTTGTAGGGCAGCGCAGGACACCACTCTTGAAGACAGACCAGTGCGACCAGGTGAACGGTTGAATTGCAGCATATAATGCTTCCTGTCGGTTAAGCACTACTCTGTCTTCCACCAAGTCCAGTCTCAGTAGCCAAGGCCCTCACATGTAATTTTTTACAGGGTCAGCTCACCTGCAGGCCCTCGCATATAATGTTTTACAGGGTCAGCTCACCTGCAGGCCCTCGCATGAAATGTTTTACAGGGTAAGCTCACCAGCAGACCCTTACCCCTAATGTTTTAGAGGGTCAGCAGCAGGCCCTTACCCCTAATGTTTTCAATGGTTAGATCAGCAGGCCCTTGCTCCAAATGTTTTTGAGGGTCACCAGCAGGCTATCAATCATAATTTTTCAAGGGTGTGTATGATGCCCTCCTTTATGTGTAACAAAGGGTGTATTGGAGTGTCAGTTCCTTGTAAATTTTGGCATCCCTTTCACATAGTGCATAGGCTTTATGATTGTAGGAGTCCCACTACATGAACAATTGTACCACAATTAGAGATTTCATGAACATAAAATTTCTCGTTCGCGAATGCAAATGTTCGCGAACGAGCAAACAGGGCGAACCGCCATAGACTTCAATAGACAGGCGAATTTTAAAACCCACAGGGTCTCTTTCTGGCCACAATAGTGATGGAAAAGTTGTTTCAAGGGGACTAACACCTGGACTGTGGCATGCCGGAGGGGGATGCATGGCAAAACTCCCATGAAAAATTACGTAGTTGACGCAGAGTGTGGTATGTTGAATTCACAATGCGATTAATATAACCTGCATTTATCGCATTGCGAATTCAACTTATAGCTGGGTTCCTAATGGTTGTATTGCTATAATATAACGAAGATTGTGAATATAGTGCTATATTCTCAATCTTCGTTATATTATAGCAATACAACCATTAGGAACCCAGCTCTAAGTTGTAATCGCAATGCGATTAATATAACCTGTATTAATTGCATTGCGATTACAACTTAGATCTGAGTTCCTAATGGTTGTATTGCTAGAATATAACGAAGATTGAGAAAATAGCGCTATATTCTCAATCTTCGTTATATTCTAGCAATACAACCATTAGGAACCCAGCTCTAAGTTAAATTCGCAATGCGATTAATACAGGTTATATTAATTGCATTGCGATTACAACTACTAACACTGCAGCTTCAGAATTAATCTAAGATGGATGCTGTACTTGCTTTTTGATAGGAATTGGGAGGGTCTGGGAGGGAGGGTATGCTAATTGGCTGGAATGTGTCTGCTGACTGTGAGGTACAGGGTCAAAGTTTGCTCAATGATAAAGTATAGGGGCGAACACGAACATCGCAAATGTTCGCCCGCCACGGTGAACGCAAACAAGCTATGTTAGCCGGGAACCGTTCGTCGGCGAATAGTTCGGGACATCTCTAACCACAATGGGAATGAGGCCTTCCTTTATGTGATATACAGATTGTATCGGAATGCCTCTTGCTTGTAATTTTTGGCAGGACTTGCATTTTATATACAAGTAAATATACAGGAAAGAATGTTTCCTAACAATTTTTCCTCTAAAATCGATTTTCTTTTGTTTTGTGCGTATTATTGTCAGTCTGTAAAATTGGCGTACTAGTAGGACAACATGGTTCCCAGCAGCAACCTGGGAGTCCAAGATGCATTCAGACATCCTCCCCATGCTGCAGGGCCGGGCCGACACAGAGGCTGGGGAGGCTCCAATCTCAGGGCGCTCCAGCCTCAGGGCGCAGGCAGGGGCCGGCCAGAGGGAGAGGGACTGACAGGGGGGAACCGCTCAGCGCTCCCTCCTGTCATTCCCTGTGCCGGGCCCCGTCAGAGCGCTCCTCTCACCTCCATTATGTTCACTGCTTCAGGCCTCCAGCATCAGGCCCGGCTGCCTCTAACTAGAAACACAGTAAGCAGGTGGGCGAGGCCTAACGGACCTCCGTTAGGCTCCGCTCACCTGCTTAATGTGTGGCAGCGCTGGGGCCTGATCCCGGAAGCCTGGAGTAGTGAACATAATGGAGGTGAGAGGACGCTCTGACGAGGCCCGGCATTAAGTACAGTGAAATGCCGGGCCCCTTACATTAAGTCTGTGACAACATGGGGGGCAGAAAGAGCATGACAACATAGGGGGTTATAAAGAGCATGAAAAGATGGGGGAGAATGACAGGGGGCAGAAAAAGCATGACAAGAAGAGGGATTATGACAAGAGGGGGGAGAATGACAAGAGGGAGAGCATGACAAAATACTATGTGGGGGCACTGCTGTGTGGTTGAGGGGGGTGTGGCAGACATTACTGTGTGGGGGGCAGTGTGGCGGACATTACTGTGTGGAGGGCAGTTTGGGGGACATTACTGTGTGGGGGGCAGTGTGGCGGACATTACTGTGTGGGGGGCAGTGTGGCGGACATTACTGTGTGGGGAGCCAGTGTGACAGACATTACTGTGTGGGGGGCCAGTGTGGCGGACATTACTGTGTGGGGGGCCAGTGTGGCGGACATTACTGTGTGGGGGGCCAGTGTGGCGGACATTACTGTGTGGGGGGCAGTGTGGCGGACATTACTGTGTGGGGGGCAGTGTGGCGGACATTACTATGTGGGGGGCAGTGTGGCGGACATTACTGTGTGGGGGACACTACAGTGTGGGGTGGCATTATACAAAAGCTCTGCAGATGCAACTCCCATGTATTGGGTCACCACAATGGTCATTCACTAAATGAACCCTATTATGGGGAGAATCTGTGGATGACACATATTTGTGGACATTTTTAAGTGGATAGAAGGGGTTTGCCTGTCACTCCACAGTATCTTAGATGTTATCTTAGATACAACTTTTAATATCTCCCTATGGAATTTTATGACATACCTTAAATATCTCCTGAGGTTCCTTCAGTGTTTTCTACTATACTCGCCTGTGTTATTTTTTTATCTTATGTCTACAAATCCAGCAAAGTCTCTTCCAATTATAACTGCAGCAGAGGACATAGCCCGGGGCATGAGTGCCTCTTGGTTCTCTGAACTTTTGCTTGGTATACTCATGTTTAATTAGCCAACAGTTCAAGACACTGATAGTTTACTAAGATACATTCTGCTCTGATTCTAAAGACCCTGCAGCTGATTTCTCTGCAAGCCGAGACAAAGATAGAAGGAATATCGGGAAAACAGGAAGAAATGTTTCCTGCAGCAGATTAGCTATTTGTGGTTACTAGTGTTGAGCGAGCATGTTAGGCCAAACAATAGTTCGGCTCGAGCATCATTATGCTCGGCCAAACACCACATGTGCTTGAGAGAGATGCTCGAATCAGTGTGTTTAAATCTAATTTAGCCTCTATTCCTAGGCAGAAGATCACTGTACAGTGAGGGAATCCCTCAGTGTGAGTCTGCGGCTTAGAAGTCCCTGCTCTGACTCCATATTTAAAATGTGAGACTTCAACTGTATAGGAATACTTACTAGTAAGTAAGTATTTCTCTACAGTAGAAGTCTCTCTCTCTCTCTCTCTCTCTCTCTATATATATATATATATATATATATATATATGTATACATTTTTTTTTTTTTTTTAACTAACTGGCTATGCAGTGTATAGTGTAGTGGTTAAAAAGTTCTGGGCTGTGATGCAGAAGGTGTGAGTTCAAATCCCGTCACAAACTTTTTCAGAAATAGAGGTTAAATTATAGTTTGTTAGATTGTAATTACTGATCATATATAATCATACTTCTGACATATATGAATGCATAATATGTGTGAAACTACTACTGATGTTTTAGCCACAATATATGTACACATGTTATAATATATTATACATTCTAAACATATAATAATATGTGTAAATATATTATAGCTAAAAACATATATATGTTAAAATTAAGTTTAGCCTTTATTCCTGAAAAAGTTTGTGACAGAACTTGACTTTTTTTTAAATACAGGCTAAATTAGATTTTTGGGGTGTCCATAAGCACTGACTCTATATATGGACATAGCTATATATAGAGTCAGAGCAGGGACTCCAAAGCCGTGGACTCACACTGAGGGATTCCCTCACTGTACAGCGATCTTCTACATATAAATAGAGGTTACATTTGATTTAAATACACTGGGGTGTCCCCAAGCACTGACTTCATATATGGACATAGATATATATGGAGTCAGAGCAGGGACTCCTAAGCTGAACTAGAGTCCCGACACCCTCCCCTCTTCAGAGCAGGGGGTGCCTGGTTTAATGCTCGGGTTCTCCCATTGACTAAAAGTGAGGAAAATTCCCCTAAAGTGAGGAAAATTAGTTTCTACCTCACAGTTTTATTTTTTGCCTTCCTGTGGATAAACTTGCAGAATAAGAGGTTGAACTGAATGGACAGATGTTTTTTTAAGCCTTATAAACTATTTTACTATGTTACAAAAAGAAATGTATGAAAGGACATACATGTGGTCCGTTACAATTGAGACTTATTTATCTGGTTTGTATAAGAGCTGTAGATAAAAAGCGGTAGTAGATTTTTAGTCAAGACTATTTTTAGAGTTACTTGATTTGAGATGTATCTGAAGGAGTTTGAATGCAGAATTTGTTTCAAAGGTATACATAGCCGTTAAAGGGCATCTGTCAGCAGTTTTGTACCTATGAAACTAGTTGGCCTGAAAGGCCTCAATTGCAGCATCAGATGACTCGATCAGAAATGAACGCAACATCTGAGGGGTTCAATGAAGGGTGGGCAGCGCGATTGCAGCTTGCCATCATCGTGCCTGCTACATACAGTGGAATGCACTTCATGACAAAATAATTCGTCCCAAATTAAGTTTCTTTGTGAAATTCGGTGAAGCTGCCAAATCAAACTTTTCATAACTTCGCTCATCATTAATTGTATACTTTATTTGGTTAAATGTGAAAGATTAACACTATCTCCAGATCTGTCTGTCCACTCTTAACTTTCCACAAATCTGTTAAAGACACCAATGTCACACAGTGCAAATTCTGGGAAATGCTAGCAAAACCCTAGGCAGGATGAAATTCATATTACAAAAACTGGATTGCCACATATAAAAATATATAGCCAATACATCTCCAGATGGAGTATCGTGAAATTAGGTTTTCTTTTTAAAGTTCATCATCTTGTGCTACTCAAGATACATTGAGCCAAGAGGATAGGAAAGGAAAGGCTCATCTGTATTGTATATGTTTTGGATGAATATTTAGTTAATACTCTCAGCCTTACACAAGAACAATAATCAAGAACCCGAAAAAGCAATAACACGAAGCTCTACTAAGATTTATTTGCATTTAAAGCTGCACACGGAAAGACAAAATGCTAAATTCTGGAAAGACTTGAAAGAATAATTGTTTTATGTTTCATTACAAATGAGCAGGATGTGTTATTAGGTAGAAATAATGACCGGGATACTTCAGACGGCACTAAGACCAAAGTACATAGAATTATAGAGAATTAATTTCCATATTAATTCAAAATCTATGACTCATGAGCAGGATTCTATTAAAAAAGACAACCTAATTGTACTGAATCAAACCTCTATGCTGCGGATGCCGTATTTGACGAGACATTGAGTTCTGAATCCACGTCTGCATAACAATGACATTGAACAATTACCAAAATACGAGGCCTGCAACTTTCCTGTAGGTGGGAACAGTTTTGCACATTAGCGGCAAGCCACAATAATTGTTTCAGGCTTTTAATGCTCCCAAAGTGTTAGTTTCTAGCTCATGAGCTCGAATTAGCCGATGGATAAAATGCCATCTTTAATCAGATAAGCATTTTAGATTATAGGGTCCAGATGAAATGTGTGGGAAGTGGTTTATAAGGAACTAAACATGCAAGTAAAGTAAATGGCAGTCTTAGATTCCAGGTAGAGAGCTGTGTACAAAAAGAAATAAGATCTTTTGTATCAAAGGCAGTAGGACGCAAGCTGATTATATATTAGGACTTGTTTATTCACATATTTGATGTGTTTTTGCTTCTTAATATGGTGTATTATTTCTATATGTGGTGGATTTCAGAGGTTTCTACATTCAATAACCCAAGTAGCTAGGGCTGGGCAATTTTGCCAATATCTGTCAAATTGTAGTTTTTGAAATACATATAACTTGTTCATAAAAAGCGGTTTTCTGAGATTTTTATACTGTTCACTAGAGATAAGCGAAGTTATCAAAAATTCGATTTGGCTGCTTTCAAAAATAAATTTGATTTGTTAAGAATTACTTTGTCATGAAACCCTCAGATGCCACGTTCATTTCTGATCATTAAAATTGAGGCCTTTCAGGGGTTAAAAAAATACATACTTACCTTATCCATGTGCTCATGGAGAGGCTGTTGCGGTGTTCTTGATTGAAGAATCTGCGCAAAATATCTCACGGTGATGTGATGATGTCATGACACTAGCCGGACGCGGTGATGTCATCATTGAAGATGTCACAATGCCCGGTTAGCGTGCTGACATGGTGAGGTCACGTGTCACTGCGCACAAGATTTTGCATGGTTTATTCAATCATGATGGCCATGATGGCTTCCTCATGAACAAATGGATGAAGTGAATGTGTTTTTTTTTTTTTTACTGCCATGTCGGGAAAAATAGATTTGTTACCATAAAACGTGAGGAAATTCGGCTTTGTGGCAGGTCACATTTTTCCTGAAATTCGGATCAAAGTCAATTAATTTGACGTCAATTCACGCAATACTACTGATGACTAGAAATGAGCGAAGTTTTGAAAAAATTGATACGGTAACTTTGCCGAAGTTACCAAACAAATATGATTTGTTAGGAGAGCTGTGGCCAATTAGCAGCTGCTTTTCATTTAACAATGAAGAAGACCACACTGTACAGTCCTTCTGAGATGTTAATGGCCACATGGCACCTTTAAACAGAGGCTGTTGCTGGTATGGGGTTTGGCTGGTTAGGTGGAGGAACAATATGCAGATTATTACTGTTCTTACCTGCAGGTTATTTGACAGTGAACACAGACTATTAATCGGCTCTGGCATACACACTTCTCCATCTCCAGTGCTCTCTTACCCTACAGGTGGGATCCCTTCTTCTGCCATATGCTTTTCCTTAGTTTTCACATCACCTAATATCAATGAGAATGTGTCATCAGGAACGTCCAGCTCCTCCTCTCTCTGCATCTTGTTGACTTTTATAAGACATGGAGACCGAGAAGGATGATTTGGAAGAAGTAAAGACAGAAAAAGATGAGGATAATCATCCTTAAGATCTGGCCTCCTAAGGAGTGCAGACTAAATGGTATTGGTTGGCACGCTGGCTTCTGAATAATAAAGGCTTTCACCATACTGGTATTGAATTGCATTTAAGGCTGATTTAGGAATGAGTAAATGTAGGAATAAATAAATAAAACTGATGAAGCATAAGTCTCCCAGCACTCTCCCTGCACATTTCCTGCACTCTCCCTCCAGTCTCCCTGCACTCTCAATCTCCAATAGTCTTTCTGAAACACTGTCCCTAGTGCATGAGCGCTTGCTATGTCTCTCCCTATGCCCAGCTCACAGGACAATGGCAGAGACCAGGTAAGAGGAAGGCTTTATAGGGCTGACACATCAAAGGGGATGGATATCTGCAGATTGCCTGGCTGGCCGCCCTTTTATGAAAAACAAATTTGTTACCACAAATTGCAAGAAAATTCAGAAGTATTCCTAAACTTCGAACCAAATTCAGCTTTGGATGCTTCACATCATTCAGTACTGCTGATGACCTATCCTCTGGATAGCTCCAGCTCAATAGAGGAAGAATTAGCATTAGCTTTATATAATCTCTAGGCAACATAAAGCAGTCTGAAGGATATTCAGATTTGCTGTTACTCATGCATATTCTTCCCTTTAATTTACAATATAAAAACTTATGGAAAATTATATGGAAGACTGTTGTCGTCAACGGAATTTCCATTTGAAAAGGGTTTCCAGGTTTAGAATATTAATGGCCTATGTAGAATATTATGGACTTTCCAAAGAACAGTCCATCAACATCAAATTGATGGGGTCTGACTCTTGGCACCCATGCCGATCAGCTTTATTGTTTACATTGGTCTAGCTACCTATATCTTTATACTGTCTGCTTAGTAGTGGCTAGACAGAGTATTGTAGTTGAAGTGGGTCGCAGCGGTCACATACTCACCATTGCCATTTAGGGTATGCAGTAGCTGGGTTTGGGAGTGGCCCCAATGCTATGATGGTTCCCCTGGACACTGTAGAGGTGTCACCACATGTTTCTGCTCTCTGGAAGGGATGTTAAAGCGTGGTGCACCCCGATGGGAATTAAGTTCAGACAGTCAGAGTCTTCAGTAAACCTATGTGCTTCTTTACTAGAGGAATTTAGGTGCAAAACAATACAGGTGAGACATAGGGCTGGCTTCTCCAGTCTCCCTGGCAGAAGAATGATTTGATGTTGAGGAATGGCCTGAGCTAGCTGTCCCTATCTCTCTTAGAAGGTTGGTACCCTGGACACAGGCTGGTGATCTAGGGTCTGTGGCAGAGTATCCCTGTCTCAGCATCTTATTCTGTCTGGTCTCTCATAAAGTCTTGTTAGAGTCTTCTATTCTAAGCACTTTTCCCTAACTGCAGAACACTAGGGAACGCTAGGGACTCTTGGCCAAACTAGAACCTTTTAATGGGAGGGCTGGAGCGGAGAAACTCAGCACAAACAAATATAATGTTACAACTTTTGTCTCTCATAGATTTACATTAGGACTTCAATGATACTCAATGACACAGCAGTTTAAAAAAAAAAAAAAAAATAAGGTTTTTAGACATAACAGCATAGTTAAGCCAGAATATCCAAAAGGTCAGTCTGTCTGGTTTTGTTGGTAAACAAGTCAGTTTGTTTTATAATCTCAAGAACATGTTCTTTAAACCTTATGATAGCTGTGGAAAATTACTAGCTTCTCATTATTAGCTAGAAAGTCCACAAACCTTATTCCACAGTGCTGTGCAAATGAACAGGATATATATGACAACATTCGTATAAAATGCAGTTACACAGTATTAAACAGTATAAAGTAGTACAAGTTAACCCTTTAAAGTGAAATAAATTGAGGTATTTGCATAAGAGAAACAGGGGCAAATGTCCACAAATTTCCAGACTTCAAAGTATTCCAGCTTCAGGGCACTACAGGTACAGCCACACAATCAAGTTTCCGAATGCAGTTTTGGAAGGCAAAATCAGGAGTGCATTGTAAAAAGAGGAGAACTCATATCTGTCCTGTATACTTTCTCTCCTTTTATGATCCACTCCTGATTTTGGCTTCCAAAACTACATCAAGAAACCTGACTCTGCAGCAATACCCTTAACCTGGGAAACCCAATTCACTTTAAGCTTTAATTTCATTTACAATTCCAGAGCAACAGATTAACCTGGTCATCATAACAATTGTATTGCATTGTTTGACTTAATCTTTAATTGGCATATATACCATGAGCTTCAAATATTTGGTAGAAAAGATAGCTGATCTGTCCCTTTTTCTTTAGAGCCTTTCCATAGCTATGAAGCTTGTGCAATTTTCATGCATTCTTTGTTAACCTGCTGTTTAATCAATATTCAGACATGAAAGGGAGACTTAGTTTAATTAGCCAAAATGTATCCTGCTAATTAAAAGTATGTAGAGATAAAATTAAAGAAGATGTGAAATGATAGATATGCTACCTTTGGGCAGATGGACACAAGACTAAAGATTGCATTATCTGTAGCCTGTATTCAGCTTATTTTTTTGATGAGGACTCTAAGGTCTCCTTCACTGAGGTCAAAAAGTTAAAATGAACATTCATTATCTGCATGAGTTATTGCTCAAACATTCTATACGATAATAAAGTGATTATTTATTTTTTATGATTAGATCTCAATTGATGGTATTTTGGTAATTAATTTGAGAAACATTTTTAATTAAGACAGAAGTGCATAACAATGGTAGATAGACACAAGATGAAATAACCCTGTGTCATGCACTGAACCTTTAAGCCTGCACAAGACATAACAAAGAATATTATTAAAAAAAAAAAAAAAAAACTAAAGAGCCAGTGTAGAGGATAGGAGTGGTAGTGGCCCTGATGAAGGCCGTTGTCCCTGGGGATCGGTGAAGTGGAAATATAATACTGAAGAATGACATAGACATAACAAAGTCTTTTCTTACTAAATGCTACATAGAACTTGAAATACATACAGTAGCAGCAGGCTTTAGTGAATTTCTTCTTTGGCACTAGCAAGGATATGGAAGCAAATTGGTTGGTGACAATTCAGCACTTAGGTGATACAGGGCTAGTGGTTGTTTTGGGATGGGTGGCTTGTCTATAAACCCTCACCTTATATCAGTATCTGTAGATGCATATGTGATAGTTCAATCTGCTATCTGGAATCTCAAGGCCTTATTTGAGGACAATTTGGAGTAGTTTTCGCTTGAGAATCTGCAACAGGTGCAGAAGCACTGTGACTTGATTCTTCTCCTCTCTGTCTCAGAATAGGTACTCCCCTCTATTCAGAAAGCAGGACCAGTCAAGCCCCACCAAGGGAGCAGGAATAGGGTCAATAATTCTGTTCCTGACAACCTTTTCCAACCTTTCATTGCTGGTAGAGATGGCAAGTAGTGTTGAGCGAACAGTTCAAGCATAGTTCGTGTTCGTACCGAATTTTGGGGTGTTCGGGACCCGAACATTTTAAAGAAAGTTGGGATTCGGGCCCTTTGTTCGGTGATTTCTTCCCGCTTTCTGAAGGGCTGCACAGCAGCCAATCAGATAGAGTTTTAATTCTTGCCCTAAGAAGCCATCACAGCCATGACTACTAATGGCATGGCTGTGATTGGCCAAGTGTAGCATGTGACCCAGCCTTAATTTAAGCTGGAGTCATGTAGCGCCATACGCTATACTGCTCTGATTAGTGTAGTGAGAGGATGCAGCTTCTGTGAGGGCGAGATTAGCCAGGCAGCAAAGTCAGCAAAAGCACCTAATGAAGTGATCGATATACAGCTGTGAATGATTCAACTTCTGCTAATTAATTGCTCACAGGTTTTTAGGCTGCACAGAACATTTTTTTGTCACTTTTTTCTGGGGTGATCGGCGGCCATTTTATGACATATGGTGCACCAGAACAAGCTGCCATGTCAAATAATCCATTAATACTAGTTTTTTTTTTTTTTTGCTATATCCTACATCAGGGGCTTGGCTGTGCTTATTGTCACCCCTAGAAACTCAGGATAGAAACTTCAATATTTTATTAAGGGGTTAAATCGAATTGTCAAAATAGCAATCCCCTAAATCTGGTGTCCCAGCAGTGACTTGCAAAGTATAATAGTGTCCGGCAAAGAATATATTTTGTTCTGGGGTGAAATTCAATTGCCAAAATAGCAATACCATAAATCAGTGGCTTCAGCTGTGGCTGGCCAAGTTTAATAGTGTCCGGCAAAGGATATATTTTGTTCTGGAGTGGAATTCAATAGCCAAGATAGCAATACCGTAAATCAGTGGTTTCAGCTGTGGCTGGCCAAATTTAATAGTGTCCTGCAAAGGATATATTTTGTTCTGGTGTGAAATTCAATTGCCAAAATAGCAATACCGTAAATCTGGTGTCCCAGCAGTGGCTGGCCAAGTTTAATAGTGTACGGCAAAGGATATATTTTTTTTATGGGGTGATATTATATTGACAAAATAGCAATACCGTAAATCTGGTGTCCCAGCAGGGCTGGACAAGTTTCATAGTGTCCGTCATAGGATATATTATTTTCTGTGTTGAAATTCAGTTGCAAAAATAGAAATACAGTAAAACTGTGATTCCAGCTCTTGCAGGCCTAGTTTAAATCTGTCCGTAAAAGGGAATATTTTTTTCTGGTGTGAAATTCAATTGCCAAAATAGCAATACCCTGAATCTGGTGTTCCAGCTGTTGCAGGCCTAGTTTAAATCTGTCTGTAAAAGGGTATATTTTTTTCTGGTGTGAAATTCAATTGCCAAAATAGCAATACCATAAATCAGTGGTTTCACCTGTGGCTGGCCAAGTTTAACAGTGTCCTGCAAAGGATATATTTTGATCTGGGGTGAAATTCAATTGCCAAAACAGCAATACCATAAATCAGTGGTTTCAGCTGTGGCTGGCCAAGTTTAATAGTGTCCGGCAAAGGATAGATTTTGTTCTGGGGTTAAATTCACTTGCCAATATAGCAATACCCTGAATCTGCTGTTCCAGCTGTTGCAGGCCAAGTGTTAATCAGTCTGTAAAAGGGTATATTACACTCAAGGTATATATACAAGTGCTGAGAGTGTCATCCTCAATAGCTTCAGACACTACCGTGCTTCTCCCATTGTATTTCTGTCCGTTAAAGGTATATTAAACAAAGTGTTAAAATACAATTGCTGAAGGCATAATCCTACATATTTTTCACACGCTACTGTGCATCTCCAAGTGTAAATCTGTCCATAAAAGGATACCTTTCATCCAGGGCCTAATTACTAGCCCTACAATTGATATTCCCCTAAATCAGTGGTTACTGTTGTGCCTGGATTATTGTAATACGGTACATAAATAAATAGGCTGATAGTGTTATTTGCCTGTAAAAAAAAAGGCCTGAATTTGAAATCAATACATTGGGCCAAATATTTTTTTTCTTATTGTGGTGCTTGGTGAACGGTAACAATGAGGAAAACATCTAGTAAGGGACGCGGACGCGGTCATGGTGGTGTTAGTGAACCTCTGGTGCTGGAAGAGGATGTGGCCATTCTGCCACAGCCACATGTCCTACTGAACCAACGACCTCAGGTTCCAGTACCCGCTAGAATTTACAGTGATATTTGGTGGGGCCCAATGCCGTTCTAAGGATGGTAAGGACTGAGCAGCTACAGGCGCTAGACAACTGGGTGGCCGACAGTGGATCCAGAACGTTCACAACATTATCTCACACCCACTCTTCTGCAGAAAGCGCACAGGTGGCATCTGAAAACCAAGCCCATTAGTCTGTCTCATCACCCCCATGCATATCAGGGAAACTGTCAGAGCCTCAAGTTATGCAGCAGTCTCTTATGCTGTTTGAAGACTCTGCTGGCAGGGTTTCCCAAGGGAATCCACCTAGCCCTTCCCCAGTGGTGGAAGACATAGAATGCACTGATGCACAACCACTTATGTTTCCTGATGATGAGGACATATGAATACCACCTCATCGGAGTCGGCACGTCTCTGATGATGACGAAACACAGGTACCAACTGCTGCGTCTTTCTGCAGTGTTCAGACCGAACAAGAGGTCAGGGAGGAAGACTGTGTGGAAGACGATGCAGGGGACGATGAGGTCCTAGACCCCACATGGAATGAAGGTCGTGCCACTGACTTTCATAATTCAGAGGAAGAGGCAGTGGTGAAACCGAGCCAACAGCGTAGCAAAAGAGGGAGCAGGGGGCATAAGCAGAACAGCCGCCGCCAAGAGGGTTCGCCTGCTACTGGCCACCGCTACCAGGGACCGAGCATCCCAAAGGCAGCGTCAAGGAGTTCCCTGGCATGGCACTTCTTTAAACAATGTGCTGACGACAAGACCCGAGTTGTTTGCACGCTGTGCCATCAGAGCCTGAAGTGGGGCATTAACGTTCTGAACCTTAGCACAACCTGCATGACCAGGCATCTACATGCAAAGCATGAACTGCAGTGGAGTAAACACCTTAAAAGCAAGGAACTCACTCTGGCTCCCCCTGCTCCCTCTTCTGATGCTGCCTTCGCCTCTTCCTCCACCTCGGGAGGAATGTTGGCACCTGCCGCCCACCAAACATGTGCCACCGACACCACCACCTGCGTCACCAAGCATCTCCACCATGTCACACGGCAGCGTTTAGCTCTCCATCTCACAAACTTTGGGGAAAAAGCATAAATTCCCACCTAGCCACCCTCGAGCCCTGGGCCTGAATGCCAGCATTTCTAAACTACTGTCCTTTGAAATGCTTTATTTCAGGCTAGTCGACACAGACAGCTTCAAACAGCTGAAGGCCATGGCTGTCCCACAGTATGTTGTTCCCAGCCGCCACTACTTCTCCAAGACAGCCGTGCCTTCCCTGCACAACCAAGTATCCGATAAAATCAAGTGTGCACTGCGCAACGCCATCTGAGGCAAGATCCACCTAACCACAGATACGTGGACCAGTAAGCATGGCCAGAGACGCTATATCTCCTTAACTGCACACTGGGTAAATGTAGTGGTGGCTGGGCCCCAGGCGGAGAGTTCTTTGGCGCACGTCCTTCCGCCACCAAGGATCGCAGGGCATCATTCTTTGCCTCCTGTAGCCTCCTCCTCCTACTCGGCTATCTCCTCCTCTGCTCCCACCAGCTCATCCAGTCAGCCACACACCTTCACCACCAACTTCAGCACAGCCCGGGGTAAACGTCAGCAGGCCATTCTGAAACTCATATGTTTGGGGGACAGGCCCCACACCGCGCAGGAGTTGTGGCGGGGTATTAAACAACAAACCGACGAGTGGTTTCTGCCGGTGGGCCTCAAGCCCGGCCTGGTGGTGTGTGATAATGGGCGAAATCTCATCGCAGCTCTGAGACTAGCCCGTTTGACGCACATCCCTTGCCTGGCGCATGTGCTGAATTTGATGGTGCAGAAGTTCATTCACAACTATCCCGATATGTCAGAGCTGCTGCATAAAGTGCGGGCCATCTGTGCATGCTTCCGGCATTCACATCTTGCCGCTGCTCGCCTGTCTGCGCTACAGCGTAATTTCGGCTTTCCCGCTCACCGTGGAACTCCACCTTGCACTTGCTTGCCAGAGTGTGCAAGTAACAGCAGGCGATAGTGGAGTTTCAGCTGCAGCACGCACGGGTGAGTCGCACTGCTGAACAGCACTACTTTACCACCAATGACTGGGCCTCCATGTGAGACCTGTGTGCTCTGTTGTGCTGTTTCGAGTACTCCACCAACAGGGCCAGTGGCGATGACACCGCTATCAGCGTTACCATACCACTTCTATGTCTCCTTGAGAAAACACTTAGGTCGATGATGGAAGAGGAGGTGGCCCAGGAGAAGGAGGAGGATGAGGGATCATTTTTGAGCACTTTCAGGCCAGTCTGTTAGAGGTGCCTCAGAGGGAGGTTTTTTGCAACAGCAGAGGCCAGGTACAAATGTGGCCAGCCAAGGCCCACTACTGGAGGACGAGGAGGAGGTGGAGGAGGATGAGGATGAAGCAAGTTCACAGTGGGGTGGCACCAAACACAGCTCAGGCCCATCACTGGTGCGTGGCTGGGGGGATACGTAGGACGATGACGATACGCCTCCCACAGAGGACAGTTTGTCCTTACCTCTGGGCAGCCTGGCACACATGAGCGACTACATGCTGCAGTGCCTGCGCAACAACAGCAGAGTTGCCCACATTTTAACGTGTGTGGACTACTGGGTTGCCAACCTGCTTGATCCCCGGTACAAAGACAATGTGCCCACCTTACTTCCTGCACTGTAGTGTGATAGGAATATGAGCGAGTACAAGCGCACGCTGGTAGACGCACTCCTGAGATCATTCCCAAATGTCACAGGGTAACAGGTGGAAGCCCAAGGCGAAGGCAGAGGAGGAGCAAGAGGTCGCCAACGCAGCTGTGTCACGGCCAGCTCCTCTGAGGGCAGGGTTAGCATTACAGAAATGTGGAAAAGTTTTGTCTCCATGCCATAGCTAACTGCACCACAACCTGATAGTGTTAGCAGGAGGCAGCATTTCACTAACATGGTTGAACAGTACGTCTGCACACCCCTCCACGTACTGACTGATGGTTCGGCTCCATTCAACTTCTGGGTCTCCAAATTGTCCACGTGGCCAGAGTTAGCCTTTTATGCCTTGGAGGTGCTGGCCTTCCCGGCGGCCAGCGTTTTGTCTGAACGTGTATTCAGCACGGCAGGGGGCGTCATTACTGACAAACGCAGCCGCCTGTCCACAGCCAACGTGGACAAGCTGACGTTCATAAAAATGAACCAGGCATGGATCACACAGGACCTGTCCCTCCCTTGTGCAAAATAGACATTTATAACTGCCTCCCCCTCAACCATGTATTCTTGTACTCCGGGGCACTTCTTTATTGAATCCTCATTTTTTTAACTTTTACCATGATCTTGCGGTGCAACCCAAAGTTGAATGAACCTCTCCTAAATCTGTGCGCCGGGGCATAAATAACTGAAAGTGCCCTGTTACAATGGTGGGTGACATGAAGCCTGAAAATCTGCCATGCAACCTCTCTCCTCTGTCTGGGTACCGTGGGCTAAATAACTGAAAGTGGACTTCTGCAGTGGTGGGTAATATGACGCATGATTCTCTGCTGTGGGACCTCTCTCCTCTGTCTGGGTGCTGGGGCCTAAATAAATCAAAGTGTCCTTCTCCAGTGGTGGGTGATATGATGCATGATTCTCTGCTTTGGGACCTCTCTCCTCTGTCTGGGTGCTGGGGCCTAAATAACTGAAAGTGGCCTTCTCCAGTGGTGGGTGATATGACGCCTTATACTCTGCTATGTGACCTCTCTCCTCTGTCTGGGTGCTGGGGCCTAAATAACTGAAAGTGGCCTTCTCCAGTGGTGGGTGATATGACGCCTTATTCCTTGCTGTGGGACCTCTCTCCTCTGTCTGGATTCTGGGGCCTAATTAACTGAAAGTGGCCTTCTCCAGTGGTGGGTGATATGACGCCTTATTCCTTGCTGTGGGACCTCTCTCCTCTGTCTGGATGCTGGGGCCTAAATAACTGAAAGTGGCCTTCTCCAATGGTGGGTGATATGATGCCTTATTCCTTGCTGTGGGACCTCTCTCCTCTGTCTGGGTGCTGGGGTCTAAATAACTGAAAGTGGCCTTCTCCAGTGGTGGGTGATATGATGCCTTATTTCTTGCTGTGGGACCTCTCTCCTCTGTCTGTGTCCTGGGGCCTAAATAACTGAAAGTGGCCTTCTCCAGTGGTGGGTGATATGACGCATGATTCCTTGCTGTGGGACCTCTCTCCTCAGTCTGGGTGCTGGGGCCTAAATAACTGAAAGTGGCCTTCTCTAGTGGTAGGTGATATGACGCCTTATTCCTTGCTGTGGGACCTCTCTCCTCTGTCGGTGTAATGGGGCCTAAATAAATGAAAGTAGCCTTCTCCAGTGGTGGGTGATATGACGCCTTATTCCTTGCTGTTGGACCTCTCTCCTCTGTCTGGGTGCTGGGGTCTAAATAACTGAAAGTGGCCTTCTCCAGTGGTGGGTGATATGACGCCTTATTCCTTGCTGTGGGACCTCTCTCTCTCCTCTGTCTGGGTGCTGGGGCCTAAATAACTCAAAGTGGCCTTCTCCAGTGGTGGGAGATATGACCCATGATTCACTGCTGTGGGACCTCTCTCCTCTGTCTGGGTGCTGTGGCCTAAATAACTGAAAGTGGCCTTCTCCAGTGGTGTGTGATATGATGCCTTATTCCTTGCTGTGGGACCTCTCTCCTCTGTCTGTGTCCTGGGGCCTAAATAACTGAAAGTGGCCTTCTCCAGTGGTGGGTGATATGACGCATGATTCCTTGCTGTGGGACCTCTCTCCTCAGTCTGGGTGCTGGGGCCTAAATAACTGAAAGTGGCCTTCTCCAGTGGTGGGTGATATGACGCCTTATTCCTTGCTGTGGGACCTCTCTCCTCTGTCGGTGTAATGGGGCCTAAATAAATGAAAGTAGCCTTCTCCAGTGGTGGGTGATATGACGCCTTATTCCTTGCTGTGGGACCTCTCTCCTCTGTCCGGGTGCTGGGGCCTAAATAACTGAAAGTGGCGTTCTCCAGTGGTGGTTGATATGACGCCTTATTCTCTGCTATGGGACCTCTCTCCAATTGATATTGGTTAATTTTAATTTATTTTATTTTAATTCATTTCCCTATCCACATTTGTTTGCAGGGCATCTACCTATATTTTGCTGCCTTTTGCAGCCCCCTAGCTCTTTCCTGGTCTATTTTACAGCCTTTTTAGTGCCGAAAAGTTTGGGTCCCCATTGACTTCAATGGGGTTCGGGATGAAGTTCGGGTCGAGTTCGGATCCCGAACCCTAACATTTTCGTGAAATGGTGGCCTTACTTCCCGAACCCGAACCTCCAGGTGTTCGCTCAACTCTAATGGCAAGGAAACAAATTGCAAAAGGCAATATGCAATAATATAAACAAATTGCAGTAACCGCATATCTGAGATACTATATAAGGGTTTGTTTTTGTGGGAGATGACATTCTCATTGGTGCCATTTTGGTGTACATATGACTTTCTCATCACTTTTTATTCTCTTTTTTGGGGATGAATAAAAATCATCAATTTTGGAACTTAATTATTTTTATGGTGTTTACTGTGTGGATTCTTGATAATTTTATAATCTTGTTAATTAATGATGGTGCAGTACTAATTTTGTTTATTTTTTATTTCCATTTCTTTATATAAATTAATTAAACCTTTTTTAATAGGGAGAAAAAACATAAGGTCCTTCCTTAAGTTATTATTTTATTTTTATGTTTTATTTTAGTCCTCCTAGGGCAGTGTTTCTAAATACTTCTTAGTCAAGTATCCCATCTCTTAACACATTTATAACATGCTTTGCAGTACTTTAAATCCACAGTATAAGGACAGTGTGAGTATTTCTTTTAGACATTGGGTTATGCCAGTGGTCTGTACCCACAGTCATTACCCTATTTCTGGTGGGCATGCCTGACACCTTGCTTACTCATTCCATAGTTGCAGGGCTTCAGGGGTTCTATCCTGCTGGCGTCTTCCACTTTCTGCCCAGTGGTCCTTCCTTACTGACAGTGTACCAATGCTCCTTCCATGCAGGCTGAGACCTGCTTTCTGTCGGCAATTCCTCTCTCTGTTCATAGTGTGTGCATGCATGTGTTTAAAGAGTCAGTGCACAGATTATCTTCTCCAGTCAATGGCTGGTTACCCTGGGTAACTTTAAGTAATTGAAGAATCTGCAGCACTCTTCCAGTTCTGGACTTGACTGTAGGGAAACTACCAGGCTGCCATGGAGTAGTCTCACTGCTGACCATAGGGGTTCAAAGACATCTGTGCAGGGCACTGTGGGATCATTTAACAACTGAAGTCAGGGACAGGCCAAGGTCTGGGCAGGCAGAGTATGAGCAATCCAATAAATAGACCAAGGTCAGAGTGGTCAGCTCAGGGTCGGAACAGAGAACAGATGGAGGTCAGGTATATGGAAAAGGCAAACAAACAAGACACACCTCGGCAGGAAAATAGTGAACTGGAACTTATTTTTAAGGTGCCTTCCCACAGGAGAAGTGCCCCAGGTAATAAAAGATAAGCAGAACTCAAAACCCACATGTAGGGTAAACATCAAGCCAATAATCTGGATACCTGGTGAAAAGGTCCAGTTTGAGATGGTGCCCATGGACAAAGATCCCGGCTGAGGGTCCCTTGTAGTGACAAAGTAATTGAAGAATCCACAGCACTCTTCCAGTTTAAAGAATTCAGTGTTTATTTAACCCACAGCAAACATTGTGATGTTTTGACTAATAAGTCTTTATTAAGCTTGAATAAGACTTCTTAGTCGAAACGTTGTAATGTTTGCTACAGGTTAAATAAACACTGAATTCTTTAAACTGGAAGAGTGCTGTGGATTCTTCAATTACTTTGTCACTACAAGGGACCCTCAGCCTGGATCCTTGTCCATGGGCACCATCTCAAACTGGACCTTTTCACCAGGTATTCAGATTATTGGCTTGATGTTTACCCTACATGTGGGTTTTGAGTTCTGCTTATCTTTTATTACCTGGGGCACTTCTCCTGTGAAGGCACCTAAAAATAAGTTCCATTTCACTATTTTCCTGCCGAGGTGTGTCTTGTTTGTTTGCCTTTTCCATATACCTGACCTCCATCTGTTCTCTGTTCCGACCCTGAGCTGACCACTCTGACCTTGGTCTATTTATTGGATTGCTCATACTCTGCCTGCCCAGACCTTGGCCTGTCCCTGACTTCAGTTGTTAAATGATCCCACAGTGCACTGCACAGATGTCCTTGAACCCCTATGGTCAGCAGTGAGACTACTCCATGGCAGCATGGTAGTTTCCTTACAGTCAAGTCCAGATCCCTGTATATGGGTTAAAGGGTGAACACCTTGATAGCCATTTAGATAATGCCCTTAAAGGTAGCCTGAAGGCAAATTTGTTCAAATGACACAGTGCGTTCACACCTATTTCATTATACATGGTTTGTAGTATACAAATTGAGGTACACATAACACAGGTTGAGAACCTAGGCCAGGGATCAGCAACCTTTGGGAGTTCAGCAGCTGTGACACTACAACTCCCAGCATGTGCACTTGCTTAGTTGTTCTAATACCTCCTATAAAAGTGAACTGAGGGTTCTGGGGGTGTAGTTTCAGAACACCTAGAGTGCCGGAGGTTGCACATTACTGACCTAGGCTCTAGGAGACTTGAACAGCTGATAATATAATAATTGATAATACTTCTGTATTGCTGTGTATTATTCCTATCAGTGTAATGCTGACAGCCACCCTATTGGGACATGTGTCTGGAAAGCAAGTGGGCCATTATTAGACATCTGGTTGCCACAATGACTCATCAGCACCCTTTTATTACACAGGGTGTATGAAAAGCATTAAGGGTTAAAGATGTTGTTCAGAATCGGTGTCTGGTACTGTGGTTTATTAACTTCAATCATGCTGTACTAGAATACCAAGCATCAACCACATTTCTTTAAATCTTGTACAATCCATTTAAAGCCACTTCGCAGCACAAATCAAGATATGTAGGCGTTTCATGATATCTTGCTAATTTAGATCATCAGAATTTGAGTTTCTGCAAAATCAGTCACTGAGTCTTGTCAAGAGGTGTTCAAGCCAGGGCTCCTGAATGGAGAATGGTTGCTTTATTTCCTAAAATGCCTGACATATTTTATCTCTAGAAAGCCGCTGGAGTTTAAATGTCATAATTATTTCATGGAAAAAATCTAATGTTTTATCTGTGAGAGATGAGTGAGCGATATGTTCACTTAGCCAAGGCTTGAAGCAGCTGATTTGAGAGCTTCACATCAACAAAACAACACTGCATAGATTGCTAACAATAGAAAGGCTAAAAACTATGACTTAATAATACTTTTTAATGCAGTTCATTCATATTAAAGGCTTTGCTTGCACACATTGCTACAGTGCTATGCTTTATGGAGAGACATGAAATTTATTATGTAATCCAGACTGGTGCACTACTGCTAGGATGGTGGCCTGGATTTTCTTTTCGTTTTCACCTCTTTAAAAGTATTTATGCATATTCTGTTTTTTCTGTGCTGTTGTACAGCACTGCACATAAGTGCTGCATATAATCATTGGATAATCAGTGAATAGTGTGCATAATTTGAAATCAGAAAGGAGCTCTTTGGTTTTTCTAAGGCTGCTTGTACATGATCTACATGCAGCTCACCGCTAATTGCCAGGCATAGTGTATGGGCATCCATACCTAATCCTTACATTGTTTACACTGATCACCCATAACAGTAAAACCGGTGAAGTGCATAATTTTGATTATCTTATGACGATGGCACCAGTCCAGATAGATTAAGCAACAAGTGAATAGTTAGCTTTTTAAATTGATGTATTTGATGTAGGATAAATAGGAAGAAAATTGAAAAGGGCCAAACTGTGAGGTACAGATGACTGGGTCAGATAATCTCCAAGAAACAGGACTTGGGGGGGTTGATCTGACATGTAGTAATTAGTATAACCAGTGAGCTAGTAACAGTATCATGGCACATTATTGCATGCATAAAGGGAACACAAGCTCACAGTGCTGTACCCCAGGGCAGCGGCTGTCTGCCATTGGTTTGTTATGTAATATACTGTAATGTATTGTATTGTTGTATGTGTACCCAGCATAGCCAGGTATGGATGACACAGCCGGGGTTAACAATCCTGGCTCAGCCGTTGTAGGAGGTTAGGTGTCCTGCCCTTTACCTTGAGTCAGTCTAGACTGGAGATTGTGGAGGAAGGGAACAGTGACTTATGCTCCTTCTTTTTAGACCCAGAAGGCTATGCCATTGATCCCTGTATGAGCTACAAAAGGAAAGAAGGAGAAAGATGAAGAGAACTAGAGAACAGATTTTTCACTGCTGATCATTGGAGTCAGTAAGATAAGGTAACCTACCAAAAGCTGTTAAGACTTTACTGTAGTGAAGGACACTGTTAATGTAAGCTTCACACCTGGACATGACCTGTCCAGTAGTATCTCTAAACCCCCATAGAGGACACTGTAGCCATTATTACATAAATACTGTTGCCCATCATAGGTTCTGTTGGAAGAGACTTTAGCAAGATAGAGAAGAGGGCCCTAGCTCCCATCCTTGTCTTAAACTATACATCACTATCTGGGAGAGAATTACACTGTGTCTGGCCTGGTTACTGACTCTTCCACCATACGCAGCCATTGCACTCTACATGCCCTGCCTTGCACCCATAAAAGCACCAAAAATCACGGCCAAGAAAGGGTGCCCCCTCCTTTTGCTGCACAGGACCTAAGTTACGAAGGTCTGAGGGACACCACGCTGATAGCGTGCAATAGCCAGAACCACTATCACTCCCATCCTCTGCTTTGGCTTCTCAGGGGCTCACTGTACCTAGTATCTCGGAACCGAAGCCGAGTTCGGTTTCAAGTTTTAAAGTGTTTTTCCAATTTAAAAATCAACTACTGAAGTTATTCAACAAAGTCACAAGCGACTTTGTGAATAACTTACTTCGGCTCATCGGAGCCCATACATTCAAATACTGTACGGAGACAGATCTCCGTACAGTAATATTCTGAAATTTCAAACAAAGCAACTTAGGATGCTTAACACTAATTTTCTTATTGAAAAAGTGGACCAAAAATTATCCCTTTTCTTTGGCAGATGCCTTTTTCTCTGTCTTCTGGACTGAAAAATGGTTGTCACCATTTTTTGCGATTTGTGCAAGACAAATTAAAAAAAAAAAAGGAATTCTTTGGAAATTAACATTCTTGGGAAATTCATAACAAATTTGATTTGTTTACAATCAATTCACTGATCTCTAATTGTACATAATATACCTTATTTTTTACCCTATAAGACACACTTTTCCCCTTAAAGACACACTTTTTGGAGATAATGTGATTGCATCTCATGGAGTGAATACTACTGAGCACTATCATTATTTTTTTTCATCTGTCACAAAGATCGTGATCGCCGAACAGTGTGCTGTCTTCCTGGCGCAAGAGTTCGACACATCGCGGAATTGGGTTGACAGATTACTGGGAGGGGCTGGAGAAGACCCAATGGTCATGGTCCATATCGGAACCAATGACAAAGTTAGAGGAAGGTGGAGAGTCCATAAAAAT
Organism: Bufotes viridis; assembly: GCA_033119425.1. Taxonomy (NCBI): domain Eukaryota; kingdom Metazoa; phylum Chordata; class Amphibia; order Anura; family Bufonidae; genus Bufotes; species Bufotes viridis. Next base: position 539,405,513 of record CM065590.1, on the reverse strand, counting down.
TATTTCAGGGTTTTAGGTCAAAAGCTTAGGGCAAGGACCTCAAAAGTAGTATTTTCTGAAATACTGCCTGTACCACGAGCCACACAAGAAGGCCAGCGGGAGATTAGGGAGGTTAACAAGTGGCTCAAGAGCTGGTGTAGGAAGGAGGGGTTCGTGTTCCTGGAGAACTGGGCCGACTTCTCTGTCGGCTACAGGCTCTATCGTAGGGATGGGCTGCACCTCAAGGCGGAAGGGGCAACTGTGCCGGTGAGAAAGATGGCTAGAAGGTTTGTGGAGTGTTTAAACTAGGGACTGGGGGGGAGGGTAATTACATTATAGGAGGTGAAGATAGTGCAGATAGAGACTAGGGGCGAGATAAAGGACCGGCACTCACCAAATTCAAAATCTTCACTTTATTCACCACATGGGGCAAGACAAAAAGACGCAGGCGTTTCGGCTCAGACGCAGTGAGCCTTCCTCAATTATCACATCTACACAGGTTATTCACATTTAAATAGACCGCCACAGCGGATATGACGCAAAATCACCATGGTAACATATACACATATAAAGACGCTATTATATACATAATACCAGGAACCGGAGATTACTTCATTTCAGGTTTTCTGAAATACAAAAAATAAATAAATAAAGGATGAACATACATTCCTCCTCCTCATATATTAGAATAGTTAAAACCACATTATTCAAAAAGTCAAATACACGGGAAATTGTTTTATAGGAAACTATGCAAATCATAGTCCCTATTTAGACCTTTCGGATGGATAGTTTGCAGCTTATGTATCCAAAAGGATTCTCGTTTTTTAAGGGCTTTCACCCTGTCCCCACCTCGTCTGGGCATTGCTATCTGTTCAATAATTTGAAATCGCAACTGCGAAACATTGTGGCGACACTGATCAAAGTGAAACGGGATAGGCAATAATAAATTACGGTTGCGAATGGTGGACTTGTGTTTACAGAAGCGGTCCTTCATCCGCATTGAAGTCTCGCCTATGTAAACCAGTCCACAAGGACATTTTAGCAGATAAATAACAAAGTTACTGTTGCAGGTATAGAAACCCCTTATGGGAATTCGCTCACCCGTATGCGGATGGGTGAGGAATTCTCCCTTTATCACACTTGAGCAGTGAATACACTGCAGACAGGGAAAGTGCCCTTCTTAGGGGTAGAAAGAGTCATTTGTCTCAATGTCGATTTGCTGCTACCTATATCTGCCTTGACCGCAATATCACGAATATTGCGCGGACGTTTATAACACACCATCGGGCGCTGTTGGAAAACCTCAATGGAGGGATACGCTCTAGTTAGAATATTCCAGTGCTTATTAATAACACCGGTACATTTCAACATCCACGGATGATATTTGGTAATGAATGGAATCCGTGGCTTTTTTCTTTGTCAGGTGGCACGGATATTTGAAGTTTATCCCGCTCCGCCTGGAGCAATGATGGGGATAACCCCTTTCAGAGAATCTTTGCATCATGCCATCCAATCGTCTGTCTTTAGTCTCATTTTTAGAGACTATTGTATTCACTCGGCGGAATTGTGAATATGGAAGTGATCTTTTAACTGCCGGTGAATGATTACTGGCATAATGCAAAAGACTGTTCTTATCTGTTTCTTTTACATACAGGTCGGTCTGTATCTGTCCCTCATCATCCTTCAGTATCCAAGTATCCAGGAAATTCATTTTAGAGTGGTCAAAATGCATGGTGAATTGTAATTCCTCCCAAATAGAATTCAGGAATTCCATGAAGACCCCGAGGGTCCGAACGCCGCCACGCCACACGCAAAATACGTCATCCAAAAACCTCTTCCAAAAATGCAATGACTAGCAAATAATTCATTCTCATATATGTAATGTTTCTCAAACCATGACATATAGCAATTTGCGTATGGCGGTGCGGCGTTCGAACCCATCGCGGTCCCCGCTTCTGCTGATAATATGTATCCTGAAATAGGAAATAATTTTCATGTAATACAATATGAAGGAGTTCCAATAAAAATTCTCTTTCCTGAATACTGAAACTGGATGATGATAACATCCATTCAACTGAGCGTATACCTTTTCTATGTTCTATCGACGTGTATAAATTACAGACATCAAAGGTAACAAGCAAATCATCCCCTGCCATTGTAACCTTGACAATTTCCTCTAAAAAATGGTAAGTATCACGTAAATAAGATGGCGTAGTCTTAGTGAGAGGTGTCAATGCTTTGTCTAGGACAATGGCAGGAGGTGACAGTATAGAATCAGTTAGGGCAACAATGGGTCGGCCTGGTGGTCTGGATAGGGACTTATGCACCTTTGGTAGAGTATATAATACAGGAGTAATTGGATATGCAGTTATCAGAAATTCAGACAGTTTCAAGTCGATCGTACCCATACCGCAATGTCGCCTCGTGATTTCTTCCAATTTATGTTTGATATTATACACAGGGTCAGAATCGAGACATTGGTATGTGGCACCATCAGACAACTGCTGTAGAATTTCCCAGACATAATAGTCCCTATCCATGACCACCAGGGCGCCCCCCTTGTCGGCTGGCTTAATAATCAGGGTTTCATCCTGGCACATAAGAGCTGCATATAATCATTGGATGACCTAGAGAATAGTTGTGCATAATTTTGAAATCTAGAAAAGGAGCTCTTTGGTTTTTCTAAGGCTGCTTGTACATGATCTACATGCAGCTCACCGCTAATTGCCAGGCATAGTGTATGGGCATCCATACCTAATCCTTACATTGTTTACACTGATCACCCATAACAGTAAAACTGGTGAAGTGCATAATTTTGATTATCTTATGACGATGGCACCAGTCCAGATAGATTAATAAACAAGTGAATATTAGCTTTTAAATTGATGTATTTGATGTAGGATAAATAGGAAGAAAATTGAAAAGGGCCAAACTGTGAGGTACAGATGACTGGGTCAGATAATCTCCAAGAAACAGGACTTGGGGGTTGATCTGACATGTAGTAATTAGTATAACCAGTGAGCTAGTAACAGTATCATGGCACATTATTGCATGCATAAAGGGAACACAAGCTCACAGTGCTAGTAATTCCAGGGCAGCGGCTGTCTGCCATTGGTTTGTTATGTAATATACTGTAATGTATTGTATTGTTGTATGTGTACCCAGCATAGCCAGGTATGGATGACACAGCCGGGGTTAACAATCCTGGCTCAGCCGCTGTAGGAGTGCTAGGTGTCCTGCCCTTACCTTGAGTCAGTCTAGACTGGAGATTGTGGAGGAAGGGAACAGTGACTTATGCTCCTTCTTTTAGACCCAGAAGGCTATGCCATTGATCCCTGTATGAGCTACAAAAGGAAAGAAGGAGAAAGATGAAGAGAACTAGAGAACAGATTTTTCACTGCTGATCATTGGAGTCAGTAAGATAAGGTAACCTACCAAAAGCTGTTAAGACTTTACTGTAGTGAAGGACACTGTTAATGTAGCTTCACACCTGGACATGACCTGTCCAGTAGTATCTCTAAACCCCCATAGAGGACACTGTAGCCATTATTACATAAATACTGTTGCCCATCATAGGTTCTGTTGGAAGAGACTTTAGCAAGATAGAGAAGAGGGCCCTAGCTCCCATCCCCTTGTCTTAAACTATACATCACTATCTGGGAGAGAATTACACTGTGTCTGGCCTGGTTACTGACTCTTCCACCATACGCAGCCATTGCACTCTACATGCCCTGCCTTGCACCCATAAAAGCACCAAAAATCACGGCCAAGAAAGGGTGCCCCCTCCTTTGCTGCACAGGACCTAAGTTACGAAGGTCTGAGGGACACCACGCTGATAGCGTGCAATAGCCAGAACCACTATCACTCCCATCCTCTGCTTTGGCTTCTCAGGGGCTCACTGTACCTAGTATCTCGGAACCAGGCCGAGTTCGGTTTCAAGTTTTAAAGTGTTTTTCCAATTTAAAATCATCTACTGAAGTTATTCAACAAAGTCACAAGCTTAATTTTGTGAATAACTTACTCGCCTCATCGGAGCCCATACATTCAAATACTGTACGGAGACAGATCTCCTGTACAGTAATATTCTGAAATTTCAAACAAAGCAACTTAGGATGCTTAACACTAATTTTCTTATTGAAAAAGTGGACCAAAAATTATCCCTTTCTTTGGCAGATGCCTTTTTCTCTGTCTTCTGGACTGAAAATGGTTGTCACCATTTTTTGCGATTTGTGCAAGACAAATTAAAAAAAAAGGAATTCTTTGGAAATTAACATTCTTGGGAAATTCATAACAAATTTGATTTGTTTACAATCAATTCACTGATCTCTAATTGTACATAATATACCTTATTTTTTACCCTATAAGACACACTTTTCCCCTTAAAGACACACTTTTGGAGATAATGTGATTGCATCTCATGGAGTGAATACTACTGAGCACTATCATTATTTTTTCATCTGTCACAAAGATCGTGATCGCCGAACAGTGTGCTGTCTTCCTGGCGCAAGAGTTCGACACATCGCGGAATTGGGCTGACAGATTACTGGGAGGGGCTGGAGAAGACTCCAATGGTCATGGTCCATATCGGAACCAATGACAAAGTTAGAGGAAGGTGGAGAGTCCATAAAAATTATTTCAGGGTTTTAGGTCAAAAGCTTAGGGCAAGGACCTCAAAAGTAGTATTTTCTGAAATACTGCCTGTACCCACGAGCCACAAGAAGGCCAGCGGGAGATTAGGGAGGTTAACAAGTGGCTCAAGAGCTGGTGTAGGAAGGAGGGGTTCGTGTTCCTGGAGAACTGGGCCGACTTCTCTGTCGGCTACAGGCTCTATCGTAGGGATGGGCTGCACCTCAAGGCGGAAGGGGCAACTGTGCCGGTGAGAAAGATGGCTAGAAGGTTTGTGGAGTGTTTAAACTAGGGACTGGGGGAGGGTAATTACATTATAGGAGGTGAAGATAGTGCAGATAGAGACTAGGGGCGAGATAAGGACCGGCACTCACCAAATTCAAAATCTTCACTTTATTCACCACATGCGGCAAGACAAAAAGACGCAGGCGTTTCGGCTCAGACGCAGTGAGCCTTCCTCAATTATCACATCTACACAGGTTATTCACATTTAAATAGACCGCCACAGCGGATATGACGCAAAATCACCATGGTAACATATACACATATAAAGACGCTATTATATACATAATACCAGGAACCGGAGATTACTTCATTTCAGGTTTTCTGAAATACAAAAAATAAATAAATAAAGGATGAACATACATTCCTCCTCCTCATATATTAGAATAGTTAAAACCACATTATTCAAAAAGTCAAATACACGGGAACTTTTAACTATTCTAATATATGAGGAGGAGGAATGTATGTTCATCCTTTATTTATTTATTTTTTGTATTTCAGAAAACCTGAAATGAAGTAATCTCCGGTTCCTGGTATTATGTATATAATAGCGTCTTTATATGTGTATATGTTACCATGGCGATTTTGCGTCATATCCGCTGTGGCGGTCTATTTAAATGTGAATAACCTGTGTAGATGTGATAATTGAGGAAGGCTCACTGCGTCTGAGCCGAAACGCCTGCGTCTTTTTGTCTTGCCGCATGTGGTGAATAAAGTGAAGATTTTGAATTTGGTGAGTGCCGGTCCTTTTCCTTTGTATTCCATTGGACATTGTTCCTGGGACGCGTGCACCACACCGCTGAACCAGAGTGCCGACTGATTTCTATGTATACTACTGTCCTGCAGTGCGTGCACCTGATTTAAATATGAGTGGATTTGCTTATACTGATGAACGGGCAAGAGAGATTTTATCTCAAGTGACCACCGATGCGGACTTTCTTCAAATACCTCCGGCTGAATATAGGAGTCGGGAACTGGAGAAGGAATCCAGGAAGTTAACCGCATGGGAACTACATGCAATAACGCTAGCTGAATATTGCAGATTACAGAGGATTCCTCGGGGATTACGGGTGAACCTCCGACCCACCTTTTTTTGTGAGGACATCGAATACTGTTCTAAATTTGCGAACATTTTAAATAAATGCTCTATGGATTTAATGGTGCTTACTATTGAACATTTAACGACAGCTATCGATGAGAGCCGCGAGAGGATAAAATCAATTGAGTCCCAGCTGCAGGATTCAGCCTCGGGTGAGGAGTTCACAATACTTAAATCTAAAGTGGACAAAATATGTATGGACCTGCGAAAGGATATCGAAAAGGGAAGCGAAATAAATTTATCCGGGACTCTGAGGATTACCTCTCGAAGCGGATATATAAATGGCAAGATTTGTCTGGTACTGCTACACCATTATACAGACGCCAATTCCATCGATTTGATTCATACTCATCGGGGTCCGGTAGCGACCATGCATCAGGCACCTGTCGCCCTACTCCTTTTTAGGAAAAAGAAGATTCCAACAAGAAAAATACAAGACGCGCAGGACGTCATTATAGGAGGAACCGATGCACCGCGAGTAACGAGATCCCAGGTACCATGCAGTCTTTAGTGTATAATATATCTTCTAAGACTTTGAGTCCACTTCAATTACAAGTTTTGGGTAAAGGACTGTCATTTTGTCCTACTGGTTCGGTGGACACTTTTGAACTTGAGATGGACCTTCAGCGGTTTTATCGAAATATGCGTTTGAAAGTACATTTTGCAGAATCTAATGACAATACCATATCCACACAAACTGATATTGTCTCATGTCTCTCACTCAAACAATTGGGTTTGAGACTTAAAAGCAATTTTTCACCACCAAAAATATACCATCCAATTGAGACGTTTGTATCTTTGGTCCAACGTGATATGTTGGAAATGATGAAGGAATATAAAAAAGGCAATACTTATACTACACATAATTTATCCGTTGTGGAAAAACAAGCGCTTGATTTTTTGTTGCAGGATGAAACCCTGATTATTAAGCCAGCCGACAAGGGGGGCGCCCTGGTGGTCATGGATAGGGACTATTATGTCTGGGAAATTCTACAGCAGTTGTCTGATGGTGCCACATACCAATGTCTCGATTCTGACCCTGTGTATAATATCAAACATAAATTGGAAGAAATCACGAGGCGACATTGCGGTATGGGTACGATCGACTTGAAACTGTCTGAATTTCTGATAACTGCATATCCAATTACTCCTGTATTATATACTCTACCAAAGGTGCATAAGTCCCTATCCAGACCACCAGGCCGACCCATTGTTGCCCTAACTGATTCTATACTGTCACCTCCTGCCATTGTCCTAGACAAAGCATTGACACCTCTCACTAAGACTACGCCATCTTATTTACGTGATACTTACCATTTTTTAGAGGAAATTGTCAAGGTTACAATGGCAGGGGATGATTTGCTTGTTACCTTTGATGTCTGTAATTTATACACGTCGATAGAACATAGAAAAGGTATACGCTCAGTTGAATGGATGTTATCATCATCCAGTTTCAGTATTCAGGAAAGAGAATTTTTATTGGAACTCCTTCATATTGTATTACATGAAAATTATTTCCTATTTCAGGATACATATTATCAGCAGAAGCGGGGGACCGCGATGGGTTCGAACGCCGCACCGCCATACGCAAATTGCTATATGTCATGGTTTGAGAAACATTACATATATGAGAATGAATTATTTGCTAGTCATTGCATTTTTGGAAGAGGTTTTTGGATGACGTATTTTGCGTGTGGCGTGGCGGCGTTCGGACCCTCGGGGTCTTCATGGAATTCCTGAATTCTATTTGGGAGGAATTACAATTCACCATGCATTTTGACCACTCTAAAATGAATTTCCTGGATACTTGGATACTGAAGGATGATGAGGGACAGATACAGACCGACCTGTATGTAAAAGAAACAGATAAGAACAGTCTTTTGCATTATGCCAGTAATCATTCACCGGCAGTTAAAAGATCACTTCCATATTCACAATTCCGCCGAGTGAATACAATAGTCTCTAAAAATGAGACTAAAGACAGACGATTGGATGGCATGATGCAAAGATTCTCTGAAAGGGGTTATCCCCATCATTGCTCCAGGCGGAGCGGGATAAACTTCAAATATCCGTGCCACCTGACAAAGAAAAAAGCCACGGATTCCATTCATTACCAAATATCATCCGTGGATGTTGAAATGTACCGGTGTTATTAATAAGCACTGGAATATTCTAACTAGAGCGTATCCCTCCATTGAGGTTTTCCAACAGCGCCCGATGGTGTGTTATAAACGTCCGCGCAATATTCGTGATATTGCGGTCAAGGCAGATATAGGTAGCAGCAAATCGACATTGAGACAAATGACTCTTTCTACCCCTAAGAAGGGCACTTTCCCCTGTCTGCAGTGTATTCACTGCTCAAGTGTGATAAAGGGAGAATTCCTCACCCATCCGCATACGGGTGAGCGAATTCCCATAAGGGGTTTCTATACCTGCAACAGTAACTTTGTTATTTATCTGCTAAAATGTCCTTGTGGACTGGTTTACATAGGCGAGACTTCAATGCGGATGAAGGACCGCTTCTGTAAACACAAGTCCACCATTCGCAACCGTAATTTATTATTGCCTATCCCGCTTCACTTTGATCAGTGTCGCCACAATGTTTCGCAGTTGCGATTTCAAATTATTGAACAGATAGCAATGCCCAGACGAGGTGGGGACAGGGTGAAAGCCCTTAAAAAACGAGAATCCTTTTGGATACATAAGCTGCAAACTATCCATCCGAAAGGTCTAAATAGGGACTATGATTTGCATAGTTTCCTATAAAACAATTTCCCGTGTATTTGACTTTTTGAATAATGTGGTTTTAACTATTCTAATATATGAGGAGGAGGAATGTATGTTCATCCTTTATTTATTTATTTTTTGTATTTCAGAAAACCTGAAATGAAGTAATCTCCGGTTCCTGGTATTATGTATATAATAGCGTCTTTATATGTGTATATGTTACCATGGTGATTTTGCGTCATATCCGCTGTGGCGGTCTATTTAAATGTGAATAACCTGTGTAGATGTGATAATTGAGGAAGGCTCACTGCGTCTGAGCCGAAACGCCTGCGTCTTTTTGTCTTGCCGCATGTGGTGAATAAAGTGAAGATTTTGAATTTGGTGAGTGCCGGTCCTTTTCCTTTGTATTCCATTGGACATTGTTCCTGGGACGCGTGCACCACACCGCTGAACCAGAGTGCCGACTGATTTCTATGTATACTAGGGGCGAGGTAGTGTGACTGGGGGAGGAATGAAAGGGGGGACTAGAACAGCTCAGAATGAAAGATGTAGGGTAAAAAATACACATAAACCTGTCAAATGTATGTATACTAATGCCAGAAGCCTTACTAACAAGACTGGTGAACTGGAATTAGTGATATGTGAGGAGGACTATGAGATAATGGGAATAACTGAGACATGGCTGGATGATAGCTATGACTGGGCAGTTAATATAAAAGGTTACAATCTGTTTAGAAAGGATCGTCAAAACTGGAGAGGTGGATGGGTCTGCCTCTATGTGAAGTCCTGTCTAAATCCTGTAATTCGAGAATACATCTCTGAGGGAAATGAACATGTGGAGTCACTGTGGATAGAAATACATGGAGCAAAAAACAATAATAAATTACTAATAGGAGTGTATTATAAACCATCTAATATACCAGAGTCCATAGAAAATCTATTACTAAACGAGATAGACGAGGCAGCAAATCAAAATGAAGTCGTTATTATGGGGGACTTCAACTACCCAGACATAGACGGAAACTGAAAGCTGTACATCCCAAAAAGGAAACAGGTTCTTGGCAATAGCCAAAGACAATTTCCTTTCCCAACTGGTTCAGCACCCCACTAGAGGGACGGCCATACTGGACTTAGTATTAACCAATAGACCTGATAGAACAACAGATGTGCAGGTTGGGGGACACCTGGGAAATAGTGACCATAAAGTAATAACCTTCCAATTATACTACTACAAGAGTTTCTAAAGGGAGGAACAAAAATACGAAACTTCAAAAAAGCTAAATTTAGCCAGCTAAGCGAGGCCATAGGCCTAACTAACTGGGACAAAGTCCTCAAAAATAAAAATACAACCATAAAATGGAAGATTTTTAAAAGCATTGTAACATCTAATTGTGAGAGGTACATACCTTATAGGAATAAAAGGCTAAGGAACAATAAGAAACCAATGTTGATAAATGGAACCGTAAAGAAAGCAATAAATGACAAAAAGGGAGCATATAAATCACTAAAACAGGAGGGGAGCCAGGAAGCACTGATAAACTATAAGGAAAAAAAAATTGAATATGTAAAAAACAAATAAAATTTGCCAAACTAGAGACCGAGAGATTAATTGCCAAAGAGAGTAAAACTAACCCTAAAATGTTCTTCAATTATATAAATAGTAAAAAATATAAATCTGAAGGAGTCGGTCCTTTACATAGCAATGAGGGGGGTGTTGCAGAGAGCGACAAGGATAAAGCAAAACTATTAAATATTTTTTTCTCCACTATATTCAAAATAAATTGTCAGATGAAATGCAGAATGTAAAAGTAAATTCCCCATTAAAAGTGTCCTGTCTGACCCAGGAAGAAGTACAACAGCGACTTAAAAAGATTAACATAGACAAATCGCCAGGACTGGATGGCATACACCCCCGTATCCTAAGGGAATTAAGTGATGTCATAGCCAGACCTTTATTTCTGATATTTACGGACTCTATTCTGACAGGGAATGTTCCACAGGATTGGCGCATAGCAAATGTGGTGCCAATATTCAAAAAGGGTCTAAAAACAGAGCCTGGAAATGATAGGCCGGTAAGCTTGTCATCTATTGTTGTTAAGATTGGGGGTCTGATTGGTGGTCTGATCTGAAGTCTAATCAAAAATATTTTTTTCTTATTTTCCTCCTCTAAAACCTAGGTGTGCCTTATGGCCAGGTACATCTTATAGGGTGAAAAATACGGTCTATAAAATCTGTAAATTGTATTACAATCCATAACAGTATATTGAGAATCTCCTACTAAATTATAAAAAACTTCTATAGTTTCAATAAAGTTAACTAGTCAGATAAAAAATGTGGTTGTCATATAGATTCTTAAAATTTCTGCAGCGTAATCCTGTGATCAGAAAGGCTTTGAACGGATGGATCAGTACACAGAGGATAAAGTGATTCGGGAAAATGTCTGTACTTTTTTGCAGTTTACATTCACCACTTGGGATTATTAGAACTCTTTACTTACTCAGAGAGTTCTTTAGTGGCTTATAAAGATGGCAGATGCTTATTTGTCATTGGACTTCTCAAGAGGCCATGGGGCTTTAGCACATGATTTAAACAGAAACATATTGATTTCTGCACTGAAAGCAAACACTCAAGGCATACATTCACTGATTACATAGACACATGCCATTTGAAGTGATACCCAATGTTAAATACCAATACATGCCACAGGAACATCTCTGCTTTAAAAGCAGAAAGAAAGGTATAAGAATCACAGTGATCTTCTGCTTATGTAGTTATAGAGTTACACAAGTTAAGATATGCTCAAAAATGCAAACATGGTACTTTGCATTTTGACATTATTTGTGCTCCTCAAATAAGAATGTTTTATAAAAAAAAAGCTGAATAGATGGTGGAAATGTCAGGGAGTCTCAAAGTCCAAGGTAAAATAATTTTCAAAAATTTTTGGTAAACAAAAAAAAAAAATCCTTCTATCACATCCTAAGATCAAGAATAGTATGCATAGAATTCTAGGCTCATAATTTATGAACCTCCATATAAAACCTTTATAGAAATTACCCACCTTATGTAAAGGGTACATTTTATTTTGTAATAAGATGACAATTTAAAATATATAACAGATGACAATATTTTTGGCATGTATAAAGCTTAAGAAAAGTTTTCTAAAAAAGCAAAAACATGTTCACAGCTTTCATTTCTTACATGCATTTGTTTTAATAGTAAAATAAATGTTCATCCCTGTATTATATTTCTCAGATATCTTCCTTTATTATACAGTACAGTGATCCCTCAATTTACCAATATTAATTGGTTCTGGTACAACCATTGTAATTTGGGTCCATCACTTTATCTAAAACAAGTAATTGGTTCCAAAGCCCAAAATATTCACCCATGATAAGAAATAATGAAGTTTTAAGAAAAATAAGCAGATAACCAAGATATATAAAGCATGTCTTAAGTAAAACAAACAGGAGTAGATGCTGGAAGCTGTAAATCAGCTTCTATGGTGATTGCAGGAGCTTCTTCAGGATCTTGCATGGTACATAGAAAAATAAAATGGAGTAGCCACTGAACTGGTGTCCAAAGGAGTAGCTCATCCTAGCACAGAGAGGGGGCAGTACAGAACATTTAGTTGTGCAGAGATGTCACTAGTAGAGATGAGCAAATCAAAGCTCTTTGTGGTAACGAATTGCAATTTTTCCTAAAATGGCAGCTACATGTGTGAGGACATGGGGCAAGGAACTCTGGGAAGGCTGGATGACCCATAATTCCATGCATGTAGCCAATAAGCAGCCAGCCAGCCCTGTGATGTCACAGCCCAATAAAAAGGGCGGCCATCTTGGATTCAGACATTTTCCAGCGTTCTGCAGGGACTGATGTGAGAAGGCGCTAGGGACAGCAATAGGAAAAACCTCATTGTGGGAAAAAAAAAAACGATTTAAAAGTGCAGGGAAAGGATAGGGAAGAATCATTTTACAGCATCTTAGTGCATGGAGAGACATCAGAAGGCGCTAGGGGCAGTGATAGCAAAAACCTCATAGTGAAAAAAAAGCGATTTACAAATGCAGGGAAAGATTATTTGGGTATCCAAATAGCCATTAGACAGCTCTGTCATTCCAGCAATTTGTTCTTCGGGTGCAAGTGCTATGTTAATAATCCTTTAGTGGCTTATATCTGTGGAAAAGAAAAAAATATATACGCAGTTCACTTCTGCAGTTATATGTGGTAAAAGCGTTTAGTGGCATATTTCAGTACAAAAAAGATAAATATATACGCAGTTCACTTCTGCAGTTATATGTGGTGAAATCATTTAGTGGCCTATTTCATTACAAAAAGAAAAATATATGTGGTAAAAGTGTTTAGTGGTGTATTTTATTACAAAAATATATATACGCAGTTCACTTCTACAGTTATATGTGGTGAAAGCATTTAGTGGCTTACTTCAGTACACTGTTGCAGTTATTTCTGGTAAAAGTGTTTAGTGACGTATCTCAGTACAAAAAAAAAAAATATTTATATATATATACGCAGTTCACTGTTGCAGTTATTTGCGGTAAAAGCGTTTAGTGACTTATTTCTGAACTAAAAAAAATATATATATTCTCAGTTCACTTCTGCAGTTATATGTCATAAAAGCGTTTAGTGGCCTATTTTAGTAAAAAAGGAAAAATATAATCTCTGTTCACTTCTGCAGTTATATGTGGTGAAAGTGTTTAGTTGCCTATTTTAGTACAAAAGGAACATTTTACTGTTGCAGTTGCTTGTGGTGAAAGTGTTTAGTGGCCCATCTCAGTACAGAAAGAAAAATATATATGCATTTCTCTTCTGCAGTTATATGTGGTGAAAAAGTTTAGTGGCCTATTTCAGTACAAAAAGAAAAATATATTCGCATTTAACTGTTGCAGTTACAGTCTTTGTGGTGAAAGCGTTTATTGGCCTATTTCAGTACAGAAAGAAAAATATCTACGCACTTCACTGTTGCAGTTATTTGTGGTGAAAGAATTTATTGTCCTATTTCAGTATAAAAAAAATATATATATGCACTTCACTGTTGCAGTTTTTTTGTGGTAAAAGTGTTTAGTAGCCTATTATAGTGTAAAAAGATTTAATTTGATTTAAATGTTTTTAGTTCAGCTAAAATTATATCAGACAGAGAAGTGCCAGGCCATGCTCAGAGGAGTGGCAGAGGCCTAAATGTTTCTGCCGAGGCAGAGGTCACAGCAGAGTAAGGGGGCGTGGCAGCAGGAGTCGCAATGAGAGGCCTGAGCTTCCGGTGTCATCTAGCAGTTGTGTCTTGACCAGCAACCCAGCCATTCTTGATTGGTTAACTTGGTCATCCACTTCATCCCAAGTGACATCAGACACCCCTAGCCAACAGTTGGTGGGAGCAGGCCATGTGCTCTCACCTGTCCTCAAACTGCCTCTGTCCATTGCTGTTCCTTCAGCCACAGAAATATTGTATGCTGTGGGCTCAGCTCCACTATTAGAGGACAGCCAACAACTACTGCCCAGCAAAGATGTGGAGAAGACATCCGCCGCTTCCTCCGCTAGGCAAGCAAGTAGTTATGAGGAGGGTGGCGTAGGAGGTGGTGTTGCGAGTGCTGCTGACCCAGAGACCATTGAGGAGGTCAAGTGATGTGCAGACACTACTCGATGATGATCATGGGGTGGGAGCTTGCCTCTGAGGCAGCGGTTGAGCCAGCAAGGTGGTAGCGTGGCTGGGAGTCAGCAAGGTGGCAGCAGTGGGAAGTCGGGAGCCAAATGTACCCGAGATAGACCACCTGCTTCGCAGCAGCCTACCTGCCCGGGAAGTAGTAATGCAGAGGTTCTCGGAGGCAGCAGATGTAGAAGACAGTCAATGCGGACTGTTGGGGAGAAATCACCTACTTGGTGGTGTGGAAGTTTTTTTTGTTAATCCACTGGAGTAGGTGAACGTGGCCATGTGCAGAATCTGTGGGCAGAGGTGAAGCATGGTCAGGGTGCCCTGCATCAACATATGAAGGGTAGCCATACAGTGGCCTGGGAGAACAGTGGCTCTGATGTAGCGATCTAGTCTGCTACAGCAACCGCTGCATCACCCAGTGGCATGCACCCGGTTTCAGGCAGTCAATTCTCCACCACCTCAGCCGAAGGGAGCTGTATGTCATTCCATCTTCTGCTGGTCCCAATGCTCCTGCTCCTCCTCATCAGTCATTCCATCAGCAATCAATCACCAAAGCGATTGCCAAGAGACAGCAGTATGTGTGCACTCATCCAACTGCGCAAAAGCTGAATGTGCTCCAGGCCAAGTTGCTAGTGCTGCAGTCCCTCCCTTTCTAAGTGGTGGACTCTGCACCCTTTAGAGAACTGATGGCTTGTGCCGAGCCGAGGTGGAGAGTCCCAAGCTGTCATTTATTTGCGAAAAAGGCAGTACCAGACCTGCACAAATATGTAGAACAGAACATGTTCAAAATATGTGAACACACAATCTGTTTATGAAGTGGTTCCTGAAGTCTTCCACCCGTTGGAATTCTACCCTCCATATGTTGGACCGACTATGCGAACAGAGAAAGGCCACCCCTCTGTGGTATCCTGCTGCTGCTGCCATATCCACACTATGTCACCTTGCCACTCGGGGGTATCCTGCTGCAGCTGTCTTCTCCACACTATGTCACCTTGACACTCAGTGGTAACCTGCTGCCATAACCACATTGTCAACTTGCCTCTCTGCGGTATCCTGCTGCTGCTACCATCTCCACACTATGTCACCTTGCCACTATGTGGTATCCTGATGCTGCTGCTGCCATAGCCACACTATGATACTTTGCCACTCTGTGGTATCTCGCTGCTGACATCTCAACACTATATACCCCTTGCCACTCTGTAGTATCCTCCTGCTGCTGATGCCACCTCCAAACTCTGCCATTGTACCACTCTGTTGTCTCCTCATGCTGCCGCAAGCTCCACACTCTGTCTTTGTGCCAATCGGTGACCTTCTCCTGATGCTGCCAACTCTGGACTGCGTCATTGTGCCACTCGGTGGCCTTCTACTGATGATGCTGCTGCTGCCACCTCCAGACTTCTTCATTGTGCCAATCGGTAACCTTCTCCTGATGCTGCCAACTCTGGACTGTGATATTGTGCCATTCATAGAAACATAGAAACATAGAATGTGTCGGCAGATAAGAACCATTTGGCCCATCTAGTCTGCCCAATATGCTGAATACTATGAATAGCCCCAGGCCCTATCTTATATGAAGGATGGCCTTATGCCTATCCCATGCATGCTTAAACTTCTTCACTGTATTTGCAGCTACCACTTCTGCAGGAAGGCTATTCCATGCGTCCACTACTCTCTCAGTAAAGTAATTCTTCCTGATATTACTTTTAAACCTTTGCCCCTCTAATTTAAAACTATGTCCTCTTGTAGCAGTTTTTCTTCTTTTAAATATTCTCTCCTCTTTTACCGTGATGATTCCCTTTATGTATTTAAAAGTTTCTATCATATCCCCTCTGTCTCTTCTTACTTCCAAGCTATACATGTTAAGGTCCTTTAACCTTTCCTTGTAAGTTTTGTCCTGCAATCCATGTACTAGTTTAGTAGCTCTTCTCTGAACTCTCTCCAAAGTTTCAATATCCTTCTGCAGATATGGTCTCCAGTACTGCACACAATACTCCAAATGAGGTCTCACTAGTGCTCTGTAGAGCGGCACGAGCACCTCCCGCTTTCTACTGTTAATGCCTCTCCCTATACACCCAAGCATTCTGCTGGCATTACCTGCTGCTCTATGACATTGTCTGCCCACCTTTAGGTCGTCTGATATAATGACCCCTAAATCCCTTTCCTCAGATACTGAGGTTAGTACTGTATCACTGATTTTATATTGTGCATTATCCTGCACTTATCGACATTAAATTTTAGTTGCCAGATTTTTGACCATTCCTCTAGTTTTCCTAAATCCTTTTCCATTTGGTGTATCCCTCCAGGAACATCAACCCTGTTACAAATCTTTGTGTCATCAGCAAAAAGACACACCTTACCATTGAGGCCTTCTGCAATTTCGCTGATAAAGATATTAAACAATATGGGTCCCAGAACAGATCCCTGAGGTACCCCACTGGTAACAATACCAAGGTCTGAATATACTCCATTGACTACAACCCTCTGTTTTCTGTCCTTCAGCCACTGCCTAATCCATTCAACAATATGTGAGCTCAAGCTCAAAGACTGCAGTTTATTGATAAGCCTTCTATGTGGGACAGTATCAAAAGCCTTACTAAAGTCCAGATAAGCGATGTCTACTGCACCTCCGCCATCTATTATTTTAGTCACCCAATCAAAAAAGCCAATAAGATTAGTTTGACATGATCTCCCTGAAGTAAACCCATGCTGATTTTTTTTATCAAACAACCCATGGGTTTTTAGATGTTCCACAATCCTCTCCTTGAGTATGGTTTCCATTAATTTCCCCACTATTGATGTCAAGCTTACTGGCCTATAGTTGCCCGATTCCTCTCTACTACCTTTCTTGTGAATTGCCACAATGTTTGCTAATTTCCAATCTTCTGGGACGACACCTGTTACCAGTGATTGGTTAAATAAATCTGTTAATGGTTTTGCTAGTACACCTCTAAGCTCTTTTAATAGCTTTGGGTGTATCCCATCAGGCCCCTGTGATTTATTTGTATTAATTTTAGACAGCTGACTTAGAACCTCTTCCTCTGTAAAGACACATGCATCAAAGGATTCATTAGTCTTCCTCCCTAACTGAGGTCCTTCTCCTTCATTTTCCTTTGTAAAAACTGAACAGAAGTATTCATTGAGGCAGTCAGCTAGTTCTTTATCCTCTTCCATATACCTTCCTTCTTTTGTTTTTAATTTGGTAATTCCTTTTTTTAATTTCCTTTTTTCATTTATGTATCTGAAGAATGTCTTATCACCATTTTTCACTGACTGAGCTAATTTCTCTTCTGCCTGAGCTTTAGAAGCTCTTATAACTTGCTTGGCCTCTCTCTGCCTCATCTTATAGATTTCCCGGTCATCCTCGTTTTGGGTGTTTTTATACTTGCTAAATGCCATCTTTTTGTTTTTAATGATTTTGGCCACTTCTGCTGAGTACCACAGTGGTCTCTTCCTTTTTTTGCCTTTACTGACAAGCCTAATGCACTTTTCTGTTGCCTTCACTAGTGCCAGTGGCCTCCTCATACTGCTGCCAACTCCAGACTGCATAATTGTGCCACTTGGTGGCCTTCTTCTGATGATGCTGCTGCTGCCACCTCCAGAATCTGTCATCGTGCCACTCAGTGGCTTTCTTCTGATGCTGCCAACTCCAAACTGTGTCATTGTGCCATTCAGTGGCCTTCTCCTGATGCTGCTGCCACCTCTAGACTCTGTGCCACTCGGTGGCCTTGTCCTGATGCTTGTGCTACTGCTGCCACGTCCAGACTCTGTCATTGTGCCACTCGGTGGCCCTCTACTGATGCTGATGCTGCCACCACATCCATACTCTGTCATTGTGC
Organism: Bufotes viridis; assembly: GCA_033119425.1. NCBI lineage: Eukaryota > Metazoa > Chordata > Amphibia > Anura > Bufonidae > Bufotes > Bufotes viridis. The sequence goes on along the minus strand of CM065590.1, from coordinate 539,387,305 downwards.
CTCATACCGCTGCCACCTCCACACTATGTCATTGTGCCACTCAGTGGCCTCCTCATACTGCTGCCAACTCCAGACTCTGCCATTGGGCCACTCTGTGGTCTCCTCATGCTGCTTCCATCTTACCACTATGTCATAGGTCCACTCTGTGGACTTCTCATGCTGTTCCCACCCTCCCAACTTCATGACTGGTCCACTATTTTGGTTTTTCGGTCTGGCTGACATCATGATTTATTTGACCTTTCTTCTAAACTGTCAGAAGGAAGGAAAAATGAGACGCACAATGGATCCTGTCTGTGTAGCAGCTGTAAGGCTTGTATGGCCCCATTAGAATTGGCTTATGATTTGGCAGCCAAAAACACAGAAGACATGAATTCCAATCACGTGTCATCTCTGTTATAGATCCACTCCTATATTTTTTTTTGGCATTAGCAATACTGATTGATTATGGAGCAAATGCTTACCGAGTGAACGCGTATGCTCCACAGACAGGATCCCTTTTTTGTGGGTTATTGTTGTACTGATGGATCAGAGAATGGGCAAATTAATCAGTGATGTCAACACAAACTTACTACTGACACCCCCTCCACTCTGTCAGGGGGACTCTACTTGTATAAGCGTTTAATAGAACAGGTTCTGTAGACATCCATGTGGAATCAGACGACAGTGTAAAATGAATGCGCTTCTTCTTGGCATTAACATCGACCTGTAAGGCTGAGTTCATAGTTTAGTTATTTGGTCAGTTTTTTCCACGTGACTGCCCAAATAAGTGAAGTGTGCAGTAATTCTAAGATTGACGCCTGTCATCTGCATGTCATACAGACTCACAGTATTATTTCACTACCCAAGCAGACTCCCTATGCGTTACTGCAAAGCACAGTGTTCTATACCACTATAAAGGCTCTCTGCAGCAAGGAAATAGCCGTTTTTTAACGTAATTCACAGCAAATATATTCAGATCGAACCAAATTTTTCCCAAAAAAATTGGCGCACTGGCGAATAACATTTTTGAAAAAAGTGTTTTACCTGTGAAATGGCCATGTTGACTGGTTGGATCTGGGCTTGGGACATTGTATGTTGAGTTTAGTTTCAATGTCTGTTGGTACTGCAAAGACCATTGTATGATATTGTGTCCTGAGGCCACTGAATCTTGAGGGATTACTGTATATGTCCCAGATTAGTAACATTTTTCTACCCCAGGGAAACCAGATATGATAATCCACACCCCCTTAGTGATATACCACCCCTTTCAGCTGAATTCCATAAAAGGCCAGAAGGAAATGTCTAATATTCATATAATATTATTTGATTCAAGAAGATGCAGAACATTTTCCACAGTGGGGCAGATATTTTAAGATCACTTTATGATACGTCAGAATATCGTACCTGCAAAATTTATATTTTTTACCAAATCTATCATTTGGATTGTTAAATGTGTCCAAATCTCTGATATTGTTTTAGAAAGTAGTGAATGGAAGACACACAATGTGTCATAAACAGGCATGGACTGGCCCACAGGGGTACAGGTGAATCCCCACGGTGGGCCACGGAGCAAGGTTGGCCCCTAGTCTCCCTAGTCTCCCTAGTCTGCACAAGTGGCACATAACACAGTAGACTTACTGCACTACCTACATATATTCAATGTACAGCACCTCAACCAGCCTATTTTCATATAAAAAACATGATAGATTATCAAAGAAACTCCCCAGTTAATTATTATAGACACGATCAGAGCTGAGTTAACTTCTAGGTATAGAGGAAAGCTGCCAGTGTCCTCTTTTCGCCAAGACCTACCTTCTCAAAGTTGCTGCAGAGATCCCCATATTCAATCATCTGGTAGCATCTTGCTGCTCTGGGAGCAGGTAATATTTTAATGCATTCATACAGTGGGCCCCCAAAATAAATTTTGCTAGTGGGCCCTAGGCACCCTAGTCCGACACTGGTCATAAAAATCCTTATTTGCACCACAATGCATCACAGGGATTTACATTATCAGAATGTTACTCCTCTTTGTATACCACTTTGGAGCTGGTAAAGGTTTTGTCAAAACATGTGCCAACAACTGTCAAAAATGGTGTCTAAGCAAGATGCAATATAGGTCTAGACCAAAATCTGGTGCAAAAGTTGCTTAAAAAACTCTTTACTTTATCATCTTATTGTACATTTAGCATTGCTTTAATATTATCTATAAAGCGGATGGAATTAATCCCCTTGTGAACATTTTTCCACTATCCCCATGGCCTTTCTGTTTCTTCTTTTTTGGGGGGCCTCTGTTATGCCAAGTGTTGTGTCCAATGAATCTGACTACCTGGCCTCTGTTATGCCTGCGCTTCACAGTGCAGATGGACAATGACCCAAAGCATACTGCAAAAGCAACCAAATTGCTTTTTAAGGGAATGAAGTGGAATGTTATGCAATGGCCAAGTCAATCACCTGACCTGAATACGAGTGAGCATGCATTTCACTTGCTGAAGAGAAAACTGAAGGGAAAATGCCCCAAGAACAGGCAGGAACTGAAGACAGTTGCAGTAGAGGCCTGGCAGAGCATCACCAGGGATGAAACCCAGCGTCTGGTGATGTCTATGCGTTCCAGACTTCAGGCTGTAATTGACTGCAAAGGATTTGCAACCAAGTATTAAAAAGTGAAAGTTTGATTTATGATTATTATTACTTTTGGTCCCTTAACAAGTGTGAGGCACATATGCAAACTGTTGGAATTCCTACACCGTTCACCTGATTTGGATGTAAATACCCTCAAATTAAATCTGACAGTCTGCAGTTAAAGCACATCTTGCTCGCTTCATTTCAAATCTATTGTGGTGGTGTATAGAGCCAACAATATTAGAATTGTGTTGATGTCCCAATAATTATGGACCTGACTGTACGTGTCTTTCACCAGATGGTTGGGGGCTGCACAGAATGGTATCAAGGGCCACATGTGGCCCCCGGGCTGCAGATTGTGCACCCCTGGCTTAGACAAAGAAATAAATGCCTTTAGAGTTTAAGTTGGTCAGAATTGAGGGAAAGCTGAATGGAGCAACTTACAGGGATATTCTGAAGGAAAACCTGATCCAATGTGCTCTGGACCTGAGACTGAGACAAAGGTTTACCTTTCAACAAGACAAGGACACAGCCAAGGCAACACAATAGTGGCTTAGGGACAAACGTATGATTGTCCTTGAGTGGCCCAGCTAGAGCCCTGACTTGAACCCAATCAAATATCTTTGGGAGGCCTGAAAATGGCTGTTCACTGATGGTTCCCATCCAACCTGACAGAGCTTGAAAGGATCTGCAGAGACGAATGGCAGGCAAGAAATCCCCAAATCCAAGAGTGCAAACCATGTGGAATCATACCAAAGACTGAGGCTGTAATAGCTGCCAAAGGTGCTTCAACTAAGTACTGAGTATAGGGTCTGAATACTTATGCCAATGTAAGATATTAGTTTCTCCTCTCGATAAATTAGCAAAGATTTCAAACATTCACTTTTCGTTTTCTTATCATTGGGTATTGAGTGCAGAATGGTGGGGGGAAATTAGATTATTTTTTATTTTTGCACAAGGCCGCAACATAACAAAATGCGATAAAATAAATAATCCTAATTTTGATAATGTTTCTGGGTCCTGTAGTCCACCCATTCCATTACTTTAATTGCCTGCCTTTTAACCTTTAAAATCTCTATTATGTCTTCCTTGTGCACTGGTGCCCAAAATTATGCACAGTACTCCAAGTGCGGCGTCAATACTGATTTGTAAGTGATATAACTATATTTTTGTGATGTGCATTTATGCAGTGTTGATGCACCCCATTATCCTATCAGCCTTGGTAGCAGCTGGCTGACATTGGTTGCTTTTAATCACAAATTTTATGTATAGAGACCTCAGAAGTCCTGATCAGTCACTGGTGTCACTTAACTAACAAATGTGTCACTGAGCACCTTCACCAGTGTAACACGTAACCTTTAATAATATTCATTAAAACACCCCAATATTTGTGAATCAAGATTATTGTGGCTAGGGAAGAAGAGGCTTTCATACTACAAAAAGGAGAAATAACCTTCCCTAATCACTGCCACTACAAAATATATGGCCTAGATATAAAACAGACTGGCCGTGATCCTTTGTCAAGAACATCCTAAAGGCCCTAGATAGCCCTGACAAGGGATAGATACCACCACCAAGTAAGTCTTAGTAAAATATGTGTCAATGGTCGTAATGGTTCATCCAAAAAATCATATTTTTCATTATAGGTAATAATACCCCATATATGGAATCCACATCTAAAAAGATGAGCAAGCTCAAAAAAGGTTAACTTATCCAAAAAGAGAAAAAAAATAGATACATTGGTCTAGAGTAATACCATACGTCCCAAACAATAACACATGTCCCAATGCATTTCCCTGCACCATCTCAGGTGTCAGTTCCTCAGGGGACTAAACAGTGAATAATACCCACACAATGGTTAGTTATATAATATTGCCAACAGACAAAAACACAAGATGTGTGATAAAATATAAACAGCTTGCCAAAACATTTCTAGTGCCCAGCAACTGTGATCAATAGCAGGCCAAAGATAAATGATAACCATCACAGATGAACCTGTTATATAGCGGGCTTATTCATGGGTGAAGGCTTATCAATCATTTTGTCCTGCTACAGACAGGGCTTAGCATGGAGGCTCCTGCTCTATCCACTTATCTTACAGCTTGTTACAGACATTAAGGAGATGGAGGAGGCACCCATATTACCTCTTGGGACATAGAGAAAATATTTATTTTGATTTTTGATCACGTTTAATTGCAATATGACAGAAAATGGACCCAAAGGAAAGGAGGAGACAATGGGAAGAAGTGTTGAGAATTTATTTTGTACATTTCTTATGTTTAGTGTTCCTTTAAGACCAACGTATTTGGAGGAATGTGGCCCATTTCAACACATGTCCCCCTACAACAACATATCTACACCTGATTTTCACCAATGAAACCAGTTTTCTAGTGTATTTATAAACTTGGAAGGAAAATAGATTCAGGTGAACATCCTAAATGAGCAGACCATACATAATGTGCTGAATCTATTTTAACCCCCACATGATTGGGGGTTGGACGAACTTATACTATTTATATATGAGCCTTTCGGAACAGAGGGTTAGTCATGAGTAAGAACTTCATTGTTAGAAACGTGTAGACTGTTACGGAGGTTTCAGAGGATTTGTTTTTGTTACCACTGTAATATTTATTGCTGGAATAAAAGAAAAATTGCACTCAAGAAACACAATGGTGCTGTAGATTTTCCTTCCAAGTTCACAACTGTCAAGGTCTTACCTAATTCCGTGCACCAAAGAAAATTAAATAGAGACTGCAGGTGAGCTGGATTTTTACCTATACACGCATTCTAGTGTATTTAGCTTGATGAATATGCTCCATTTTTTCTAGATAAGTGAAAATGTAAGTCTCTTCCCCACTTAATTAAGATGCAAATTGTCATGATTGTCAGTGATTCTCAAAACCTGTTATATAAACTCTAAGATGTCTATGCATGAGTTGTTCAGACAGTTGTTGTAATAAAGTACTAATGAAGCTTGTGCAAGCTTTGAAAAAAATGCAAAAAAAAAAATGGTCTAGATGTTTTGTACACAAATGTGAGATTGTAAACCAAGTGGGAACTAAAATTAACTTCTACAGTTCAGTGTTTGGATACATCATTGTAGAAAAGTGATGAACTGCTCTCTAAGTATATAGTGAGGAAAATCACACGAAATCCATAACCTGTCATTCCCTATTTTTATCTTGAAACATAGTGTTTACTTTATTTTCATGTATGCTCTAAAAATAAAATGAAGGTTGTAAATTCCATTTCACCTACTTCTGAAACTACCAAGAACTAAAATATAAAAATGAAACACAAAAAAATTTGATTATGGGCTATTAGAAGTATGCTATTAATGTCATAGTCAAAAAAGAGATAATATATTTTAGAGTTTCAACAATATTGCTTTTATACCAACTTGATTTTCCCTAGATTCAATCAAATGTTATTTCATTTTGCTGAAACTGGTGGGTTGGACCAACAATTATCTAATGTCTTTGTAAAAAAAAGTAGCCCAAGATTTCCATATGTGTGGCCAAAAACAAGCATTGAATCAAGCCCATGCTATTCAATCAATTCTATTCATTGCTTGCCATTTTTAGTGGGATAAGGGACAGTTGAGAAGTTGTCTAAGGATATGGCCCATGGTCAGATTTCCAAAAACTGTTTTGAATCCAAAACCAGCAGTGGCACAAAAAAAGGACAAAATATAAAATTCCCTCCTGGTTTTGGCTTCCAAAAACATTGCTGTGTCTGTCTATACAATGAAGAGGGAGAGGAGCATGCAGACCTAACTACAAAAACGTGGGAATTTTTGCGGGAGGCGGTCACGACAGGGGAAAATTATATGAATGTCAGAGGAAAAATTAATAAATCAGAGACCAAGAAAGGTGGCAGATTATTAAACTATATGTCCACACACATCAAGGAACTCCTTTTCCTCAAATGTTTAGTCTATTGGTTATATAATGCTTGTAATAAAATAAACTCTTTTTTTAAGAACAAACTTCAATAAAATAATTGCATTTGAAATTGGTTCTAGTATCTGAGCACAATATTTGATTATTTATTGTCAAATGGACAGCTTTGTATTTTTTTTAACTTAAATACATGTATTTTTGGCTAATTTATGATCGACCCAGGGTCAGTTTCTAGATCCTTTCTTCTCCTGAACAAAGTTGATTCATGGCTAAATTAAATGGCTTTTCTGATAAATTTTCATGGTTAAGCGAACCCGAACTGCAAAGTTCAGGTTCGTACCAAACTTTGTGAGTTCGGGTACCCGGACCCGAACCCAGACTTTTTCACTGAAGTTCGGGTCCGGGGTTCGGGTGATTTTATTATTTTCTGTTGATCGCGCAGCCGGTATCTTCTTCTTTCTTCAGGACCTACAAAAGGACCTGCGATGACGTTACCGTGCTCACCACGTGGTGAGCATGGTGACGTCATCTCAGGTCCTGCTGAATGAAGATAGAAGATCCTTCTATCTTCATTCAGCAGAACCTGTGATGTCATCACCGCGCTCACCACATGGCGAGCATGGTGACGTCATCGCCGTTTCTTTTCCAGGCCCTGAAGAAAGAAGAGGATACCGGCTGTGCAATCAAGTGGATGAGGTGAGTTTTTTAAAATTATTTTTAACCTATCAATGGTCATTTTATTTAGAATTTTATCTTAAGAATGCTATTATTTTTGGTTATAACCATGTTATAACGGAAAATAATACAGTGAAGTTTGGGTCCCCATTGACTTTAATGGGGTCCAGGTTCAGTGTTCCGGTCCAGTTCGGGTCCTAAACCCGAACTTTGATCTGAAATTGGTCTAAACCTGGCCAACCCAAACTTCACCTTGTTCGCTCATCCCTATTGATGACCTATCCTCAGGATAGGTGATTAATATCAGATCGGCAACCCTGCCATTCAGCTGTTTGAAGAGAAGGCCATGCACCGTGCCAGTGCAACCTTCTCTTCATTGTTTACCTGATCAACACTGCAGTGGTGAGCATGTGTTATTACAATACAGCTCGTTCCAATATAAGTGTATAGGAAAGAGCTATACCATTGAAGTGAATAGAATGGCTTCTTCTAATTACACCTTCTCACCGCTGCTATTTCGACAGCGAGGAGGAAAACAATGAAGGGAAGGTTACGCTGGCATGGCAAGTGGCCTTCTTATCAACCAGCTGATCAGGGAGGGTGATCTGGATCTGATATTGATGATGAAGGCTGTAGCTAAAGGCTTGTGGGCCCTGGTGCAAAAGCTCACCTTAGCGGCCCCCCCCCCCCCCCTTCGTCAGTGTTTTGTGGCCAGGGGCAGGGGAACATATAGCCCTCGTCTTGCCTGAGGCAAAAATTCGAACAGCAACCCTCATGTCAAATTCTTAACCTAATCCCTATAAAACTGGTATCTTCTTATGCAGCACAAGGATCTTTGGGCACCCTCAGGCTCCTGGGCCCAGTAGAGACTGCTACCTCTGCACCCCCTATAGCTACGCCCCTATTGATGACCTATCCTGTGGATAGGTCATCAATAAAAATATCTTCAAAACCCTCTTTAAAGTTAACTTTGACTTGGTCATATATAAGCTTAGAAGATTGTTCAACAATGGAAATAGTTCTCTGATGAATTTAATTGAAAATAGAATTTTCTAGCTTTCTATGTACTGGGCAAAATTTTTAATAAAACTTTCTTGTAGAAATGTTTTTTTAACCAAAAATACACGTATTTGAAGTGAAACTGTCATAATGATATATCAAAGGTTTCTTAATGAAGATCCAGACTCTGAGACCTCACTGCTAAAATGATGATGCAGAAGAGCTCAGCAGAGCAATTTTTCTTCTAACTATTTCAAGATGGGTTCATAAAAAGTCTCAAGAGCCGGACTACAGTGTTCAAATTTTTTGACACTTCAAAAGTTTTGGGAAATCACAGTTAACCCATAGCCACAGATTTATCATAAGGATACCAACTTTGTGGCCTGAAAAAGTCCCAAATGCATATCTGTGATTTTTTCAACACCATTTGTGCAAGTAGCGATTCTTCAACTGGACTCACCATGTTACCGTGACGATGGTGTGGAAGTGGTGGGGGCAGTGTCCATGTCACACTGATATATTCTAGGCTAGTTTTCTGGAGTAGAAGAAGAGGGGTTGGAATGGATTTCAGTTACGGTGCACTGACTGCCGGATGCTACTCCAAATTCATGACAAGGTATCATAGCCGGGCTATGACAAATCTCCCCTTTATCTTTTAACTAGATTACAATTTAAACTCCTAAATAATTAATGTTTGGAAGACATAATATTGTATAGATTTCCTAAGTCCTTTATAATATTGATTGCCAATCTTTAGAAAGGATGAGCGTAAGTTTCAATCATGGTTTTATTTGATCACTTAAGTATATGGATAAGAGATATAAAGGTTTAAAGACCTGAGATGTTCTCATATTCTAACATGCATTAGCAATGATTAAATTTTGGGTCAGTTTCACCTGGGAAAGTGTATTATATAATCTTTCCTTGCTGCTCGGCAGCTAAGCTTTTCTCTGCTTTCAGTTCCTGGTAGTATTTGGTTTACCGTTAAAATGCCCATTTAAGTAGCAATATTCTTCTTGAAATGTCAGGAAGCAAGAGAAAGCACCTTGCTTTAATGTTGTATTATTGTTACATTAGTAATTACATCATGTAGCTTTTAAATGGGATTTGATTAGAACCTTATATTTCACAATGACTGATGATACAGACTACATTGATGAGAGATTCAATTAAGCTGTGACCTCAGTCCGTTTTCTCAGAATAATGTGGGCTTGGGGCATTAATGAGACATTTTAAACCACCTGCTCCACTGGTTTAAAATTCGATTTCGGAAAGGGGGGATAAGAGCATGAGTATGCTTGACCATAGTTTAAAAGCATGCTTTTTGAAAGTTGCTTGGTTGTGACCTCATTGCCGTCTATCTGAATTACAAGCAAGTGACCCATACAATAAAATAAAAAGTGGCGTTCGTGAAGCCGTGTACTGTGAGGAGTTGACGGGCAATAGTTTCAGTGCTGATAATTATTTTAATTTACAGTTCATAGATCAAGTCTTTTATAATCCTGCCTTACATTTATATTCCATTTCACTGGGTAATATTTCATAAATCACTATAGTTGTCTAAGCTTAACAACATTCTGTAAAAGGGATCTCAACTCCTAGATTTCTTTCTGAGATTCAAATACAAGTTGGAGAAGATTAAAAGGGTACCGTAAAATCCTTTGAGCACCTTATAGATACAATCTATATTAAAAAGTTGAGACATTTTATGTTTTCTTGGCTTGAACTGATTTCAAGTCAGTGTCTATGGTAATCTACACTCACCTAAAGAATTATTAGGCACACCATACTAATCCGGTGTTGGAGCCCCTTTTGCCTTCAGAACTGCCTTAATTCTACATGGCATTGATTCAACAAGGTGCTGAAAGCATTCTTTAGAAATGTTGGCCCATATGGATAGGATAGCATCTTGAAGTTGATGGAGATTTGAGGGATGCACATCCAGGGCACGAAGCTCCCGTTCCACCACATCCCAAAGATGCTCTATTGGGTTGAGATCTGGTGACTGTGGGGGCCATTTTAGTACAGTGAACTCATTGTCATGTTCAAGAAACCAATTTGAAATGATTGGAGCTTTGTGACATGGTGCATTATCCTGCTGGAAGTAGCAATCAGAGGATGGGTACATGGTGGTCATGAAGGGATGGACATGGTCAGAAACAATGCTCAGGTATCCTGTAGCATTTAAACGATGGCCAATTGGCACTAAGGGGCCTAAAGTGTGCCAGAAAACATCCCCCACACCATTACACCACCACTACCAGCCGGCACATTGGTAACAAGGCATGATGGATACATGTTCTCATTCTGTTTACGCCAAATTCGGACAGAAATCGAGACTCATCAGACCAGGCAACATTTTTCCAGCCTTCAACAGTCCAATTTTGGTGAGCTCGTGCAAATTGTAGCCACTTTTTCCTATTTGTAATAGAGATGAGTGGTACCCGGTGGGGTCTTCTGCTGTTGCAGCCCATCTGCCTCAAGGTTGTGCGTGCTTCAAAAATGCTTTGCTGCATACCTCGGTTGTAACGAGTGGTTATTTCAGTCAACGTTGCTCTTCTACCAGCTTGAATCAGCCGGCCCATTCTCCTCTGACCTCTAGCATCCACAAGGCATTTTCACCCACAGGACTGCCGCATACTAGATGTTTTTCCCTTTTCACACCATTCTTTGTAAACCCTAGAAATGGTTGTGCGTGGAAATCCCAGTAACTGAGAAGATTGTGAAATACTCAGACCGGCCCGTCTGGCACCAACAACCATGCCACGCTCAAAATTGCTTAAATCACCTTTCTTTCCCATTCTGACATTCAGTTTGGAGTTCAGGAGATTGTCTTGACCAGGACCACACCCCTAAATGCATTGAAGCAACTGCCATGTGATTGGTTGACTAGATAATTGCATTAATGAGAAATAGAACAGGTGTTCCTAATAATTCTTTAGGTGAGTGTATAGCTGCATTTATATGGTAGTTCTGCCGGGGATCGTTGTAAACTGTCAGCAAGCGGTGTAAAAACTAAAGTGTTTACTGCTGTCTCAGTTGCGACTGGGCTCAGAAGGGGTAATTACTACTATGTTGAGGTAAAAAAAGAGACTTTATTAGTGTCCTGGTCGGCACAAAGGGGCATTACTGCAGTGCAAGGGGCATTATTACTGTGTGGGGCTCAAAGAGGGCACAATTACTGTTTGGGGGCCATGAGAAGATCATTTTTGTTATTATGGGGGGATTTTTACTACAATGCAATGCAAAGTTCAGACCCTTTACCTTTTCTAACATTTTATTATGTTGAAGGATTGTGCTAAAACAAAAAAAAAAAAAAAAATTTCCTATCAATCTGCATTCAATACCTCTGTAATCAAAAAGTGAAACAGATTTTTAAACCGGTGACCAAGAAACCAATTGTCACTCTGAGTCCCAAAAATGTTGCATGTGGATGGGAAAAAACTTCCAGAAGTCAACCATTACTGCAGCACTCTACCAATCTGGATTTGATGGCACAGTGTCCAGAAAGAAACATTTCCCCAGTAAAATACACATGAAAGCCCATCTGGAGTGTGCAAAAAGGCACTTCATTACCTCATTACCATCATCATTCTGAGTAACAAGATACTCTGTTCTGATGAAAACAAGATTGAACATTTTGGCCTCTATTCTAAGTGTCATAATTAGAGGAAACCAGGCTATGTTCATCAGCTGACCAATAACATTCTTGCATTGAAGCATGGCAACATTATCTTGTGGTGGTATTTTTAAGGAGGTTTTAAGATGGTAGGACAAGGAGACTTAATGAAAACCTGATCAAGCGTGCTCTGGACCTTAGACTGGGCTGAAGGTTCACCTTCCAACAAGACAATGATCCTATACACACAGTAAAGACAGAAGATTGGCTTAAGAAAATCCCCAAATCCAGGTCTGCAAACCTTTTAGCATCACCTGCAAGAAGACATAAGGCTATAATTAGAGATGAGCAAATTTGAAAAAAAAAACATTGGTCGGTGCGCCGAATTTTTTGGGGAAAAATTTGATTCGATCCGAATATATTCTCGACGAATTAATAATAGTGGTAGTAAAATAATAGTGTAAGTCCGTATGACATTCAGATGACAGGCGTCACTCTTAGAATCACTTCATGCTTCACTTATTTGGGCGGTCACGGGGCAAAAACTGACCAAATAACTCAAGTATCAAGTCAACCTTACAGGTAGATGTTACCATCAAGAAGAAGTGCACTCTGTTTACACCATCATTAGCTGATTCCACATAGATGTCTACAGAACCTGTTCTATTAAAACGCTTATACAAGTAGAACCCCCTTGACAGAGTGGAAAGTGTGTAAGTGTGTGTTGACATCACAGATTATTTTAGCCTTTTCTAAACCATCAGAACAATAACCCACAAAAAAGGGATCCTGTCTGTGGAGCATACGCCTTCACTCGGTCAGCATTTGCTCAATAATCCATCAGTATTGCTAAAGGCAAAAAAAAAAAAAAAGATCACACGTGAATGGAATATTTGCATGTCTTCTGTGTTTTCTACCCACTGCTGCTTTTGGCTACCAAATCATAAGTCATTTCTGATGAGACCATACAGGCCGTAAAACCGCTACACAGACAGGATCCGCTGTGCATCTCATTTTCCCTTCCTTCTGACAGATCCGAAGAAGTGTCAAATAAATGATGGTGTCAGCCAGGCCGAAAGCCACAATAGTGGACCAGTCATGAAGTGGGGAGGTTGGGAACCGCATGAGAAGTCCACAGAGTGGACCTATGACATAGTGGTGAGGTGAAATCAGTATGAGGAGACCACAGAGTGGTCCAATAACAGGGTCTGGAGGTGGAAGCAGTATGAGGAGGCACAATTACAATTACGAGTGGCACAATTACAATGAGGTGGCGGCAGCATGAGTAGGCCACAGAGTGGAACAATGAGAGAGTGTGGAGGTGTTAGCAGCATGAGTAGGCCACAGAGTGGAACAATGAGAGAGTGTGGAGGTGGCAGCAGCATGAGTAAGCCAGAGAGTAGCACAATGACAGAGTGTTAAGGTGATAGAAGCATGAGTGGGCCACAGAGTGGCACCATGACAGAGTGTTGAGGTGGCAGCAGCATGAGTAGGCTAGAGAGTGGCACAATAACAGAGTCAGTAAGTGGCGGCAGTATGAGAAGGACACCAAGTGGCACAATGACTAAAACTGCAGGTGGTGGCATCATAAGGAGACCACAGAGCGGCACAATGACAGAGTCTCGAGGTGGTGGCAGCATCAGGAGGCCACAGAGTGGCAAGGTGACATATTGTGAAGGTGGGTGGCAATACCAGTACCCGCTGAAGATAGTGGGTGAAGTCTGATGCATCAGGCATTGGTGTGTGAAAATCCTGGCTGATCCACGTCTGATTCATTTTGAAGCAGTGTCTGACTATGTGCTATATCTGGGCACTTTAAACTCTTGCTGAATGTCCTATGAAATGTATTGTGGTATCATGCTGTACCTTTATATTATGCTTTACCTGTCACCTTTATTCGCTCCTAGGTGGTGCTGGCACCATTCATATATATAGCTGGGGGGGGGAGTTGTAAAGTTAGTGTGTCTGATGATATTGAAGAGATGAGGAAGTTAATGGAGGAGTTGGAAATCTGTATCTCCACCGAAATAATTAAAAAAAGATTTTACCGCAAAGAAGTGTGGCGCGTAATGCCGAATATAGGTTTTTTTCTCCACCAAAATAATTCAAACAAGATTTTAACGCATTTAAGTGCAGCGCTTAAGACTGAATACAAGTTTTTTCTCCACTGAAATAAGTCAAAAAAGATTTTATTGCATATAAGTGCAGCGCGTAATGCCGAATACAAGTTTTTTTCTCCACCAAAATAATTCTAACAAGATTTTAACGCATATAAGTGCAGTGCTTAATACTAAATACAAGTTTTTTCTCCACTTAAATAATTCAAAAAAGATTTTACCGCATATAAGTGCAGCGCGTAATGCCGAATACAAGTATTTTTCTCCACCAAAATAATTCAAACAAGATTTTAACGCATATAAGTGCAGTGCTTAATGCTGAATACAAGTTTTTTCTCCACTGAAATAACTCAAAAAAGATTTTACCGCATATAAGTGCAGTGCTTAAAGCTGAATACAAGTTTTTTCTCCACTGAAATAATTAAAAAAAGATTTTACCGCATATACTGTAAGTGCAGCGCTTAATGCTGAATACAAGTTTTTTCCCACCGAAACAATTAAAAAAAGATTTTACTGCATATAAATGCAGCATTGAACGCCAAATATTTTTTTTCTTTTTCTATGTATATATGCCACTAAAGGCTTTTCAACAGAGGGTTATAGGCTGTCAGTTTCAAAAAAACAACGGCGCCTTAGGCGGAGTGATCTGAAGTGAACGGGACGTAGCATAGGAAGTTGGTCCGCGCTGAAAGAGCGAGATGCCGTCCATACCGCAAAAAGGACTTTCCCACATATAACTGCAGCGCTGAATGCTAAAAGTATCTTGATTTTTGTACAGAAATACGCCACTAAAGGCTTTACCGCATATAACTGCAACAGTGAACGCTGAATACATTTTTATTTTTCTACTGATATACGTCACTAAAGGTTTTTCAAGATATAAGTGCAGCAGCAAATGGCAAATGTATTTCTTTTTCTACTGCTATACGTGAATAAAGGTTTTTCAAGATATAAATGTAGCAGCGAATGTATATTTCTTTTTCTACTGATATACGTCACTAAAGGTTTTTCTACATATGTGTGCCAGCGATTGGCGAATGTATATTTCTTTTTCTACTGCAATACGCCAGTAAAGGCTTAACCAGATATAACTGCAACAGTGAACCGAGAATATATTTTTCTTTTAGTACTGACATACACCCCTATACACTTTCACCGGAAATAAATGCAGAAGTGACCTTAGAATATATATTTCTTGTTGAACTGAAATAGGTCACTACACACTTTCACCAGAAATAGCTGCTACAGTGCAATGCATATATATATATTTCTTTTTTTACTGTAATAGGCCCCTTGACCCTTTCTCCAGAAATAACTGCAGAAGTGACCCGAGAATATATATTTCTTGTTAGACAGAAAAATGCCACTATATGCCTTAACCAGAAAACAATTAAAGAGTGCAATGCGTATATATTTTTCTTTTTTGAATAAAATACGCCCCTATATGGTTTTAACAGAAGTTACTGCAACACTGCAGTGAGTATATATATATATATATATATTTTTGTTTTACTGTAATAGGCTCCTATTCCCTTTCACTAGAAATAACTGCACAAGTGACCTGAGAATATATATTTATTGTTGGGCGGAAAAAGGCCACTATATGCTTTAACCAGGAAACAATTAAGGACTGAAGTGCGTATACATTTTTCTTTTTTGAATCAAATACACCCCTATACGGTTTCAACAGAAATCACTGCAACACTGCAGTGCGTATATATATTTTTCCTTGTTTACTGTAATAGCCCCTTATACCCTTTCACCAGAAATAACTGCACAAGTGACCCGACAATATATATTTCTTGTTGGACGGAAAAAGGTCACTATACGCTTTAACTAGAAAAAAATGTAAGAGTGAAGTGCTTATATATTTTTCTTGTAGTACTGAAATACGACTCTATACCCTTTCACCAGAAATGACTGCAAATGTACAGTGCGTTTATATTTTTTGTGTATTACTGAAATACTGTCCTATACTCTTTCACCAGAAATGACTGCACATTTTTTTAGCGTAAATAACAACAAAAGTGACCTGCGTATATATTTATCTTTTTTCCATAGCTAAAAGCCACTACAGGCTTTTAAACATAGCACTTGCAGCCCAATAACTAATTGCTGGAATGACAGAGCTGTATTATGAGACTATCTGGATCCTCAAGTAATGTTTCCCTGCACTTGTAAATCACTTTTTTTCACAATGAGGATTTTCTATGACTCTCTCTAGCATCTGCACACGTCTCTCCCTGCCTGTGAAATGATTCCTCTCACTATCCTTTCCCTTCACTAGTAAATCGCTTTTTTCCTTTTTTTTTTTTTTAACAATCAGTTTTTCTTTCTCTCTCCCTAAGATGACTGCCGTATTTATAAAGCTGTGACATCACCGGTCTGGCTGGTTGCTGATTGGCTGTATGCATAGCATTATGGGTCCTCCCGCCTTCCCAGAGTTCCTTGCCCCATGTCATCACACGTGTAGCCACCATTTTAGCTGCCATTGTAGCCACCATGTTAGGAAAAATTACGATTCGTTACCACACAAAGCACGAGGAAATTCTCATTCGTCACGAATTAAATTTTTCCTGAAATTCTAAACGAATTCCACTTCGTCAGTTTCTATTCGCTCATCTCTAGCTATGATCCTTGCCAACAGTGCTTCAAATAAGTCCTGTGTAAAAGATCTAAATAATTAGGTCAATGCAATATTTACTTTCTCCTTAACAACAAATTAGCAAGGATTTCAAACATTCTGTGTTCACTTTGTCATTATGAGGTATTGAGTGCCGATTGATGGTATTTTTTTATTTTTGTTTTAGCACATTGCTACAACATATCATAATGTGAAAACAGTAAAAGGGTCTGAAGACTTTCCAAATGCATTGTATGTGAGATACTAAAGGTGGCATTATTACTTCGTACAGCACAAAGAGAGCACTATTACTATGTGGTTCATTACCGTTTGGGGCACAATCTAGCCTGACCTATTGTGTTCAGGGGTAAGGTCTGTATGATACTATGTTTTGTGGGTAACTATTATTTCATAAGCACTGTTCCAGAGATTGATGTTAAACCACTGTGTCAACCAACCAGTTTGACTTTAGACTAAACCTAAGGGTGTTATCCTGGCAGTCCCCTAGTATTTACCTGTTAACCCCTGTACAGGGATCTGGAATTCACTGCATTGTAGTCACCAGGCTCCTACCTCTTGGAGTAGTCTTGTAGATTGTTAGCTCTCGAAGCCAGGGTCTTTTTCCCCTTTAAGACCGCAGAGTGCACCTGTTTTGTCATTTGTTATTGCTATATTGTTATATTATTTATTACATCCACACAGTTGCCATCTTGTGTAGGATGTCTATTGTGGTACTTAAGGTCCGCTGCTGGCATCCTCCATCGTATGCATTTTTGCTGGGGATCGCCATTAGCAATGGGCCACAAGTGCAGGATCTGCTCCTCTGTATATATATGCACAACTGCATTTTTGGGTTGAGCACAACCTGCTTCATGCCACCTTTCAGTTGTTTTGTACATGTAATTTTTTGGAGGTATATAAACTCCTATGTAGATGTAGCCTATTTTTCATCCACAGGCTACATTTAGGTGCACCTGTGAAGCCTGGACCATATCAGCGAGTCTTGGGTGGGGCTCACAGACCTCTCCCTCCTCCCATTGCAGGCATGGTTACATGCTGCAGGTAACTCAGGAGTTTGCTGCAAGTCGGCCTATACATTCATGTAATTTTGGCCACTGGCCCCTGGTATTGCCCATACGGAACAGGTAGGTGAGTGTTAGGTCCCGAACTACTTGAGAAACCTTGGCGTGGTGCTCGGGCTCAGACATGTCCTCCACAGCAGGACATGTTGACTAATCTCTCAATTTTAACATCAGTTTGAGGGCTTAGTAAGACTGCAGAGTGCACCTGTTTTGTCATTTGTTATTGCTATATTGATATATTATTTATTACATCCACACAGTTGCCATCTTGTGTAGGATGTCTATTGTGGTACTTGTGGTCCGCTGCAGGCATCCTCCATCGTATGCAGTTTTGCCGGAGATCGCCATTAGCAACGGGCCACAAGTGCAGGATCTGCTGCCCTGTATATATATGCACAACTGCATTTTTGGGTTGAGCACATCCTGCTTCATGCCAGCTTGTTTTGTATATATCCTTTTCCCCTTAAGTTAAGAGTTTCATGTTTATTGTATTTGTATTCTTTATATTATGTATACCACACCTCTATAACACCTCCTCCCACACGATTGCTGCCATTTCGCTGTAAACTAAGCAGAGCGAGAGACATGGCAAGCACTAAGGATAGTGTGTTAGAAAGCTTTAAATTGTACAATTCACAAATTAGAGTGATACGACTTTCTCATTCTACTGTTTGTGGCGTTGTCTACATTGATATCTAACCAATTCTGTTAGCCAACAGGTCGACAGGACTATTTTTTCTGTCATGTATAACAGAAACAAACTGAACCGTTATGTGCCCCCATAGACATGTATTAGGACGGAGCAAAACAGAATGCCTCTTAAAAGCTTCCGCTTTGCATTCTGTCCTAGAATTCCGTTATATTCCGTTATAACTCTGTAAGAAGACATGAGGCTTTAATCCTTCCCATCAGTGCTTCAACTAGGTCCCGAGTCTGCACTCAATAACTCATAATGACAAAGTGAACACAGAATGTTTGAAATCTTTGCAAACTATAGAATATAGTGCTATATATTAGTTATTTAGAATAATCATAATTTTTTTCCAATTTAATGTGAACAGTCATTGGCCCAAAAGCAACTTAAGCAGGGAGGAATCATGACTTCAGATGGAAAAAAATGACAAATATTCTAAGTAATGAATATATAGCACTATATTCTATAGTGCTATATATTCGTGTTTTAGAATATTCACATTACACGAATATTACATTGCAGTTTTTTCGTATAAGAGATAATAAATTAAATAATGAAAAATATTCAAAATCACTACAGAGTACAATATTCCAGCCTTCTCACATTGGCCCACGAGCAAGAAGCAGGTATGTATGTATATTAGGTAATGGGTTCAGATGAAAAAACAAAAACAAAAAAAAAAAACTGAATATTCATTTTTACGAATATATATCACTATATTTCAAATATTCGCAAATTCTCAAAGTGCCAATATTCAAGTAAAAAATTCGAAATTCAAATATTCGCGCTCAACACTACAAAGGAGGCAATATGGACAATCACAATACATTAGTAAGTACCTTGTGTTAACTTTCTCTACATAATAAATACCATTTGCTGAAATGAGACAACCCCTTTAACTGTCCTGTAATCACTTCTGCAGGACACCTATGTAGAAGTGTGTACACAGTTGTATTCAAAAGATTAAGGTTTTTTGATAAGTGGTAGGGGCCACTATTGAATGCTTCAGTTGAGCATTTAACTACATCTATTTCAGCACAATATTTATTTCACAACTCTTAAATTCCACAAAACTGTCAGTCAGGACTAGACAGTTTTTACTCAGATGTTCTTGCCAAAATTAACCATTCCTTGACTCAACAATAATGAAAACTAATGCAATAAGACATACTAGCTTTAAAAATACAAAAAGCTCCAAAAGTGCACTGCTGGTAGTTGTGCCAGTAAACTTTATAGGCAAAATGGCAGGGACTGCAGGGGTTAAAGGAGCAAGAAGAATAGGAGTGGGCAAATGCAGAAGCGGGACTGATAGATTCAAAGGTGAGGAACGGGTTGCATACAGCCTTATTTAAGGAGTAGCCAGACTTTACAGTAATGCAGTGCACTGTAAGGAGAGTGACTTCCCACCCTCACCACCCCCCTTGTTTTATGCGCTATTTGGTTGGTTCCTTTGGTGGTTTTTGGTTTCCATTGCAGGTGTCACAGCTGGCGCGGGAGTTGGCCCTGAAGGCATTGGAGGGATTCTACATGCTTGCTGTGATACAGCATCATGGAGGGCATGCAGAAAAATCATAAAGGAAATGTATCATCAAAAATTTGTTAAAATCAGATTGTAACACATATTCTTTTTTCTAATCTGTTTTTATTTTCTGATTGCAGATTTTTTTTAAATTCTATTTTCTGATAATATTATGGGGGCAGCCATCTTGCCTGAGCTGTTCTTAACATAATTTAGAAAGCATTAAGAAAATTGTTTTACGGCAGCCCCATGGGCCATAGATGCAATGGTCAGTAGGGGACCTCATTGACTTCTATGGGAGAGTCTTTTAGTCATGCTCTGTAACCTGTGCAGAGGTCATTGTACAAGGAAAATATTGATAAGATCTGACAATCACATATTGTTAATGGTGGATCCTGTCTTATCTGTACACAGAGGTGATATAATTATAGGCAGGATTAGAATGACAGACATATGCAGATAACTGCAGTAAAGTGATCTGTACAGAACAAGAAGTGGTGCCAATTATTAAACATAGTGGCCAGTGCAAAAACTGCAGGGTTTTATCTTTTTTTTATTTAAATATATAGAAAATGAAAAACAACACCATAAAAAATTCTATAAAAATGTTAAACATAAAAAAGTGATTTAAACAGCAGGTCATTTTGACACATTCCCTTTGAACAAGGAAGAGTGACAAAGTATACTTTTAGGGTAGGTTTATTTGTTGACAAAATTATGTACTGTTCAATAAAACCTGTGGCCATCTAATTTTTCTCTAACAAATGGTGTTTGTGTATTTATTTTGGAAGAGCTTATGTCTTAGGAGCAGAAGCGGGTAGTTCCTTGCAGTCTCGGCAGCCATCTTCCTGTTTCTTTGACCACTAGAGTGTAAGTGTTGCACCATATACTGTATATCAAAACACAACTCCATTCATTTCCTAACGTGTGTGGAATATCAAGATCTGCCACCTGTCAGCTGCAATCTGATCCTATTCTGGCTGCTGCTTAGCAAACAGAAGGATTAAACCAACAGTTCATTAGGAAGTCAGAAAGCTGTAAATCCTTTGGTAAGGTAAAAGATATTTACCACTAATCTCTGAAAAGCTGTATACGACGTGTTATAATATAGTAAAAATATCAGGGACTTCAACTCGGGGTCTTCTCTCAAAGATCATAGCTTTTTGATCTCTGGTACATATACGCTAGTAGATAATGCCTGCAGTCCTGTGTAAAAACAAGGAAAATATAGATGAAATTTCAGAATTTCCCTTTTTTGGCCGATTTTCCATTTTAATCCTTTATTCTAGTAACAAAGCAAGCATTAACAGCCAAGAAAACTCAATATTAGAGATGAGCGAACACCTGGATGTTCGGGTTCGAGAGGTTCGGCCGAACTTCCGGAAAATGTCCGGGTTCGTGATCCGAACTCAACCCGAACTTCATCCCGAACCCCATAGAAGTCAATGGGGACCCGAACTTTTGGGCACTAAAAAGCCTGTAAAAGACTCCCGGAAAGGGCTAGAGGGCTGCAAAAGGCAGCAAAATGTAGGTAAATCCCCTGCAAACAAATGTAGACAGGGAAATGAATTAAAATAAAATAAAATAAATAAAAATTAACCAATATCAATTGGAGAGAGGTCCCACAGCAAGGGATCATGCATCATATCATCCACCACTGGAGAAGGCCACTCTCATTTATTTGGGACCAGCACCCAGACAGAGGATACAGGTCCCACAGCAAGGAATCATGCTTCATATCAACCACCACCGGAGAAGGCCACTCTCATGTATTTTGGACCAGCACCCAGACAGAGGATACAGGTCCCACAGCAAGGAATAAGGCGTCATATCAACCACCACCGGAGAAGGCCACTCTCATGTATTTTGGACCAGCACCCAGACAGAGGAGAGAGGCCCCACAACAAGGAATAAGGCGTCATATCAACCACCACCGGAGAAAGCCACTCTCATTTATTTTGGACCAGCACCCAGACAGAGGAGAGAGGTCCCACATCAAGGAATCATGCGTCATACCAACCCCCACCGGAGAAGGCCACTCTCATTTATTTTGGACCAGCACCCAGACAGAGGATACAGGTCCCACAGCAAGGAATCATGCCTCATATCAACCACCAACGGAGAAGGCCACTCTCATTTATTTCGGCCCAGCAACCAGACAGAGGATACAGGTCCCACAGCAAGGAATCATGCGTCATATCAACCACTACCGGAGAAGGCCACTCTCATGTATTTTGGACCAGCACCCAGACAGAGGAGAGAGGTCCCACATCAAGGAATCATGCGTCATATCAACCCCCACCGGAGAAGGCCACTCTCATTTATTTTGGACCAGCACCCAGACAGAGGATACAGGTCCCACAGCAAGGAATCATGAGTCATATCATCCACCACTGGAGAAGGCCACTCTCATGTATTTTGGACCAGCACCCAGACAGAGGAGAGAGGTCCCACAGCAAGGAATACGGCGTCATATCAACCCCCACCGGAGAAGGCCACTCTCATTTATTTTGGACCAGCACCCAGACAGAGGAAACAGGTCCCACAGCAAGAAATCATGCGTCATATCAACCACCAACGGAGAAGGCCACTCTCATTTATTTCAGACCAGCACCCAGACAGAGGATACAGGTCCCACAGCAAGGAATCATGCTTCATATCAACCACCACCGGAGAAGGCCACTCTCATGTATTTTGGACCAGCACCCAGAAAGAGGAGAGAAGTTTTCACAGCAGAGAATCATGCATTTAGATCACCCACCACAGGAGTAGGCCACCATTTAATGGGACACCGGCAACCATGTCAGATGGCACAAACATCAGCTTCACATCACCCAGCACAAGAGAAGGCCACTTTGAGAGACTTTGACCCCTGCACCCAGGCGGAGGAGAGGGGTTTTCACAGCAGAGAATCAGGCATTTAGATCACCCACCACAGGAGTAGGCCACCATTTAATGGGACCCCGGCAACCATGTCAGATGGCACAAACATCAGCTTCACATCACCCAGCACAAGAGAAGGCCACTTTGAGAGACTTTGACCCCTGCACCCAGGCGGAGGAGAGGGGTTTTCACAGCAGAGAATCAGGCATTTAGATCACCCACCACAGGAGTAGGCCACCATTTAATGAGACCCCGGCAACCATGTCAGATGGCACAAACATCAGCTTCACATCACCCAGCACAAGAGAAGGCCACTTTGAGAGACTTTGACCCCTGCACCCAGGCGGAGGAGAGGGGTTTTCACAGCAGAGAATCAGGCATTTAGATCACCCACCACAGGAGTAGGCCACCATTTAATGGGACCCCGGCAACCATGTCAGATGGCACAAACATCAGCTTCACATCACCCAGCACAAGAGAAGGCCACTTTGAGAGACTTTGACCCCTGCAGCCACACGGAGGAGAGAGGTTTTCACAGCAGAGAATCATGCATTTAGATCACCCACCACAGGAGTAGGCCACCATTTAATGGGACCTTGTCATTGGCATTTATATCAGCCAGAACAGGAGAAGGCCGCTTTCAGTGACTTTGGCCCCCTGCACCCACATAAAGGAGACATGTCAGACAGCACAAGTATAACATTCATATCACCCAGCACAGGAGAAGGACACTTTCATGTACTTTGGCCCTGGCACCCAGACAGACTGAAGGTTCATTCAACTCTGGGTTGCACCCCAAGATCCTACTTAATTTCAAAAATTGATTTTTCAATGAAGAAGTGGCCAGGAGTACAAGACAACATGGTTTAAGGCAGTTGTTAAGGACTACTCTGCACAAGGGAGGGTCAGGTCTTGTTGGATCCATGCCTGGTTCATTTTTATAAACGTCAGCTTGTCCACGTTGGCTGCGGACAGGCGGCTGCGTTTGTTAGTAATGACGCCCCCTGCCGTCCTGAATACACGTTCAGATAAAACGCTGGCCGCCGGGCAGGTCAGCACCTCCAAGGCATAACATGCTAATTCTGGCCACGTGGACAATTTGGAAACCCAGAAGTTGAATGGGGCCAAACCATCCGTCAGTACGTGGAGTTGTGTGCAGATGTACTGTTCAACCATGTTAGTGAAATGTTGCCTCCTGCTAACACTTTCCGTATCAGGTGGTGGGGCAGTTAGCTGTGGCGTGGAGACAAAACTTTTCCACATTTCTGCCATGCTAACCCTGCCCTCAGAGGAGCTGGCCGTGACACTGCTGCGTGGGCGACCTCTAGCTCCTCCTCTGCCTTGGCCTTCCACCTGTTCCCCTGTGACAGTTGGGAATGCTCTCAGGAGCGCTGTCTACCAGTGTGCGCTTGTACTCGCGCATCTTCCTATCACGCTCCAGTGCAGGAAGTAAAGTGGGCACATTGTCTTTGTACCGTGGATCCAGTAGGGTGGCCACCCAGTAGTCAGCACACGTTAAAATGTGGGCAACTCTGCTGTCGTTGCGCAGGCACTGCAGCATGTAATCGCTCATGTGTGCCAGGCTCCCCAGAGGTAAGGACAAGCTGTCCTCTGTGGGAGGCGTATCGTCATCATCCTCTGTATCCCCCCAGCCACGCACCAGGGATGTGCCTGCGCTGTGCTGGGTGCCACCCCGCTGTGAACCTGCTTCATCCTCATCCTCCTCCACCTCCTCCTCATCCTCCTCGTCCTCCAGTAGTGGTCCCTGGCTGGCCACATTTGTACCTGCCCTCTGCTGTTGCAAAAACCTCCTTCTGAGCCACTTCTAACAGACTGGCCTGAAAGTGCTAAAACGACCCGTCATCCTCCTCCTCCTCCTCCTGGCCCTGGCCCACCTCCTCTTCCATCATCGCCCTAAGCGTTTTCTCTAGGAGACATAGAATTGGTATCGTCACGCTGATAACAGTGGCATCGCCACTGGCCATGTTGGTGGCGTACTCTGAACAGCGCAACAGGGCACACAGGTCTCGCATGGAGGCCCAATCATTGGTGGTGAAGTGGTGCTGTTCCGCAGTGCGACTGACCCGTGCGTGCTGCAGCTGAAACTCCACTATGGCCTGCTGCTGCTCGCACAGTCTCTCCAGCATGTGCAAGGTGGAGTTCCACCGGGTGGGCACGTCGCATATTAGGCGATGAGCGGGAAGGCCGAAGTTCCGCTGTAGCGCTGACAGGCGAGCAGCAGCAGGATGTGAACGCCGGATGCGCGCACAGACGGCCCGCACTTTATGCAGCAGCTCTGACATGTCTGGGTAGTTGTGAATGAACTTTTGCACCACCAAATTCAGCACATGCGCCAGGCAACTCTCTGGACGGCGGCTGTTCTGCTTTTGCCCCCTGCTCCCTCTTTGGCTTCGCTGTTGTCTCGGTCTAACCACTGCCTCTTCCTCTGAACTATTTAAGTCAGCGGCACGACCTTCAGTCCATGTGGGGTCTAAGACCTCATCGTCCTCTGCATCGTCTTCCACCCAGTCTTCCTCCCTGACCTCCTCCTGTTCAGTCTGCAAACTGCAATAAGACGCGGCAGTGGCCACCTTTGTTTCGTCATCATCAGACACTCGGTCACTCTGCTGTGGTGGTATTCCCATGTCCTTATCATCTGGATACATAAGTGGTTGTGCGTCAGTGCATGGAATGTCTTCCACCGCTGGGGAAGGGATAGGTGGACGCCCCTGGAAAACCGTGGGAGCAGAGTCTTCAAACAGAAGAAGAGACTACTGCATAACTTGAGGCTCAGCCAGTTTCCCTGATATGCATGGGGGTGATGTGACAGACTGATGGGCTTGGTTTTCAGGTGCCACCTGTGCGCTTTCCGCAGAAGACTGGGCGGAAGACAATGTGGTGAACGTGCTGGAAACACTGTCGGCCACCCAATCGACTAATGCCTGTACCTGCTCAGGCCTTACCATCCTCATAACGGCATTGGGCCCCACCAAATATCGCTGTAAATACTGCCGGCTACTTGAGGGAGTTGTTTCACTACTTTGTGCCCCTGAGGCCGAACGGCCACGTCCTCTGCCAGCAACAGAGG
Organism: Bufotes viridis; assembly: GCA_033119425.1. Classification (NCBI taxonomy): domain Eukaryota; kingdom Metazoa; phylum Chordata; class Amphibia; order Anura; family Bufonidae; genus Bufotes; species Bufotes viridis. The sequence goes on along the minus strand of CM065590.1, from coordinate 539,361,506 downwards.
CTCCACGGACACCACCACGACCGCGTCCTCGTCCCTTAATAGAATGTTTCCTCATTGTTGCGATTCAACTCGCACCACAATAAAATATATTATTTTTAGCCCCAAAATTCCCACACTGGAAGATATAATTCCTTTTCCGGTATTAATTACAAGAACACTGCTGCTAATTGGACACCAGATTTTTATAATGCTAGTTTTGGTACATAGCTTTCCACACGGGAAATATAATTCCTTTTAGAGGAGTGAAAACGTGAGGTCTAGTTTTTCTGGTCTAACAAACACCAGATTGATTAAATTGGCCTTTTTTTCACCAAAATTACAACACTGGACAATAATGCCTTTTGGCGGTTTTAATTACAAGAACACTGCTGCTAATTGGACACCAGATTTTTATAATGCTAGTTTTGGTACTTAGTTTCCACACTGGGAAATATAATTGCTTTTAGAGGAGTGAAAACGTGAGGCCTAGTTTTTCTGGTCTAACAAACACCAGATTGATTAAATTGGCTTTTTTCACCAAAATTACAACACTGGACAATAATGCCTTTTGGCGGTATTAATTACAAGAACACTGCTGCTAATTGGACACCAGATTTTTATAATGCTAGTTTTGGTACATAGGTTCCCACACGGGAAATATAATTCCTTTTAGAGGAGTGAAAACGTGAGGCCTAGTTTTTCTGGTCTAACAAGCACCAGATTGATTAAATTGGCTTTTTTTCACCAAAATTACAACACTGGACAATAATGCCTTTTGGCGGTATTAATTACAAGAACACTGCTGCTAATTGGACAACGTGAGGCCTAGTTTTTCTGGTCTAACAAACACCAGATTGATTAAATTGGCTTTTTTTTCACCAAAATTACAACACTGGACAATAATGCCTTTTGGCGGTATTAATTACAAGAACACTGCTGCTAATTGGACACCAGATTTTTTATAATGCTAGTTTTGGTACATAGGTTCCCACACGGGGAAATATAATTCCTTTTTAGAGGAGTGAAAACGTGAGGCCTAGTTTTTCTGGTCTAACAAGCACCAGATTGATTAAATTGGCTTTTTTTTCACCAAAATTACAACACTGGACAATAATGCCTTTTGGCGGTATTAATTACAAGAACACTGCTGCTAATTGGACACCAGATTTTTTATAATGCTAGTTTTGGTACATAGGTTCCCACACGGGGGAATATAATTCCTTTTTAGAGGAGTGAAAACTTGAGGCCTAGTTTTTCTGGTCTAACAAACACCAGATTGATTAAATTGGCCTTTTTTTCACCAAAATTACAACACTGGACAATAATGCCTTTTGGCGGTATTAATTACAAGAACACTGCTGCTAATTGGACACCAGATTTTTAATAATGCTAGTTTTGGTACATAGATTCCCACACGGGAAATATAATTCCTTTTAGAGGAGTAAAACGTGAGGTCTAGTTTTTCTGGTCTAACAAACATGAGATTGATTAAATTGGACTTTTTTCACCAAAATTACAACACTGGACAATAATGCCTTTTGGCGGTATTAATTACAAGAACACTGCTGCTAATTGGACACCAGATTTTTATAATGCTAGTTTTGGTACATAGATTCCCACACAGGAAATATAATTCCTTTTAGAGGAGTGAAAATGTGAGGCCTAGTTTTCTGGTCTAACAAACACCAGATGGATTAAATTGGCTTTTTTTCACCAAAATTACAACACTGGACAATAATGCCTTTTAGCGGTATTAATTACAAGAACACTGCTGCTAATTGGACACCAGTTTTTTTATAATGCTAGTTTTGGTACATAGGTTCCCACACGGGAAATATAATTCCTTTTAGAGGAGTGAAAACGTGAGGCCTAGTTTTTCTGGTCTAACAAACACCAGATTGATTAAATTGGCCTTTTTTCACCAAAATTACAACACTGGACAATAATGCCTTTTGGCGGTATTAATTACAAGAACACTGCTGCTAATTGGACACCAGATTTTTATAATGCTAGTTTTGGTACATAGATTCCCACACGGGAAATATAATTCCTTTTAGAGGAGTGAAAACGTGAGGCCTAGTTTTTCTGGTCTAACAAACACCAGATTGATTCAATTGGCCTTTTTTCACCAAAATTACAACACTGGACGATATAATGCCTTTTGGCGGTATTAATTACAAGAGCACTGCTGGTATTTCAGAACACCGGAATTGTTAAAATGCTAGTTTTGCTAGATAAATTTCCCACACTGGGAGAAATATTGCCTAAGCCTTTTTACAGTATTAAATACAACAGGAGTGCTTCTTCTGGTCTAACACCAGAATAATTTTATTATTACGGTGAAAGCTTTTTCTAATTTATATTTCTGGCACATTAAAATAAAAAATATTTCTGTCTGACAGTATTGGACAAAGTAGTGGCACTGGCTAGCCTAGCTGGAACAGCACATTCATGGGATTTGCTATCTAAGTGGGTTACTTAATTTCAAAAATTGATTTTTCAATGAAGAAGTGGCCAGGAGTACAAGACAACATGGTTTAAGGCAGTTATTAAGGACTACTCTGCACAAGGGAGGGTCAGGTCTTGTTGATCCATGCCTGGTTCATTTTTATAAACGTCAGCTTGTCCACGTTGGCTGCGGACAGGCGGCTGCGTTGTTAGTAATGACGCCCTGCCGTCCTGAATACACGTTCAGATAAAACGCTGGCCGCTCGGGCAGGTCAGCACCTCCAAGGCATAACATGCTAATTCTGGCCACGTGGACAATTTGGAAACCCAGAAGTTGAATGGGGCCAAACCATCCGTCAGTACGTGGAGTTGTGTGCAGATGTACTGTTCAACCATGTTAGTGAAATGTTGCCTCCTGCTAACACTTTCCGTATCAGGTGGTGGGGCAGTTAGCTGTGGCGTGGAGACAAAACTTTTCCACATTTCTGCCATGCTAACCCTGCCCTCAGAGGAGCTGGCCGTGACACTGCCATGCGTGGGCGACCTCTAGCTCCTCCTCTGCCTTGGCCTTCCACCTGTTCCCCTGTGACAGTTGGGAATGCTCTCAGGAGCGCGTCTACCAGTGTGCGCCTGTACTCGCGCATCTCCTATCACGCTCCAGTGCAGGAAGTAAAGTGGGCACATTGTCTTTGTACCGTGGATCCAGTAGGGTGGCCACCCAGTAGTCAGCACACGTTAAAATGTGGGCAACTCTGCTGTCGTTGCGCAGGCACTGCAGCATGTAATCGCTCATGTGTGCCAGGCTCCCAGAGGTAAGGACAAGCTGTCCTCTGTGGGAGGCGTATCGTCATCATCCTCTGTATCCCCCCAGCCACGCACCAGGGATGTGCCTGCGCTGTGCTGGGTGCCACCCGCTGTGAACCTGCTTCATCCTCATCCTCCTCCACCTCCTCCTCATCCCTCCTCGTCCTCCAGTAGTGGTCCCTGGCTGGCCACATTTGTACCTGCCCTCTGCTGTTGCAAAAACCTCCTTCTGAGCCACTTCTAACAGACTGGCCTGAAAGTGCTAAAACGACCCGATCATCCTCCTCCTCCTCCTCCTGGCCCTGGCCCACCTCCTCTTCCATCATCGCCCTAAGCGTTTTCTCTAGGAGACATAGAATTGGTATCGTCACGCTGATAACAGTGGCATCGCCACTGGCCATGTTGGTGGCGTACTCTGAACAGCGCAACAGGGCACACAGGTCTCGCATGGAGGCCCAATCATTGAGTGGTGAAGTGGTGCTGTTCCGCAGTGCGACTGACCCGTGCGTGCTGCAGCTGAAACTCCACTATGGCCTGCTGCTGCTCGCACAGTCTCTCCAGCATGTGCAAGGTGGAGTTCCACCGGGTGGGCACGTCGCATATTAGGCGATGAGCGGGAAGGCCGAGTTCCGCTGGCGCTGACAGGCGAGCAGCAGCAGGATGTGAACGCCGGATGCGCGCACAGACGGCCCGCACTTTATGCAGCAGCTCTGACATGTCTGGGTAGTTGTGAATGAACTTTTGCACCACCAAATTCAGCACATGCGCCAGGCAACTCTCTGGACGGCGGCTGTTCTGCTTTTGCCCCCTGCTCCCTCTTTGGCTTCGCTAGTTGTCTCGGTCTCAACCACTGCCTCTTCCTCTGAACTATTTAAGTCAGCGGCACGACCTTCCAGTCCATGTGGGGTCTAAGACCTCATCGTCCTCTGCATCGTCTTCCACCCAGTCTTCCTCCCTGACCTCCTCCTGTTCAGTCTGCAAACTGCAATAAGACGCGGCAGTGGCCACCTTTGTTTCGTCATCATCAGACACTCGGTCACTCTGCTGTGGTGGTATTCCCATGTCCTTATCATCTGGATACATAAGTGGTTGTGCGTCAGTGCATGGAATGTCTTCCACCGCTGGGGAAGGGATAGGTGGACGCCCCTGGAAAACCGTGGGAGCAGAGTCTTCAAACAGAAGAAGAGACTACTGCATAACTTGAGGCTCAGCCAGTTTCCCTGATATGCATGGGGGTGATGTGACAGACTGATGGGCTTGGTTTTCAGGTGCCACCTGTGCGCTTTCCGCAGAAGACTGGGCGGAAGACAATGTGGTGAACGTGCTGGAAACACTGTCGGCCACCCAATCGACTAATGCCTGTACCTGCTCAGGCCTTACCATCCTCATAACGGCATTGGGCCCCACCAAATATCGCTGTAAATACTGCCGGCTACTTGAGGAGTTGTTTCACTACTTTGTGCCCCTGAGGCCGAACGGCCACGTCCTCTGCCAGCAACAGAGGCTCCACGGACACCACCACGACCGCGTCCTCGTCCCTTAATAGAATGTTTCCTCATTGTTGCGATTCAACTCGCACCACAATAAAATATATTATTTTTAGCCCCAAAATTCCCACACTGGAAGATATAATTCCTTTTTCCGGTATTAATTACAAGAACACTGCTGCTAATTGGACACCAGATTTTTTATAATGCTAGTTTTGGTACATAGCTTCCCACACGGGGAAATATAATTCCTTTTTAGAGGAGTGAAAACGTGAGGTCTAGTTTTTCTGGTCTAACAAACACCAGATTGATTAAATTGGCCTTTTTTTCACCAAAATTACAACACTGGACAATAATGCCTTTTGGCGGTTTTAATTACAAGAACACTGCTGCTAATTGGACACCAGATTTTTTATAATGCTAGTTTTGGTACTTAGTTTCCCACACTGGGAAATATAATTGCTTTTTAGAGGAGTGAAAACGTGAGGCCTAGTTTTTCTGGTCTAACAAACACCAGATTGATTAAATTGGCTTTTTTTTCACCAAAATTACAACACTGGACAATAATGCCTTTTGGCGGTATTAATTACAAGAACACTGCTGCTAATTGGACACCAGATTTTTTATAATGCTAGTTTTGGTACATAGGTTCCCACACGGGGAAATATAATTCCTTTTTAGAGGAGTGAAAACGTGAGGCCTAGTTTTTCTGGTCTAACAAGCACCAGATTGATTAAATTGGCTTTTTTTCACCAAAATTACAACACTGGACAATAATGCCTTTTGGCGGTATTAATTACAAGAACACTGCTGCTAATTGGACAACGTGAGGCCTAGTTTTTCTGGTCTAACAAACACCAGATTGATTAAATTGGCTTTTTTTCACCAAAATTACAACACTGGACAATAATGCCTTTTGGCGGTATTAATTACAAGAACACTGCTGCTAATTGGACACCAGATTTTTATAATGCTAGTTTTGGTACATAGGTTCCCACACGGGAAATATAATTCCTTTTAGAGGAGTGAAAACGTGAGGCCTAGTTTTTCTGGTCTAACAAGCACCAGATTGATTAAATTGGCTTTTTTTCACCAAAATTACAACACTGGACAATAATGCCTTTTGGCGGTATTAATTACAAGAACACTGCTGCTAATTGGACACCAGATTTTTATAATGCTAGTTTTGGTACATAGGTTCCCACACGGGGAATATAATTCCTTTTAGAGGAGTGAAAACTTGAGGCCTAGTTTTTCTGGTCTAACAAACACCAGATTGATTAAATTGGCCTTTTTTCACCAAAATTACAACACTGGACAATAATGCCTTTTGGCGGTATTAATTACAAGAACACTGCTGCTAATTGGACACCAGATTTTTAATAATGCTAGTTTTGGTACATAGATTCCCACACGGGGAAATATAATTCCTTTTTAGAGGAGTAAAAACGTGAGGTCTAGTTTTTCTGGTCTAACAAACATGAGATTGATTAAATTGGACTTTTTTTCACCAAAATTACAACACTGGACAATAATGCCTTTTGGCGGTATTAATTACAAGAACACTGCTGCTAATTGGACACCAGATTTTTTATAATGCTAGTTTTGGTACATAGATTCCCACACAGGGAAATATAATTCCTTTTTAGAGGAGTGAAAATGTGAGGCCTAGTTTTTCTGGTCTAACAAACACCAGATGGATTAAATTGGCTTTTTTTTCACCAAAATTACAACACTGGACAATAATGCCTTTTGGCGGTATTAATTACAAGAACACTGCTGCTAATTGGACACCAGTTTTTTTATAATGCTAGTTTTGGTACATAGGTTCCCACACGGGGAAATATAATTCCTTTTTAGAGGAGTGAAAACGTGAGGCCTAGTTTTTCTGGTCTAACAAACACCAGATTGATTAAATTGGCCTTTTTTTCACCAAAATTACAACACTGGACAATAATGCCTTTTGGCGGTATTAATGACAAGAACACTGCTGCTAATTGGACACCAGATTTTTTATAATGCTAGTTTTGGTACATAGATTCCCACACGGGAAATATAATTCCTTTTAGAGGAGTGAAAACGTGAGGCCTAGTTTTTCTGGTCTAACAAACACCAGATTGATTCAATTGGCCTTTTTTCACCAAAATTACAACACTGGACGATATAATGCCTTTTGGCGGTATTAATTACAAGAGCACTGCTGGTATTTCAGAACACCGGAATTGTTAAAATGCTAGTTTTGCTAGATAAATTTCCCACACTGGGAGAAATATTGCCTAAGCCTTTTTACAGTATTAAATACAACAGGAGTGCTTCTTCTGGTCTAACACCAGAATAATTTTATTATTACGGTGAAAGCTTTTTCTAATTTATATTTCTGGCACATTAAAATAAAAAATATTTCTGTCTGACAGTATTGGACAAAGTAGTGGCACTGGCTAGCCTAGCTGGAACAGCACATTCATGGGATTTGCTATCTAAGTGGGTTACTTTCAGTTTCACCACTGATATATTAAATATCTTTGCAGTTAGTATGGGTGACACAAGCACAGCCAAACCCCTGATGTAGTATATCTATGAAAAAATCGACTATTACATTAGATTAATGGACGTTGTGGCAGCTTTTGCTGTAGCACCACAAGTCCCAAAATGGCCGGCCAGAAAAAAAATTGACTTTGACTGAGCAGCTGAATCGCTGTTGTTCTGATTCACAGGTGTAGATTTTTAACTTCTTTGGAGCTTTGGTTTACACTCTGTGGCAGCAAGTGCTGGCGCACCACAAGTCCCAAAATGGCCACCGCCGGTCAGCCCAGTTACATGTGCCAGTAAAAATCGCTCTGGCCAGTCTCAACAAAATAGTGACTTTCAGTGAACAGCTCAGCTGAGTTGTTCTGATGCACAGGTGTAGAAAGGTAGATCATTCAATCACTTCTTTATCCCTGCCTATCTCGCCCTCACAGAAGCTGCATCCTCTCCCTACACTAGTCAGAGCAGTGTGACGTGCGGCGCTACGTGACTCCAGCTTAAATAGAGGCTGGGTCACATGCTGCACTTGGCCAATCACAGCCATGCCATTAGTAGGCATGGCTGTGATGGGCTCTTAGGGCAAGAAGTAAAACGTTAGCTGATTGGCTGCTGTGCAGCCCTTCAGAAAGCGGGAAGTAATCGACGAACACCGGACCCGAACCCGAACTTTTTTGAAAATGTCCGGGTTCGGGTCCGTGTCACGGACACCCCAAAATTCGGTACGGACCCGAACGATTTTCGAACTGTTCGCTCAACACTACTCAATATTTATTACCCTCATTCTGCAGTTTACTGAAACACAATACATGTAGTTGTAAACTGCTGTACGGGCACACGGCAGGGCGCAGAAGGAAAGGAACGCCATATGGTTTTTGGAAGGCAGATTTCACTCAGATAATTTTAAGTTGCCATGTCACATTTGAAGACCTCCTGAAGACCCCTAGATTAGAAGCTTCAAAAAAGTTACCCCATTTTGGAAACTATGGAATAAGGTGGCTTTGGTACTATTTTAGGGTACATATGATTTTTGGTTACTCTATATTACACTTATTTTGGGGGGCATGCACCTTTTTGCTCGCTTGGTGTTGCACTTTTTGTGATGTAAGGTGACAAAAATGATTGTTTTAGCACAGTTTTTAATTTATTTTTTCTACGGCGTTCTGGTGAGGAGGTGGATCATATGAATTTTTTGTAGAGTCAATTGTTACGGATGGATATTTTTTTTACAATTTTGTTTCACTTTGGGATTTTTTTTTTTCTTGAAACTTTACTTTAATATTATGAAAAACACTTTTTTAACTTTTTTTTACTTTTTATTTTTGTCCCACTATGGGACTTCAACTTCTGGGGTCTGATCTCCTCTGCAATGCATTACAATACAACCTGTATTGTAATGTATTGGCTGTCAGCTTTTTTCCTTACGGGCTTCCATAGAAGGCAAAACCCGATGCCTATGGAAGGCATCGAGCTTACCTTTTCTGGAATCGGGTCCCTGTCACTTCAGCGCTGGGACCCGATGGGGAAGCGGAGGGCCCAGGTACCCTCCTCGAACCCTTTGCATGCCGTGGTCAGCTTTGACTGTGGCATACAAGGGGTTAACACGCTGGCATCGGTGTTTTCACTAATGCCAGTGTATGCAGCAGGGGCCCAGCTGTTACTGCCTTCCGGTCCATGCCGCTGATCAGGCAGTCGTAGCTCCTACACCCACCCAATCAGCCCACCCATGTATGGTGCTGGTACACCAGTAGAGTACATGTACGGCAAGGGTCCTTAAGGGTTTAAAAAGCCAGCAGAACGCCTTTAACCCCTTAACGCATAATGCCTTGCATGTACGGCATAATGCACGCTCAATTGTATGGAGCTGGCTGCTAATATGAGCCCATATGCAGTGGGGGCCGGCTGTATTATAGAGCAGACACCTGACCGTAATGACAGGAAATGGTGATCACGCCGAATGCTTTCATTTAACCACCTCAGCCCCCCTAGCTTAAACACCCTTAATGACCAGGCCACTTTTTACAATTCTGCACTTCACTACTTTCACTGTTTATTGCTCTGTCATGCAAATTACCACCCAAATGAATTTTACCTCCCTATCTTCTCACTAATAGAGCTTTCATTTGGTGCTATTTAATTCTTGCTGACATTTTTACTTTTTTTGATATTTTGCTTTTTTTGACGAAATTTTTGCAAAAAAATGACATTTTTCACTTTCTGTTGGAAAATTTGTCAAATAAAACTACATTTCTCTATAAATATTTCTCTAAATTTATTGTTCTACATGTCTTTGATAAAGAAAAATGCAATAAGTGTATATTTATTGGTTTGGGTAAAAGTTATAGCGTTTAGAAACTATGGTGCAAAAAAGTGAATTTCCGCACTTTGACTTTCTGAGCACCTTTCCTGTTTCCTGACGTACTACAATGCCCAGACAGTAGAAACACCCCATAAATGACCCCATTTCGGAAAGTAGACACCCTATGGTATTCACTGAGGGGCACAGTGAGTTAATGGAAGTTTTTATTTTTTGTCACAAGTTAGCGGAAATTGATTTTTTTTTCCAAAAATTTCATTTTCCACTAACTTGTGACAAAAAATAAAAACTTCCATGAACTCACTATGAAGAATACCTTAGGGTGACTACTTTCCGGAATGGGGTCACTTGTGGGGTATTTTTACTGCCCTGGCATTTTAGGGGCCCCTAAAGCGTGAGAATCCAAATGCGTAAAAATGCCATGTGAAATCCTAAAGGCACTCTTTGAAATTAGGGCCCCTTTGCGCATCTTGGCTGAAAAAAGTGGCACACATGTGGTATCGCCGTACTCAGGAGAAGTACGGCAATGTGTTTTGGGGTGTATTTTTACATATACCCATGTTAGGTAAGAAAAATATCTCTGTAAATTGACAACATTGTATAAAAAAATTTAAAAAGTTGTCGTTTACAGCGATATTTCTCACACAAAGTATGGGTATATATAAAAATACACCCCAAAACTACTTCTGCTGAGTATGGCGATACCACATGTGTGCCACTTTTTTGCAGCCAAGATGCGCAAAGGGGCCCTAAAACCAATGAGTGCCTTTAGGATTTCACAGGGTAATTTTACACATTTGGATTCCAAACGACTTCTCACGCTTTAGGGGCCCCTAAAATGCCGGGACAGTAAAAATACCACACAAGTGACCCCATTCTGGAAAGTAGACACCCTAAGGTGTTCGCTGATGGGAATAGTGAGTTTATGGAAGTTTTTATTTTTTGTCACTAGTTAGCGGAAATTGAATTTTTTTATTATTTATTATCTTACAAAGTCTCATATTTCACTAACTTGTGACAAAAAATAAAATTTTACATGAACTCACCATACCCCTCACGGAATACCGTGGGGTGTCTACTTTCTAAAATGGGGTCACTTGTGGGATAATTTTACTGCCCTGGCATTTTAGGGGCCCCTAAACGTGAGAAGTGGTTTGGAATCCAAATGCGTAAAAATGCATTGCCAAAATAGCAATACCCTGAATCTGGTGTCCCAGCTGTTGCAGACCAAGATTCATAGTGTCTGCCAAAACATATATTTTGTTCTGGGGTGAAATTCAATTGCCAACATAGCAATACCATAAATCAGTGGTTTCAGCTGTGGCTGGCAAAGTATAATAGTGTCCACCAAAACATATATTTTGTTCTGGGGTGAAATTCAATTGCCAAAATAGCAATACCCTGAATCTGGAGTCCCAGTTTTTGCAGGCCAAGATTCATAGTGTCTGCCAAAACATATATTTTGTTCTCGTGTGAAATTCAATTGCCAAAATAGCAATACCCTGAATCTGGTGTCCCAGCTGTTGCAGGCCAAGTTTCATAGTGTCTGCCAAAACATATGTTTTGTTCTGGTGTTAAATTCAATTGCCAAAATAGCAATACCCTGAATCTGGTGTTCGAGCTGTTGCAGGCCAATTGTAAATCTGTCCATAAAAGGATAACTTACATCCAGGGCCTAAATACTAGCCCTAAAAGAGATATTCCCCTAAATCAGTGGTTACTGCTGTGCCTGGATTAGTGTAATACGCTACATAAATAAATATTCAGATAGTGTTAGGTGCCTGTAAAAAAAAGGCCTGAATTTGAAATCAATACATTGGGCCAAATATTTTTTTTCTTATTGTGATGCTTGGTGAACGGTAACAATGAGGAAAACATCTAGTAAGGGACGCGGACGCGGTCGTCGTGGTGTTAGTGTACCCTCTTGTGCTGGGAGAGGACGTGGCCATTCTGCCACAGCCACACGTCCTAGTGAACCAACTACCTCAGGTTCCAGTACCCGCCAGAATTTACAGCGATATTTGGTGGGGCCCAATGCCGTTCTAAGGATGGTAAGGCCTGAGCAGGTACAGGCGCTAGTCATTTGGGTGGCCGACAGTGGATCCAGCATGTTCACAACATTATCTCCTACCCAGTCTTCTGCAGAAAGCGCACAGGTGGCACCTTAAAACCAAGCCCATCAGTCTGTCACATCACCCCCATGCATATCAGGGAAACTGTATGAGCCTCAAGTTATGCAGCAGTCTCTTATGCTGTTTGAAGACTCTGCTGGCAGGGATTCCCAAGGCGATCCACCTAGCCCTTCCCCAGTGGTGGAAGACATAGAATGCACTGATGCACAACCACTGATGTTTCCTGATGATGAGGACATGGGAATACCACCTCATCGGAGTCCGCACGTCTCTGATGATGACGAAACACAGGTGCAAACTGCTGCGTCTTTCTGCAGTATGCAGACCGAACAGGAGGTCAGGGAGGAAGACTGTGTGGAAGAGGATGCAGGGGATGATGAGGTCCTAGACCCCACATGGAATGAAAGTCGTGCCACTGACTTTCATAGTTCAGAGGAAGAGGCAGTGGTGAGACTGCTACTGGCCACCGCCACCAGGGACCGAGCACCCCAAAGGCAGCTTCAAGGAGTTCCCTGGCATGGCACTTCTTTAAACAATGTGCTGACGACAAGACCCAAGTGGTTTGCACGCTGTGCCATCAGAGCCTGAAGCGAGGCATTAACGTTCTGAACCTTAGCACAACCTGCATGACCAGGCATCTACATGCAAAGCATGAACTGCAGTGGAGTAAACACCTTAAAAGCAAGGAACTCATTCTGGCTCCCCATGCTCCCTCTTCTGCTGCTGCCTCGGACTCTTTCTCCCCCTCGGGAGGAATGTTAGCACCTGCCGCCCACCAAACAGAGGATGTGCCACCGACAACACCACCTGCGTCACTAAGCATCTCCACCATGTCACACGGCAGCGTTCAGCTCTCCATCTCACAAACCTTTGAGAGAAAGCGTAAATTCCAACCTAGCCACCCTCGAGCCCTGGACCTGAATGCCAGCATTTCTAAACTATTGGACTTTGAAATGCTGTCATTCAGGCTGGTGGACACAGACAGCTTCAAACAGCTAATGTCCATGGCTGTCCCACAGTATGTTGTTCCCAGCCGCCACTACTTCTCCAAGACAGCGGTACATTCCCTGCACAACCAAGTATCCAATAAAATCATTCTTTGTCTCCTGTAGCCTCCTCCACCTACTCGGCTTCCTCCTCCTCTGCTTCCACCAGCTCATCCAGTCAGCCACACACCTTCACCACCAACTTCAGCACAGCCCAGGGTAAACATCAGCAGGCCATTCTGAAACTCATATGTTTGGGGGACAGGCCCCACACTGCGCAGGAGTTGTGGCGGGGTATTAAACAACAGACCGACGAGTGGTTTCTGCCGGTGGGCCTCAAGCCCGGCCTGGTGGTGTGCGATAATGGGCGAAATCTCGTCGCAGCTCTGGGACTAGCTGGTTTGACGCACATCCCTTGCCTGGCGCATGTGCTGAATTTGGTGGTGCAGAAGTTCATTCACAACTAACCCGACATGTCAGAGCTGCTGCATAAAGTGAGGGCCGTCAGTGCGCGCTTCCGGCGTTCACATCCTGCCGCTGCTTGCCTGTCTGCGCTACAGCGGAACTTCGGCCTTCCCGCTCACCGCCTCATATGCGATGTGCCCACCAGGTGGAACTCCACTTTGCAAATGGAGTTTCAGCTGCAGCACGCACGCGTCAGTCGCACTGCGGAACAGCACCACTTCACCACCAATGATTGGGCCTCCATGCGAGACCTGTGTGCCCTGTTGCGCTGTTTCGAGTACTCCACCAACATGGCCAGTGGCGATGACACCGTTATCAGCGTTACAATACCACTTCTATGTCTCCTTGAGAAAACGCTTAGGGCGATGATGGAAGAGGAGGTGGCCCAGGAGGAGGATGAGGGGTCATTTTTAGCACTTTCAGGCCAGTCTGTTAGAAGTGGCTCAGAGGGCGGTTTTTTGCAACAGTAGAGGCCAGGTACAAATGTGGCCAGCCAGGGCCCACTACTGGAGGAGGATGGAGGAGGATGAAGCAGCTTCACAGCGGGGTGGCACCCGGCACAGCTAAGGCTCATCACTGGTGCGTGGCTGGGGGGATACGGAGGACGATGACGATACGCCTCCCACAGAGGACAGCTTGTCCTTACCTCTGGGGAGCCTGGCACACATGAGCGACTACATGCTGCAGTGCCTGCGCAATGACAGCAGAGTTGCCCACATTTTAACGTGTGCGGACTACTGGGTTGCCACCCTGCTGGATCCCCGGTACAAAGACAATGTTCCCACCTTACTTCCTGCACTGGAGCGTGATAGGAAGATGCGCGAGTACAAGCGCACGCTGGTAGACGCGCTCCTGAGAGCATTCCCAAATGTCACAGAGGAACAGGTGGAAGCCCAAGGCGAAGGCAGAGGAGGAGCAAGAGGTCCCCAACGCAGCTGTGTCACGGCCAGCTCCTCTGAGGGCAGGGTTAGCATGGCAGAAATGTGGAAAAGTTTTGTCTCCACGCCACAGCTAACTGCACCACCACCTGATACGGAACTTGTTAGCAGGAGGCAGCATTTCACTAACATGGTTGAACAGTACTTCTGCACACCCCTCCACGTACTGACTGATGGTTCGGCTCCATTCAACTTCTGGGTCTCCAAATTGTCCACGTTGCCAGAGTTAGCCTTTTATGCCTTGGAGGTGCTGGCCTGCCCGGCGGCCAGCGTTTTGTCTGAACGTGTATTCAGCACGGCAGGGGGCGTCATTACTGTCAAACGCAGCCGCCTGTCCACAGCCAATGTGGACAAGCTGACGTTCATAAAAATGAACCAGGCATGGATCACACAGGACCTATCCCTCCCTTGTGCAGAATAGACATTTATAACTACCTCCCCCTCAACCATGTATTCTTGTACTCCGGGGCACTTCTTTATTGAATCCTCATTTTTTTAACTTTACCATGATCTTGCGGTGCAACCTAAAGTTGAATGAACCTCTCCTCTGTCTGGGTGGTGTGGCCGAAATAACTGAAAGTGGCCTTCTCCGGTGGTGGGTGATATGACGAAAAAGGCAGTACCAGCCCTGCACAAATATTTAGAACAATAATTGGGCCAGTCCTTGAGCCTGCTGGTTTCTGCCAAAGTGCACGTCAGTGCCGACGTGTGGAGCAATAACTACAGTCAGGGACAATACATGTCCTTTACGGCCCACTGGGTGAATGTGGTTTCTGCACAGCCATGCCAGCAACTTGGCCAGGTCACCCCACTTCCTCCTCCAAGTTGTCATGCCATTGGTCCTGCGATAATGTCTACCACTGCCTCCACCATGTCCTCAGCCTCCACTGCACTGACACCTGTGCATGGCTCGGCGGTATCAAGCTGTTTTGCACCTGGTTTGTCTTGGCGAACGAAGTCACACAGGGGAGGAATGTGTGATTCATCAAGAAATAGAATCCTGGCTTTTTCAACGACAAATGAAAATCAGAACCATGTTGACCGACAATAGGAAGAACATGGTGTTGGTGCTGCGTCACGGAAAGCTGAGCCATGCGCCCTGCATGGCACACGTGTTCAATCTGGTTGTCAAGCAGTTCCTGAAGTCCTCCATCTATCTGCAAAACATCCAAAAAATGGCCAGGAAACTTTGCATGCACTTCAGCCACTCATACACCGCAAAGCACACCCTCCTTGAGCTGCAGTGGCAGAATGGCATCCCCCAATATAGGCTGATATGCGATGTTTCCACCCTTTGGGATTCCACCCTCCATATGTTGAACCGACTATACGAATAGAGAAAGGCCATTAACGATTTCTTTATGATCCATTTGGATAGGAGTACTCCCCTGTATAACTTCAATGTCAGCCAGTGGCAGCTAATGTGTGACACCTGCCATTTGCTCAGGCCCTTTGAGGATGCCACATTATCGCCAGGAGTAGGGGATGAACAACGTCATTCCACTGCTTCATGTCCTGAAACAGATGGTGGTAACAATGGCTGGTCAGGGGACAGGAGACGTGGCGCCTAGATCTCACAGCCACATGAGCCCCCTGGGGGCTGAACTGGAAGAGGAGGAGGAGAACATTGAATCACAGGCAATGTGTAGCAAAATGGGGGGTTTTTCTACTCAACTGACACGAGAGCAGGAGCAGCCGGAGGAGCTAAAGTGCAATGAGGAAGAAAAGACAGAGGACCCAGACAGAGTGTTACAGTATACAGTGGAGATGGAGGCAGGGAGTCCCTCCGAGTCACTTGCACAAATAGCATGCTCAATTGCTTGCACAGGGACATCCGAATTGTCTTCTGGCTTTCCACCTTGTTGGACCCTTGCTACCAGTCCAAAATGGGGGCCTTTTTTACACCTACTGAGAGGGAGGACAAACTTTATTACTATAGAGACATCCTTTGTAGTCAGTTGGCCGCTGCCTATCTGCGCCATCGTCCGTCCTCTCGCAGGTCTGACCGAAGGCGCCCCTCACGTTCCACTGCCATGGCTGCTGGGAAGGGGTGGGGTGGCAGGAGCAGTACCCGCTCCATTAGTAGCAGCCTAAGTCTACAGTCGCTGATGAGCAGCTTTCTTCACCCGCATAGTGAAAAAACTACTCACCAGACTAGAGTTGTTTCGATACCAAAATTTTGAATTGGTATCGATACCATAAAAAGTATTGTGATACTCGATACCATTCGATACCACGTGGAAAAAAATAGAGCGTCAAAAAAAGCCACGTGCATTCCACATTTTATGGAACGGCCATCCCATACAACAGTCCTATACTATTTTTTGGGGGGACAAGGCGACTGGCAAAATGGCAAATCGTGCAATTTTTCTTATTTTTTTCTTTTACGGCGTTCACGGCATAAAAGAGGATTTTTTAAATAGTTTGGACTTTTGAGACGCGGCAATATATAATATTTTATTTATTTATTGTTTAGATATTTAATATGTAAAATTTGGAAAGGGGTGATTTATAATTAATTTTTTGGTGTCCTTTTTTTAGTGTGTGAGGTATACCTGCACTGCATACGTGACAGGGAATAAAATATAGTTAATCCGTCTGTTAGTTAGGTGGGTGACATATACCCATTTATTGTGTGAAATACACCTGTACTGCATGCATGACATGGAAATAAATATAGTTAATCCGTCTGTTAGTTAGGTGGGCAACAAATATACCCATTTATTGTGTCAAGAATAGGGATAAGCGAAAACAAACTGGATAGTTCGGGTTCGTACCGAATTTTGAGGTGTTCGGGACCCGGACCCGAACATTTAAAAATAAGTTTGGGTTCGGGTCCGTTGTTTGGCGATTTCTTCCCGCTTTCTGAAGGGCTGTACAGCAGCCAATCAGCTAGCGTTTTACTTCTTGCCCTAAGAATGCACCACAGCCATGCCTACTAAAGGCATGGCTGTGATTGGCCAAGTGCAGCATGTGACCCAGCCTCTATTTAAGCTGGAGTCACGTAGCTCCGCACGTCACACTGCTCTGATTAGTGTAGGGAGAGGACGCAGCTTCTGTGAGGGCGAGATTAAGCAGGGAAAAGTCAGCAAAAACACCTAATGAAGTGATCGATCTACAGCTGTGAATCATTCAACTTCTGCTAGTTAATTGCTCACTGATTTTTAGGCTGCACAGAGCGTTTTTCTGTCACTTTTTTCTGGGGTGATCGGCGGCCATTTTGTGTCTTGTGGTGCACCAGCACAATCTATCCATAAAAGGGTATATTTGTTTCTGGGGTGAAATTTAATTGCCAAAATAGCAATACCCTGAATCTGGTGTTCCAGCTGTGACTGGACAACTTCACTAGTGTCCGTCAAAGGATATATTATTTTCTGGGGTGAAATACAGTTGCAAAAATAGAAATACAGTAAATCTGGTGTTCCAGCTGTTGCAGGCCTAGTTTAAATCTGTCCGAAAAAGGATATATTTTTTTCTGGGGTGAAATGTAATTGCCAAAATAGCAATACACTAAATCTGGTGTTCCAGCTGTTGCAGGCCTAGTTTAAATCTGTCCGTAAAAGGGTATATTTTTTTCTGGGGTAAAATTTGATTGTTCTCCACATCCACATTATCGCTATCGTATGTAGGATGGTAATTGTGGTACTTGTAGTCCATTGCTGGCATCTTCCATTGTATGCATTTTTTGCTGTTGATTGCCCCTAGCAAAGGACTACAAGTGCAGGATGTGCTCCTCTAGATACATGCACAACTGCATATGGGTTGAGCATATCCTGCTTGTTAAACACCACACCACGTATTCTGGTGAAATTTTATTGCCAAAATAGCAATACCCTAAATCTGGTGTTCAAGCTGTGACTGGACAATTTCCCTAGTGTCCGTCAAAGGATATATTATTTTCTGGGGTGAAATACAGTTGAAAAAATAGAAATACTGTAAATCTGGTGTTCCAGCTGTGGCTGGACAAGTTTAATAGTGTCCAGTAAAGGATATTTTTTTTCTGGGGTGAAATCCAATTGCCAAAATAGCAATACCGTAAATCAGTGGTTTCAGCTGTGGCTGGCCAAGTTTAATAGTGTCCCTCACAGGATAGATTTTTTCTGGGGTGAAATTTAATTGCCAAAATACCAATACCCTGAATCTGGTGTTCCAGCTGTGACTGGACAATTTCCCTAGTGTCCGTCAAAGGATATATTATTTTCTGGGGTGAAATACAGTTGCAAAAATGGAAATACTATAAAATTGGTATCCCAGCAGTGGCTGGCAATGTTTATTAGTATCCGTCAAAGGATAGATTATTTTCTAGGGTGAAATTCACTTGCCAATATAGCAATACCCTGAATCTGGTGTTCCAGTTGTTGCAGGCCAATTGTTAATCTGTCAGTAAAAGGGTAAATTACACTCAGCGTGCATCTTCAAGTATATTTCTTTCAATAAAAGGGTATGTTACAAAAAGTGTTACATTACAATTTATGAAAGCATAATCCTATAAATCTGCACGCACTAATGTGCATCTCATAGTGTATTTCTGTCCGTAAAAGGGTATATTACATTCAAGGTGTATATGCAAGTGCAGAGAGGGTCATCCTCATACGCTACTATAACTATAACTACCATAACTTCACACGCTACCATGCATCTCCAAGTGTATTTCTGTCTGTTAAAGGGTATATTACACAAAGTCTTAAAATACAATTGCTGAAGGCATAATCCTACATATTTTTTCACACGCTACTGTGCATCTCCAAGTGCAAATCTGTCCATAATAAAAGGATAGCTTTCATACAGGGCCTAAATACTAGGCCTACAATTGATATTCCCCTAAGGCCCCATGCACACAACCGTTGTTTGTTTCCGCGTCCGTTCCGTTTTTTTTCACTGATAGGATGCTTCCCCATTCATTTCGATGGGTCCGTCAAAAAATGCGGATGGTCAACCGTTTTTGTTCCGCATCCGTGATCCGTGTTTTCATTCCGTCAAAAAAATAGTGCATGTCCTATTTTTTTCACGTTTGTGGACAAGGATAGGCATTTTTACAATGGATCTGCCATAAAAATCGGATCCGTCAAAAAAAACGGTCCGTCATCCGTTTTTTTTGACGGACGCAAAATTTCAAGGAGGAGCGGATGCGGAGGCAGGCAACGGTCGTGTGCATGTAGCCTAAATCAGTGGTTACTGCTGTGCCTGGATTAGTGTAATACGGTACATAAATAAATAGGCAGATAGTGTTAGGTGCCTGTAAAAAAAAGGCCTGAATTTGAAATCAATACATTGGGCCAAATATTTTTTTTCTTATTGTGGTGCTTGGTGAATGGTAACCATGAGGAATAACATCTAGTAAAGGACGCGGTCGTGGTGGTGGTAGTAGACCCTCTGGTGCTGGGAGAGGACGTGGCCATTCTGCCACAGCCACAAGTCCTAGTGAACCAACTACCTCAGAATTTACAGCGATATTTGGTGGGGCCCAATGCCGTTCTAAGGATGGTAAGGCCTGAGCAGGTACAGGCGCTAGTCAATTGGGTGGCCGACAGTGGATCCAGCATGTTCACAACATCTCTCCCACCCAGTCTTCTGCAGAAAGCGCACAGGTGGCGCCTGAAAACCAAGCCCATCAGTCTGTCACATCACCCCCATGCATATCAGGGAAACTGTCAGAGCCTCAAGTTATGCAGCAGTCTCTTATGCTGTTTGAAGACTCTGCTGGCAGGGTTTCCCAAGGGAATCCACCTAGCCCTTCCCCAGTGGGGGAAGACATAGAATGCACTGATGCACAACCACTGATGTTTCCTGATGATGAGGACATGAGAATACCACCTCATCGGAGTCTGCACGTCTCTGATGATGACGAAACACAGGTGCCAACTGCTGCGTCTTTCTGCAGTGTGCAGACCGAACAGGAGGTCAGGGAGGAAGACTGTGTAGAAGACGATGCAAGGGACGATGAGGTCCTAGTCCCCACATGGAATGAAGGTCATGCCACTGACTTTCATAGTTCAGAGGAAGAGGCAGTGGTGAGACAGAGCCAACAGCGTAGCAAAAGAGGGAGCAGGGGCAAAAGCAGAACAGCCACCGCCAAGAGAGTTTGCCTGTTACTGGAGTGGCCACAGCCACCAGGGACAGAGCACCACAAAGGCAACTTCAAGGAGTTCCCTGGCATGGCACTTCTTTAAACAATGTGCTGACGACAAGACCCAAGTGGTTTGCACGTTGTGCCATCATAGCCTGAAGCGAGGCATTAACGTTCTGAACCTTAGCACAACCTGCATGACCAGGCATCTACATGCAAAACATAAACTGCAATGGAGTAACCACCTTAAAAGCAAGGAACTCACTCAGGCTCCCCCTGCTCCCTCTTTTGCTGCTGCCTCGGCCTCTTCCTCCACTTCGGAAGGAATGTTGGCACCTGCCGCCGACCAAACAGAGGATGTGCCACTGACACCACCACCTGCGTCACCAAGCATCTCCACCATGTCACACGGCAGCGTTCAGCTCTCCATCTCACAAACCTTGGAGAGAAAGCGTAAATTCCCACCTAGCCACCCTCGAGCCCTGGGCCTGAATGCCAGCATTTCTAAACTACTGGCCTTTGAAATGCTGTCATTCAGGCTGGTGGACACAGACAGCTTCAAACAGCTGATGGCAATGGCTGTCCCACAGTATGTTGTTCTCCGCCAGCCACTACTGCTCCAAGACAGCTGTGCCTTCCCTGCACAACCAAGTGTCCGATAAAATCAAGTGTGCACTGCGCAACGCCATCTGTGGCAAGGTCCACTTAACCACAGATATGTGGACCATTAAGCACGGCCAGGGACGCTATATCTCCCTAACTGCACACTGGGTAAATGTAGTGGCGGCTGGGCCCCAGGCGGAGAGTTCTTTGGCGCATGTCCTTCCGCCGACAAGGATCGCAGGGCATCATTATCTGCCTCCTGTAGCCTCCTCCTCCTATTCGGCTTTCTTCTCCTCTTCTTCAACCTGCTCATCCAGTCAGACACACACCTTCACCACCAACTTCAGCACAGCCCGAGGTAAACGTCAGCAGGCCGTTCTAAAACTCATATGTTTGGGGGACAGGCCCCACACCGCGCAGGAGTTGTGGCGGGTATTGAATAACAGACTAACCAGTGGTTGCTGCTGGTGGGCCTCAAGCCCGGCCTGGTGGTGTGCGATAATGGGCGAAATCTCATCGCAGCTCTGGGACTAGCCGGTTTGACGCACATCCCTTGCCTGGCGCATGTGCTGAATTTGGTGGTGCAGAAGTTCATTCACAACTACCCCGACATGTGAGAGCTGCTGCATAAAGTGCGGGCCGTCTGTGTGCGCATCCTGCGTTCACATCCTGCCGCTGCTCGCCTGTCTGCTCTACAGCGTAACTTCGGCCTTCCCGCTCACCGCTTCATATGCGACGTGCGTACCAGGTGGAACTCTACCTTGCACATGCTGGCCAGACTGTGCGAGCAGCAGCAGGTGATAGTGGAGTTTCAGCTGCAGCAAGCACGGGTGAGTCGCTCTGAACAGCATCACTTCACCACCAATGACTGGGCCTCCATGCGAAACCTGTGTGCCCTGTTGCACTGTTTCGTGTACTCCACCAACATGGCCAGGGGCGATTACGCCGTTATCAGCGTTACAATACCACTTCTATGTCTCCTTGAGAAAACACTTAGGGCGATGATGGAAGAGGAGGTGGCCCAAAAGGAGGAGGATGATGAAGAGGGGTCATTTTTAGCACTTTCAGGCCAGTCTCTTAGAAGTGGCTCAGAGGGAGGTTTTTTGCAAAAGCAGAAGCCAGGTACAAATGTGGCCAGCAAAGGCCCACTACTGGAGGACGAGGAGGATGAGGAGGAGGTGGAGGAGGATGAGGATAAAGCAGGTTCACAGCGGGGTGGCACCCAACACAGCTCAGGCCCATCACTGATGCCTGGCTGGGGGGATACGGAGAACTATGACGATACGCCTCCCACAGAGGACAGATTGTCCTTACCTCTGATCAGCCTGGCACACATGAGTGACTACATGCTGCAGTGCCTGCGCAACGACAGCAGAGTTGCCCATATTTTAACTTGTGCGGACTACTGGATTGCCACCGAACCCAAAGTTGAATGAATCTCTCCTCAATCTGGGCTCCGGGCCTAAAAAACTGAAAGTGGCCTGTTACAATTGTGGGTGACATGAAGCCTGAACTTCTGCCATGCACCTCTCTCCTCTGTCTGGGTGCCGTCAGCTAAATATCTGGAAGTGGCCTTCTCCAGTGTTGTATGATATGATGCCTTATTCCTTGCTGTGGGACCTCTCTCCTCTGTCTGGGTGCTGGTGCCTAAATAACTGAAAGTGGCCTTCTCCAGTGGTGGGTGATATGCCACCTTATTCCTTGCTGTGGGACCTCTCTCCTCTGTCTGGGTGCTGGGGCCTAAATAACTGAAAGTGGCCTTCTCCAGTGGTGTGTGATATGACGCCTTATTTCTTGCTGTGGGACCTCTCTCCTCTGTCTGGGTGCTGGGGCCAAAATAACTCAAAGTATCCTTCTCCAGTGATGGGTGATATGACGGATGATTCTCTGCTATGGGACCTCTCTCCAATTGATATTGGTTAATTTTTATTTATTTTAGTGCAGGGCATTTACCTACATTTTGCTGCCTTTTGCATCCCTCTAGCCCTTTCCTAGACTATTTTACAGCCTTTTTAGTGCCCAAAAGTTCGGGTCCCCATTGACTTCAATGGGGTTCGGGTTCGGGATGAAGTTCGGGTCGAATTCGGATACCGAACCCGAACATTTTCGGGAAGTTCGACCGAACTTCTCGAACCCGAACATCCAGGTGTTCTCTCAACTCTAGTTAGAACATTAGGGTTGCCCACTGCAGCAAATGGTTTTATTTCAAATACACATTTTATTGTGTATTAGAGGTGTACACCTTGTTGATTTTACATTTGTTCATTAAACTTTTTTTTTTTTTAGGGGGGAGATATCCAGATACTGAGTGCCTATCATCATTATAATTCATTTTATCTTTGGAACTATGGGGGTAGATTCTAGATAAGAGCACCACATCCGCTCCACTTAAAGGTTGAGGCACCAATTACAGACTCTCTTGATTACAAGTTAGAATGTGGCAGTAACTCGGTGGTCGTAGCGCATGCACTGCAGCATGTAGTTGCTCATGTGTGCTAGGCGCCCAGAGGCAAGGACAAGCTGTACTCTTTGAGGGAGGTGTATCGTCTGTATCCTCTGTATCCGCCAGCGTTCCTCCTACCACTCTTCCTCATCCTCTAGAACTGTGCCCTGGCTGCACAATTGTGTTCCAGACCAGGGCCTATGTTGGCGCAGGAACCCACCCTCCCAGCCACTTGTATTTGGATGGCCTTAAGTTAAGAATAAGTATATAGTTTTGTTTGTTTATATAGTTAGTTTAGCTGCATTATAGTTATTTTAATATGTTTTTAAGTAAATTTGTAAATAGTTTGTTAATGGTTTGAGTGAAAGGGGGGTGGGGGTGTTGTGTGTGTGTTCGATTAACTGAATTGATTTTCACTGTCTGGTGTTCAGGAATTTCTGCACCCAAAATTCAGCACATGTGGAAGGCAGGGGATGTGCGTCAAACTAGCTAGGCCCAGACCTGCTATTATATTTCGCCCATTAACACACACCACCAGGCTGGGCTGGAGGCTCAGTGGCACCAACCAATCATCGGTCTGTTGTTCCATGCCTGTCCACAGCTCCTGCTGTGGGGTTTTGTCCCACAAACACACACGTTTTAAAACAGCCTGCTATTGTTTCCCCCTGGCTGTGCTGCTGTGAGTGGTGAAGGTGTTATGCTGACCGGATGAGGAGGAGTTAGAGGAGGAGGAGGAAGCCGAGGAGGAGGAGGTAACAGGAGGCATAGAGAAATGCCCTGCAGTCCTCTGGGGTGGAAGGGCATTCTCAAAAATGCTATGCGCCTCAGGCCCAGCCGCCACTGCATTTACCCAGTGTGCTGTTAAGAGAGATATAACATCCCTGCCCGTGCTTACTGGTCCATGAATCGGTTGTTATATGGATCTTGTCACAGATGGCGTTGCGCAGTGCTCACCTGATTTTGTCCGCCACTTTGTTGTGCAGGGAAGGGATGGCTCGCCTGCAAAAGTAGTGTCGGCTGGGATCCACGTACTGTGGGACAGCCACCGCCATATGGTTTTTCAAACTGTCCACTAGACAGAATGACAGCATTTAAAAGGACCAGGAATTTTGAAATCAAGTCATTCAGAGCCAGGGATTGCGGGTGGGTAGGGGGATACTTCCTCTTTCTATTTCTTTATATTTTTGCCACCACATCCTCTGTTTGCCAGGTGGCAGGTGCCACTGTCACTCACTTGGGCTCAGGTTTAGAATGCTTATTTATTATTTTTCTGTATTTTATGTTATTTTAAGTCATTTCCCTAGCCACATTTGTTTGCAGGGCATTTTCCTACATTTTGCTGACTTTTGCAGCCCTTTAGCTCCTTCCAGGGCTATTTTACAGCCATTTTAGTGCCCAAAATTTCGGGTCCCCATTGACTTCAATAGGGTTCGGGGGCAAGTTCGGGTTAAGTTCGGATCCCGAACCCGAACATTTCAGTCAAATTCGCCTGAACTCGTCGAACCCGAACATCCAGGTGTCCGCTCAACTCTATTTATAATAAGCTGATTTCATAAATATTTATCCATTTTAGTGATATTTTACCTGCACTCACATCCAAAAAGAAGGAAGTTATCTAAAAAACTGGAATTCATTGTTCTGTTGGCCCCAAGATAAGCTGATTGCCCAGTTTGTCAGTTCTCACATATGGACTGTTCTCATACTCAGACCTAAGTACTCAATGCTTTATGTGAGTTGAGCTCCACAAGTTTATCCACATCCATAGACAATTATCTGCTCCATTGACCAGAAATGAACACATAGAAATGAATGTGTAGTCGATTATGTGCCTATTTTAAAGAAAGTAAGTATGCTGAGTAAGCTAAGAGAAAGCCTTATGTACAGTCCCATCACATAGGCATTGACTGCAACATGACCATCTATCGAGAAACCAATTCTGCCAGGCCACCAACTCCTGCTTGGTATGCTTCAATCTTTTAGTGTTAAAGACACTGCTCTTTTTCAGTTTTCTTCCTATCTCTCAGTGTATCATTTTCTGGCTCTACATCTACTTCTTTTGCCCTTGAAGTTGGGGTTCCCCAAAGTCCAGTCCTAGGTCCTCTCCTCTCTACATACAACAGCTTCTATAAATAAAAAATATTATTATTCTTACTATTAAAAGCCACAACAGAAGTGCTGAGTGCCACTGGGAGAGGCAATTTACCCAATATATTAGATTTTTTTGAATGCTAACAGTGCCATTTTTTTGTAGCAAATACAATTAAAGGGGTTTTCTGCTAAAATATAAAAAAATGCCACAGAGAGTTATAAAAAGTAACCTATATTCACTTTCACGAATTCACACACCACTGGTTCAATGTTGGTTGCAGCAGTGACCCACTTCAGCAACTGATTGCTGAGTGGGCTTTTCCTGGTGTTTTTGGTGCATCTAGCCAGGACCAGGAAGTAAAGAGCAAAAGGGAAGGACCAGCTTTTGGAAGGTGGCAGAGGGTGATTGATGAAGGAGAATATAGTTTTTCACCTTTTTTCGGCTAATTTTTAAAACATTATAATGGAATATCAAGAGGATTCAAGTAGTGGGGGTTTGTGATAAAATTATTTTAATTTCTGTATTATTTCCAAAAATTGTAAACTCCTTCATTTTTGGTGGGATAGTCTAGTACTGTCCATGAACATGATAAATTAATATAATCAATTCTCTCTTTGCTGCTGTATTGCCAGAAGTCAACTTTCAGAAACTTGCTGAAACGAGTGTTTTGATAAGTGTCTTGAAACTTTCCAACTCCTACCCATGCCCTAGTAGTCTGTTTGCAGAATACAGGGTGCCATTTGTGTAAATACTTTACGTATTTCTGTTGACAGAGTAGAAATTAGACAATTAATCCTCCTACTTAAAGGACTTCTCCAGGACATGGCTACTTTCTTTTAAAAACACAGGGACACATTTATCAAGCTTGCCTGCTTTTAGGCTTTCAATTAAACAGATGTATATGCTTCATCTGTCTTTCCTTTCCAACTATTTATCAGGAACTTCATAAATTAGACCAAGCATATTTCTATTAGTCTGACCTCTAGTGGTTCTTTATCAGTAGGACAGGTTCATATTCATTGAGACTGGTCTAATTAGTAATCCCATGAAAATGTGGTGCAAGTGAGCTTAGGCACACGGCTCCATGAAAGTAGGCAAAATGTGGCACAAGTCACCAATCAAAACAGTTGCAGAAAAGCACACCAACCGTGGACTTGAGTAGAAAAGAGACTGTTTTAACGACTAATCTGGCGTAAAACAAGGACCATTCTCATAAATGGGTCGGAAAATAGGTGCAAACGTTAGAAAACTTCTGAATTAGTATGACAAATCTAAATAGGTGAATGAGGCGCAAATGCCTCCCGAACAGGCACATTTTCAGTGGTAAATGAAACAAAAAAAAAAGTCTAAAGCAGAATTTTTATGCCTAAAAACAGGCTCAAATACTATAGTAAATGTACCCCACCAGTCTACAGTTTCTGTGTGGTATTGTAGCTCAGCCCCATTCTTTTCAATTGAGCAGAGCTCCAATGCCAGGCACAACCTGTGCACAGTTGTGGTACTGTTTCTAGAAGAAAGCTGCCACATATTTTCTAATCCTGGATGACCCCTTTAATTATCACATTGTTCCTGCTTGTTAAAGGAGCAGTTAAGACATTGAGAACATATTAGAGAAGGGTCAAACTACCAGCACCATTACAATTCCTAATGTTTGAAAGGTTTACTTAGGCAGGTAATGGGTTCATAAAATCTCCTAAACTGATTGTCCTAAAGTGTTTAACGAATAAGCTCCATTAAACTTTTTCTTTCTTCCCTTCAGCAGCCTAGCAGGTGTATCGAGTATTGGTGTGATATTAACTGCGCAATTTGTTAATCTGCCAAGACTAGCATTAAACACCCCTTTGTATGCTGACACCAGATTAATGAGAAGTCAAATCCCATCTACTGTTTTCCTACTGAAGCTAAGAAATTTTGTGTATAATTCATTTACCCGTGTAATGGAAACTTAATGGCATATGAAAGGCAGAAAATAGCATTTTCTGTAATGTCTTCTTTATGTCTTAAAGGTGCAGCGCCGCTTAAGTCCCAAAAAATGTTTGCTTTGTGACTAATTTCTTTGTCACAAAGCGCATTTCTTTGTAAGCAGATGGTGCAATGACAGGGAGCCGCGATTGCGCAGCTCCCCATCATTGTACCCCTCAGATGCCACATTCATAGTTGATTGCAGACAGTAATAACAGAGTGTAAAATTTTAAAAAAAGTAATTTAGATCATACATACCTCATCAATTTGCTTGCGATGGGCTGGCCGCCACCATCTAGATTGAGGATCTAGTTCAAAATCTCACATGGTTCGTGATGACTAGAGATGGGCGAACACCTGGATGTTCGGGTTCGAGAGGTTCGGCCGAACTTCCGGAAAATGTCCGGGTTCGTGATCCGAACTCAACCCGAACTTCATCCCGAACCCGAACCCCATAGAAGTCAATGGGGACCCGAACTTTTGGGCACTAAAAAGCCTGTAAAAGACTCCCGGAAAGGGTTAGAGGGCTGCAAAAGGCAGCAAAATGTAGGTAAATCCCCTGCAAACAAATGTAGACAGGGAAATGAATTAAAATAAAATAAAATAAATAAAAATTAACCAATATCAATTGGAGAGAGGTCCCACAGCAAGGAATCATGCGGACTCATATCATCCACCACTGGAGAAGGCCACTCTTATTTATTTGGGACCAGCACCCAGACAGAGGATACAGGTCCCACAGCAAAGAATCATGCTTCATATCAACCACCACCGGAGAAGGCCACTCTCATGTATTTTGGACCAGCACCCAGACAGAGGATACAGGTCCCACAGCAAGGAATAAGGCGTCATATCAACCACCACCGGAGAAGGCCACTCTCATTTATTTTGGACCAGCACCCAGACAGAGGATACAGGTCCCACATCAAGGAATCATGCGTCATATCAACCACCACCGGAGAAGGCCACTCTCATGTATTTTGGACCAGCACCCAGACAGAGGAGAGAGGTCCCACATCAAGGAATCATGCGTCATATCAACCACCACCGGAGAAGGCCACTCTCATTTATTTTGGACCAGCACCAAGACAGAGGATACAGGTCCCACATCAAGGAATCATGCGTCATATCAACCACCACCGGAGAAGGCCACTCTCATGTATTTTGGACCAGCACCCAGACAGAGGAGAGAGGTCCCACATCAAGGAATCATGCGTCATATCAACCACCACCGGAGAAGGCCACTCTCATTTATTTTAGACCAGCACCCAGACAGAGGATACAGGTCCCACATCAAGGAATCATGTGTCATATCAACCACCACCGGAGAAGACCACTCTCATGTATTTTGGACCAGCACCCAGACAGAGGAGAGAGGTCACACATCAAGGAATCATGCGTCATATCAACCACCAACAGAGAAGGCCACTCTCATTTATTTCGGCCCAGCTCCCAGACAGAGGATACAGGTCCCACAGCAAGGAATCATACGTCATATCACCCACCACCGGAGAAGGCCACTCTCATGTATTTTGGACCAGCACCCAGACAGAGGAGAGAGGTTTTCACAGCAGAGAATCATGCATTTAGATCACCCACCACAGGAGTAGGCCATCATTTAATGGGACCCCGGCAACCATGTCAGATGTCACAAACATCAGCTTCACATCACCCAGCACAAGAGAAGGCCACTTTGAGAGACTTTGACCCCTGCACCCAGGCGGAGGAGAGGGGTTTTCACAGCAGAGAATCAGGCATTTAGATCACCCACCACAGGAGTAGGCCACCATTTAATGGGACCCCGGCAACCATGTCAGATGGCACAAACATCAGCTTCACATCACCCAGCACAAGAGAAGGCCACTTTTAAAGACTTTGACCCCTGCAGCCACACGGAGGAGAGAGGTCCCACAGCAGAGATTCAGGCATTTATATCAGCTAGCACAGGAGAAGGCCGCTTTCAGTGACTAAGGCCTTAGCACCGACACAGAGGAGACAGGTCAGATAGCACAAGCATCAGTTTTAGATCAACCACCACAGGAGAAGGGCACATTTAGAGACCTTGACCCCTGCAGCCACACGGAGGAGAGAGGTCCCACAGCAGAGAATCAGGCATTTCGATCACCCATCACAGGAGAAGGCCGCTTTCAGTGACTTTGGCCCCCTGCACCCACACAAAGGAGACATGTCAGACAGCACAAGTATAACATTCATATCACCCAGCACAGGAGAAGGACACTTTCATGTACTTTGGCCCCGGCACCCAGACAGAGGGAAGGTTCATTCAACTCGGGGTTGCACCCCAAGATCCTACTTAATTTCAAAAATTGATTTTTCAATGAAGAAGTGGCCAGGAGTACAAGACAACATGGTTTAAGGCAGTTATTAAGGACTACTCTGCACAAGGGAGGGTCAGGTCTTGTGGGATCCATGCCTGCTTCATTTTTATAAACGTCAGCTTGTCCACGTTGGCTGCGGACAGGCGGCTGCGTTTGTCAGTAATGACGCCCCCTGACGTACTGTTCAACCATGTTAGTGAAATGTTGCCTCCTGCTAACACGTTCCGTATCAGGTGGTGGGGCAGTTAGCTGTGGCGTGGAGACAAAACTTTTCCACATTTCTGCCATGCTAACCCTGCCCTCAGAGGAGCTGGCCGTGACACTGCTGCGTGGGCGACCTCTAGCTCCTCTTCTGCCTTGGCCTTCCACCTGTTCCCCTGTGACAGTTGGGAATGCTCTCAGGAGCGCGTCTACCAGTGTGCGCTTGTACTCGCGCATCTTCCTATCACGCTCCAGTGCAGGAAGTAAAGTGGGCACATTGTCTTTGTACCGTGGATCCAGCAGGGTGGCCACCCAGTAGTCAGCACACGTTAAAATGTGGGCAACTCTGCTGTCGTTGCGCAGGCACTGCAGCATGTAATCGCTCATGTGTGCCAGGCTCCCCAGAGGTAAGGACAAGCTGTCCTCTGTGGGAGGCGTATCGTCATCATCCTCTGTATCCCCCCAGCCACGCACCAGGGATGTGCCTGCGCTGTGCTGGGTGCCACCCCTCTATGAACCTGCTTCATCCTCACCCTCCTCATCCTCCTCGTCCTCCAGTAGTGGTCCCTGGCTGGCCACATTTGTACCTGCCCTCTGCTGTTGCAAAAAACCTCCCTCTGAGCCACTTCTAACAGACTGGCCTGAAAGTGCTAAAAACGACCCGTCATCCTCCTCCTCCTCCTCCTGGCCCTGGCCCACCTCCTCTTCCATCATCGCCCTAAGCGTTTTCTCTAGGAGACATAGAATTGGTATTGTCACGCTGATAACAGTGGCATCGCCACTGGCCATGTTGGTGGCGTACTCGAAACAGCGCAACAGGGCACACAGGTCTCGCATGGAGGCCCAATCATTGGTGGTGAAGTGGTGCTGTTCCGCAGTGCGACTGACTCGTGCGTGCTGCAGCTGAAACTCCACTATGGCCTGCTGCTGCTCGCACAGTCTTTCCAGCATGTGCAAGGTGGAGTTCCACCGGGTGGGCAAGTCGCATAATAGGCGGTGAGCGGGAAGGCCGAAGTTCCGCTGTAGCGCTGACAGGCGAGCAGCGGCAGGATGTGAACGCCAGAAGCGCGCACAGACGGCCCGCACTTTATGCAGCAGCTCTGACATGTCTGGGTAGTTGTGAATGAACTTTTGCACCACCAAATTCAGCACATGCGCCATGCAAGGGATATGCGTCAAACCGGCTAGTCCCAGAGCTGCCACGAGATTTCGCCCATTATCGCACACTACCAGGCCGGGCTTGAGGCCCACCGGCAGCAACTACTGGTCGGTCTGTTGTTCAATACCCCGCCACAACTCCTGCGCGGTGTGGGGCCTGTCCCCCAAACATATGAGTTTCAGAATGGCCTGCTGACGTTTACCCCGGGCTGTGCTGAAGTTGGTGGTGAAGGTGTGTGGCTGACTGGATGAGCTGGTGGAAGCAGAGGAGGAGGAGGAAGCCGAGTAGGAGGAGGAGGCTACAGGAGGCAAAGAATGATGCCCTGTGATCCTTGGCGGCGGAAGGACGTGCGCCAAGGAACTCTCCGCCTGGGGCCCAGCCGCCACTACATTTACCCAGTGTGCAGTTAGGGAGATATAGCGTCCCTGGCCGTGCTTACTGGTCCACGTATCTGTGGTTAGGTGGACCTTGCCACAAATGGCGTTGCGCAGTGCACACTTGATTTTATCGGACACTTGCATGTGCAGGGAAGGCACGGCTGTCTTGGAGAAGTAGTGGCGGCTGGGAACCACATACTGGGGGACAGCCATGGCCATCAGCTGTTTGAAGCTGTCTGTGTCCACCAGCCGGAATGACAGCATTTCAAAGGCCAGTAGTTTAGAAATGCTGGCATTCAGGCCAAGGGCTCGAGGGTGACTAGGTGGGAATTTGCGCTTCCTCTCAAAGGTTTGAGAGATGGAGAGCTGAACGCTGCTGTGTGAAATAGTGGAGACGCTACTACGTGACGGTGGCGGTGGTGGTGGTGGTGTCGGTGTCGGCACATCCTCTGTTTGCTGCTCGGCAGGTGGCAACATTCCTCTCGAGGCTGAAGCCGAGGCAGCAGCGGTAGAGGGAGCAGGGGGAGCCTGAGCGGGTTCCTTGTTTTTAAGGTGTGTACTCCACTGCAGTTCATGCTTTGCATGTAGATGCCTGATCATGCAGGTGGTGCTCAGGTTAAGAACGTTAATGCCTCGCCTCAGGGTCTTATGGCACAGCGTGCAAACCACTCTGGTCTTGTCCTCAGCACATTGTTTGAAGAAGTGCCATGCCAGGGAACTCCTTGAAGATGCCTTTGGGGTGCTGGGTCCCTGTTGGCGCTGGCCAATAGCAGGCAAACTCTCTGGACGGCGGCTGTTCTGCTTTTGCCCCCTGCTCCCTCTTTGGCTTCGCTGTTGTCTCGGTCTCACCACTGCCTCTTCCTCTGAACTATTTAAGTCAGCGGCACGACCTTCAGTCCATGTGGGGTCTAAGACCTCATCGTCCTCTGCATCGTCTTCCACCCAGTCTTCCTCCCTGACCTCCTCCTGTTTAGTCTGCACACTGCAATAAGACGCGGCAGTGGGCACCTGTGTTTCGTCATCATCAGACACTCGGTCACTCTGCTGTGGTGGTATTCCCATGTCCTCATCATCTGGATACATAAGTGGTTGTGCGTCAGTGCATGGAATGTCTTCCACCGCTGGGGAAGGGCTAGGTGGACGCCCCTGGAAAACCGTGGGAGCAGAGTCTTCAAACAGAATAAGAGACTGCTGCATAACTTGAGGCTCAGCCAGTTTCCCTGATATGCATGGGGGTGATGTGACAGACTGATGGGCTTGGTTTTCAGGTGCCACCTGTGCGCTTTCCGCAGAAGACTGGGCGGAAGACAATGTGGTGAACGTGCTGGAAGCACTGTCGGCCACCCAATCGACTAATGCCTGTACCTGCTCAGGCCTTACCATCCTCATAAAGGCATTGGGCCCCACCAAATATCGCTGTAAATTCTGCCGGCTACTTGAGGGAGTTGTTTCACTACTTTGTGCGCCTGAGGCCGAACGGCTACGTCCTCTGCCAGCAACAGAGGCTCCACGGACACCACCACGACCGCGTCCTCGTCCCTTAATAGAATGTTTCCTCATTGTTGCGATTCAACTCGCACCACAATAAAATATATTATTTTTAGCCCCAAAATTCCCACACTGGAAGATATAATTCCTTTTTCCGGTATTAATTACAAGAAAACTGCTGCAAATTGGACACCAGAATTTTTAAAATGCTAGTTTTGGTACATAGATTCCCACACGGGAGATATAATTCCTTTTTACAGGAGTAAAATCGTGAGGCCTAGTGTTTTTGGTCTACCAAACACCAGATTGATTAAATTGGCCTTTTTTTCACCAAAATTACAACACTGGACAATAATGCCTTTTGGCGGTATTAATTACAAGAAAACTGCTGCAAATTTGACATCAGAATTTTTTAAAATGCTAGTTTTGGTACATAGATTCCCACACGGGGAGATATAATTCCTTTTTACAGGAGTAAAAACGTGAGGCCTAGTGTTTCTGGTCTAACAAACACCAGATTGATTAAATTGGCCTTTTTTTCAGCAAAATTACAACACTGGATAATAATGCCTTTTGGCGGTTTTATTTACAAGAAAACTGCTGCAAAGTGGACACCAGAATTTTTAATATGCTAGTTTTGGTACATTGATTCCCACACGGGGAGATATAATTCCTTTTTACAGGAGTAAAAACGTGAGGCCTAGTGTTTTTGGTCTACCAAACACCAGATTGATTAAATTGGCCTTTTTTTCACCAAAATTACAACACTGGACAATAATGCCTTTTGGCGGTATTATTTACAAGAATACTGCTGCAAATAGGACATCTGAAGTTTTAAAATGCTAGTTTGGGTACATAGATTACCACACGGGAGATATAATTCCTTTTACAGGAGTAAAACGTGAGGCCTAGTGTTTTTGGTCTACCAAACACCAGATTGATTAAATTGGCCTTTTTTTCACCAAAATTACAACACTGGACAATAATGCCTTTTGGCGGTATTATTTACAAGAAAACTGCTGCAAAGTGGACATCAGATTTTTAAAATGATAGTTTTGGTACATAGATTCCCACACGGGAGATATAATTCCTTTTACAGGAGTAAAACGTGAGGCCTAGTGTTTCTGGTCTAACAAACACCAGATTGATTAAATTGGTCTTTTTTTCACCAAAATTACAACACTGGACAATAATGCCTTTTGGCGGTATTAGTTACAAGAAAACTGCTGGTATTTCAGAACACCTGAATTTTTAAAATGCTAGTTTTGCTAGATAAATTTCCCACACTGGGAGAAATATTGCCTAAGCCTTTTTACAGTATTAATTACGACTGGAGTGCTTCTTCTGGTCTAACACCAGAATAATTTTATTATTACGGTGAAAGCTTTTTCTAATTTATATTTCTGGCACATAATTTTTTTTTTTTTTTCTGGCTGACAGTTGTGGACTTGGCTGGCTGTAGTGGCACTGGCTAGCCTAGCTGGAACAGCACATTCATGGGATTTGCTATCCAAGTGGGTTACTTTCAGTTTCACCACTGATATATTAAATATCTTTGCAGTTAGTATGGGTGACACAAGCACAGCCAAACCCCTGATGTAGTATATCTATGAAAAAATCGAGTATTACATGAGATTAATGGACGTTGTGGCAGCTTTTGCTGTAGAACCACAAGTCCCAAAATGGCCGCCGCCTATCAGCCCAGTAACATGTGCCAGAAAACGGTCTGCCCATCCAGAAAAAAAATAGACTTTGACTGAGCAGCTGAATCGCTGTTGTTCTGATTCACAGTTGTAGATTTTTAACTTCTTTGGAGCTTTGGTTTAGACTCTGTGGCAGCTTGTGCTGGCGCACCACAAGTCCCAAAATGGCCACCGCCGGTCAGCCCAGTTACATGTGCCAGTAAAAATCGCTCTGGCCAGTCTCAACAAAATAGTGACTTTCAGTGAACAGCTCAGCTTAGTTGTTCTGATGCACAGGTGTAGAAAGGTAGATCATTCAATCACTTCTTTATCCCTGCCTATCTCGCCCTCACAGAAGCTGCATCCTCTCCCTACACTAGTCAGAGCAGTGTGACGTGCGGCGCTACGTGACTCCAGCTTAAATAGAGGCTGGGTCACATGCTGCACTTGGCCAATCACAGCCATGCCATTAGTAGGCATGGCTGTGATGGGCTCTTAGGGCAAGAAGTAAAACGCTAGCTGATTGGCTGCTGTGCAGCCCTTCAGAAAGCGGGAAGTAATCGACGAACACCGGACCCGAACCCGAACTTTTTTGAAAATGTCCGGGTTCGGGTCCGTGTCACGAACACCCCAAAATTCGGTACTGACCCGAACGATTTTCGAACTGTTCGCTCAACACTAGTGATGACGTCATCACATCAGCTGGCATGGCATAAAGTCATACGTAGTGTTGGACGACCATGCTCGGCCTAACACTGGTTCGGCTCGAGCATCGTTATGCTCTGCACATGGCGAAGTTTGGCTGAACACCGTGTGTGCTCGAGCCATGGAGTTTCATTCCAGATTCATCATTGACACTTAAAAAAAAAAAATACAAAAAAGTTGCAGTCTTAGGCCTTATTCACACGTCCGCATATATGTCCACATGTATTCCGCAATTCTGCGGAATACATGTGGACCCATTGATTTTGAATGGGGCACGGAACGATGCGGAGAGTACACACTGTGCTCTCCACATCAGTTTTTGCGGAGCGCGCCGCCGATCTTACGGCCGCAGCTCCACAAAAAAGTAGAGCATGTCCTATTCTTGCCCGCAATTGCGGACAAGAATAGACATTTCTTTGGGGCTGCCAGCCGGGTGTGTTTATGGATCCGCAATTTGCGGATCCATAAACACTACGGACGTGTGAATAAGGCCTAACTCCGCTTACTCCACTAGGAGGGTGGAGTAGAAAAGCTGGAGTCGCTTTTAGGGCTCAAGCACGCGACTGTTGCCTGTTTTGCAGTTCGCAAATTGCGGATAGTTGCTCAAGAATAGGACATGTTATGTATTTTTGTGGGGCCACAAAACGGACATATGGATGCATACAGTACACAGTGTGCTGTCCGCATCTTTTGTATACCCATTAAAGTGAATGGTTCCGCATCTGACCCCCAAAAAATACGGATCGGATGCGGACAAAAATACATTTGTGTGCATGAGCCTTTATAGAGACAAAAATGTTTCAGAATAAGATTTTTTTTTATCAAATAACATGTGACATTTGATAAATGTGGCATAAAGTACACCAAAACAGACTCAAGCAAAACAGACTTCAGATATTCCCTTCATGATAAATTCCCTCCATATGTTTATTAATATAAAGTTTCTACACAGTGTCTATGCTTAACCCCTTCAGGCCATTTTCTGTTTTTTTTTTTAACCCCAGCCTTCACAAAGCCATCTTTTTATTTTTCCATTCACATAACCATATTGCAGGTCAAGTTGTACTTTCTAATGGCACCATTTACTTTTGCATACAGTGAACTGGGAAGCTGGAAAAAAAATTGTATCCGGTTGAATTAGAAACAAAAAAAAAAACAATTCCATCACAGTTTTATGGGTTTTGTTTTTACAGTGTTTCCAATTCGGTAAAACTGACCTGTGCCCTTTATTCTCTAGCTCAGGAATATTACAAAGGTACCGCATTTATAAAGTGCTTCTTGTGTTTTAATACTGAAAAAAAAAAACTTTTTTTTTTCTTAGCATTGTCATATTCTAACCTTCATAATTTTTTTTATTTTTATGTCTATGGAGGTACATGTGAGGGCTTGTTTTTTGAAGGACAATCTCTATTTTTTAATTATATAATTTTGGAGTGTGTATAACTTTTTGATCACTGTTTGTTCAATTTTTTGGGGGAGGTGAAGTGACAAAAATGCTGTTTCTTTTTTATTTATTTTTATTTTAATTTTTATTATTTTTAAATGCTTTTTTCCTTCTTTTACACTTTTTCAATATTCCCGTAGGAAACTTAAACATGCAATCATTAGATTGCTTCTCTTCTAGATTCCAATACATTAGTATTAGAGTCTATAAGAATTTCACTATGCTTCGATGGATCCCTCCCACAGGAAGGGTCTACATAAGAACATAGCTATGGCAGCCTCTGCTCCTTCATGGGGTCCGAAACTGCGCAATGCAACTCCCGGACCATAATAGAACAGTCCAATCCTTGTCCATAACGCGGATGTTCTATATTTTTCGGGTGTCACAGAACAGATAAACAAATGCACACAGGGTGTGCTCTCCACATCTTTTGCGTCCCCTTTTGAAGTGAACAGGTCCGCATCAGTCCCGCAAAAAATGTGCATTGGATGTGGACAAAAAGTAACTTCATATGCATGGACCCTATGGCTGGGAACACACCTAGGCGTTTCTGAATCGCGCGTATGACGCGCGATTCAGTGATTCTCCCCTATGGCATCATTGTCCATAGGCGCGTTAAAACGCCCCAAAGAAGCTCATGTACTTGTTTGGGCATTGGGCGTTTTACAGCGCGTTCAAACGCACTGTAAAACGCCCAAATGTGAACCATGCCCATAGGGAAGCATGGCTTTTCACATGTTGTGCGTTTTACAGCGCGTCTGAACGCGCTGTAAAACGCTTAGGTGTGTACCTAGGGTCAAACAGCAGGCACCCGGCGGCTCTGTCATCTGCTGTGCTCATGGGTGGGAGCCATATTTTAATACCCGCTGTAAATTTACGGTGGGTGGTCTGGATGGTTTTAAAATGATTGTGCATCTTAGTAGGACCTATGGAGGGAAGCATGCTTACATGCTCCCCACCAATGGGTTCTTGCTGATTTGGTTCCCTGCCACTGCTGCCATGATCTAGGTTCTACTGTTTGATGGGATTCATGTGACAGTTGCAGCCAATGACTGGCTGCCACAGCCAGGTGACCCCTTTCAAACAAGAATTTTACCAGTGGGGACCAAAGCACGTCAGGAGACTGATCTAGCCAGAACCCAGCAGAAGGGAGAAGGTAAGTATACTTTTTTCTGTATGTCTAGAAGAAAAGATTCAGTACATTATGGTGACATGAAAGCAAAACTTTCAACAGACTTCAATTCACATCACAAGATTCACAACCACTGGGTGGTCACACATAGAGAAAATATAGCAAACACATTTCCAGATACAGTATCACAGAATCATGTTATTTTTTTTCTTTTTCCCCCCCAAAGATTCTGACTAGTGTTGAGTGAATCAAAGTTAAAAAAGCGGACGTCGATCCAAATTTCAAGAAAAATATGACTCGCCACAAAGCTGAATTTCCTTGCGCTTCGTAGCAATGAATACATTTTTCCTCAAATGACAGCAAAAAACAAAATAATATATACCTCATCCATTTGCTCGCGGAGAGGCCGTCGCGGCCATTTTGACTAAAGAAAACGATCCAAATCTCGCGCTTACAGCGTGATGGCATGGCAACATCATCACGTCAGCACACAAGAGATTTGGGGCATTTTCTTCAATCAAGATGGCTGCGATGGCCTCTTCATAAGCCAATGGATGAGGTATGTATTTTTTTTGTTGTTTGTTTTTAACCCCTGGAAGGCCTCAATGTTACTGTCAGATGTCGCAATCACCTTTGAGCACTACATCTAAGGGGTTCAATGAAGGTCATTGCGCCTGCTACATACAAAGGAATGCAATTTGTGACTAAGTAATTCATAACTAATTGAATTTCTTTGTGAACTTCGGCAAAGCAGCCAAATCAAATTATTGATAACTTTACTCATATCTAGTTATGACCTTGTGCGAAGATATGTACAGTGAAAAGAGAAGTTAAGGAAAAACAGATTTATATTTTGGTCATTGTAAAGTTACTGTAGTCTGGCTCATTAGAGAATCACATAGCATTCATTGATGTGCATAAGGAGAGGTTCAGGATTTTGCCAGAAGTTATCAGGTATCCACCAATAAGGTATTACTTTCTAACAAGGTGTCATTTACTTTCAGGTTGGAAGGTGAGAGCAGTGACATGGTTTCTTGATATGAACCATACAGACTTCTCCTTACAGGGCTTGTTACACGAAAAATGTTCTACAGTCTTCAAACCAGCACCTGGATCTGAATACATTTTTAATTGCATGCAATTATACATTCAGTTATTCACTGAAATCTACTGTATCTGTAACGCACCACCTGCTGCTAGCTCACTGAGGTTGACATAAATGCTCAGTTCCATCCTTTAGTTGACACCAACTGTAGCAAAAAGGATACGCCCTCTGAGAAAGTGCACGCCTCCAAAGCTGCAAGCTTGACATAAATCTAGCAGAGCAATTGCAGCAATGTATGGTCAGATCTTTGGATCTATGTGATGTACGGCGGTCGTTTCGCTGCAAACTTTCCTCATTCGCTGTTATAAAAAAGCCCGGATCTGGCGGCCATTTTACATTCCGTCTTTTGTCAGTATAGGGAGCGGTTGCTTTATTAAAAAGGAACAGGCTGTTAGGGACACCAAACGCTAGCTAATAGGGCCACAAAAGTCCTTTTAAGGACTGGTATAGGTGTGCTATCGATACTGAGGGTGTGATATGCTTATAATATACTTTCAAACAAAGAAAGCATATTACAGTGCATTTGTATTGTGCAGCAGTTGTGTGCGGTTCTGCTGCGATACTGCAGCTAGATTGAGGAACAAACGCTATTGAAATAACTAATTGCAACTGGCGGGATATACCTGTTTTCCTCCCTAAAAAAATTGATAGTGGGGTGTGATATACCGATAATATACTTTGTAACATAGAAAATATATTATAGTGTATTTGTATTGTGCAGCAGTTGTGAGTAGAGGGACAAACATTATTGAAATAACTAATTGCAACTGATGTGATATACCTGTTGTCCCCCCCTCCCCCCTATATATATGCGATATAACTGATTCCACAAAATGTTTATTTAGGCCTCCGATATACATGATTACACAAAATATTTATTGAGGGGAGTGATATACCTGATTCAACAAAATAGTTATTCAGGCCTGCGATATACCTGATTCTAAGAAATAGTTATTTAGGCCTGAGATATACCTGATTCCACAAAATATTTATTTAGGCCTGCAATATGCCTGATTACACAAAATATTTATTGAGGGGTGTGATATACCTGATTCCATGAAATATTTAATCAGGCCTGTGATATACCTGATTCCACTAAATAGTTATTTAGGCCTGCGATATATCTGATTACATGAAATATTTATTGAGGGATGTGATATACCAGATTCCACAAAATATTTATTCAGGCTTGCGATATATCTGATTCCACAAAATAGTTATTTAGGCCTATGATATACCTGATTCGACAAAATAGTTATTTAGGCCTGCAAAATACCTGATTCCATGAAATAGTTATTTTGGCCTGCGATATGCCTGATTCCACAAAATAGTAATTTAGGCCTGCGATATACGTAATTCACAAAATATTTAGTGAGGGGTGTGATACACCTGATTCTACAAAATATTTATTTAGGCCTGCGATATACCTGATTCAACAAAATATTTTTTTATGTCTGTGATATACCTGATTACACAAACTATTTATTGAGGGCTGTGATATACCTGATTCCACGAAATATTGATTCAGGCCTATGATATACCTGATTCCACAAAAAAGTTATTTAGGCCTGTGATATACCTGATTCCACAAAATAGTTATTGAGGCATGCGATATACCTGATTCCATGAAATAGTTATTTAGGCCTGCGATATACCTAATTACACAAGATATTTATGGGGGGGTGTTATATACCTGATTCCACAAAATATTTATTCAAGCCTGCGATATACCTGATTCCATGAAATAGTTCTTCAGGCCTGCGATATACCTGATTCCACAAAATTGTTATTTAAGCCTGCGATATACCTGATTCCACAAAATATTTATTAAGGCCTGCGATATACCTGATTCCATGAAATAGTTATTCAGGCATGTGATATACCTGATTCCAAGAAATAGTTATTTAGGCCTGCGATATACTTGATTCCACAAATTATTTATTCAGGTCTGCGATATGCCTGATACTAGGAAATAGTGATTTAAGCCTGCGATATACCTGATTCCACAAAATATTTATTCAGGCCTGCGAAATACCTGATTCTATGAAATAGTTATTTACGCCTGCGATATACCTGATTCCACAAAATATTTATTTAGACCTGCGATATACCTGATTACACAAAATATTTATTGAGTGGTGCGATATACCTGATTCTACGAAATAGTTATTCAGGCCTGCGATATACCTGATTACATGAAATATTTATTGAGGGGTGTGATATACCTTATTCCACAAAATATTTATTCAGGCCTGCGATATACCTTATTCCACAAAATTGTTATTTAGGCCTGTGATATACCTAATTAGGATTACATGAAATATTAATTGAGTGTGTGATATACCTGATTCCACAAAATATTTATTTAGGCCTGCGATATGCCTGATTCCATGAAATATTTATTTAGGCCTGCGATATGCTTGATTCCACAAAATATTCATTTACATCTCCTCTAAACCTTATTCCACAAAATATTTATTGAGGGAGGCGATATTACTGTTATCACATAATACTACTCTTCTCTAGGGACTTTGGCACACAGTCAGTTTGAAAATGTCAGGCAGAGGAAGAGGCAGACCGTTCTGCAGGGGTGGTTTGGGTCGGGCAGGTGCACCAGGCCAGAGCCTAAGTGGGAAGTTGAAGAAGTTGCATGCGATTACGTCAAAGGACACACCAGAGTTGGTTGAGTGGCTCACTCAGCCTTCCACTTCTACACCCTCCTCATCCTCTGTATCTGCACCCTCCTCCCTTTCTGCTGTGTGCACTCCCAAAGACACCACCACCATAGCCCCTCCACTCGAGTCACAGTTATTATTTTCCCATCCATTCCCAGACCGATTCACAGCCATTCTTGGCATCGGATGAGGAAGAGGAGGTTGCAACGGCCGCCACCCAGCGGTCTGATGACAGTACCAAGATCAGCACAAGGAGGGAGGTTCGCGCTGTTGCTGCCTACTCCGAGATCTCTAATTACAGTGGTGGTGAAGGTGACGATGATGACGTGTCGATGGAGGACGAGGAGGGGAGTTCAGAAGGAGAGACGGAGCAGCAGATAAGGAGGAGAAGCAGGCAGAACACGCAGTGCATAGGAGTCCAAAAGCAGAGTGCAAATGTATCTGGAGCAAGCCATCCACCATGCACAGTTATATTTGGCGCTCCTAGTTCGCCGGCACATGGCTCCGCAGTGTGGGATTGTTTTAGCCTGTCAGTTGCTGACAATAGTGTTGCCATCTGCAGCCTGTGCTGTCAACACATAAGTTGCAGTAAGCCCAACACTCACCTAGGGATTTGGGACGGCCGCCTTAAGAAGGCACCTAGTCTCCCATCACCGAGCCTCGTGGGAGCAACGCTGTCAGAACTCACAAAGCCACACTCCAGGTGCTCCACGTCCTGCCTCTTCTCCTTCTCCTCTCTTCTCCCAATTGTCCACCACTCCACCTTCCACCGTGCAATCGTCGCGTTCATCGGACCAAAGGCAGTCTTCCGTGGCCCAAATGTTTGAGCGTAAAAATATGATAACTGTAACAATGGCAGTTTGCAGCCGCCAGCATGCAGTGCGTCCGACTACGTACCTCAGTCGAGCTGCACGCGGGGCTCCTCCTCTTCGCTGCAGGCTCCGGACCCGCTTTCCTGCGCTATCGCAGGCTACGACAGCTTCTGTTATATCTTGTAGGAGCAGCAGGCGTCCTGGTACCTTAAGGGTTAATGCACGCCCCTGATTCCGCCCTCTCTCCAATCCTGGCCAGGCACCACCTTTATAAGGGTGCTTCCCCCTTCCTGCAATGCCTGAGCAATAGTGTACTTCCTACAGTTAAGGCTCCTGTTGTTCCTGCATTCAATATCCTGTTTATGACCTCTGCCTGTATCCTGACCTCGTCTCTGCTTGATCCTCTTGTACCTCGCTGCTCTCAAGTTAAAGACCCGAACTGTCGACCACGACCACGCCTCTGTCTGCTGTGCAGATCGTTACACCAGCCCCACCTGGACTAACTCAGCTCTGCTGTTCTCACAGCACTAGCTCTGCTATACCGCTTGTTCAGCTCAGCATTATCCTGCGGCTGTCTGCTATATTGCCTGTTCCCCGGTGCTAGCATCGGGGATTTCTGGCCAGCCCGGCCAGCTGCCACTTAACCGGGACCACTCTTGCGGTAGTGACCTGGTGTCTCCCCTGCAGCTGAGTCCAGCTTCCGCATCCTGGAGCGGGATAAAGGGTGAAAACCAGGGGGACACTTAGACTCCGCTCCCAAGTTTGGCCCAAAGTCAAACCGGTAAGTGGCTCTGCGGTTAAATTCAGTTGCAAAAATAGAAATACCGTAAATCTGGTGTTCCAGCTGTGACTGGACAAGTTTAATAGTGTCCGGCAAAGGATATATTTTTTTCTGGGGTGAAATTAAATTGCCAAAATAGCAATACCATAAATCAGTAGTTTCAGCTGTGGCTGGCCAAGTTTAATAGTGTACGGTAAAGGATATATTTTTTTCTGGGGTGAAATTCAATTGCCAAAATAGCAATACCGCAAATCTGGTGTCCCAGCAGTGGCTGGCCAAGTTTAATAGTGTCCGGCAAAGGATATATTTTTTTCTGGGGTGAAATTCAATTGCCAAAATAGCAATACCGTAAATCTGGTGTCCCAGCATTGGCTGGCCAAGTTTAATAGTGTTCGGCAAAGGATTTATTATTTTCTTGGGTGAAATTCAGTTACCAAAATTGTAATACAGTAAATCTAGTGTCCCAGCAGTGGCTGGACAAGTTTAATAGTGTCTGGCAAAGGAGTTATTATTTTCTGGGGTGAAATTCAGTTGCCAAAATAGAAATACCGTAAATCTGGTGTTCCAGCTGTGACTGGACAAGTTTAATAGTGTCCGGCAAAAGATTTTTTTTTCTGGGGTGAAATTCAGTTGCAAAAATAGAAATAACATAAATCTTGTATTCCAGCTGTGACTGGACAAGTTTCATAGTGTCCGTCATAGGATATATTATTTTCTGCGGTGAAATTCAGTTTCAAAAATATAAATACCGTAAATCTGCTGTTCCAGCTGTGGCTGGACAAGTTTAATAGTGTCCGGCAAAGGATATATTTTGTTCCTGGGTGAAATTCAATTGCCAAAATAGCAATAACATAAATCTGGTGTCCCAGCAGTGGCTGGCCAAGTTTAATAGTGTTCGGCAAAGGATTTATTATTTTCTTGGGTGAAATTCAGTTACCAATATTGTAATACCGTAAATCTAGTGTCCCAGCAGTGGCTGGACAAGTTTAATAGTGTCTGGCAAAGGAGTTATTATTTTCTGGGGTGAAATTCAGTTGCCAAAATAGAAATACAGTAAATCTGGTGTTACAGCTCTGACTGGACAAGTTTAATCGTGTCCATCATAGGATATATTATTTTCTGCGGTGAAATTCAGTTTCAAAAATAGAAATACCGTAAATCTGGTGTTCCAGCTGTGACTGAACAAGTTTAATAGTATCTGTCAAAGGATAGATTTTGTTCTGGGGCTAAATTCAATTGCCAAAATAGCAATACCCTGAATCTGGTGTTCCAGCTGTGACTGGAAAATTTCCCTAGTATCCGTCAAAGGATATATTATTTTCTGGGGTGAAAATCAGTAGCAAAAATAGAAATAAAGTAAGTCTGGTGTTCTAGCTGTTGCAGGCCTAGTTTAAATCTGTCCAGAAAAGGGTATATTTTTTTTCTGGGTGAAATTAAATTGCCAAAATAGCAATACCCTGAATCTGGTGTTCTAGCTGTGACTGGACAATTTCCCTAGTGTCCGTCAAAGGATAGATTTTGTTCTGTGGTGAAATAGAGTTGCAAAAATAGAAATATCGTAAATCCGGTGTTCCAGCTGTGACTGAACAAGTTTAATCGTATTCGTCAAAGGATATATTATGTTTTGGGGTGAAATTCAATTTCCAAAATAGCAATACCCTGAATCGGGTGTTCCAGCTGTGACTGGACAATTTCCCTAGTGTTCGTCAAAGAATATATTATTTTCTGGGATGAAAGTCAGTAGCATAAATAAAAATACAGTAAATCTGGTGTTCTAGCTGTTGCAGGCCTAGTTTTTTTTTATTTTTTATATAAATTAATTTATTTTTCCACATAT
Organism: Bufotes viridis; assembly: GCA_033119425.1. NCBI lineage: Eukaryota > Metazoa > Chordata > Amphibia > Anura > Bufonidae > Bufotes > Bufotes viridis. Next base: position 539,316,526 of record CM065590.1, on the reverse strand, counting down.
AAAATAATACATTATTTATCACAATTTATATAAGCAGTTAGCACTCTTCATAATTATACCACTCCTATATCCGAAGGGTATACTCCAGAAGAAATAAACTTGATTGCACATATTTTATCCAATTCTTCTCTAACATAGAGTGCTAAAATTGAATTTTTCATATATAATAAAATGATCATATATATTATTCCTCTTTAAATTGCTCTCCCCACCCAATCCCGATCCCGCCCACCCCTCTACCCTCCCCTCCCCTTGCTGTTTGTCGGTTCTAGAGCGCAGCCCAATAAGCACACATGATGTGTCCCATCGCATGTTTTTTTTTTTTGTACCAAGCCTTACAAACTCCATTCATGTTATTCTTTCGGCCGAGCCACGTAATAGTCTAGTTGCTCCAGCTTGCCCAGTCTTTTTCCTTCCTTTTCCTTTGCTTCTCCTTTTTTGCTGCCATTCCTTCATATTTTTTAATTTTATCTGTCAAGGAGATCCATTCCCTCACGGCACGTCGTTGTGCTGACCCCCATTTTCTTATAAGTATAATTTTTGCTAAAAGCAACATCTTAAGCCATAGTGTTTTAACCCCTATCTCTTCCTTAACGAAGTGTGGGGTTGCTCCAAGTATGGTAGTAGCTATTTCCCACCTCGGTGTAACTTTTGTTCTAGTTATTAGTACCTCTCGGACCTTGACCCAGAATTCCTGTATAATTGGACATGACCAAATCATATGTAAAAATTCTGCCATTTTCTGACCACATTTGTTACAGTTATATTCCTTATCTTTATAAAATCTGGTCATGTCCCTCGGTGATAAGTAAAGCCGGTGCAGCAATTTGAATTGCATTAATCTATAGTTATTAGCTGTTGAGTCTACTTTGATATTTCTACATATTTCTTGCCAATCTAATTTAATCATTGGGCCTACCTCTTCTTCCCAGCTCTTAATACCTCTAAATTTAAATTTATATTCCATGTTAGTTTGTAATTTCTTATATATTCGAGACATCTTCACATTCTTAGACCTAATCATCCTACAATAATCTATAAATTTGTGTGAATTAATTTCCAGTGACTGTTCGTAGTTTTTGTGTAAGCGTGCTTTAGCTGTGCGTACCTAAACTGATCCATAAGACCCGTATTTGGTCCAATTATTTCCTCTATCTTCCTTATCTCTCCATTCTGTGTAATTTGAGCTACCCAATTAATCCCAAGTCTGTGCCAATACTCTGTTATCCATTTTATTAAACTCAATTAAGTTTGAATTGTGCCATAACGGTGTACACTGTAGTGATCCTATTATACCGATGAGCTCCTTAATTTTCCTCCATACCCTGTGTATCACATATTCAACTTTATTCCTTTTTATATTTTGCCCAAAATATCCTGACTCGAGTATGGCTAAGATATCATTATGAGTCCCTTGATAACCTCTTAATTAATACCGGGTCTCCTCCTCCCCCATGCCCAGCCACCAACCAAGCTGTGACGCGAGATAGTACCCCTGAACATAGGGGAGAGAGAAACCCCCTTCCTCTATTGAAAACCATAGCCATTTCTGTTTCAGTCTTACTTTTTTCCGCCCCCATACTAACTCATTAAATAAACTTTCTAACCGCTAAAAAAACATGTCGCCTATCCAATTGATACATGGTGCTATTTTATACAAAATTTGAGGCAGTAAAATCATCTTGAGCAAGGCTATTCTATTTACTTGAGATATTGGCATCTTTTGCCACACCCGTATTTTCACTTTAACCATCCCGAGCAATTGGGATAGGTTGTTTTCAATATAGTCCTCTGCAGAGGAGCTTATTTTTACACTGAGGTATTGTATTGTATCAGATACTAATGCAATCTTGATCTGTGGGTCCCTAATCCTAGGGGCTCTCTTAAGAGACAACAATACAGTTTTCTCCCAGTTAATTTTGTATCCCGAGAGATGACCGTATTCCTCTATCGTAGACATAACATGCGGGAGCACTTTATAGCCGTCCCGGAGGAACAGTAGCACATCATCGGCATATGAATTTATCTTATCCATAGTACCTCCTCTCCCAAACCCTATTATCTGTCCACTCTCTCTGATGGTACATGCTAATGGTCCTAAAAATAGGGCAAATAACAGGGGGGAGAGGGGGCAAACCTGCCTCGTCCCGCGGCGTAGTGAAATAGCATTAGTTGTACACCCATTAATAGCTTTTTTCGCTTTTGGGTCTGTATGCAATAATTTAGTCCACTTAATGAATTGTTTTCTTGTTCTCCTATTTTCATTCTTTCCATAGTTTGCCACAAGAACTCCCATTCCACTCTATCAAAAGCCTGTGAAGCATCTAGGGAAAGAATGGAACGATCGTCCCCCCTCCCCCACCTGTATGCCCATTAACGTTCTGCGTATACTCATTTGTGCTGATCTATTTGGTATAAATTCCGTGTGATCTATATGCACGATTTTTGCTATCATTCCTTTTAATCAATTTGACAAGACTTTAGCGTAGATTTTATAGTCTGCGTTAAGCAGTGAAATTGGGCGGTATGCATTAATATCCTTGTTATCCTTGTCCTTTTTTAATATTAGTGAGATAATGGCCTCAGACATCGAGGGAGGTAATGTACCTTCATTCCATGCCGAGTTCAACACTTGTAAAAGGTACGGTAACAACACTCCTCCAAACCTTCTCTACAGCTCAAAGGGAAGGTCATCAGATCCAGGGGAAGTATTACCACTGATGGATTTAAGCGCAGCCTGAAGTTCCGACAGATCAATAGGTTGGTCCAACCTATTTCTATCTTCATGACTGAGGATAATTCTTCCTAAATAGTTCTGTATCTTATCTCCCTTTCCCTCCCCTTCTGAGCTGTACAGTCTTGCATAGTGAGCCGTAAATTCCTGCACAATTGCCTCTTTATCCGATGTCATCACCCCTGATGCAAGCTTAATTGCTGATATTTTAGTGCCACTCATCCTGAATTGATTTTTCTAATTCTTGCGAAGAAGTACTATCCTGGTAGCGGTTTTCCTGCTGTAGTTTTCTAACCTTCTCTTACAGCAGTCTACCCCTTTCCCGAACTTCTTTTTTGATCTATTAATATGGGAAAACATTATACCGTGAATATACGCTTTCAAAGAATCCCAGACTATATTTATATGTGCTGAGTTCAAATTTAATTCCCAGAATTCACATATGTTTTTTTCAACCGTCCCGTCTTGGAGAACATTAAACCAGTGAGCATTAACTCTAAATGAGTTATTACTATTCCATCCGTTATTCTCCTCCACTTGTAATAATATTGGGGTGTGATCTGAGACACTTAATGTTTCATATCGCATGCTTACTGTACCTATCTTGTCCAGGATTTCTGAACTCGATAAAACCAAATCAATTCTAGATCTACTGGCATATGTTCTACTGAAGCACGGAAATACTTTTTTACCCTGATATAAGTATCTCCATACATCTGTGAGACCCAGTTCTTCACATGTCCTGTATAACAATGTCCCTTGCCGAGATACAACCTTTGCATTTGTATTAACAGACATCCTATCCTTCATCACGTCCATCACAGCATTCATATCACCTAAGACTAATAAAGGGCATTCATTCTTTGCTTGCCTACATTCAGCCATTCTTACCAAGACTTGGTGGGGGAATATATATGAAGGCCAAGATACACAACAGTCCTCCCCAATAACAATAAAGGAATATGTATCGGCCCTCACTATCTATCTTCTGCTCAATTAGAGTAAAACTAACATCTTTGTGCACCAGTACACTCACCCCCCGTGCATACGCCGAAAAAACGGCAAGGCATTCATATTTCGCCCATTTTTTGGATATACATTCTTTAGTCTTTTCAGTTAAGTGAGTTTCCAACAGGCATATTATGGCAGGTAGGTGCCTGGTAATAAGGTCATTTACTACTACTCTTTTAATTCTATCTCCCAATCCCCTCACGTTCCAAACGAGTACTCTATTATTTACTTTGTTTACTCCCGGCTTCATCCCGCATGCATACATCTGCTCACTCTCCTCTGAGTGAACCTATCTCCAATTACACACATTGGCTCCCCATACTTATACCCCGAACCGACACACAGCAAAGGCCCTTCCCCCCCCAACCTTTCCCCCCAACCCCACCTTGCTGATACGCGAAGGCATAATTCCGCGCACCTCTTACCCTCTGCTACCTCCCCACTCCATCCTCCAATCCCCAAAACGCTAACCGCCTATTATTACATGCCCTTGGTCTTCATCCATCTTAAGACTTCCATTGGAGAGTCAAAAAACATCGCTTTACCATCATAAACCAAGCGCAGTTTTGCGGGGTACATCATTGAGTAACTAATATTTTCTTTCTGTAGTTTTATTTTAACCTCGCAAAACTCCTTCCTTTTCATCTGGGTACCCTTAGAGAAGTCTGGATAAATCTGAATCCTGTTGCCATTATACAAAATTTCCTGTTCGCTCCTCCTCCATCGGAGGATGCTATCCCTATCCCTCTAACTCATAAATTTTACTAAGATATTCCTAGGGGGAGCTCCAGGTATATGCTTACCCCCTGGAATCCGATGTGCTCTCTCTATACAGAAATTAGGGGATAGGACATTTTCAGCGCAGTTACGTTTTCAATTTCTGGTCCCTCAGGAAACCCGACAAATAGTAAATATGCCCGTCTTGACCTATCCTCTAAGTCTGTCACCTTTTCTTTCAATCTACCTATTTCCTCATCTGTTTTTTGTGATCTTTCTGTCATAGAGCTCATTTCTTTATTCAGTTTTGCTGTTATTTCCTGTAGCTCTTTTACTTTTCCTCTTATATTATTCATGTCGTCTCTTATTAACACAATGTCTGATTGCACTGCAGATAGCTTGGTTGTGAGATCCCCAATAGCACAGTTAGTTTGCTGGACTGCCCTCAAAATTTCTATTAACTTGCCATCTATTAGGTCTATCTTATCTCCCCAGCCAGGCTCCAATATGATGTCCTGTTGGGCAAATTGCCTTGACTCTTTTTCTGAGCTCTTTACAACCCCACCACCAATACCTTCCCTAGGTTTGGTTTGAGGTGATTTCAGATATCTTTCCATATCTGCCCCGCCACCCTTAGAAGAGGACAAACCTAATGATTTGCGGTTCTGATTTTTAGGCGGCAATTTATTTATTTACTTTTTTAAATTTTTTATTATGACCACCATCCAGAACGTCAGTTCTAACTGTGTATAACTGTATAAATTTGTGTGATCAATAATCCCTGTTTATAAACATCAAATCATTGCGACTCCATTTGACATGCTTATAAAAATTGCGACCACAATTATGATTGTAAAAAGTAAATTCATTGAAGATATAGGGAAAGTCCAGACTATCTTTCTTCTGTATAAACCTGTCCTGTCCTTAGACTTAGATGAAACCGTCTCTTATGATATCTATTATAGTGGTGGTATTACCGGCAGAAGCGTCTATCCAGCAGAAACTATCGGACCTATATCCAATCCTTAATTACTTACGATATCGATTTGCAATGTCAGTGTTAATGTAAATGCAACGACCCTTGTACTTCCGTAAATATCTCAGTTCATGTGCACATATAGAGCCGTGGAGTTGTTCAGCATGTGACAAGGTAATAACCACTTAAATGTTGAATGTTGAGTAAGAAAATAATATAGGTGCCGGATAATAGTTCAACATTAGTTTACTTATTACACAATCCAGTTCTTACATATCTCCACCCTACAGCCAGCGGCTGCAGGTATGCAGGACCCCGTAAGACTTTCGGAAGGAAAGGAATATCTGCTTACATCCTTATCCGTCTTTGCCTCAGACCTCTTGGGACTCCTCCATTCTTTCCATTAGCGATGTCGCTCGGGCTTGTTTGCTGTGGCTCAGCTCCCAACCAGAGCACTGAGAGCCCAGCCAGCCGCACTCAGCGTCCGACCCGCACTTCACCCAGTCAGGCCTCTCCCGGCGTCCACCCTGAGAAACTCCAACTCCGTCAAACAATAAGGCCCCAGGAGGCAAGCACTTCAGGGTAATGCTGTTTGTTAGCCTGGTCATCAGGATGGGATGGAGGTCAGCAGTCGTTGGTCAGCCGTGTCGTAACTGTCGCGGCGACCTTTCGCTTCGTATTGGTCCCAAGGTTTCTAAGCCCGCATCCACCCAAACTTGCGGCTCGGCGTTACCAAGGCAGGCTTACCACCGCATGGCTTAGCTTCAGCCTAGGCCAAATTCTAACGCCAGACACACGTGCGCGTGCACCGGGTAACAGAGCGCTGCTCGCAGCCTGTGGTATGGGGAGGAGGAGGAGGGGGAGGCGCAGCACAGCACGCTGCCTACGTCATGCCGCCACGCAGCCCGAAGCCCTTATCTAATTTTTACCCTTTGATATAATTGCAGTTGCCTGCCAGTGTGTGTCAGGCCCACTGCAGGCCTAGTTTAAATCTGTCCGTAAAAGGGTATATTTTTTTCTTGGGTGACATTTAATTGCCAAAATAGCAATACCCTGAATCTGGTGTTCCAGTTGTGACTGAACAAGTTTAAGAGTATCCATCAAAGGAAAGATTTTGTTCTGTGGTGAAATACAGTTGCAAAAATAGAAATACAGTAATTCTCGTGTTCCAGCTGTGACTGAACAAGTTTAATAGTATCCGTCAAAGGATAGATTTTGTTCTGGGGTGAAGTTCAATTGCCAAAATAGCAATACCTGAATCTGCTGTTCCAGCTGTGACTGGACAATTTCCGTAGTGTCCATCAAAGGATATATTATTTTCTGGGGTGAAAGCAAAAATTGAAATACAGTAAATCTGGTGTTCCAGCTGTTGCAGGCCTAGTTTAAATCTGTCCGTAAAATGGTATATTTTTTTCTGGGGTGAAATTTAATTGCCAAAATAGCAATACCCTGAATCTGGTGTTCCAGCTGTGACTGGACAATTTCCCTAGTGTCCGTCAAAGGATAAATTTTGTTCTTTGGTGAAATACAGTTGCAAAATTAGAAATACAGTAAATCTGGTGTTCCAGCTGTGACTAAACAAGTTTAATAGTATCCATCAAAGGATATATTTTTTTCTGGGGTGAAATTCAATTGATAAAATAGCAATAAGCTGAATCTGGTGATCCAGCTGTGACTGGAAAATTTCCCTAGTGTCCGTCAAAGGATATACAGTTGTGTTCAAAATTATTCAACCCCCAATGCTGTAAAGGGTTTTAGGGAATTTAGTGTACATTTGTAATTGTGTTCAGAATGAAATCTTACAAGGACTTTTTAAAGAACCAAATGCAACTAAAATGACATTAATTGTTTTTGTAATACAGTATTAAATGTTTTTTTTGTGATTTCTTCATTGACACAGTTATTCAACCCCTTAAAGACTACCACTCTTAAGAACAGGGGTTCATTAAAGTGTTTTCGATCAGGTAATGAAAACACCGATTGGATGTCAAGGAGCAGCAATCAAGCATAATAAGCACCAATTAGGCAGATTTAAAATGATTGTGATACTCAGCTCCTTCTAGACATTTACTGGTGTGTTTACAAACATGATGAAGTCAAGAGAATGGTCCAGGAAGACAAGAGAAGAGGTGATTTCTCTTCACAGGAAGGCCAATGGCTATAAGAAGATTGCAAAGATGTTAAACATGCCAAGAGACACCATAGAAAGCATCATTCGCAAATTCAAGGCAAAGGGCGCTGTTGAAACGCTACCTGGTCATGGCAGAAAGAAGATGCTGACTTCGACTGCTGTGCGCTACCTGAAGCGCAAAGTGGAGAAAAGTCCCCGTGTGACTGCTGAGGAACTGAAAAAAGATTTGTCAGATGCGGGTACTGAAGTTTCAGCTCAGACAATAAGGCGCACACTGCGTAATGAAGGCCTCCATGCCAGAACTCCCAGGCGCACCCCCTTGCTGTCTCCAAAGAATAAGAAGAGTCGACTGCAGTATGACAAAAGTCATGTGGACAAACCACAAAAGTTCTGGGATAGTGTTCTGTGGACTGTTGAAACAAAATTAGAACTGTTTGGGCCCATGGATCAACGCTATGTTTGGAGGAGGAAGAACAAGGCCTATGAAGAAAAGAACACCTTGCCTACTGTGAAGCATGGCGGGGGGTCAATCATGCTTTGGGGCTGTTTTGCTTCTACAGGTACAGGGAAGCTTCAGCGTGTGCAAGGTACCATGAATTCTCTTCGGTACCAGGAGATATTGGATGAAAATGTGATGCAGTCCATCACAAACCTGAGGCTTGGGAGACGTTGGACCTTTCAACAGGACAATCATCCCAAGCATACCTCCAAGTCCACTAGAGCATGGTTGCAGATTAAAGGCTGATACATTTTGAAGTGGCCATCGCAGTCACCAGACTTAAATCCGATTGAGAACCTCTGGTGGGACTTAAAGAAAGCAGTTGCAGTGTGCAAGCCTAAGAATGTGACTGAACTGGAGGCTTTTGCACATGATGAATGGGCGAAGATACCCGTAGATCGCTGCAAGACACTTGTGTCAGGCTATGCTTCACGTTTAAAAGCTGTTATAACTGGAAAAGGATGTTGTACTAAGTACTAAGATTGAATGTCACTTGGGGGTTGAATAAAACTGATAATGATGTGAGCACAGAAAATACATTTGTGGTTATTTCACTATAAATGTTATGTTATATTTGTCTGACTTACAAGTGCCTCTTTGATTTAATTCTAAACAAGATGACTGAAATGATCAAAATCAATGTCAAACTGGCCAAAACACTCAATTTCAGTGGGGGTTGAATAATTTTGAACACAACTGTGTTATTTTCTGGGGTGAAAGTCAGTAGCAAAAATAGAAATACAGTAAATCTGGTGTTCCAGCTGTTGCAGGCCTAGTTTAAATCTGTCCGTAAAAGGGTATATTTTTTTTCCTCGTGAAATTTAATTGCCAAAATATCCTGAATCTGGTTTTCCAGCTGTGACTGGACAATTTCCCTAGTGTCAGTCAAAGGATAGATTTTGTTCTGTGGTGAAATACAGTTGCAAAAATAGAAATACAGTAAATCTGGTGTTCCAGCTGTGGCTGGCCAAGTTTAATATTGTCCGTCAAAGGATATATTATTTTCTGGGGTGAACATCAGTTTCAAAAATATAAATACCGTAAATCTGGTGTTCCAGCTGTGGCTGGACAAGTTTAATAGTGTCCGGCAAAAGATATATTTTGTTCTGGGGTGAAATTCAATTGCCAAAATAGCAATGCCATAAATCAGTGGTTTCAGCTGTGGCTTGCCAAGTTTAATAGTTTCCTGTAAAGAACATATTTTTTTTCTGCGGTAAAATTCAGTTGCAAAAATAGAAATAACGTAAATCTGGTGTTCCAGCTGTAGCTTGACAAGTTCAATAGGGTCCTTAAAAGGATATATTATTTTATGTAGTGAAATTCAATTGCCAAAATAGCAATACCCAAAATCTGGTGTTCCAGCTGTTTCAGGCCAAGTGTAAATCTATCCGTTAAAGGGTATATTACACTCAGCAAGTATCTCCAAGTGTATTTCTTTCAATTAAAGGGTATATTACAGTAAGTGTTAAAATACAGCAAAATTCTCTACATTTGCACAGACTGTCTTGCATTTCTAAGAGTATTTCTTTCTGTTAAAGGGTATATTACACAAAGTGTTAAAATACAAGTGCTGAAAGCATTATCCTATATATTTTTTCACACGCTACTGTGAATCTCAAAGTGTAAATCTGTCCGTAAAAGGATACCTTTCATCCAGGGCCTAAATACTAGGCCTACAATTGATATTCCCCTAAATCTGTGGTTACTGCTGTGCCTGGATTAGTGAAATACGGTACATAAATAGATAGCCAGATAGTGTTAGGTGCCTGTAAAAAAAGGCCTGAATTTGAATTCAATACATTAGGCCAAATATTTTTTTCTTATTGTGGTGAACGGTAATAATGAGGAAAACATCTAATAAGGGACGCGGACATGATTGTGGTGTTGTTAGTGGAGCCTCTGGTGCTGGGAGAGGACGTGGCCATTCTGCCACAGCCACACGTCCTATTGAACCAACTACCTCAGGTTCCAGTACCCGCCAGAATTTACAGCAATATTTGGTGGGGCCCAATGCCGTTCTAAGGATGGTAAGGCCTGAGCAAGTACAGGCGCTAGTCAATTGGGTGGCCGACAGTGGATCCTGCACGTTCACAACATTATCTCCCACCCAGTCTTCTGCAGAAAGCGCACAGGTGGCGCTTGAAAACCAAGCCCATCAGTCTGTCACATCACCCCTATGCATAACAGGGAAACTGTCTGAGCCTCAAGTTATGCAGCATTCTCTTATGCTGTTTGAAGACTCTGCTGGCAGGGTTCCCCAAGGGAATCCACCTAGCCCTTCCCGAGTGGTGGAAGACAAAGAATGCACTGATGCACAACCACTTATGTTTCCTGATGATGAGGACATGGGAATACCACCTCATCGGAGTCCGCAACATCGTAGTCCGAAACACAGGTGCCAACTGCTGCGTCTTTTTGCAGTGTGAAGACCGAACAGAAGGTCAAGGAGGAAGACTGTGTGGAAGACAATGCAGGGACGATGAGGTCCTAGACCCCACATGGAATGAAGGTCATGCCACTGACTTTCATAGTTCAGAGGAAGAGGCAGTGGTGAGACCGAGCCAACAGCGTAGAAAAAGAGGGAGCAGGGTGCAAAAGCAGAACAGTCACCGCCAAGAGAGTTTGCCTGCTACTGGCCACCGCCACCAGGGACCAAGCACCCCAAAGGCAGCTTCAAGGAGTTCCCTGGCATGGCACTTCTTTAAACAATGTGCTGACGACAAGACCCGAGTTTTTTGCACGCTGTGCCATCAGAGCCTGAAGCGAGGCATTAACGTTCTGAACCTTAGCACAACCTGCATGACCAGGCATCTACATGCAAAGCATGAACATGCAGTGGAGTAAACACCTTAATAGCAAGGAACTTACTCAGGCTCCTGCTGCTCCCTCTTCTGCTGCTGCCTCGGCCTCTTCCTCTGCCTCGGGAGGATATTGGCACCTGCCACCCACCAAACAGAGGATGTGCCACCAACACCAACACCTCCGTCACCAAGCATCTCCACCATGTCACACGGCAACGTTCAGCTCTCCATCTCACAAACCTTGGAGAGAAAGTGTAAATTCCCACCTACCCACCCTCGAGCCCTGGGCCTGAAAGCCAGCATTTCTAAACTACTGGCCTTTGAAATGCTGTCATTCAGGCTGGTGGACGCAGACAGCTTCAAACAGCTGATGACGATGGCTGTCCCACAGTATGTTGTTCCCAGCCGCCACTACTTCTCCAAGACAGCCGTGCCCTCACTGCACAACCAAGTATCTGATAAAATCAAGCGGGCACTGCGCAACGCCATCTGTGGCAAGGTCCACCTAACCACAGATATGTGGACCAGTAAGCACGGCCAGGGACGCTATATCTCCCTAACTGCACACTGGGTAAATTTAGTGGCTACTGGGCCCCAGTCGGAGAATTCTTTGGCTCACGTCCTTCCGCCGCAAAGGATCGCAGGGCATCATTCTTTGCCTCCTGTGGCCTCTTCCTCCTACTCGGCTTCCTCCTCCTTTTCTTCCACCTGCTCATATAGTCAGCCACACACCTTCACAACTAACTTCAGCACAGCCCAGGGTAAACGTCAGCAGGCCGTTATGAAACTCATATGTTTTGGGGGACAGGCCCCACACCGCGCAGGAGTTGTGGCGGGGTATTAAACAACAGACTGACGAGTGGTTGCTGCCGGTGGGCCTCAAGCCCGGCCTGGTGGTGTGCGATAATGGGCGAAATCTCGTCGCAGCTCTGGGACTAGCTGGTTTGACGCACATCCTTTGCCTGGCCCATGTGCTGAATTTGGTGGTGCAGAAGTTCATTCACAACTACCCCGACAAGTCAGAGCTGCTGCATAATGTGCGGGCCATCTGTGCGCGCTTCCGGCGTTAACATTCTGCTTCTGCTCGCCTGTCTGCGCTACAGTGTAACTTCGGCCTTCCCGCTCACCGCCTCATATGCAATGTGCCCACCAGGTGGAACTCCACCTTGCACATGCTGGAAAGACTGTGCGAGCAGCAGCAGGCCATAGTGGAGTTTCAGCTGCAGAACGAATGGGTCAGTCGCACTGCGGAACAGCACCACTTCAACACCAATGACTGGGCCTCCATGCGAGACCTGTGTGCCCTGTTGCGCTGTTTCGAGTACTCCACCAACATGGCCAGTGGCGATGACACCATTATCAGCTTTACAATACCACTTCTATGTCTCCTTGAGAAAACACTTAGGGCGATGATGGAAGAGGAGGTGGCCCAAAAGGAGGAGGATGATGAAGAGGGGTCATTTTTAGCACTTTCAGGCCAGTCTCTTAGAAGTGGCTCAGAGGGAGGTTTTTTGCAAAAGCAGAAGCCAGGTACAAATGTGGCCAGCCAGGGCTCACTAGTGGAGGACGAGGAGGATGAGGATGAAGAGGTGGAGGAGGATGAAGCATGTTCACAGCGGGGTGGCACCCAACACAGCTCAGGCCAATCACTGGTGCGTGGCTGGGGGAAAACGGAGGACGATGACGATACGCCTCCCACAGAGGACAGCTTGTCCTTACCTCTGGGCAGCCTGGCACACATGAGCGACTACATGCTGCAGTGCATGCGCAATGACAGCAGAGTTGCCCACATTTTAATGTGTGCGGACTACTGGGTTGACACCCTGCTGGATCCACGGTACAAAGACAATGTGTCCACCTTACTTCCTGCACTGGAGCTTGATAAGAAGAAGCGTGAGTACAAGCGCACATTGGTAGACGTGCTACTCAGAGCATTCACAAATGCCACAGGGGAACAAGTGGAAGCCCAAGGTGAATGCAGAGGAGGAGCAAGAGGTCGCTAACGCAGCTGTTTCAAGGCCAGCTTCTCTGAGGGCAGGGTTAGCATGGCAGAGGTGTGGAAAAGTTTTGTCACCACGCCACAGCTAAATGCACCACCACCTGATATGGAACGTGTTAGCAGGAGGCAGCATTTCACTAACATGGTGGAACAGTATGTGTGCACACCCCTCCACGTACTGACTGATGGTTCGGCCCCATTCAACTTCTGGGTCTCCAAATTGTCCACGTGTCCAGAGCTAGCCCTTTATGCCTTGGAGGTGCTGGCCTGCCCAGCGGCCAGCGTTTTGTCTGAACATGTATTCAGCAGGGCAGGTGGCGTCATTACTGACAAACGCAGCCGCCTGTCCACAGCCAACGTGGACAAGCTGACATCCATAAAAATTAACCAGGCATTGATCCCACAGGACCTGTCCATTGCTTGTGCAGAATAGACATTTATAACTACCTCCCCCTTTTTTTATTATTTTACCATAATTTTGCGGGGCAACCCAAAGTTGAAAGAACCTCTCCTCCGTCTGGGTGCCATGGCCCTGAGTCTGTGAATGAGGCCTTTGGCACTGCAGGCAGACATAAATCCTTTTTGGCTGTGATGAGAACATCAAACTCCCATAGCATTCCCACCTGATGCCACCCCAACCTCCTATTCCACCTCCTCTTCCTCCAAATTTCCAATTGATATTGGTTCATTTTTATTTTTATTTTATTTTAAATGATTTCCCTATCCACATTTGTTTGCAGGGGATTTACCTACATTTTGCTGCCTTTTGCAGCCCTCTAGCCCTTTCCTGGGCAATTTTCCTGTAGACGTGATGGCAACCCTGGACCTCAAGAATGCATATCTGAACACATCCCGATCCACTTTGCTTCCAGGAAGTATCTCAGGATCAAAGTCCAGGTGTACATTGTCATCAGGCATCTTATGTTTGTTGCCCTTCCTTTATGCATTTTTTCTGCCCCTCACACTTTTACCAAGGTGGTGGTTTCTGTGGTGGCGGCTTTGAGGCTTCAAGGACTGACCATTATTCCTTATCTGGACGACTGGCTTTGAAAGCCTCTGCTCTAGCGGTCCTAACCCAACTTCTTCAGGTAACAATCTCCTTTCTGTTCCACCTAGGTTGGATCATCAGCTGGCAGAAGTCGAACGTGAGGCCGTCGACTTCAGTAAGATATCTAGGCTTCATAATCGACTCCACTGTGATGTCGCTCCAGTTAACTCCAGAAAGAAGATCCGGGTTCAGAACACGGCAAATTCCTTTCCGTTCCCCGGCGAGTTCTAATCCAGACTCTCATGAAGATGTTGGGGCTCATGTCAGCATCTGCGGAAGCAGTCCATCGGGCTCTATGGCACCTCTGCCCTCTACAGTCGAAGGTCCTCTCCAGATTGAATGGCAGCCCTGCTGTGCTAAACTTCCTGTGCTCCCTGTCTTGGCGAACTTGGTATTCCCTCAGATGGTGGTGCCATCTTTTAGATGGGAAGTCTATGACCCAGCCAACCTGGGTCATATTGACTACGGATGCGTCCCAAGTAGGCTGGGACGCTCACCTAGACGACACTCCAGTTCACGGGACCTGGTTTCCACAGGAGTGGCTTTTTTCCTCCAATCTCCGCGAGATTCAAACTATACGGCTAGCCATCCTTCACTTAGCCCCTCAGATCCAGGGCAAAGCGGTGAAAGTCCAGTCAGACAGTATGACTGTGGTACTTTACATCAACAAGCAGGGAGGCACGAGATCACTTCCCCTCCTGTCATAGATCGGGGTGATTCTGGATTAGGCAGAGTTGTACTTTTCCCACTTATCTGCGATCCACATCCAAGGCTCCCTCAATATGATAACGGCTGAGCCGCGGTCTTCCGTAGGTGGAGTGGTCTTTACATCCGGATATATTCAAGCAGATAGTCCTCAAGTGGGGTATGCCAGAGATGGATCTCATGGCAACAAGGTTCAATGCCAAGGTGGAGAGGTTTTGCTCCCTTTACAGGGAGGACAACCCCCTGGCGTTAGAGGCTCTGTCAATATCCTGGAGGTTCAGGCTGGCATACATCTTCCCTCCATTTTCCATGATTCCGAGGGAATTGATAAAAATCCGTCAGGATCAGGCCTCGGTGATAGCCATCATACTGTTTTGACCGAAGAGATCCTGGTTTACCTAGCTCACCCAGTTGAGTCGAGGACAATATTGAAGGCTCCTCCCACAGCAGACCCTGGTGTCGTGGGACACTCACCTCTGCTCAGATCTGCACAGATTCAACCTGACAGCCTGTAGGTTGTTCAGTCCCTTCCCAGAATAGAAGGGCTTTCAGAGTCGGTTCTGAGAATGCTGTCTCATTCTAGAGCGAACTCTACCAAGAGAGCCTACTCTCGTATTATGAGGATATTCTCATCCTGTTGTACCTTAACTGAGGTGGCGTCTGCAGATCCGCCCCTCTCCGCTATCCTTCAGTTCCTGCAAGACGGTCTTGATAGAGGCCTTGCCCTTTTACTCTGAAGGTTCAAGTTTCAGCCATCTCAGCTTGCCTTAACAGGCATTTTCCTCAGGACCCGCTGATCAAACAGTTCCTTAAAGGAGCTGAAAGATTAAAGCCTACAGTACTGAGACCCATTTTTCAATGGGATTTATCGGTAGTTCTCAGGGGGTTAGCATCTCCCCCCTTTGAACCGTTAAAGGAGGTGGACATCAAGTTCATCACTTGGAAGTTTGTGTTTCTCCTTGCAGTGACTTTGGCCAAGAGGGTCTCTGAGCTTCAAGCTCTCTCAGCGCATGAGCACTATACCATTTTCTTACATGACCGGGACCTTCTTAGATTCCTCCCGTATTGTAGGCCTAAAGTTCCTTTCTTCCAGAACATCAACCAGGTGATATTCCTCCCGGTTCTGTCGACATCTACCACCTCCTCCTAGGATTCTGCTAGACATCCTCTGGACGTCTCGAGATGTCTCCAGATCTATGTGGATAGATCAAGGAGTTCAGGAAAGATGAGAATCTGCTAATCCTGTTGCCGGTAAGTTTAAAGGCTGTAAGGCATCCAAACCTTCCATCAGTCGGTGGATTGAGGAGGCTATTAATGAATCCTTTGTTTCCACAATCTCTGGACCCTCCGGGATTTGTGAAGGCCCACTCTACTAGAGTTGTGGCTACTTCTTTTGCCGAGAGGAGTCTTCTGCCTCTCAACATGATTTGCAAAGCTGTCTCCTGGAGCTCTGAATCAACATTCATCTCTCATTATAGACTAGATGCCAGTCTAGTGGAGCTTTCGGCCTTTGGGCAGACTTTTCTTAGTTCTGCCAGGCAAGAAGGCTTTCCCTAGGGTTTTCTTCTTGCTATCTCCCCATCTGTGCTGCTGGTAGGACGTAAGGGAATCGTTAATTTAACGATAATTTGTTTTCCCTTAGTCCTAACAGCAGCACACAAATTTCCCACCCTAGTAAGTCTAGTATTTTTCTTGCTATAAACACAGTGGGCTGGGGTTTGACTTCCTCCTTTTAAGGAGATACTTAATTGTTAAATTGAGTTATTAGTCTTGGGCTCATTAAACATTCCGCCGGTCCTGCCAGTCCACGAGGGGTGGTCAACCCCCCATCTGTGCTGCTGTTAGGACTAAGGGAAAACAAATTATCGTTAGAAATTAACGATTATATACCACTCCTACATAGATAAATACATTAAGAGTATATCTCTCGTGAATACTAGCCTCAGAAATACTCTGAAAGGACAAGAATCCCGGATCTCTACCCTGATAATTTTAATAGGAATCAGGTGCTCATTATGAGATTTTAACAATATATATAATAAAGGTGAAGTTTTAGTACACGATTGAATGTTGTTCTATGACCTTTTTGTAAATAAAGGAACTCCACCTTGTATTTGCTTGATAGGCTGCTCCAGCAGAAATGTGCCGTTAACTACTATCTGTACCAACTCGGCGGCAGGATAGGTTCTGGGGAGCTTGGTTTCTTTTCACCGTGCCAGTGGCTGCTCATGCGCCGACACATGCAGACTTTAGCAGCCATTTGATGAGATCACCAAACTGGTCAGTCTCAGTCAGGGTGCCATCAGTGACATTGTACCTTACGCCTTCTTTCTGGAGCGTGCATTTCATTGTGTTATTGATGAGCCGTCGAGGAGCAGGAGCTGGAAGATGAGAAAGTTGCAATTCTGAATGAATTCCCGGGGGGCTACTCCATCTGAGACAAGTCAGCAGGAGTCTGAAGAGGAGGATGGTGGCTGGGGGGAGGATGAGAAGCAAGAAGAGCAGGCTTTAAACTTTTTGGATATCCTTGGTGTTGTCTGTGGCTGGGGGGAGGAGACAGAGGACAACATTCTCCTGGGCGATGAGCAGGTGCCAGGGCGCTTCACCGCTTCCAATTTAGTGCAAATTGGGGGACTTCATGCTTCAGTGTTTGAAGAGGGACCCCAGTATAAAAAGAATACAGGGCAAGGACCTGTACAGGGTGGCAACGTACTTAGACCCCCGGTCCAAACACAAAATGGTGGACATGTTACCACCATCACAGAGGGCTGGCAGAATGCAGCATTTCCAGGCCTTGCTGCGAGAGATGCTAAATTCTGCTGTTGCTGGAGCTGGCAGAGGAATTTCCACCCACAGAAAAACAGGTGGGGGTACCAATCCTACCGTGCCTGCAAGAAGAGAGTGGTCTGAAGATGTGTTGGTCACTTCGGATATGAGATTATTCTTGAGGCCAACCCATTGTCAGCCGTCATCCTCCGGATCCAGCGTCAGGGAACGCCTAGACCGACAGGTGTCCGACTACATTGGGTTAACAGCCGATGTGGATACTCTGAGAAGTGAGGAATCCCCGGACTACTGTGTGTGTACTGGCAGCTGGGGTTAAGTAACTACTTAGCAAGGAGGAGTCTCGTTGCTTATCGGAATCAACCACACAAATCGATCCACCCACTCACAACGGCCATGCACCACCACCCTCAAAATCGAGAAAGAGGTATCAATCTGTCAATCCTTTCTGTGTCCTGCCCAGGTGAGCTTTTCCGTGCATAATCAAATTAAGCCACAGGCTCCACTCCTGGTGGTGCCCTTCCGTCAATTAGTTTAAGTTTCAGCTTTTCAACCAAACAACACCAGGAACCCAAAGAGTTTGGTTTCCCATAAAATGCTCAGCGAGTAATGGGAATAAAGCTGCCGGATCGCCTGTTGGATCGTCTTCGAACCTACAACTTTTGTTGTTGATTGAAGAAAACATTCGTGGCAACAAATGCTTCGGCTGTGTTTCATCTTGTGTCGGTCCAAGGCATGATCGGGAAAATATGCATATTGAGATGCTTAGGACCTTTGCGTCACAATCTGTGTCAGAAGTAGGCCTAACATAGATGTATTTCTATATAATAAATGACCACCTAATTTTATTAATATTCGGGGGTAGGGCTAAAATCTTTATATCTTATAGATTCTAGTGTATTAGACCATGCCCTATATTTCCCTGAACACCAGGACCAGGTAGCGCTCTGTCAGTACATTGCGGCCTACCCTCTTTGCCACGCTGCTCTGCTGTGTACTGGTCCTTATTCTGACACTAGAGCTGGGGTCACATCCTATTTTTGCCACCCATTTAATGCATACCAAACAGATAGGAAATAACATTTTTCTAGGCTCCAGCAGGGCACATTTTTGAGAGTTTCCCTTTAAGATGCATAAAAATGGTCGATGATTAAAATACATATTTTTTGTGGGAATTTTGCCATTAATACCCCTCTGGTATGTCACTGTCCATGACTATTTGTGCACTTATAGTAAGTATTTGTTGGCTGCAAATATGACCTGAAGGTTTTTCAGGTTTTCCTGCCATTAAAGTGAATGGGGTCCGCTGCGAGCTTGTAGTTCCCGAACATTTGATAGCATTCACGCTACCACAGTCGCGAATTGTCCTTGCCGATGTTCGTCCATCACTAGTCACAGCCCTATAAAAGCCTCATCCCAAGCAGTCATCATTGTTTCACTGTGAATTAAACATAGGGATAGATGTTGCAAGAGCTAGGGACAGTGTTTAAGCAAGCTTTTAATTGTAGAATATTGGATAGGGACAGTGCAGGGGCAGTGTAGGCAGATCGTAGGAAGAGTTTTTAAACAATGTGCCGAGAGCATAGGGACAGCATAGGGAGACTGCAGGGATGTCCCAGGTTTATCGGAATGCCCAGTGGTGTGGTGAGGCCTCAATACTTTTCTGTCATGTTGCTCCCACATGTATACTATGGCTCCCCAGGGCAAGGCTCAGAAGCAATAAATGGGAGAGTAATGGTGGAGGTGGAGAAATAGTCGAGTCCAGAATTTTATAAACTTCAACAGCTTTACTGCATCAGTACAATAAGTGATCTTTGTCTTAGTTCCAGCAGGTTTTGGGATAACTGGCAGGCAAACTTAAATATTCTGCTTTCTCCTACTCTGCAGTGCTAAGCTTGGCTATAGTCTGGTAGCTGTATTCTGCAGCGATTCAGGTACCTTTGTAGTGGATTGCCTTTGGCTGTTGAACCCCTCGTGACACTCTATATGTAAATTTGTAAGGAGGCAGGGTACTCTATGAGCTGCTTCCATTTGGAGAGACTCCTGCTGTAAGAGGGGGCCCTTACCCTTCCTGCTACATCTTAATATGCCTGCTTCCAACACTAGCATTCACTAAGACTGACTAAACACTTCCTACAGCCCTTCCCTTGGTAGGAAGCAGGATTAGCTCACTTCTGCCTATAAAGGGGAAAATGGAATGGTAAGGTCCATGCTAGATAAAGATCTGTCTGCAGTATGCACTGCCACTTGCTGATGAACCAGGCCCAGTACATGAACATAACAGTTTCATAGCAATACTAGTAATGCACAGTGCAGGAGGATAAATACACAAATGACATTATTGTTATCCATTAGACACAGTAGCAGGGTATAGGAATGGTAGTGCCACTCTGGGTTACTATAAGTGTAATTGTCATGTACTTCTTGTTCACCTGGTGCACCACTCATTCCTAATTAGTGATGTCGCAAACATAAATTTTTCCGTTCGCGAACAGCGAACGCGAACTTCCGCAAATGTTCGCGAACATGCGAACAATGCGAACGGCCATAGACTTCAATAGACAGGCGAATTTTAAAACCCACAGGGACTCATTCTGGCCACAATAGTGATGGAAAAGTTGTTTCAAGGGGACTAATACCTGGACTGTGGCATGCCGGAGGGGGATCCATGGCAAAACTCCCATGAAAAATTACGTAGTTGACGCAGAGTGTGGTAAGTTGTAATCGCAATGCGATTAATACAGGTTATATTAATCGCATTGCGAATTCAACTTAGAGCTGGGTTCCTAATGGTTGTATTGCTAGAATATAACGAAGATAACGAATATAGCACTATATTCTCAATCTTCGTTATATTCTAGCAATACAACCATCAGGAACTCAGCTATAAGTTGAATTCGCAATGCGATTAATACAGGTTATATAAATCGCATTGCGATTACAACTACTAACACTGCAGCTTCAGAATGAGGGTCTGGGAGAGAGACTGATGTACTAGCCCAAAAAAGGGCTTTTTGGGGTGCTTTCAGGACGCTGTCCTTACAGCAGAGATCAGATGAGTCTTTCAGGACTGGAGTGGACACTGAATACACTAGCCTAGCTATCAATTTCCCTATTAAATCAGCAGCAACTACACTGTCCCTCCTCTCACTAAGACTGCAGCTTCCGAATGAATCTAAAATGGATGCTGTCCAGGAGATGGGAGGGTCTGGGAGGGAGGGTATGCTGCTGATTGGCTGGAATGTGTCTGCTGACTGTGAGGTACAGGGATCAAAGTTTACTCAATGATAGGGGGTGGAACAAACATCGCATATGTTCGCCCGCCGCGACTGTCCGCCGGTGAATAGTTTGGGAGTCTTGGGACATCTTATTTGCGAATTCAACTTAGAGCCGAGTTCCTACTGGTTGTTGTATTGCTAGAATATACGTTATATGCTAGCAATACAACCATTAGGAACTCAGCTCTAAGTTGTAATCACAATGCAAATAATACTTACAATTATTAATCGCTTTGCAAATCCATTTGATGCCTCTATTTGATTGTATATGACGGTTAACTATGACTACCACCAACGTTCTTCTGCCTCCAAAGCAAGATATCTGAACCGCCCAGAGGCCATTTGTTTGTTTTTTTATAGAAAACGCATCAAAAACGCATCCGCGTTTTTATCATTTTTTTTATTTTATTTTTTTTGTGTATTTTGCCACATTTGGTTGCATATTTACATTTGGTATAGGCAAATATAGTAGTCTACAATTCAGTGTTTCCCAACCAGTGTGCCTCCAGCTTTTGCAAAACTACAACTCCCAGCATGCCCGGACAGCCTTTGGCAACCAAATGTGGCAAAATACACAAAAAAATAAAATGAAAAATTATAAAAACGCAGATGCGTTTTTAATGCGTTTTTGATGCGTTTTCTATCAAAAATGCCCAAATGGCCCCTGGGGGGTTCAGATATCTTGCTTTGGAGGCAGCAGAATGTTGGTGGTAGTCATAGTCAACCGTCATATACAATCAAATAGAGGCATCAAATGGATTTGCAAAGCGATTAATAATTGTAAGTATTATTCGCATCGCGATTACAACTTAGAGCTTGTAGAATATAACGTATATTCTAGCAATACAACAACCATTAGGAACTCAGCCCTAAGTTGAATTCGCAAAGCGATTAATGTAGGTTATATTAATCGCATTGCGATTAAACTTAGATCTGAGATCCTAATTGTTGTTGTATTGCTAGAATATAACGAAGATTGAGAATATAGCGCTATATTCGTTATATTCTAGCAATACAACCATTAGGAACTCAGATATAAGTTGTATTCGCAATGCGAATAATACAGGTTATATTAATTGCATTGTGATTTACAATTACTAACACTGCAGCTTCAGAATGAATCTAAGATGGATGCTGTCCTTGCGTTTAGATAGGAGGTGGGAGGGTCTGGGAGGGAGGGTATGCTAAATGGCTGGACTGTGTCTGCTGACTGTGAGGTACAGGGTCAAAGTTTACTCAATGATAAAGTATCGGGGCGAACGCGAACATCGAATATGTTCGCCTACCGCGGCGGGCGCGAACAAGCTATGTTCACCGGGAACTGTTCGCCGGCGAATAGTTCGGGCCATCTCTATTCCTAATCTGTTCTGTTATACATAGCCTTACTGTGCATAAGAATCATTATCAACAGGTGGTCTAAAATATAGGAGTGTTTATCTAGTACACTTGCTGCGCTATTAAGACAATCTGTTCTGTTATACATAGAATTACTGTGCATCAGACTCATTGTCAACAGGAGGTCTAATATATAGGTGCGCTTATCTACTACACTTACTGCACCATTAAGACAATCTGTTCTGCTATACATAGAATTATTGTGCATCAGACTCATTGTCAACAGCCGTTCTATTATTTTGCCGCGTTTTTCTACTTCATCTGCATTGCCATCCATACTTAATATGTTCTGTTATACATAGTTTTACTGTTTATCAGACTCATTGCCAACAGGCGGTCTAGTATACAGTATAGGTGTGCATATCTAGTACACTTACTCTGCCATTCATACCTAATCTGTTATGTCATACATAAACTTACTGTGCAGTAACACTTGGTCCGTTCACGGGGTCATAAAGACAGTGTCAGGTGGTCTGAAATATAGGCGCGCTTATCTAGTACACTTGCTGCACCATTTATACTTAATCTGTTATATTACTGATTGAGTTACTATACACTGTGGGTAACAGACAGATGATTGGGCCCTCAAAAGAAATGGGCAATGACGAGTGTTGAGCGAGCATGCACCGACGAACACTAGTTCGGCTCGAGCATCGTTATGCTTGGCACATGGTGATACGAGGCTGAGTACTGCATCTGCTGAAACGCAATGCTCGAGTCTCCTCCCCTCACATTTCTTGGCTGCTACACAGCCAATAAACGTGCAAGGTGGTACTAGTATGGCAAATGGAATGTAAATCAAGCACTCCAAATCTCTGTACAGCCGTGAATTCCTTTATTGCGGTGAAGATAATTTGTGCAGCAATACAACCTCCATGCGACAGCTCGCGGTTTGTCTACGCGTTTTGAACAAACGTGTTCATAGTCTTGACTCCATGTTTGCCTCTAATACTCTAAATTTTAAAGACACCTGCAGATGTAAACACCTCCCCTGGGTGGGGGAATAGCTCAGGTGTATAAACTAACAGAGATCAGTAGCAGAGGTCTGCATGGTGACCAGTGTCTAATCAAACATATGCTAATATAAAATCTTAAATTTTAATATCAAACATCAAGCATATATAAGCTAAAAACAAATATAGCTCAATATAAAATTGACATTTTTACATCTTAAAAACAAAACTCTAGCTGCCAATTTTGAACACAGACGAGTGCTGTAAAAGTCGCATAGTCTAAACACATGTCTACACTAGACAACTATTACCCCAAAAATGGGGGGAAATGTCTCTGTGTCATATGGGGCGAATGCTGACATTTTTACATCGCAGGCTGCGATGCTCCAGCATCGCAGCCTGTGATGTATGAACGGGGAGGGATCGGGAGGAGGAGCTAGGAGCAGGTAATTGCTGCGGGGCCGGTGCGTTCACTGTGCTCCGGCCCCGCCGCTCACAGTCCTGCACTATAAAGTTATAAAATGTCCCTTCATTCATAAAATGTCCCCTCATTCAATAAAACATGCCCCCTTACTTATTACTGTAGTTACCGGTACATAGTAAGAGCTTACGAATGCGGGCAGGCCGGCTGGGCGGACGGCAGCGTAACTCCCTGATGTCACGTGCCCACGCCGCCTACTTTATGAATGAAGCAGGCGGCGCAGGCACGTGACGTCAGTGAGTCACACTGCCATCCGCCCAGCCGGCCTGCCCGCATTATTCGTAAGCTCTTACTATGTACCGGTAACTACAGTAATAAGTGAGGGGGCATGTTTTATTGAATAAGGGGACATTTTATGAATGAGGGGACATTTTATAACTTTATAGTGCAGGACTGTGAGCAGCAGGATGGGGGGATCTGTGGATGGCGCTGTTATGGGGTGGGGGTCTGTGGATGACACAACAGTGCCATCCACAGATATCCCATAACAGTACCATCCACAGATCCCCATTCACAGTGCCATCCACAGATCCCCCATCACAGTGCCATCCACATATCCCCCATCACAGTGCCATCCACATATCCCCCATCACAGTGCCATCCACATATCCCCCATCACAGTGCCATTCACAGATCCCCCATCTCAGTGCCATCTACAGATCCCCCATAATAATGCCATCCACAGATCCCCCATCACAGTGCCTTTAGAATGCCTAGTTTTTAATCTGAAAATCCAAAAGTCTTTTTTTTGTAATTGTACTTTCACACTAGCGGCATAGCTATCTGGCAGGCTGTTCCGGCGGGCAAAAATCCTGCCGGATCCGCCATGCTGCAAGTACTCGTGCACTGCCGTGCTGCCGCTCCTTCCCCATTGACTATAATGGGGCAGGGCTACGGCGCAGCACGGCAGTGCACAGCCGGAGATCGCCGGACTAAAAGTACTGCAGGTCCGACATTTCTTTCCGGCGATCTCTGCCATGGATTACCATGCTGCGCCTTAGCTCCGATGAACCAATGTGAGTGCTGGGTTTTACTTTCGTTTGCTGTTCCATGAGGTCTTACCTGAAAAATCTGTGCACTAAGGGAGTGAGTCCACTTTAACAGAATACAGCAAGTGAGCTGGATTTTTTTTACTGAATCTAGTTACTAGTATACACTGTAATGCGGTATTCATGTTGGCT
Source organism: Bufotes viridis (assembly GCA_033119425.1). Taxonomy (NCBI): domain Eukaryota; kingdom Metazoa; phylum Chordata; class Amphibia; order Anura; family Bufonidae; genus Bufotes; species Bufotes viridis. Next base: position 539,291,833 of record CM065590.1, on the reverse strand, counting down.
ACTTGCATTACAGTGGTTGGCAGGCCGGAACGCGTTCGGCTCAGTATTAGTCAGGGAGAGCTGAGCATAAGAAGAGACAGACAGGGTATGGAGTGTTATTGGAAGATTTTTATTACAAAATTTTTTCAGAGTCCCAAAAGTCCTTTTAAGAACTATTGTGTGTGAGAGCAGCAATATATATTTTTAGTGCATGCATCACTAAATAGCCTCTAATAGGCCGCTGCGGACAGTTAAATTATCCGCGCCACATCTCCTGTGTAAAGTGTGCGCATCCCTAAAATATCAGTGACATCCAGTGTACTTTTTATGTAGACGGTGTCCGCTGCGAGCAGTTAAATAATCCGCGCCACATCTGCTCTATAAAGTGTGCACATCCCTAAAATATCTGTGACATCCAGTGTACTTTTTCCGTATATGGTGTCCACTGAAGACAGTTAAATTATTCGCGCCACATCTCCTATGTAAAGTGTGCACATCCAAAAAACATCAGTGACATCCAGTGTACTTTTTCAATAGACGGTGTCCGCTATTGAGAGTGACATTACCAGGGCCACATCTAAAGTGTAGCATATGCATTTAACCCCTTAAGGACACGGCCATACTTCACCTTAAGGACCAGGCCATTTTTTGCAAATCTGACCAGCGTCACTTTATGTGGTGATAACTTTAAAACATTTTTACTTATCCAGGCCATTCTGAGATTTGTCACATATTGTACTTCATAAAAACAATAATTTTTATTTACAAACAAAAAAAAAATTACCCAAATTTTTGAAAAATTGGGAAATTTCCAAGTTTCAATTTCTCTCCCTCTATAATACATAGTAATACCTCCAAAAATAGTTATTAGTTTACATTTCCCATATGTCTACTTCATGTTTGGATGATTTTGGGAATGCCATTTCATTTTTTGGGGACGTTACAAGGCTTAGAAGATTAGAAACAAATCTTGAAAATTTTAAGAAAGTTTCAAAAACCAACTTTTTAGGGACCAGTTCAGGTCTGAAGTCACTTTGTGAGGCTTACATAATAGAAACCACCCAAAAATGACCCCATTCTAGAAACTAAACCCCTCAAGGTATTCAAACTGATTTTACAAACATAATTTACCCTTTAGGTGTTCCACAAGAGTTGATGGCAAATGGAGATGAAATTTCAGAATTTAAATTTTTTGTCAAACTTTCCATTTGAATCCATTTTTCCAATAACAAAGCAAGGGTTAACAGCCAAGCAAAATTCTGTGTTTATTGCCCTGACTCTGCGGTTTACATAAACACCCGATATGTGGTCGTACACCACTGTACGGCCACACGGCGGGGAATAGAGGGAAAGGAGCGCCGTATGGTTTTTGAAAGGCAGATTTTGCTGGAATGGTTTTTTGACCCAATGTCTCATTTGAAGCCCCCCTGATGCAACCCTACAGTAGAAACTCCCATCTAAGAAACTACACCCCTCAGGGTATTCAAAACTGATTTTACAAGCTTTATTAACCCTTTAGGCATTCCATACGATTTAATGGAAAATGGAGATAAAATGTCAGAATTTCACTTTTTTGGAAGATTTTCCATACAAATTTTTTTTCCCAGTAACAAAGCAAGGGTTAACAGCCAAATAAAACTCAATATTTATTCCCCTGATTCTGTAATTTGCATAAACGCCCCATATATGGTCGTAAACTACTGTATGGCTAAATGTCAGGGAAGGGAACGCCATATGGGTTTTGGAAGGCGGATTTTGCTGGACTGTTTTTTTGACACCATGTCCCATTTGAAGCCCCCCTGATGCACCCCTAGAGTAGAAACTCCAAAAAAGTGACCCCATTTTGGAAACTATGGGATAAGGTGGCATTTTTTTTTGGTAATATTTTAGGGTACATATGATTTTTGGTTGCTCTATATTGCACTTTTTGTGAAGCAAAGTAACAAAAAAATAGAAATTCTGAAATTTCATCTCCATTTGCCATTAACTGTTGTGGAACACTTAAAGGGTTAACAAAGTTTGAAAAATCAGTTTTGAATAACTTGAGGGGTGAAGTTTCTTAAATGGGGTCACTTTTTGGAGTTTCTACTCTAGGGGTGCATCAGGTGGGCTTCAAATGGGACATGGTATCAAAAAAACCAGTCCAGCAAAAACCGCCTTCCAAAAACCATATGGCGTTCCATTCTTTCTGTGTCCTGCCGTGTGACCATACAGTAGTTTACAACTACATATGGGGTGTTTCTGTATGAGCCATCATTTTTATATTTTTTGGGAAATTGACTCATTTAGGGGCTCATTTTTTTGCGGGATGAGGCGCCGGTTTGAATGGTACTATTTTGGCGTACATACGACTTTTTGATCACTTTTTTTGGGAAGTGATGTTGGCAAAATTTCAATTTCATCATAGTTTTTTTTTTATGGCGTTCACCATGCGGGGAATGTAACATGGCCATTTTATAAATCAAGTCATCACGGACGCGGTGATATATAACATGTGTAGGGAATTAGTTTTATTATTTTTTTAAATCAGTGATAAATGTGTTTTCTTATTTTTACTTTTTTTCACTTTTTTACCCAGACCCACTTGGTTCTTGAAGATCCAGTGGGTCTGATGTCTGTATAATACAGTACAGTATATAGTGTACTGTACTGTATTTCACTTGCACTTTTGTCTGAACAGATCTCTGCCTTTAGCACAGATCTGTTCAGCACCATGGACATCAGGATGCCTGAGAAGGCGTCCTGTTTCCATGGGAACCTTCCCAGTCTGCCACAACTGAGCAGGGGGGGAAGGGGAAGGAGTGGGCTCCCTCCCTCTTTGATCCCATCCTGTCTGGGGGCTGGAAAGGTACAGTAGCCCCCCGATGGGAGAGGGAGGGAGCTCCCTCCTTGTTAACCCCTACCATACAGCGGTCCCTACGGACCGCGGTATGGAAGGGGTTAAAATGGCTGACATCTGCACAGATGTCAGCCATTTGAATCAGAGTGTCAGCAATGAGCTAACACTCTGATTCAACCGCTCAGCCATCCTGAGAATGAACGGGAGGTGGGCAGATGATCGCGCGCCCGCCCACCACACTGCCGCATGCCTCCCGCCTCCCGCACCGCCCGCAACCCTCCCTCCCTGCTGCACCTGCAGGCACAATGGACACAGGGCTGCAGGGGGGGTTAACTATATGATAAAAAGCTATTTGAAGTTTCTGATCCCTGCGGTCACGGACCACGGGGATCAGAAACTTGCATTAGCGCTGCAAACCGCAGGTCTGAATTGACCTGCGGTTTTCAGAGATCGGCAATGCGGGGGGGTCACAGGACCCCCCCGCGCATTGTCACAGGGTGCCTGCTGAATGATTTTAGCAGGCACCCAGTTCCGATCACTGCCAACTGTGCGGCAATGATCAGAACTACACATGATGTACCGGTACATCATGTGTTCTTAAGGATTCGGGAAACATGCCGTACCGGTACATCATGTGTCCTGAATGGATTAAAAAATGTATCTGTGACACACAGTGTACTTTTTCCTTAGACGCTGCGAACAGTGACATTACCTGTGGTACCTGTCCTGTATAACGTTTCCTCATCAAAAAAACATTTGACATTCCCTGTAATTTTTTTATTATCCGCTGTTGACAGCATTGCCATTATCTGCGGGATATCTCCTGTGTGACGTTTCCACATCCTATACATTTTTTTGCACTTCCAAATCCTACGCTACTGTACGTGTGACATACTTTCAAGCATATATAACATTTAAAATGAAGAAAGTGAGCAGTAAGGGACTAGAACGTGGATGTGATGCTGATGGTGCACGCAGAGGCCATGGCCCTGGGTGTGTTGAAACTGTGCCTGCTGCCAGCGCACAAAAAAAAACAATCATCTACGATAAATAGCTTCATGTCCCAGTCTGCAGGGTGGCACAGGACACCACTCTTTAAGTCAGACCAGTGCAACCAGGTGGCCGGTTAAGCACCACCCTGTCTTCCACCTAGTCCAGTCTCAATAGCTAAGACCCTCGCATATAATGTTTTACAGGGTCAGCTCACCTGCTGGCCCTCGCATATACTTTTTTAGAGGGTCAGCTCACCTGCAGGCCCTCGCATATGATGTTTTACAGGGTCAGCTCACCTGCAGGCCCTCGCATATGATGTTTTACAGGGTCAGCTCACCTGCAAGCCCTCACCGACAACCTTTTAGAGGGTCAGCTCACCAGCAGACCCTCACCCCTAATCTTTTAAAGGGTCAGCAGCAGGCCCTCGCCCTTAATGTTTTAGATGGTAAGATCAGCAGGACCTTGCTCCAAATGTTTTTGAGGGTCACCAGCTGCCATCAATCATAATATTTCAAGGGTGTGTATGATGCCCTCCTTTATGTGTAACAAAGGGTGTATTGGATTGCCGGAGTCCCACTACCTGAGCAATTGTACCACAATGTGAATGACGCCCTCCTTTATGTGATATAGAGGTTGTATTGGAGTGCTTCTTCCTTGTAATTTTTGGCAGCACTTGCACTTTATATACAAGTTAATATACAGGTCAGAATGTTTCCTAACAATTTTTCCTCTAAAATTGATTTTATCTTTTGTTTTGTGCATATTAGGCCTCATGCACACGACCATATGTGTTTTGTGGTCCGCAAACAGCGGATCCGCAAAAAACGGAAGCTGCTCCGCGTTCCGTTCCGCAATTTGCGGAGCGGAACGCGGCCCATTGTAGAAATGCCTATTCTTGTCTGCAAAATGGACAAGCTCTATTTTTTTTGCTGTCCGCATGTTTTGCGGCCCAATTGAAGTGAATGGGTCCACGTCCGAGCCGCAAAATATGCGGCTCAGAAGCGGACCAAAACAACGGCTGTGTGCATGAGGCCTTATTGTCAGTCTGTAAAAGTGGTGTACTACTCGGACATCATTATTCCCAGCAGCGACCTGAGAGTCCAAGATGCATCCAGACATCCTCCCCATGCTATTCCCAAACCATTTCAGTCGTGTTTTAATTAATTTCTGAACTTTTCCTATGAACCAAGCAACCTCCCCTCTTCAGAGCAGGGGGTGCCTGGTTTAATGCTCTAGTTCTCCCATTGACTTCCATTATACTCGGGTGTTCGGTAGAGTACCTGAGCATCCCGATATGTTCGGCCCGAGCACCCAAGCACCCGAGCACTTTGGTGCTCGATGCACACTAGCAGTGACAATAATGTTGCTTTAGCCGGCACAAGTAGCAGCAGAAGAAGAGGTGGTAGTAGCAGCTGCAGCAACAGGCCAGAGCTGCCACTGTCATCCAGCAGTTGTGATTTGACCAACAATCCAGGTTCATCAAACACCTCAAGGCACTTGAATGTGCCAAGGTGTATTGTCACACTCCCAAATATAAGTCAAATTTCCTATGTTGACTAGGTATTCCTTAAAACATAACTTTTACTAGGTATACCATAAAATAATGACAAGTTAAAAACACCCTAAAACAGTGGGCAGATCAAAAACTGAACCAATACCAACACATCCCGCTACATATCATACAGTCTAGTTGCCTGAGGTTAGAACAAGAATAGATACAGTCCTACTGCCTCCAGAAGTGTAGATTGCAGATAGATGTTCGGTGTGTACTAGATGGTATCCTTCAATGCAGTGGCACAGGATATTGAGAACATGTGCTTGGTTGCTCAGATAGTGGGTAGCAAGAACTAGTAACCCTAATCCAGTTTCCCTCACAGTGTAATCAGGGGAGGGGGACTAGTACATTACTACCTAGCAACACAGAGCACCCGCCCTGACAGGGGCGACCCCATATGGAACCTGTCCCTAATTAGGGGCCTATTCCCTATGCCTGCCCTCACTAAGTCCCACTTGTCATTATTTTATGGTATACCTAGTAAAAGTTATGTTTTAAGGAATGATTATACCCAGTCAACATAGGAATTTTGATCAACAATCCAGGTTGACTCAATCATCTCAGATGACAACAGATACACAAATCAAGGAATCTGTGGGTTCCTCTGACACCACACTTAGTTGAAACGGCCCTGGAACAACATCATCATTCAATATATAATACTAACCTTGTGCATCATTATGTGAACCATGCCTAAATCCATTCCATCATTACACAAAAACCAATAAATAATTAATCTATGTGATTATATATCTCCATACAATTAGTAAAGGGCTTAAATGCAGATGGTACAGTTAGAATGAAATTTAAAAGCTGGGTCACTTCGTAATGAGAGTAACGACGTGAGTATCCAGTCATGGTAGATATGTTGACAAGCATATCTCTGTATGAAATGATGTTCACAGTGTAAATTCAGTTTGTAGTAATGAACTGCTGAACAGCATATAACATTCCTTATCTAACAGTGATTTACTGTGTCAAATGGAATCTAAATGAATTTTTGAAAATTCTTAGTTATCAGGTTTCACATACATGTTTCAAAAGAGATAGAAACTTTAACATAGATTTGTAATATACTGTAAGTTGGGGATTCATTATCAACAAATATCTTATGGATGACCGTTGCATGCAGGAGCTGTGTAGTTAGGCCAAGAGAAGTACAGGAGTATCTCACAGCTTTTGGTCTGTATTCTGTAATCATTTATAATGGTGACTGTGGAGCAATATATGAGATGCATTTATGGATGGACTTTTCAGTAAGAATTATGGTGTAATTATCATGGATTGTGTACAAACCGGATTCCAAAAAAGTTGGGACACTATACAAATCGTGAATAAAAACTGAATGCAATGATGTTGGAGGTGCCAACTTCTAATATGTTATTCAGAATAGAACATAAATCACGGAATAAAAGTTTAAACTGAGAAAATGTACCATTTTAAGGGAAAAATATGTTGATTCAGAATTTCATGGTGTCAACAAATCCCCAGAAAGTTGGGACAAGGCCATTTTCACCACTGTGTGGCATCTCCCCTTCTTCTTACAACACTCAACAGACGTCTGGGGACCGAGGAGACCAGTTTCTCAAGTTTAGAAATATAAATGCTCTCCCATTCTTGTCTAATACAGGCCTCTAACTGTTTAATCGTCTTGGGCCTTCTTTTTGCACCTTCCTCTTTATGATGCGCCAAATGTTCTCTATAGTTGAAAGATCTGGACTGCAAACTGGCCATTTCAGTACCCGGATCCTTCTCCTATGCAGCCATGATGTTGTGATTGATGCAGAATGTGGTCTGGCATTATCTTGTTGAAAAATGCAGGGTCTTCCCTGAAAGAGATGACGTCTGGATGGGAGCATATGTTGTTCTAGAACCTGAATATATTTTTCTGCATTGATGGTGCCTTTCCAGACATGCAAGCTGCCCATGCCACACACACTCATGCAACCCCATACCATCAGAGATGCAGGCTTCTGAACTGAGCGTTGATAACAACTTGGGTTGCCCTTGTCCTTTTTGGTCCGGATGACATGGCGTCCCAGATTTCCAAAAAGAATTTCGAATCGTGACTCGTCTGACCACAGAACAGTCTTCCATTTTGCCACACTCCATTTTAAATGATCCCTGGCCCAGTGAAAATGCCTGAGCTTGTGGATCTTGCTTAGAAATGGCTTCTTCTTTGCACTGTAGAGTTTCAGCTGGCAATAGCGGATGGCACGGTGGATTGTGTTCACTGACAATGGTTTCTGGAAGTATTCCTGAGCCCACTCTGTGATTTCCTTTACAGTAGCATTCCTGTTTGTGGTGCCCGGGGATCACGGGCATCCAGTATGGTTTTACGGCCTTGACCCTTACGCACAGAGATTGTTCCAGATTCTCTGAATCTTCGGATGATGTTATGCACAGTTGATGATGATAGATGCAAAGTCTTTGCAATTTTTCGCTGGGTAACACCTTTCTGATATTGCTCCACTATCTTTCTGTGCAACATTGTGGGAATTGGTGATCCTCTACCCATCTTGGCTTCTGAGAGACACTGCCACTCTGAGAAGCTCTTTTTATACCCAATCATGTTGCCAATTGACCTAATTAGCGTTAATTGGTCTTCTAGCTCTTCGTTATGCTCAAATTTACTTTTTCCAGCATCTTATTGCTACTTGTCCCAACTTTTTTGGGATTTGTTGACACCGTGAAATTTTGAATCAACATATTTTTCCTTTAAAATGATACATTTACTCATATTAAACGTTTTATCTGTCATCTACGTTCTATTACAAATAAAATATTGACATTTGCCAACTCCACATCATTGCATTCAGTTTTTATTCACAATTTTTTTGGAATCCGGTTTGTATGATGATATTTTTTTCCATTTAAATGGCTTTTACAGTGTTAGATATTGATAACCTATCCTAATAGGTCATCAATATCTGACACTGCTCAAGCCCTTTAACCAATTAACTAATGTCTCCCATTTTTAATCTTTTTTTTTATTGCGTTTTATTTGAATGTATTTTGAATTTGCCTAATTCTGTCATACTTGCTTTTTTTCCTTCTGTGTTTCTATATGGTTTTTGCATTGTAAATCAGTAAATTCTAGTGTTTTTCTGACACAGTTTAGCATTCAGCTTTATAGAGTGGATAAGGTCCTTGCCTCTAATGTACAAGGTTGGGAGTTTAATCCTGGCAGAAACTTTTCAGAAATAGATGCTAAATTACACTTAAATACACTGACTCAAGCATTGCGCTCGAGCACACGTGGTGTTCGGCCAAACTCCACGATGTGCTGAGCATAGCGATGCTCGAGCTGAACTGGTGTTCGGCTGATCATGCTTACCCAACACTAATAAATAAATTAAACTTTTTTTTAACTGATATGGTTGTAGTGTATCTTTTTATAATAGTGATAGTTTTGTATTTTTACATGTAGTATGTAAGTGATGTTACAGGCTTTTGTTGCAGAAATGTCTTTGTCTGGTCTATAAAGATATGCCCTTCCTTAATTTTCCTCCTTTGGCTCGAGATACCCCAAGCTGTGAGATGACAAGTGTTAACAAACTTAACATCTTTTGAAAAAAGCTTCCTTCAAACGTAAATTATTTTGGAGTCCAGAAGCATTTTGTAATTATTTTATGCACTTTTATCTATAGCTGTTTTTGTGACATTTGTGTGGGTTTTTTTTTTCTTGTTTTTTTTTTGAACAAATAGTGTGTTTCAATGCATGACTTTTCGCAAGCCATGCATAATAGAAAAGTATGTATTCCCTATTGGTTTGTCACTTCCTGTGTGGTAAAAAAAAAAATCAGCACATATTGAAAAATGCATTTTTTGAAGCAGGGCAAAAAAACTAAAACTAAAACAACCAATGTCTAAGGCTACTTTCACACTGGCGTTTTTGGATCCGCTTGTGAGATCCGTTTCAGGGCTCTCACAAGAGGTCCAAAACTGATCAGTTTTTCCCCAGTGCATTCTGAATGGATAAGGACCTGCTCAGTATGCATCAGTTTGGCTCCGTTCAGTCTCCATTCCGCTCTGGAGGCGGACACCAAAACGCTGCTTGCAGCGTTTTGGTGTCCGTCTAATGGAACTGAGCCAAACGGATCCGTCCTGACATACAATGTAAGTCAATGGGGACGGATCCGTTTTCAATGACACAATGTGACACAACATGCCTATGTTCATGATAATACAAACTGATCCGTTCTGAACGGATGCATGCAGATGTATTATCAGTGCGGATCCATCTGTGCAGATACATGACGGATCCGCACAAGACACCAGTGTGAAAGTAGCCTAAGTATTAAAAATCCCAGAAAATGAGATAAAAATGCCTTGGACCTAAAAAAAAGTTCAAGTGAAGAAAAATGGTCCTAAAAAATGTGTGTTTGTCCTGCACTTCATAATTTTCTTAGACTTACAGAAAATATCTGCAGTTGGCAATTTTTGCCTAAATACAGTAAAAAAGGCATACAAAAATTGGGAAACACACCCAAAACAAAAAGTAGAAAATACATCCTAACGTCTCATGCAAACGACGTATCTGTTTTGCTGTCTGCAAATTGTGGATCCACAAAACACGCATCCCGGCCATATACATGCCGTAATTTATTTTTCAAAGTCCTCTAAAAATGTCCTAACCTGGTCAGCAACACGGACAAGAACAGGACATGTTCTGTGTTTTTAGCAGAATGGACAAATGGATGCAGACAGCACACTGTGTGCTGTTTGCATCTTTTGCGGCCCTATTGAAATGAATGGGTCCACATCCGATCTGCAAAAAATGTGGATCAGTTATGGACCAAACATACTGTTGTATGCATGGGCCCTTACTCTATTGGTCATTGTGAATAAAGTTTTTTTGTTTTTTGGTCATTATGTGCTATTCATTTAATAATATTTGAAGCCAAGAGGCAAGATATGAAGGGACTTATCCAAATGTACATTTAAATGCAGGTTGTAAAACGCCATGATTCTACCGAACCAACTTGTTGGAAATGTATGGAGATTTTTCAGTTGCAAAAATCTGGGCATATACCGGACAGATCACCAGGGCAGTTTCTAGGGAATTTTGACAACAGGGCGAACAATACAAAAGCGCCCCCCCCCCCTATTCACGTTTAAAGTGACCTTACTTTCTAATAAAGAGATTAAAACACATTTTAAAAGAATCAGTTACCCAAGGTAAACCCAGTGACTTACAGGAGACGTCTCCACAGATCTCAGTTTGTTCACTTTCCTTTTCTTTTCAGTTTGTTTCCAGAAGCTCATGCGCACACGTCTTCAGCCATGGATGCGCAGCCCCCTCTACCACATAAAAAGACCCCAATATAAATAAATGGAACAGGTTAGAGGAGGTCTGTTACAGATTTTGCATTTGGGACCAGGGAATTCAGCTTATACCTTTGACTTTGGCTTGTTGTTTCCGCAGTCCACCCTGACCCTCTATAGCAAATAACCCCCCTATGTACAGTAGTTGCCCCTGTAAGAGGGTGCAAGGTGTTGTATTTGATAGCAGGTACGTGTCACCGAGGTTGCTGGCCTCGGTGAGGTGAGAGCCGGGTTTTTGTCTGCAGCAGCTAGTGCTGCTCTGTTAAATAGCATGGCTGCAAAGCCGATCCGGGCCGGCTCTTACTGGGAGCAGCTAAAGAGTAGGGTGGGTGGCTGCTCCCCACGGTCCAGTCCATGTTTTGGGCTGGGTATAAAACGCAGCCAGCAGCTGTGTCTGAGGGTGTGATTATCCTGGAGCCTGCAAACAGGGCTGAGGAATTCTCTGTCCTGGAGGAAGGAGCTCAGCAAGGTGGTGTTTCCCTGCGACCTGAAGGTGGAATCGCCTGCGGCTGAGCCGACTGCTAGGTGTGAACCCGCACCTAAACCACCCAAGGTGACTGGACCCTGTGTTGGCCTGTTTTTGTTTTGCCACAGTATTTCCGTTGTGTGTGAACTGTCACCAAGAGACTGCTTTTCATTTATGGCGTGCAAGTGTGAATAAAACACTGTTTGATGCACCATCTGGACTCCTTGTTTTGCCTCTAAACTGCACCCGCACCGCTGTCTACCAGAGCGACTCCCCACATTTGGTGTCGGATGCGGGCATGCGCAGTGAGGCTGGCGTGAACGCCGAACTTTGTTTGCTGAGCAAAAGTGTATGTCCTATATTAGGCCGGCAAAGTTGCAGCCTGTGATTTCTGGCAACATGGAGGCTGCTGTGAAAGCCCTCATAGAGGCTAACGTGCAGCAGCGGGAGACCAACCAGTTATTGCTGCAACATGTGATGGCATTACAGGCGGCAGGAGCGTCCCACCACGTCCATGATGCCCGGAAGCGGTCCGTGCGGCGATCCCAAAGATGACCCCCGCAGACGACGTGGAGACATACCTAGCCGTCTTTGAGAAGGTCGCCGTGAGGGAAAAGTTACCCCGTGACCAGTGGGCGAGGTGGTTGCTCCGTTCCTGGCAGCCGGACCCCAGCAAGTTTTTTCGATTTGGCAGATGTCCAGGCAGCTGACTACCCGACCGTGAAAGGTGAGATTCTAGCAAGACTGGGGGTGAATGTTTTGGTCCGGGCCCAGCGGGTGCATCAGTGGGAATTTAACCCGGCTGAACCCGCCAGACCACAATACTATGACCTGCTACATCGGTTGCAAAAATGGCTGCAGCCAGACATACTGACTCCCACTGCTATGCTCGACCGTCTGTTAGCAGATGTATTCTGGAGGTCTTTGCCATACCCTCTCCAGCACTGGATCGGCCAGGTATCCCCCACCAATGCCCTTGAGATGGTCGACCTGGTGGAGCGATATGAGGCCACCAGAAACCTGCAGGGGGTTCTTTTGGGAGGAGGCCAGTCAAACCCGGAAACCTCCACCCCAGTCCCGGCGGCCGGCCAAACCCGCCCGGGATGTACCCCTTGCAGATCCCTCCCCAGTAGTCTGCTGGCGGTGTCACGAGCCTGGCCACGTAAGGGCCGACTGTCCACAGTGGGGGAACCCATGGAGACTAATTATGGGTACCGGGCTTCCCTGTATGCCCGGAGACTGTGTGCGACCGGCACCCCGAGACAATAGACAATCGACATCTGTGCCAGGTGCAAATCGGGGATAACCTGGCAGTGGCGCTGTTGGACTCAGGGAGCCTGGTAACCCTGGTAAGTGCTGCCCTGGTACAGCCCACCCAGTATACGGGCCGGAAAGTTGGTGTGGTGTGTATACACGGAGACTTAAAGGACTATCCCACGGCTGTAATGTCTCTGTCCACGGCGGCCGGCACCTGGACTTGTGAAGTGGCGATCTCCACAAAGCTGCCCTATGAACTAATAATTGGGAGAGACTTCCCTGGTTTTCCGTCACTGTGGCCTGAGATGAAAGTGACTAATAGCCCTGAGACAGGGGTAACCCTAGCAGAGTGGCCTGATACCCCTGGAAGGCCAGAACCCTGGGAGCCCGAGTCTGAAGGGCCAGCGGTAGGGGTGACCACTGCTGCAGCGGTAGTGGGGAGACAACCCCACTGAGTGTAATGGTGGGAGACACGGAGGACTTGCCACCGGGGCCTGAGTTGGCAGACCTCAATGTCTCCGGGGAAAATTTTGGGACCGCACAACACCGGGACCAAACCCTAACCAGGGCCTGGGAGAATGTGCTGGAAATTGATGGTAAACCCCAGAAACCAGGGGCTGAATTAATGTTCCCACGATTTATTGTTCTGCAGGATATGTTGTATCGGGTGAACCAAATCCGAGGTGAACCTGTTGAACAGTTGGTGGTGCCCACAGCGTATCGCTAAGCTTGTCATGGAGCTTGCCCACCAACATGTTCTTGGGGGACACCTGGGGTGGCAGAAAACCCAGGACCGCATACTGCAGCGGTTTTATTGGCCCAGTGTGTTCAAGGAGGTAGAGAATTATTGTAAGTCCTGTCCGACCTGTCAGATAACTAGCCCCCAGCCACATTTCCGTAGTCCTCTGGTACCTCTGCCAATTATTGAAGTACCGTTTGAGCGAATCGCTATGGATTTAATTGGGCCTGTACCAAAGTCTGCCAGGGGCCACCAACACATTCTGGTAGTTCTCGACTATGCCACTCGGTATCCGGAGGCGGTGCCTCTGCGACATACCTCAGCTAAGCTCATTGCCAAAGAGTTAATGGAGATGTTTTCCCGTGTGGGCCTGCCAAAAGAGGTTCTGACAGACCAAGGGACCCCTTTTATGTCCAAAGTAATGAAGGAACTGTGTAAATTGTTGCGTATAAAGCAGTTACGGACGTCAGTTTACCATCCGCAAACAGACGGTCTTGTTGAGAGGTTTAACCAAACTCTAAAAAATATGTTAAAGAGGGTGGTGTCTAGAGATGGGAAGGACTGGGACCTGCTTCTGCCCTATCTCATGTTCGCAGTGCGAGAGGTACCCCAGGCCTCTACTGGGTTCTCGCCCTTCGAACTGCTTTATGGCAGACACCCTCGGGGCCTGTTGGATATCGCCAAGGAAGCATGGGAACAACAGCCTGTCCCCCACAAAAGTGTCATTGAGTATGTCACCCAGATGCAGGAACGGATAGAAAGGGTGTTGCCGCTGGTCCGGGAGCATATGGAGGCAGCACAACAAGCCCAGAGTAGGGTGTATAATCGTCAGGCTCGGGTGCGGGGCTTCAATCCGGGAGATCGAGTGTTGGTTCTGGTACCCACCCTTGACAGCAAATTCCTAGCTAGGTGGCAGGGCCCCTATGAGGTGATCGAGAAGGTAGGGGAAGTAAATTACAAAGTACACCAGCCAGGGCGGCGCAAGCCGGAGCAGGTGTACCACGTGAATTTACTTAAGCCTTGGAAAGATAGGGACACGGCCGACGACCACAGCCCCCGGCCAGGGCTTCTAGGTGAAAGGGTCCAGCCCCACAGTTCGAGGCCTGTGAAGCAGTAACCACGGTAAAAATTGCAGACAGCCTGTCTTCCAAACAAGTTCAGGAAGTCAGGAGTTCATCAGTCGGAACACGGATGTGTTCTCGGACCTCCCTGGCCGCACGTCTCTCATCCAACATGACATCGTCACTGAGCCTCAGGCCAAGATCCGGTTAAAACCATACCGGGTACCCGAGGCTCGGCGACGGACCATCGCGGAGGAAGTACAGTTAATGTTGAAGCTCGATGTCATTGAGGAGTCGAAGAGTGAGTGGGCCAGTCCCATAGTCCTAATACCCAAGCCGGATGGGACGTTGCGGTTCTGCAACGATTTTCATAAGTTAAATGAAGTGTCCAAGTTTGATGCGTATCCCATGCCCGGGTAGACGAGCTTGTTGAGAGTTTAGGGCAAGCCCGTTATTTTTCTGTGCTAGACCTCACCAAAGGGTACTGGCAGGTACCCTTAGCGAGTCGGCTAAGGAAAAACCGCATTTGTTACCCCGCAGGGCCTGTATCACTACAAGGTGTTACCCTTTGGCCTGCATGGCGCCCCCGCCACTTTCCAAAGGTTAATGGACATAGTGCTGCGACCACATCGTCGGTGCGCCTCGGCCTACTTAGATGATGTAGTCATCCACAGCACCGACTGGGAAAGCCATTTACCCAAGGTGCAGGCGGTAGTGGATGCCCTGAGGAAAGCCGGACTGACCGCTAACCCAAAGAAGTGCTCCATAGGGTTAGAGGAGACAAAATATCTGGGATATGTAATTGGGCGGGAGTCATCAAACCTCAGGTAACCAAGGTAGAGGCCATTCGTAACTGGCCCGACCGGTCACCACCAGGCAGGTAAAGTCGTTCCTGGGGATTGTAGGTTACTACATGAGGTTTGTGCCCCACTTTGCCACAATAGCAGCGCCGTTGACAGACCTGTTGAAGGGGCGAAAGTCTGGGAGGGTTAGCTGGAGTGAGAAGGCGGAGGAGGCTTTCGCCGCGTTGAAGTCGGCCCTGTGTGGGTCCCCGGTTTTGGTGACACCCGACTTCAACAAGGAGTTTGTCGTACAGACCGACGCCTCGGAGGTAGGCCTCGGTGCGGTACTGTCTCAGGAGGTCAACGGGGAAGAACATCCCGTTGTCTTCCTGAGCCGTAAGCTCAATCCCGCCGAGTCCAGATATAGTATAGTGGAGAGGGAGTGCCTGGCTATCAAGTGGGCACTCGAATCTCTCCGCTACTACTTGTTAGGGAGGAGGTTCCGTCTGGTGACCGACCATTCCCCCTCAAATGGATGAGTCAGGCCAAGGAGAGGAATGCTCGGGTCACCAGGTGGTTCCTATCTCTTCAGAATTTCAAATTCTCCGTGGAACACAGGGCAGGCCGCTTGCAGGGCAACGCAGATGCCCTGTCCCGCGTCCACTGCCTCACGTGTGTTCACCCCTCAGGGTTGAACAAAGGGGGTGTGTAAGAGGGTGCAAGGTGTTGTATTTGATAGCAGGTACGTGTCACCGAGGTTGCTGGCCTCGGTGAGGTGAGAACCGGGTTTTTGTCTGCAGCAGCTAGTGCTGCTCTGTTAAATAGCATGGCTGCAAAGCCGATCCGGGCCGGCTCTTACTGGGAGCAGCTAAAGAGTAGGGTGGGTGGCTGCTCCCACGGTCCAGTCCATGTTTTGGGCTGGGTATAAAACGCAGCCAGCAGCTGTGTCTGAGGGTGTGATTATCCTGGAGCCTGCAAACAGGGCTGAGGAATTCTCTGTCCTGGAGGAAGGAGCTCAGCAAGGTGGTGTTTCCCTGCGACCTGAAGGTGGAATCGCCTGCGGCTGAGCCGACTGCTAGGTGTGAACCCGCACCTGAACCACCCAAGGTGACTGGACCCTGTGTTGGCCTGTTTTTGTTTTGCCACAGTATTTCCGTTGTGTGTGAACTGTCACCAAGAGACTGCTTTTCATTTATGGCGTGCAAGTGTGAATAAAACACTGTTTGATGCACCATCTGGACTCCTTGTTTTGCCTCTAAACTGCACCCGCACCGCTGTCTACCAGAGCGACTCCCCACACCCCTTTTAACACTGCCACCCTGTAGTGTCCACCAATACTATGCCCGGTGCCGCCCCATGTGCCTACATTAGTTTACTTTAAAACTGCTGAGAACTTGATAAAATAATAAAAGAAAAGTGGATTTTAAGCATGCAGGGAGGGAAAAACTCTATTAAGAATTCAAAATTCATTAATAAAGTACCGTATATTACAAAAAGTATTATTAGGGCATTTAGGACATTTTACCAAAAACTTAATTAAAAGTTTAGTTACTCTTTAAGGCAAGGCATAAAGTAGATCCCACCGCTCACTTCTCAATCACTGGCTGCAGTGGTCTCATGTCTCAGTGGAGGGGGACATAGAAGTACATAGACCAGCGAGGACACGGTAAGTAGTGGAAGGAGTGCAGCAGGGATCAGAGATGTGTCGCTACTTTCATTATCACATTCAAAGCAGTTTTAGAAAATGAATTTTACATGGCTGGATAAACCTCCAGACCAGATCTCAAAATTAATCCAGATTCCAGATCAGCCCCCAAATTCATACAGACCCCAGATTAGACCCCAAGTCAGCCCCAAATCCATTCAGACCCTAGAACAACCCCCAAATTCATACAGATCATCTCACAAATTTATACAGGCCTCAAATTTATTCAGACCCCTGTCGCCCCCTATAACCCCCTATGTGCAATACATCCTGGAACTGTGCGCTGCCAAGACATAGTGCAGCACTAGTGCCGCCACAGTATCTCCCCTCATACACTGAGCACCCCCATCCTGCAGGGCATCTCCCCTCATACACTGAGCACTCCCATCCTCCACAGCATCTCCCCTCATACACTGAGCACCCCCATCCTCCACAGTATCTCCCCTCATACACTGAGCACCCCCATCCTCCTCAGTATCTCCCCTCATACACTGAGCACCCCCATCCTCCACAGCATCTCCTCATACACTGAGCACCCCCATCCTCCACAGCATCTCCCTCATACACTGAGCACCCCCATCCTCCACACAGTATCTCCCTCATACACTGAGCACCCTCATCCTCCACAGCATCTCCCTCATACACTGAGCACCCCATCCCCACACAGTATATCCCCTCATACACTGAGAACCCCCATCCTCCACAGCATCTCCCTCATACACTGAGCACCCCATCCTCCTCAGTATCTCCCTCATACACTGAGCAATCCCATCCTCCACAGCATCTCCCCTCATACACTGAGCACCCCCATCCCCACACAGTATCTCCCTCATACACTGAGCACCCCCATCATCCACAGCATCTCCCCTCATACACTGAGCACCCCCATCCCCACATGCATGTCCCCTCATACACTGAGCACCCCCATCCCCCACACAGTATCTCCCCTCATATACTGAGCACCTCCATCCCCCACACAGTATCTCCCCTCATATACTGAGCACCCCCATCCTCCACAGCATCTCCCCTCATACACTGAGCACCCCCATCCCCACACAGTATCTCCCTCATACACTGAAAACCCCCATCCTCCACAGTATCTCCCTCATACACTGAGCACCCCCATCCTCCACAGCATCTCCCCTCAGACACTGAGCACCCCCATCCCCCACACAGTATCTCCCCATATACACTAATAACCCCCATCCTCCACAGCATCTCCCCACATACACTGAGCACCCCCGTCCTCCACAGCATCTCCCTCATACACTAAGCACCCCCATCCTCCACAGCATCTCCCTCATACACTGAAGCACCCCATCCTCCACAGTATCTCCCTCATACACTGAGCACCCCCATCCTCCACAGCATCTCCCTCATACACTGAGCACCCCCGTCCTCCACAGCATCTCCCTCATACACTGAGCACCCCATCCTCCACAGCATGTCCCTCATACACTGAGCACCCCCATCATCCACAGCATCTCCCTCATACACTGAGCACCCCATCCCCACACAGTATCTCCCCTCATACACTGAACACCCCCATCCTCCACAGTATCTCCCTCATACACTGAGCACCCCCATCCTCCACAGCATCTCCCTCATACACTGAGCACCCCGTCCTCCACAGCATCTCCCTCATACACTGAGCACCCCCATCCTCCACAGCATGTCCCTCATACACTGAGCACCCCCATCATCCACAGCATCTCCCCTCATACACTGAGCACCCCCATCCTCCACATGCATGTCCCCTCATACACTGAGCACCCCCATCCCCCACACAGTATCTCCCTCATATACTGAGCACCCCCATCCCCACACAGTATCTCCCCTCATATACTGAGCACCCCCATCCTCCACAGCATCTCCCCTCATACACTGAGCACCCCCATCCTCCTCATTATCTCCCCTCATACACTGAATACCGCCATCCTCCACAGCATCTCCCCTCATACACTGAGCACTCCCATCCCCCACACAGTATCTCCCCTCATACACTGAGCACCCCCATCCTCCACAGCATCTCCCCTCATACACTGAGTACCCCCATCCTCCACAGCATCTCCCCTCATACACTGAGTACCCCCATCCTCCACAGTATCTCCCCTCATACACTGAGCACCCCCGTCCTCCTCATTATCTCCCCTCATACACTGAGCACCCCCATCCTCCTCAGTATCTCCCCTCATACACTGAATACCGCCATCCTCCACAGCATCTCCCCTCATACACTGAGCACTCCCATCCCCACACAGTATCTCCCTCATACACTGAGCACCCCCATCCTCCACAGCATCTCCCTCATACACTGAGTACCCCCATCCTCCACAGCATCTCCCCTCATACACTGAGTACCCCCATCCTCCACAGCATCTCCCCTCATACACTGAGTACCCCATCCTCCACAGTATCTCCCTCATACACTGAGCACCCCATCCTCCACAGCATCTCCGCTCATACACTGAGCACCCCCATCCTCCACAGCATTTCCCCTCATACACTAAGCACCCCCATCCTCCACAGCATTTCCCCTTATGTACTGAACACCCCCATCCTCCACAGCATCTCCCCTCATGTACTAAGCACCCCCCTGCTGCCCCCCCTCCCCCCCCCTCCCCTTCCCTTCCCTTCCCTCCTCTCCTCATACACTGATCCTCATGCACAGGCTACAGCACATTTACATTATAGTCTGTACTCACTGTGAAGAAAGTTCCTCACAGGTCAGCTGCCTGATTCCTCCCCAGATAACCCCCTCCTCCTCCCTCATATCGTTCCACACAGCCCTCAGTGCCTTGTCCTCTTCTCACACTGGCCCCGCCTCCTTGCCTCACGCGCTCACACAGGCCCTCCCTCATCCCTCACACACTGCACAGGCTGCTCTATTTCCAGCAACAGCTAAGATCTAAAGGACATGTGATGTGACGTCATCACAGGTCCTTTAGTTGTTAGCTGATGCTGGAAAAGAGAAGACAGATCGCAACTACGCGATCAAGTGGCTAAGGTAAGTTAATTTTTATTATTTTTAACCCCTTCCTCTTCATTTTACTAAGCATTCTTTATTTAGAATGCTATTATTTTCCCTTATAACCATGTTATAAGGGAAAATAATAAATTCTCCAGAATACTCTACCCGAAACCGGACTTCAGTGATGAAGTCCGGCTTCGGGTCTGGGTACCAAACATGGCGATTTTTCACACGTGCGTGCAAAACGCATTACAAACGTTTGCACCCGCGCGGAAAAATCACGCATATTCCCGCAACGCACCGGCCTCTTATCCGGGCGTCAAACATAACGCCCGTGTGAAAGAAGCCTAAGGCTGGTTTATCAGTTAAAAGAAATAAAAACTGCATTGTGAAAACTGCCCGTGTTTTATACCATGTTTGGGAAGGTTTTGTTATGGCTAACATAGTTTTTGCAGTGAAATATAATTTATTTAATTAAAATTGTGACCAATTACCACATTGCAAAGCCATAGAAAATGCATGCGTTTTTAACAAAGCAGTTTTTCCCCCACATTATTTTTACATTAGACGCACCAATGCAGTAACCATCTCCGTACACTACACAGTGGATGGAGCTGTGTCATTCTGATGCCTGCTTCCACCACCGGAGATACTGCAGAACAGCGAATCGGTGGGGCTGTGAGGTGTTGAACCTCCAACGATCTGATATTGACGACCTATCCCAAGGATAGACTATCAATATATAATCATGGAGAATACCTATAAGGAGTTTTAAGTCAATTAATCAATGGTGGACTTAATAGAGAAGTTCTGAGCAGTTGGAATGTGTATTATAAAGAATTATGAACCATTACTATGTGTGATAACCATATCAACTTTCCGTACCATGGAACTTTGTGAATGATGTTAATGTACCAATGACCTCATGCTTTGATATGGTCACAGTACTTCTCGGTAGCTTCAAATAATCTTATAATTTGTGTACACAGTGGGGAGCACATCTTCTATATAAAACAAAACAATATTATTACACAAAGTGCAGATATTTTTTAATTCTTTTTCTCTGAACATCCAAATGGCAACTATAAGAGGACATGAATCTTCTGTACTGCTCTCGCTCCCTAATCATCTCATAAACAGCTCCATCCGCCCTATAAAATAGGTATCTATAATAATCACATTGCTAGGCAAAGCAACAAATGGTACGGTTATTACAGCTATTTCTAGCCATGCGGCATTATAAAAGGACTTCCTTAAACATTTCATCAACAGCACCTATGTACAGCAACCACATAAATAAGAGAAATGAAACAGAACCGCAGGTATAAATTGGTAGAAGGTAAACAGGATATAATAGATGGAGCCCGTGGTAAGAGGACGATCATAAGTCATTGTGAGAGTGCTGTTGACACACTATAAAACACCACTGCGCGGCTCTAACACTTTATGAACAGTGACGGTTCAGCTCATAGAGAAAGTCCTGGATATTTAATCACCTCAAAATGTTGTTTTTGGAATCTGTTTTGCAATAGCAAAAAAATATAAGAAGCTTTGCCGTTATTTCCCAATCCAGTGTTATATATGATAAATAATAACTGGGGGGATTTATAAAATTTGAGGCTGCTGACGACAGCAATTTTCCAGCTAGAATTTTTGAGGTCCTGATTAAAAATTAAATATGCCATCTGATTGCTTTAGGGGCCGTTGTGCAGGGAAAATTTGGTGAGGATTCCCAGCCATAAAGCTGCAAGTCGGACTCACTCATTGTTTTTGGTGGGAGACCACGCTGTTGTTCATGCCGTAGTTTATTGCTGTGACCATTCCAAGAACGGACATAGGCATGGCCATGACCTGCTGCCCCTCATTGAAAACAATGGGAGGCGGATTCTATGAGACCACCAAGTGGCTTTTTGGCGCAGAATCCATGCCAATTTTGGCAATGTAAATTACAGAGTGAACAGCCCCTTGCTTTGCTCCAGTTTTGGTAAATCTTCTCCATGGAGTTTTGCATTAAAGGGGGTCTGTCACAAAGAAACTCACTGATAATCTAGGCACAATGCCTTGTAGGACTAGCTTAGGTGAATGTGAGTAGGGATGTGCGAATTAACTTCGATACCAATTGGAACAGAATCAGAGTTAGGGAAATGATACTAAATAATTGCACACCAAAGAGATGAACTAAAAGACAAGGAAAATATTTTTTAAGAGACTTTTTATATATGAATTTTTATATAAGTTTTATATATGCGAAAGCTCTGCATTTAAAGGGACCGGGATTATATATAGGATGTATGAAATTAGTTTTTGTTTTTATATTTGTTGGTTTGTATTGTGTTGTATTATGTATATGGACTAGTACAGATATATGCAAATTACTGTGAGCCAGCCATTTTTTTGGTGTTTTTTGTCTATATATTTATAGACTGCCTAGCGATGTAAATTTGTGATAAGACCAGCATCTCCGGGTCCATTACTCAGTATGAAGCAATGCATTTAAAAAGTCTCATTCACAGACTTAGTATTTAAATGTGAGAGAAGTTTATGTCACCAGATGCCACTAGTAATATGCTGGAGCAGTACAGGAGTTATGTAGAATTAAACCTATTGTCTTACAAAACTTGTCATGTGCATGGTTCTCTGATCTTGCTGTTAGTGAGAGATTTTGAAGTCTGACAGCAGCGGTATTCATAAAGGGAACTTTACATGGGTTGAGAAGCCTAAAGATACTTCTTAGTAACGCTTGTTAGCGATTATCGGGCGTCATGAATGTACTGCCGATTACACGATAAATGAGCGAAACACTCAATCATCAGCAGCACAATCATCGTCAGCAGCACCTCCTGCTGTGTAAACAGCCTCTGTTGCCGGCAAACAACGAGCCTGTAAGATCCTCACCTGTCTCGCACTCCGGTGTGACCAAAAAGGGTCCTCATGGAGCTGCGGGATAGGTTACGTGTATCTCCACTGATACACCAGCTCCGACCCCTTTGCGAACCAACGCTGGTACGCGTTTGCATGTGCGCCGGAGGGGAAGACCACATGGGTTTTGGGGACAGCTGGGTCGGACTAGTGGCACTATGCCGCGGCCGAGCTTGTCTCCGGTGCCTATTGCGGATTTTATTCCAGTGTCCATGTCGACGCGCTCGCATACTACCGCAGAGCCTGTTGTGCGTCCGCGTGCACGTTCGAAAGCAGATTCGCAAGGGAATACGCGGTTGCGCATACGTGCTTCTTATGCGCTTTGCCGACCAGCAAAGGTAATCGCACTTGGCTGCAAGTGCAAAGTAGATTAGGGGGCCAGCATTGCTCTAATTGACTAATGACTGACCAAGCCTTGTACACAGGTGTAGGCAAGATCATGACCTATGGGGAGTGGACACTTGGCGCCTTGGGATTTGTTAGCAGGCACATAAAAGGTGGCCTCCCAGGTCGGTCAGTGCCCACTGTTATTCTTCCTGTCCAGGTGCAGGTCAGTACTGCTTACTTGTGAGAGAAGATTTCTTGGACTCCGTCCGCTCCAGTGGGGCCCAGGACCCAGGATTTCCCGTGAAGCATCCGTTCACCTGGCAACCAGCTCAGGGACTAATGCACGGTTTGGGGCTTCTCCTGGCTTTACCACAGTTTTGTGTTCCTGTTATTTTGCTCCAGCAAGTTACCTTGACTTCTGGTTCATTTTTGTGAATAAACACCTTTGATTTGAACTTCACTGGTCTGTTTGTTGGTGACTTGCATTACAGAGCCAGTCTGCTCTGTCGTCCCATATAAAGCGGCCTTAATGTAAAAGCAATCAGATATGTTTTTTTTTATAACAAACTTTTTTTTACCTCTTCAGTAAAAAAATAAAGCAGAGGGAGAACAATGTCATTGTTAAATATAGAGTTGCTCAAATTGAGCTTCGGATCATAGATTGTAATGCTGTTTTCCGTACAGCATTAAAATGTATGCGCTCCATGTAGGAAAACTTCATCTTGGCTAAATTTGCACGAGACTTTGATGAAAACTTTCGTATTCCTATCTGCATATTTAAAAACATTTTGAAATAGGAACCCAAAGTTTGCATTCATACTGGTGTGTACTTCAGTACTGGATGCAACTTCATATACTTATTTTAAAATGTTTTTAAATTACGCAGATTGGAATACCAAAGTAATTTACTGAAGTCTGAGATACAGTTTTCCTGCACGGAGCACATACATTTTAATGCTGTACACGGAAATAGCATTACACACAACTTTTTAACGACCTATGATCCGAAGCTCGATTCACCCAGCCCTAATTAAATATAATGCTATCAGATATATATTACATGTTTCATACAATATGCAATTCTGTATCTACCAGGGAAAGAGAACCACCTCGCTAGAGCCACCTTCTAGAAGTGGCTTCCTATGAGTCAAAATCTGACTTCTTGCCAAGCTTGGAACATGACTAAGGAAGTGCTGCAAAAAATAAGCAGCAAACATGGCTGTGGCCAGGGCTGAAAGGAAACTGTGGAGCAGATTCCAGAAGAAACACCTGTAGCTGCAAGGACAGAGCCCAGGACTGCAGTGGGGAATGGGGGAGCACAGGCAGCAGATCACTGCTGAACACGGCACCCAGGAACGTGGTGGTAGACAGTAGAACAGAGACCCACAGCAGCCGCTGTTACACTAGCAATTTTCCACAGTTACCATAGCGGTTGAAGAAGACTATGTTTTGGAGGGAAAAAGCCAGACTTCTTTACCACCAAAACCAGACAGACTGACCTTTTAGATGTCTGGTTTGCTATGTTATTATGTCTAAAGACTTGTTTTTGTCTAAAAATAATTGCTGCATCATTGCCATTGAGAATCATTGATGCTCTAATGTGAGTCTATGAGAGATGATAATTCTATTTGTTTGGGCTCATACCAGATTACCTGAGTGACCAGAGAAAGATGCTGAGGTGGGGATACTGAGCCTCAGACCATGGGTCACCAGCCCTGTGACCAGGGAGCCAGCCAGACTACTCATCCACAGACTGTGGTCCTCCATCCTTTAGCCAAGGTACCAGCCTTCTGAGAGAGGGGGACAGCTAGCTCAGACCTTTCCTCTGCATGAACCCTTCTTCTGCCCCAGAGGACACTGGAAAAGCAGGCCCGGTGCTTTGCCTGTATTGTTTTGCAGTTTCTTCCAGTAAAAAAGCACACTGGTTTATTGCTGACCCTGACTCTTTGGGCATATTTCTCATTGGAGTGCACCAAACCTTACCATCCCTTCCTGAGAGCAGCAACACATGATGAGCTAGAAAAATGTTGGGGCCACCTCAAACCTGGACAATAGTAGGTAGTTTTAGGGCTGCACTATTCCTGTTTGTGTGTGATGCTAGTCGCATTACTCTGACTGTAACTTACCCTTTCTGTCGCAGATACCACTGCAAATACATATCAGATTTTTTTGGCCTAGTATTTCAAATGTAGGACTGTACCCTTACGTAGCTCAACTTGAATATCGGTCCTCTTTTTAGACATATTGATATTTGTTGGATAATGTTTGGGACCTGGAAATTTGAAAAAAGGAAAGTTTCTAAAATCTATATCCAGAAAAATTATGTACTCCATGCGACAAAGCATTTAAACACAGTTATTAGTTGATAAAACAAGAGCTACATATTTAAGATTTTTTAATGAATTTTTGCAGTATAAAAAACTCACTAGTCCTTGATGCATACATCTAATCTCAGCTGCTTACAAATTCACTTACTCAGCCCTTACTAAGCAAAGCACAGACCACTGAGTGAAATATAACTGCTGAATTCTCATTTATGTTAAGATAATATTATGCTCCTTTTGATATGCTGCTCTGACCCATATAGAACATTACAACCAATGTAAATCATGCAGAACAATGTACTGGATTGCACACAGGCTCATTCAGCACTGTTCATTTAGCGGGCATGAGGAAGTCATGAATTTCTAAGAAGAAAACTTTTTTGTGGAAAGTAATCACAATCAGCAACTTTAAATAAAGTTTCTTCTTCACCACTGAATATTCGGTGTGCTACAGTATACATTTTCCAGTGACTTCTAAATATCTTATGTGGAATGAGAAGGTATATTATACAAATTTTATTTGTTGAGATATCAATGCAAAAGTGTCCATGGATATAGTAACATGATACTTACTTACTCGGGAGCAGATTGGACAACAGTCGGTTTTAAGGTATAATCTTTTTCAATCAGACGGTGCCATTTTATCATAATTCCGTTTACTTCATCAGCTTTTCTCATGTACCTGATTCCAATCACTGGATTCTGGCTCATTTGCTCCTCACCGGCCTCTGCAGCTCTCTGGTCTCCCTGCATCAGTATCTGGGTTGACACAGGTCATGTGGTCACTGCCATCAATTCTGAGCCCCCTAACTTTTTTATAGTTATATTTACTGAGCTGTGTGAGGGCTCATATTTTGCGGGATGATCTGTAGTTTTCATTGATGCCATTGTGGAGTGTGTGTGACTTTTTGATCACATTTTCTTACATTTTTTAGGATAAGAAAACGATAAAAAAAAATTGCAAAATGGCCATTTTGACCCTTTTTTCCGTTATGCTATTCGCCATATTGGAAAAATATTTTTATACTAGTACAAACGTTTTCAGATGCTGTGCTGCCCATGATGTTAATATTTTTTGTTATCTATGTATTTATTTTTTTATTCTATGTAAACAGGGATTTAAATTTTATTATTTTTTTCTATACGTTTAACAGTTTTTTAACTTTTATATGATATTGTAGCTCATGTTAGAGGCTACAAAGCTCATTTTTTTAAAAAATTCGGAATCATAATGGTTCTTATAGATCCCCGATGAGAGGAGAATTGCTAATTTCTTATGTTGGCCTGCCACCTGCTGGCCAAAATAAGAATTGCAGCTTCAATACCCTGGGTCTCATCAGAGAGACTCAGTATATTGAATTCAATTACCAGCATCCTCATTGGCCACAGAGAATGCCAGTACGAAGCCTGGAAACACTTGCTTCCAGGTTTTTTAGCTTTTAGATGCCCTGATTATATTTGATCATGGCATCTTAAGGCATTAATGACCACAATAAGCATTATTGCCGGTCACGGTCATTAGCCACGGGTCTTTGCTATTTGAAACAGCGGAGACCCACCAGCTGCATGCGCGAGCAGGCCAATTTTATCCATCGCTCCACCGCCGTACATGTAAGGCACTGGTAGCAAAAGAGTTAAGGATTTTTTGCAAGATAGTGAAAGAACCAGGACTTACCTGTTATATCCCCCATTTCTCTGGTGCTCCTGGCAGGATTTACTTGACTGTAGTGATCACATGCCTGTATACCCATGTGAATTCTGTAGCTAATTCCTGGCCTCAATGAAATAGTCATGTGGGTACATATGTATTTAACATAGTAAAATCGTTTTTAAGGCTGAAAAAAGAAATCCGCCCAACCAGTTCAGCCTGATAGTCTGCAAAATTGATCTAGGGGAAGGCAAAAACCCTCCTGAGGTAGAAGCCAATTTTCCTCATTTTAAGTGCCCTTGCACAAGACCGTATACCCTCTGAGACATACAGTCTGTGAGCGGGCCATATGTACCGGAGCGGCATTGATTGTGAACACGGGAGCACACAGCATCATAGATTACAATGATTCTGTGCATGTCGAGCCGCCCGCGGGACTATTGTCCTGCACTCATATGATCTTATGAGTGCAGGACAATAGCCCCGCAGGCGGCCCTATGTGCACAGTATCGTTGTAGTCTATGATGCTATGTGCTCCCGTGCTCACGATCAAGGTGGTCGTGTGCAAGTGCCCTAAGAAAGAAAATTTGCTTTCTAACTCCAATAAGGCAGTCAGAATAACTCCCTGAATCAATGACCCTTCTCTAGATTTCTACTCACTATGATTTCAGATAACACCTTTAACGATATCACCATTGGTTAACCACGTAATGGAGGAAAGAGTTAATTGTGAGCATGCACATGTTTATTAGATTGATATTGGGTCCTCAATGTAATTTTTCTTCGTGGACTTAAATTACCCCAGTTCATATTTCCCTCTATCCATAATCTTAATGCCTTTTAAAATATTTTAAAATTGACTTCTATGACGTGCTAAGACGATGATTTATATCAAACAAAATTAGTATTGAACTTTTTCCAGTCTATTTTTCCGTTCTAAAAAAAAAAAAAGTCATAACAGGAACTAAAATCTGTTCTAAAAAAAAAAAGTTATATCAGCACTGAACTAATGCCTGAGTGTGAAATATTGTTAGTAAAAAAAAATTCCTTTCAACAACTTTTGAAAAGCTTTTAAAACAAACTCATGTTTCAAGGTAATCTGATAAATTTACAATAAAAGGAGTTTGGAGAAGGTGAAAAAGAGAAAACATCAGACAGTGACCTTATTTTACTTTTGGGTAATTTAAATTGTTTTTCTGGCAAAATCTGTTTTCTGAGTCTTGAGGAGAAACATTTTTTCCCCCAATCATGGAAACAGCAGCTTTAACATTTGTATTGTGTAAGAAACAAAAATTATTATTTGTATATTTTCCTGAATAAAAGAGAAGAACAAACTAATTTGCTACAAAAATAGTTCTTAGTACACAATTCCGTGTCTGAAGACACGAGTATTATAAAGGACACATGGTAGATAGAGACCCTGTTACAAATGTGCATTGGGACCCAGGGGCTTTGAGGATAACATATGAGACGTAACAAGCACCAAGGGTTTAAGGTGCCTGAATGTCCACAGCAAAACAAAAATCACTTTTTGGAATGCCATATACTTTATATATTTTATGCATTAATGGGGCTTTAATGTAATGCCAGGACTAAGCCAGGGAGGTTTTTTTATGTTTTATTTAGCAGAAAATGGGAACAATTGTAGATTGTACCATATTGTAAACAGGGGCCTCTCTCCCTCTTTACCAGTCTAGTAATAGTTTTACTCCTATTATCATATTGATATTTTTTATATTATGTGTATGTGTAACCCCCTGTTGTACAGCACCATAAAATTATTGGTACTTTCAAATAAATAATAACGATAATAATAATAAAATGGGGGGAAGTTCAATTTTCTTTATTTTTCCTTTTGTAATTTAAAGTATAACTGTCACTTCTTTATATTTTTTCTCCCAATGTGTAGGGACAGTGACAATGATAACTAGTGTTGAGTGAATCAAAGTTAACAAAGTGGAATTCGTTTCGAACTTCATGAAAAATGTGATTCACTATAAATCTGAAGTTGTTTGCGCTTTGTAGTAACAAATCAGATTTTTTTCTAAAATGGCTGCCTCACATGTTACAAAGTGAAAGTAAGAAGCCTGGGAATGAGGGATCACCCATAATGCCATGCAGCTAGGCAATCATTTGATAGCGAGCCTCTGTGATGTCACAGCCATATAAAAAGCCTCATCCTACCAAGTCTCAGCCATTTTCTAGTGAACTGAGCATAGGGGCAGATGTGACAGGTGCCCAGGAGAGTGTTTTACTGACCATTTAATAGTACTATCTGGGATGGGGACAGTGAAGGGACAGTGTAGAGAGATTGTAGGAAGAGTTTACAGACACTTTAGGGAGGGCATAGGGATACTGCAGCAAAGCACAGGCTATGTAAGCTGAAGGGATCCTTAGGAATTTTCAATGTAATCTAACCGTTAATTGGTTGTCCACCTAGTTTAATACATAAGCAATTATATTACAGTACGTCTTTATACTCAAACTAGACATTAGGCCCGTTACAATAACGGCGAGCTAAAACATTAGTGCTGGCACTGTTATGGGGGTGGAGGAGTCTGTGGCCAACGCACTGTTATGGGGGAGGGGGGTCTGTGGCCGATGCACTGTTATGGGGGAGGGGGTCTGTGGCCGATACACTGTTATGGGGCAGAGGGGTCTGGGGCCAACGCATAGTTATGGTGGAGGGGGTCTGGGGCTGACGCACTGTTATGAGGGAGGGGGGGTCTGTGGCCGACACACTGTTATGAGGGAGGGGGGTCTGTGGCGGACGCACTGTTATGGGGGAGGGGAGTCTGTGGCCAGCACACTGTTATGAGGGAGGGGGGTCTGTGGCCGACGCACTGTTATGGGGGAGGGGGGTCTGTGGCCGACACACTGTTAATGGGCTGGGGGGTCTGTGGCCAACGCACTGTTATGGGGGAGGAGGGTCTGTGGCCGAAACACTGTTAAAGGGGAGGGGGGTCAGTGGCCGACGCACTGTTATGGGCGAGTGGATCTGTGGCCGACACACAGTTATGGGGGGAATCTGTAGCGGACGCAGTGTTATGGGGGGATCTGTGGATGGCACTGTTAGAGGGGATCTGTGGATGGCACTGTTATGGGGGATCTGTGGATGACACTGTTATGGGGGTGGTCTGTGGCTGACACTGTTATGGGGGATCTGTGGATGGCACCGTTATGGGGCTCTGTGGCTGACACTGTTATAGGGGTCTGCGGCTAACACTGTTATGGGGGTCTGTGTCTGACACTGTGATGGGGGTCTTTGGCCCGCACTGTTATTGGGGGGATCTATGGCTGACGCTTATGTGGGTAGTTTGTGGCTGACCCTTACGGGGGTCTGTGGCTGACACTATTATAGGGGGATCTGTGTATAACACTATTATAGGGGGATCTATGGATGACACTGGTATGGGGGTATCTATGGCTGACACTGTTATGAGGCACTGTGGATGACACTGTTATGGGGGGTCTGTGGCTGACACTGTTATGGGGGATCTGTGGCTGACACTTATGGGGGCACTGTGGCTGACACTGTTATGAGGCACTGTGGAAGACACTGTTATTGGGGATCTGTGGATGACACTGTTATGGGGGTGGTCTGTGGCTGACACTGTTATAGGGATGGCCTGTGGCTGACACTGATATGGGGGTGGTCTGTTGCTGACACTGTTATGGGGGTCTATGGCTGACACTGTTATGGGGGGGTCTGTGGCTGACACTTATGGGGTCTATTGTTGACACTGTTATGGGGGGATCTGTGGCTGACACTGTTAGGGGGGATCTGTGGATGGCACACTGTTATGGGGGGATCTGTGAATGGCACTGTTATGGGGGATCTGTGGCTGACACTGTAATTTGGGGGGTCTGTGGATGTCACTGTTATGGGGGGGTCTGTGGCTGATGACACTGTTATGGAGGTGGTCTGTGGCTGACACTGTTATGGGGGTGGTCTGTGGCTGACACTGTTATGGGAGATCTGTGGCTGACACTTATGGGGGCACTGTGGCTGACACGGTTATGAGGCACTGTGGAAGACACTGTTATGGGGGTGGTCTGTGGCTGACACTGTTATGAGGCACTGTGGAAGACACTGTTATGGGGTTGGTCTTTGGCTGACACTGTTATGGGGATGGCCTGTGGCTGACACTGATATGGGGGTGGTCTGTTGTTGACACTGTTATTGGGGTCTATGGCTAACACTTTTATGGGGGTCTGTGGCTGACACTTATGGGGGTCTATTGTTGACACTGTTATGGGAGGTCTGTGGCTGACACTGTTAGGGTGCATCTGTGGATGGCACACTGTTATGGGGGGGATCTGTGAATGGCACTGTTATGGGGGATCTATGGCTGACACTGTTATGAGGCACTGTGGTTGACACTGTTATGGGGGGTCAGTGGCTGACACTGTTATGGGGGTGGTCTGTGGCTGACACTGTTATAGGGATGGCCTGTGGCTGACACTGTTATGGGGGTGGTCTGTGGCTGACACTGTTATAGGGATGGCCTGTGGCTGACACTGATATGGGGGTGGTCTGTTGCTGACACTGTTATGGGGGTCTATGGCTGACACTGTTATGGGGGGTCTGTGGCTGACAATTATGGGGGTCTATTGTTGACACTGTTATGGGGGGATCTGTGGCTGACACTGTTAGGGGGGATCTGTGGATGGCACACTGTTATGGGGGGGATCTGTGAATGGCACTGTTAAGGGGGATATGTGGCTGACACTGTAATTTGGGGGGTCTGTGGGTGTCACTGTTATGGGGGGTCTGTGGCTGACACTGTTATGGGGGTGGTCTGTGGCTGACACTGTTATGGGGGCGATCTGTGGCTGACACTGTTATGGGGGGATCTGTGGCTGACACTGTTATGAGGCACTGTGGATGACACTGTTATGGGGGGGGGGTCTGTGGCTGACACTGTTATGGGGGATCTGGGGCTGACACTTATGGGGGCACTGTGGCTGACACTGTTATGAGGCACTGTGGAAGACACTGTTATAGGGGATCTGTGGATGACACTGTTATGGGGGTGGTCTGTGGCTGACACTGTTATGGGGATGGCCTGTGGCTGACACTGATATGGGGGTGGTCTGTTGCTGACACTGTTATGGGGGTCTATGGCTAACACTGATATGGGGGGTCTGTGGCTGACAGTTATGAGGGTCTATTGTTGACACTGTTATGGGGGTCTGTGGCTGACACTGTTAGGGGGCATCTGTGGATGGCACACTGTTATGGGGGGGATCTGTGAATGGCACTGTTATGGGGGATCTGTGGCTGACACTGTTATTAGGGGGATCTGTGAATGGCACTGTTATGGGGGATCTGTGGCTGACACTGTTATTTGGGGGGTCTGTGGATGTCACTGTTATGGGGGGGTCTGTGGCTAACACTGTTATAGGGGCTGTGGCTGACACTGTTATGGGAGGGATCTGTGGCTGACACTTATGGGGGTTGTCTGTGAATGACACTTATGGAGGTCATCTGTGGCTGACACTGTTATGGGGGTCGCCTGTGGCTGACACTGTTATGGGGTCATCTGTGGCTGACACTGTGATGGGGGTCTGTGGATGACACTATTTTAGGAGGATCTGTGGATATCACTGTTATGTTGGGTCTGTGGCTGACACTGTTATGGGGGTCTGTGGCTGACACTGTTATGGGGGGATATGTGGCTGACACTGTGATGGGGGGATCTGCGGCTGACACATATAGAGGTTGTCTGTGGATGACACTTATGGATGTCGTCTGTGGCTGACACTGTTATGGGGGTTGTCTGTGGCTGACACTGTTATGGGGGGGTCTGTGGCTGAACTGTTATGGGGAGTATGTGGCTGACAATTATGGGGATCTGTGGCTGACACTGTTATGGGGGATCTGTAGATGGCACTGTTATGAGGGTCTGTGGCCGACACTGTTATTGGGGGATCTGTGGCTGACACTTATGTGGGTCGTCTGTGGCTGACACTTATGGGGGTCTATGGCTGACACTATTATAGGGGGATCTGTGGATGACACTAATATAGGGGGATCTGTGGATGACACTGTTATGGGGGGATCTATGGCTGACACTGTTATGAGGCACTGTGGATGACACTGTTATGGAGGGGGTCTGTGGCTGACACTGATATGAAGGATCTGTGGCTGACACTGTTATGGGGGATCTGTGGATGCACTGTTATGGGGGGATCTGTGGATGACACTGTTATGGGGGGATCTATGGTTGACACTGTTATATGGCACTGTGGTTGACACTGTTATGGGGGAGCTGTGGCTGACACTGTTATGGGGCACTGTGGATGACACTGTTATGGGGCTCTGTGGATGACACTGCTATGAGAGTGCTGTGGTTGACACTGTTATGGGGGCGCTGTGGCTGACACTGTTATGATGCACTGGGGATGACACTGTTATGGGGGATCGGTGGATGACACTGTTATGGGGGTGGTCTGTGGCTGACACTGTTATGGGTATGGTCTGTGGCTGACACTGTTATGGGGTGGTCTGTGGCGGATACTGTTATGGGGGTCTGTGGCTGAAACTTATGGGGGTTTGTGTCTGACACTGTTATGGGGGATCTGTGGATGGCACTGTTATGGGGGATCTGTGGGTGGCACTGTTAAAAGGGATCTGTGAATGGCACTGTTATGGGGGGTTCTGTGGAGGACACTCTGCTATGGGGGACCTGTGGATGACACACTGTTATGGTGGTTTATGGCTGACAATTATGGGGGTCTATTGTTGACACTGTTATGGGGGGGTCTGTGGGTGTCACTGTTATAGGGTATCTGTGGCTGACACTGTTATGGGGTATCTGTGGCTGAAACTGATATGGGGATTAGTGGATGGCACACTGTTATGGGGGGATCTGTGAATGGCACTGTTATTGGGAGGTCTGTGGATGTTACTGTTATGGGGGTTCTCTGGCTGACACTGTTATGGGGGTGGTCTTTTGCTGACACTGTTATGAGGGGATCTGTGGCTGACACTTATGGGGTTTGTCTGTGGCTGACACTTATGGAGGTTGCCTGTGACTGACACTGTTATGGGGGTCTGTGGATGACACTATTATAGGGGGATCTGCGGATATCACTGTTATGTTGGGTCTGTGGCTGACACTGTTATGGAGGTCTGTTGCTGACACTGTTATGGGGGTATGTGGCTCACACTTATGGGGTCTGTGGCTGACACTGTTATGGGGGTCTGATGCTGACACTGTTATGAGGTCTTTGGCTGACACTGTTATTGGGGGGGATCTGTGGCTGACACTTATGTGGGTCGTCTGTGGCTGACACTTGTGGAGGTCTATGGCTGACACTGTTATGGGGAACTATGGATGGCACTGTTGTGGGACTCTGTGGCAGACACTGTTATGGGGGTCTTTGGCCGACACTGTTATTGGGGTGATCTGTGTCTGACACTTATGTGGATCGTCTGTGGCTGACCTTTATGGGGGTCTGTGGCTGACACTATTCTAGTGGGATCTGTGGATGACACTATTATAGGGGGATCTGTGGATGACACTATTATAGGGGGGTCTGTGGATGACATTATTGTAGGGGCATCTGTGGATGACACTATTATAGGGGGATCTGTGTATGACACTGTTATGGGGGGATCTATGGCTGACACTGTTATGAGGCACTGTGGATGATACTGTTATGGGAGTCTGTGGCTGACACTGTTATGGGGGATCTGTGGATGACACTGTTATGGGGGGATCTGTGTATGACACTGTTATGGGGGGATCTATGTTTGATTCTGTTATGGGGGCACTGTGGCTGACACTGTTATGAGGGCGCTGTGGCTGACACTGTTATGGGTGAGCTGTGGCTGACACTGTTATGGGGGCGCTGTGGATGACACTGTTATGGGGGTGCTGTGGCTGACACTTTTATAGGGGATCTGTGGCTGACACTGTTATGGGGGTCTATGGCTGACACTGTTATGGGGGGGTCTGTGGCTGACACTTATGGGTGTCTATTTTTGACACTGTTATGGGGGGTCTGTGGCTGATACTTTTAAAGGGGACCTGTGCCTGACACTGTTAGGGGGGTTCTGTGGATTGCACACTGTTATTGGGGGGATCTATGAATGGCACTGTTATGGGGGGGGGGTCTGTGGATGTCACTGTTATGGGGGGTCTGAGGCTGACACTTATGGGGGTTGTCTGTGGCTGACACTTATGGAGGTCGTCTGTGGCTGACACTGTGATGGAGGTCGTCTGTGACTGACACTGTTATGGGGGATCTTTGGATGGCACGGTTATGTGGGTCTGTAGCTGACACTGTTATGGGGGTCTTTGCCGACACTGTTATTGGGGAGATCTGTGGCTGACACTTATGTGGGTCGTCTGTGGCTGACACTTATGGGGGTCTGTGGCTGACACTATTATAAAAGCCCTGTGTCCCTGCCGTCCGTGCGTGTATGCCAAATACTCAAGTGCTCATGGGCGGCGCACAGAGCATTCGGCACACACTCCACGGACTTCACACAGATCCCTGTTATGGAGGGGGTCTGTGGCTGACAGTCACTACGTCATGAGCCTGCGCCGCCTGCTTTATTAATGAAGTTGGCAGAGCAGGGACGTCACTTAGTGACCTACACATTGGACGGCCGCTTAATCTTCATTACCGCCATGGGAGATGCAGACCTGAATATATGGAAATGAGCTACCTGCTTCTCCCGCGGCGGTTCAATCCTCCTCTATGTAATGCCCCCGTTTCTTCTCTCCACACGGCCGCTTCTCTCCTGCACCTCACTGTGGTGCGGCCACGTGGGGTATGCCTCCTGAGCTCTGTGTTAAGTCCGTGGAGCGTGTGCCGAATGCTCTGTGCGCCGCGCATGAGCACTTGAGTATTTGGCATACACGCACGGACGGCAGGGACACAGAGCTTTTATTAGTATAGATTAGGGTGAATAAACTGTGTAACCTAACCGTCATTTGGATGTCTACCATGTTTTCTAGATAAGCAATTCTATTATGCCTTTATTGTCAAATTGGGGTCAATAAGCTGTTTGATAAAACTGTTATTTGGGATCTGTGGATGACACTGTTATGTGGGAACTGTGGATGACACTGTTATGGGGGGATCTATAGTTGACACTGTTATGGGGGCACTGTGGCTGACACTGTTATGAGGGCACTGTGGCTGACACTGTTATGGGGGAGCTGTGGCTGACACTGTTATGGGTATGGTCTGTGGCTGACACTGTTATGGAGGGGGTCTGTGGCTGACAGTCACTACGTCATGAGCCTGCGCTGCCTGCTTTATTCATGAAGTTGGCAGAGCAGGGACGTCACTTAGTGACCTACACATTGGACGGCCGCTTAATCTTCATTGCCGCCGTGGGAGATGCAGACCTGAATATATGGAAATGAGCTACCTGCTTCTCCCGCGGCGGTTCAATCCTCCTCTATGTAATGCCCCCGTTTCTTCTCTCCACACGGCCGCTTCTCTCCTGCACCTCACTGTGGTGCGGACGCGTGGGGTATGCCTCCTGTGCTCTGTGTGAAGTCCGTGGAGTGTGTGCCGAATGCTCTGTGCGCCGCCCATGAGCACTTGAGTATTCGGCACACACGCACGGATGGCAGGGAC
Source organism: Bufotes viridis (assembly GCA_033119425.1). NCBI lineage: Eukaryota > Metazoa > Chordata > Amphibia > Anura > Bufonidae > Bufotes > Bufotes viridis. The sequence continues at coordinate 539,255,334 of CM065590.1, read as the reverse complement.
ACAGGGCTTTTATTAGTATAGATTAGGGTGAATAAACTGTGTAACCTAACCGTCATTTGGATGTCTACCATGTTTTCTAGATAAGCAATTCTATTACGCCTTTATTGTCAAATTGGGATCAATAAGCTGTTTATTAAAAATGTTATTTGGGTGCCCACCTAGTTTAATAGATAAGCAATTTAATTACATTTTTATTCTAAATTTGGGCTAAATTAAGCTGTCTAATCTAACCGTTATTGTAGTGCCAATCTTTTTTAATAGATAAGCAATTCCATTAAGCCTTTATTCTCAAATTGGGGTAAATAAGCCGTGTAATCTAAAGTTATAGTGGTGTCCACTTTGTTTAATAGATAAGCAATTCAATTACGCCTTTACTCTCATATTGGGGTGTATAAGCTGTGTAATATGGCCTTATTTGGGTGCACACTAGTGTTGAGCGAGCATGCTCGGCTGAACACCAGTTCGGCACTAGCATCGCTATGCTCGGCACCTGGCGGTACTCGGCCGAGTACCGCATGTACTCGAGTGCAATGCTTGAGTCTCCTCCCCACACGTTTCTTGGTTGCTACGCAGCCAATAAACATGCAGTAAGGTACTGACACGCACTGTAATACCGTAGCCATGTAAGCTACTTGCATTACAGCGATGGGCTAGCTGGAACGCGTCATCGGGTAGTATATAGCACCGGATGACACGTGTTCGGCACAGTATTAGTCAGGGAGAACTGAGCAAAGGAAGGGACAGACAGTGTAGGGAGTGTTATTGGAAGATTTCATTAGAAAAACTTTTCAGAGACCCAAAAGTCCTTTTAAGGAATATTGTGTGTGACAGCAGTAATATACGTTTGTAGAGCAACCTGCGCTAAATTGCTCAGTCTTAGGAAGAGCTGTACATAGGAAAGGACAGACAGAGTAGGGAGTTATATTGGAAGTTTTTATTAAAATAACTTTTCAGAGACCCAAAAGTCCTTTTAAGGACTATTGTGTGTGACAGCAGCAATATATATTTTTAGCGCATCCTGCTCTAAATGGCGTCTAATAGGCCGCTGAGGACAGTTAAATTATCCTCGCCACATCTCCTGTGTAAAATGTGCGCATCCCTAAAATATCAGTGACATCCAGTGTACTTTTTCAATACACGGTGTCTGCTTCTGAGAGTGACATTACCAGGGCCACATCTAAAGTGTTAAATGTGCGTTTAAATTTTTTATCTGTGACATACAGTGAACTTTTTCTGTAGATGCTGTGAACAGTGACATTACCTGTGATACCTCTCCAATATATAGTTTCCTCATGCCAAATATCTGTGACATTCCCTGCAATTTTTTATTAGCCGCTATCTCCAGTGTAATGTGTGCTTTTAAAAAAATGTATCTATGACATAAAGTGTACTTTTTCCGTGGACGCTGCGAACAGTGACATTACCTGTGGTACCTATTCTGTACGTTTCCTCATCTCAAATACCTGTGACATTCCATGTATGCTTACCAACAGGACCTCACCTACTATCTTTTACAGGGTCAGCTCACCTGCAGGCCCTTACATATAATGTTTTACAGGGTCAGCTCACCTACAGGCCCTCGCATATAATGTTTTAGAGGGTCAGCTCACCTGCAGTCCCTCGCATATAATGTTTTATAGGGTCAGCTCACCTGCAGGCCCTCAGATATTATGTTTTACAGGATCAGCTCACCTGCAGGCCCTCACCTACAATCTTTTACAGGGTCAGCTCACCTGCAGGCCCTCGCATATAATGTTTTACAGTGTCAGCTCACCTACAGGCCCTCGCATATAATGTTTTAGAGGGTCATGTCACCTGCAGGCCCTCACCTGCAGGCCCTCGCATATAATGTTTTACAGGATCAGCTCACCTGCAGGCCCTCGCATATAATGTTTTACAGGATCAGCTCACCTGCAGGCCCTCACCTACAATATTTTACAGGGTCAGCTCACCAGCAGGCCCTTGCATATAATGTTTTACAGGGTCAGCTCACCTGCAGGCCCTCACCTGCAGGCCCTCGCATATAATGTTTTATAGGGTCAGCTCACCTGCAGGCCCTCACATATAATGTTTTACTGGATCAGCTCATCTGCAGGCCCTCACCTACAATCTTTTACAGGGTCAGCTCACCAGCAGGCCTCCGCATATCATGTTTTACAAAGTGAGCTCAACTGCAGGCCCTCACCTACAATCTTTTACTGGGTCAGCTCACCTGCAGACCCTCACCTACAATTTATTACAGGGTCAGCTCACCAACAGGCCCTTGCATATCATGTTTTACAGAGTGAACTCAACTGCAGGCCCTCACCTACAATCTTTTACAGGGTCAGCTCACCAGCAGGCCCTCGCATATAATGTTTTACAGGGTCAGCTCACCTGCAGACCCTCACCTACAATCTTTTACTGGGTCAGCTCACCTGCAGGCCCTCACATATCATGTTTTACAGGGTCAGATGGGTGTTAGTCTTTTCAAAATAGATATTTGGGTGCTGCCAGCATTGCAGCAGAGGTTAAAGGGGTCTGCCTGTCAGTGCTCAGACCATATGCCGCACACTGCATCAAATTGGTCTGCATGGCTGTTGTCCTCTTCTGAAGATGATGCACAAGAAAGCTCACAAACGGTCTGGTGAATACAAGCAGACTAAGGACATGGATTACTTGAATCATGTCCTGTGTCTGATGAGACCAGAATAAACTTATTTGGTTCCGAAAGGGTGTCAAGCATGTGTGGTGGCAACCAGGTGAGGATTACAAAGACAAGTGTATCTTGCCTACAGTCAAGCATGGTGGAGGGAGTGTCATGGTTTGGGGCTGCATGAGTGGTGCCAACTGTGGTGAACTATAGTTCATTGAGGGAACTATAAATGCCAACATGTCCTGTGCCACACTGTAGCAGAGCACAATCCCCTCCCATTGGAAACAGGCCCGCAGGGCAGTATTCCATCATACTAAAGACCCCAAACACACCTCCAAGACGACCATTGCCTTGCTAAAGAGGGTAAAGGTGCTGGACTGTCCAAAAATATCTCCAGACCTAAACCCTATTGAGCATCTGTGGGGCATAAATTGTTGTTTTACTTTAACATAATCAACCAGACAAAATTGTATGCTTGTCATTGGAGGTGTAGAGCTGCATTTACATACAGCATTTACATACAGCAGTTATCTCCACTCTATGGGTACAAGCAATCGCTACTGGACTCACTTGTCCTCATGCAGATGCATACAGCAAAATCTGCTGCCCAGAAATGATGATTTAATGTGCTGCGTGAATGATCATTTCACTCTATGTATAAGCATTTTGCTCGTTCACTGGATGATTAGCTATACAGCTACATGGGCAAAATATTGAGAACAAGCATTCATAGTAAAATTATAATTTGCCCAAAAATTTGACTTAACACTAGTGACAGGTGATCATTTGAGTAGTTCTGATAATGGGGAAATCTAGGGAATGTATCCCAGATGCTGATTACCAGGAGGAAGGTTCAACAAGGCACATTTCCTGGGCCAGGTTATGTAGATACATGCTGAGAGCAATTAACTGAACCTTTTCCCAGTGTGAAATGAAGCCTACAGTAGCTACAACTCTGTCTAACATATATCCTGTGAAATGGATGCACGATTACAGTATACTGTATGTTTAATGTGTCCATGTCACAGGAAACAGCCTCTGATAATGTAATGGGTTGAGGAGGGGTTAGAAAAATATCCCAAAAGGTTTTCTTTTTTATGATTTTTTTTCTGTTTGCAGTTATCATTTACCTGTTTTTACTCTTTGTCTAGGATAACAGATAATAGAATGTACAGTATGTCATCACAGACAATAGTGATCTAGTGGTCTGCTGGTCATTAGATCGTTCCAGCTTACTCTACTCCATGGCATTACAGTTGAAAGCCGGTGATGTCTTCATAACGCTACAAGAAGTTGTTTTCCTGCATTCCGGTTCCTTGCAGATCATAGGGCTGACTTTGAGACCTAGAATAAACATTTTTGCGACATACTTGATCATTTCAGTTAACTGTCACTTCGGGAAGATTTTGCTGAGGAAGTCTCATCTGATCTCTTTAATGGCATACCTCTATACTAGTGATGAGCGAGCACCAAAGTGTTCGGGTACTCGGTCCGAACACATAGCGATATTCTTGCGCTCGGCTGAGCACCTGAGTATAATGGAAGTCAATGGGAGACAACCAGGCACCCCCTGCTCGTATGAGAGGAGGGTGCCTAGTCCATTGGAAAAGGTCAGAAAGTAACAGAAACACCACCAAAATGGATCTGGAACAGCATGGGAACCATGTCTTTTTGGACTCCAATGTCGCTGCTGGGAACAATATTGTCCCAGTTGTCCCCCACTTTTACATAGCGACAAAATCTCGCCCAAAATCCCGCCCCCTAAACCCTAAAAATATATATATATATATTTTTAGAGGTAAACTTGTTAGGAAACATTCTTTCCTGTATATTCAATTGTATATACAGTGCAAATGCTCCAAAAATTACAAGGAAGAAGCACTCCAATAAATCCTGTATATCACATAAAGCAGGGCTTCATTCACATGATGCTACAATTATTCATGTACACTGCTACACTCATAAAGCCTATGCAGTAAGTGAAAGGGCTGCCAAAAATTACAAGGAGCCGGCACTCCAATACACCCTTTATTACACATGAAGAAGGGCATCATACACACCCTTGAAAAATTATAATTGATGGCCTGCTGGTTACCCTCTAAAACATTATATTTGAGGGCCTGAAGGTGAGCGGACCTAATAAAAAATTGTAGTGAGGGACTGAAGGTGAGCGAATCCCATAAAACATTGCAGTGATGGCCTACAGGTGAGCAGACCGTATAAAGCATTGGAGGTGAGGGCCTGAGGCTGAGCGAACCCTAAAACATTGTAGTGAGGGCATATATATTATGTATGGAAGAGGCCTCCGTAGGAGGAGGCGGATTAGAAAACAAGATTCAAACATATACCCTTTTTTTTGCGGTGAAAAGGGTGTATCTTAATCTTGTGGATTGAGTACATTATAAAGTATACATACAAGCATATATTATAAAGCATACATTCGTCAATTCTATCAATACAACCATTAGGAACTCAGATCTAAGTTGAATTTGCAATGCGATTAATACCGGATATATTAATTGCATTGCGATTACAAGTTAGATCTGAGTTCCTAATGGTTGTCAAGTTGTAATCAGAATGCAATTAATATAACCTGTATTAATCGCATTGCGAATTCAACTTAGTTCTGAGATTCCTAATAGTTGTATTGCTAGAATTGACGAATATAATGAATATAGCGCAATATTCTCAATCTTTGTTATATTCTAGCAATACAACCATTAGGAACCCAGCTCTAAGTTAAAATCGCAATGCGATTAATGCAGGTTATATTAATCGCATTGTAAATTCAACTTAGAGCTCGGTTCCTAATGGTTGTATTGCTAGAATTATATAACGAAGATTGAGAATATAGCGCTATATTCGCTATATTCAAATATAGCGAATATAATGAATATAGATTGAGAATATAGCGCTCAGCTTCGGGCACCTCTCAAGTTACCACTCGCCCGCCGCCACCACCAACACTAGCATCACAGCCGCTTTACTTGATCTGTCAGATGAGTTATTTACACATTAGTTGGAAGAAATGAGTGATGCGTAACCATTATTGCCAGAGGATGTAGATAACAGGGATATGTCTCAGTCAGGCAGCATTACACACATAGACATACGGTGTGATGATGATGATGTTGTACCCACTGCTGCTTCCTTTGCTGAGTTGTCAGATACAAGTGAAGCGGTTGATGATGACGATGTGTCCGTGGATGTCACGTGGGTGCCTGCTCGAAGAGAAGTAGAACAGGGGGAAAGTTCAGATGGGGAGACGGAGAGGAGGAGGAGACGAGTTGGAAGCAGGGGGAGGTCATCGCAAGGAGCTAGTGGCACAGTCAGACAGCATGTATCGGCACCCGGGGTCAGCCAGACAGCACGCCAATCAACGTATGCTGTTGCCACCACCAGAATGCCGTCATTGCAAAGCTCAGCATTGTGGCATTTTTTGTGTGTGTCTGCCTCTGATAACAGTGATGCCATTTGCAGCCTTTGCCAAAAGAAACTGAGTCGTGGGAAGTCCAACACCCACCTAGGTACAACTGCTTTGCGAAGGCACATGATCTCACATCACAAACGCCTATGGGATCAACACATGAGTACAAGCAGCACACAAATTCAAAACCACCATCCTCCTCCTGGTCCAGCACTGGTCAGCCACTTCAACCACTATTGTCCTCCCTACCCCCTCTCAACCACACGCCACTCCACCTCTCACCTTGATCAGTTCCTGCTCATCTGCCCACAGTCAGGTGTCTGTCAAGGACATGTTTAAGCATAAGAAGCCAATGTCACAGAGTCACCCCCTTGCCCGGCGTCTGACAGCTGGCTTGTCGGAACTCTTAGCCCACCAGCTTTTACCATACAAGCTGGTGGAGTCTGAGGCCATCAAAAAAATTTTAGCTATTGGGACACCCCAGTGGAAGGTACCCGGCCGAAATTTCTTTTCACAAAAGGCAATCCCCAACCTGTACTTTATTGTGCAAAAGGAAGTCATGGCATGTCTGGCACACAGTGTTGGGGCAAGGGTCCATCTGACCACTGATACCTGGTCTGCAAAGCACGGTCAGGGCAGGTATATCACGTACACTGCGCATTGAGTAAACCTGCTGACGGCTGGAGTTGGTGACACCACCACGACTTGCAGGCAGGCCTGCTGCCACCTCCTCTACTCCTCCTACTCCATCCTCTTCGCTAACCTCCTCGGCTGAGTCCTCTTCTGCTGCTGCGTCTTGCTCCACATCATCAACTGCACCCCCCCAGCTCCCCAGGGGCTATTCCACATCCCGAATACAACAGTGTCACGCCGTCTTGGGGTTGACTTGCCTGAAAGCAGAGTCACACAGGACCAGCACTTCTGTCCGCCCTGAACGCACAGGTGGATCAGTGGCTTACTCCGCACCAACTGGAGATCGGCAAAGTGGTGTGTGACAACTGAAGCAATTTGTTGGCAGCATTGAATTTGGGCAAGTTGACACATGTGCTGTGCATGGCACATGTGTTAAATCTGATTGTACAACGCTTTGTGCATAAGTACCCAGGCTTACAGGACGTCCTCAAGCAGGCCAGGAAGGTGTGTGGCCATTTCAGGCGTTCCTACACGGCCATGGCGCACTTATCAGATATCCAGCGCCGAAACAACATGCTAGTGAGGCGTTTGATTTGTGACACATTTGACTAGAAAAGGCCTGATGAGATTAGCTGCCTTGGGCTAAAAATGGTCCACAGGCTGTATTTTATCTTTGCATGCCGGATGACTTGCATGACTTATCCGCCACCAACTAGGGTTCAAGCCGCAATGTTTTAGTGCACTTTCTGCCTGGAAAACATCAATTTTTCTGGCCGCTGCTACAGCTGCGTCTGCAACGATACATAATTTTTCTAGCATGTGTACATGCCTAATTTTTCTGTTGCACTGTGGCTGTAAAAACAAAACAAAAAAAAAGGCACATACATGTGTCAATTCCCCTTCGTGATCGTTACCTTGTTGTGGTGAAGGGGCTTGCATATCACAATGAAGTGACCACCTCTATGAGCGTGTTGGCAATGGCAATGTTGACACACCCCAGATGATAAGGTCGTTGCTGCATTGTGAACAGACCAAAAGCGATCGGCTGGATAATTTTGCATAGAAAAAACATTAATTTTCTTTGTGATCATCTAAGGTGATCATTAAGGCCTACTAGGCCAACAATGGGCCCACAATGCAGAATCATTGTTTTCTGGGTCACTTAACTGTCACTCAACTACCTCAGCACGACCATAGGCTTTGAAAAAAAACTATTGCCTGCAATCTCCCAAACGTGCACACGAGCACAGTCATCACTACACCAAGATTGACTCATAGAGGAATAAAATTCAACTAGTGTCAACTATTAACAACTCTTTGCGGTTGTCTAAAATCTATTCCATACATCGGCCCCTGATAGGGGACGTAACAGGGATTAAACTGATAGGAATAGTACTACTTAACACACCACTCATATCTGGTGGCACAGTACATTCAAGGCGTACACGCAGTGCCCCAAATTGGAAGTAAGAGGACCGACCAAGCATCTTTTTTCATCTCCCGGTTCCTAAAATCTATTCCATACACCGACCCCTGATAGGGGACATAACAGGGATTAAACTGATAGGAATAGTACTACTTAACATACTACTCATATTGGGATTGCACAGTACATTACACGGCGCACGCGCAGTGCCCCAAATTGAAAGTAAGAGGACCGACCAAGCATCTTTTTTCATCTACTGGTTCCTAAAATCTATTCCATACACCGGCCCCTGATAGGGGACGTAACAGGGATTAAATTTATAGGAATAGTACTACTTAACACACCACTCATATCTGGTGGCACAGTACATTGCAAGGTGTACGCGCAGTGCCCCAAATTGGAAGTAGCAGGACCAACCAAGCATCTTTTTCCATCTCTCGGTTCCTAAAATCTATTCCATACACGTCGCCTGATAGGGGACGTAACAGGGATTAAACTGTTAAGAACAGATTTTTTTTTTACTTAAAAAAATTAGACAACCTCTGCGGAGCTGGGTATTTTTTGGCCACGTTACTGAATGCTCATGCACAATGGCTGTAGGCTCATCCTTCCTTTTGCGGAGGTGACAAACCTGGTCAGTCAAACCCAAGGCAACATCATCGACCTCATCCCATATGCGTTTTTTCTGGAGCGTGCCCTGCGAAGAGTGCTGGATCAGGCCGTAGCTGAGCATGAAGAGGAAGAGTTGTGGTCACCATCACCACCAGAAGCAGCCTTGTCGTCGTCGATTGCTGGACCTGCAGCAATGCAGAGAGAGGAGTCTGAAGAAGAGGAGTCAGATGAGGAAGGTGGCTTTGTGGAGGTGGAAAACCAACCAAAGCAGGCGTCCCAGGGGGCTTGTTGTCACCTTTTGGGGACCCTTGGTGTTGTACGTGGCTGGGTGGAGGAAGAGACCTTCAATGACATCCGTGGGGATAAGGAACGGGACATGGCAAGCTTGGTATCCAACCTTATGCAAATGGGGAGTTTGCGGTTGTTCAAATGGACTGTTTGCAGTTTTTTGCGGTGCGTTAAATGGGGAGTTTGGTCCGAACTATTCGCTTGATCGCGTCCACCGTGGCGGCCGAACATATTCAATGTTCGCTTTCGCCCCTATACTTTATCATTGAGCAAACTTTGACCCTGTACCTCACAGTCAGCAGACACATTCCAGCCAATTAGCATACCCTCCCTCCCAGACCATCCTATCAAAAAGCAAGGACGGCATCCATCTTAGATTGATTCTGAAGCTGCAGTGTTAGTAGTTGTAATCGCATTGCGATTAATATAACCTGTATTAATCGCATTGCGATTACAACTTAGATCTGAGTTCCTAATGGTTGTATTGCTAGAATATAACGAGGATTGAGAATATAGCACTATATTCTCAATCTTCGTTATATTCTAGCAATACAACTATTATGAACTCAGATCTAAGTTGTAATCGCAATGCGATTAATACAGGTTATATTAATCGCATCGCGAATTTAACTTACCACACTCTGCATCAACTACGTAATTTTCCATGGTAGTTTTGCAATGGATCCCCCTCCGGCATGACACAGTCCAGGTGTTAGTCCCCTTGAAACAACTTTTCCATCACTATTGTGGCCAGAAAGAGTCCTTGTGGGTTTTAAAATTCGACTGTCTATTGAAGTCTATGGCGGTTCGCCCCGTTAGCCCGTTCGCGAACATTTGCATAAATTCGCGTTCGCTATTCGCAAACAGAAAATTTTATGTTCGCGACATCTCTACCTTCAAGGCGTAGAGCACAAGTTCGTGCCACGTGTCTAGCTTGGACATCGAGTAGTTGTAAGGCACTGAGGGATCATTTAGGACGCTAACATGGTCTGCAATGTAGTAAAAAGCAAGAGCTACAGCAGCAACTCGAGAAATCTTCTTTTTTCCAAAACTTTAGTGCCTTATAACTACTCGATGACCAAGCTAGACACGTGGCACGAACGTAGCTCTTGCTTTTTACTACTAACGTGGTGACCACTTGGGATCCCTGGCGTTTGGCACAGCTGTTGTATCCCGCAGTTACTGCTCTGGGTGGACCATGTATGCTGCTCTTACTTACTCCTTTACTGTCTGCAATGTAGTCCTTAACCATCTTCCAAAACGTTTCCCTCCTTGTAGCACTAGGCCGCGATTCAGGGTGATGTTGCTGGCAGGGTGTCATGAAAGTGTCCCATGCCTTGGAAAGTGTCTTCCTGCCTCTGTTGGAACTACTGTGTGTTCCTCTTGTCTCCGTTCCTTGGTTGCCTAAGGAAGTATGGACTCTGGCGGCCGCATTGTCAGATGAAAAATTTGGAGCAATCTGTCAACAAGTACCTTCTGGTATTGCACAGTTTTACTTGTCCTCTCCACCATAAGAATGAGAGAAGAGAAGTTCTCTTTGTAGCAGGGGTCGAGAAGGGTGCACACCCAGTAATCTGTGTTAACTAAAATATATATAACGCGAGGGTCGCGGGAAAGGCAGCCTAACATGAAGTCAGCCATGTGTGCCAGAGTACCAACAGGAAAGACGTTGATGTCAACTTCAGGATGACTCTCCATACCCTCCAAACCCATTCTCCTCCTCCTCCTCTTCTGCCCATCCACGCTGAACAGATGGAATTAAAGTTCCATGGGTACTAGCCTCTGTAGCAGAGGCAAGTGTCTCCACCTCCTCTTTATGGCCCAATTCGCGCTGAGAAGACGAACTAGGGGAGTTCTGGCTATCACCCTGTGTCATCTCCTCCCCCATTACCTCGTCTGCCACATTCATAGCATCCTCCATAATTTTAACAATTAATCGTTCGACTAGACAAAACAGTGGGATGGTTACACTGATAATAGCGTTATCGCCCCTAACCATCGGTGTGCATTCATCAAAGTTTTTTCAAACCTCACATAGGTCTGACATCAATGCCCACTCCTCGCTTGTGAATAGCGCTGCTCACAAAGCTTGGCCAACATGTAGAACATAGAGCTCCACTGTGTGCTCATGTCGCACAAGAGTCGTGACCTGCAAGGCGCAAGCGCTGCTGCAGCGTTGACAAACCGGCTGAAGCTGTGGAAGACTTGCGGAAATGAGCAAACAAGCGGCGCACCTTCCCTATTAGCTCCTGCAAAATTGGGTAGGTTTTGATAAACCGCTGAACCACTAAGTAAAGGCGTGAGCTAGGGATGGAGTGTGTTAGGTTGTCGAGTTCCAAAGCCGCCACCAAGTTACGGCCATTGTCAGACACAACCATGCCTGTTTGTAGGTTGAGTGGCGAGAGCCACAGCTCGATCTAGTCCCTTATACCCTGCCACAGCTCTGTGACGGTGTGCTGTTTGTTCCCTAAACAGATCAGCTTCAGCACAGCCTGTTGACGCTTAACCACAGCAGTGCTACACTGCTTCCAGCTAGCGACTGATGGCTGACTGCTGTTGGAGGTAGAAGTGGAGAAGGAGGCAGCGGAGGAGGAGAAGTGGGGGTTGTATGCAGTAACATAGCTGCTGGCGGAGACCCTGATGAACGTAGGGCCCACAATCCTTGGCTTAGGTAGCACCTGTGCCATCCTAGGGTCCGACTCACTCCCGGCCTCCATAACATTCACCCAGTGTGCGGTTAGGGATTTGTAGCGTCCCTGGCCACCAGCACTTGCCCATGTGTCCTTGGTGAGGTGGACCTTCCCAGTAAGTGCGTTGGTCAGTGCAGGGTTAATGTTCTGGGACACATGCTGGTGTAAGGCGGGCATGGCACACCAAGAAAAATAGTGGCTGCTGGGGAATGCAGAAGGCCTGAGTGTCCACAAGCCTAAATGGCAACATTTCAAGGGCCAGCAATTTTGAAAGTTGCACATTTAGTGCTATGGCCTGTTTGGTATTTGTGCTTGCATTTAAATGCCTGTGTTATCAACATTTGGATGATGCACTGGGATAGGGAAGTGGATGTTGTTGCTGACAGTTCATTCAAAGGTCCAGGTGCAGGGTGAGGGGCATCCTGGCCCGCGCCTTCGACAGGGGATTGGCCAGCAGTGCGTAACACAGGGGAAGTGGAGGCAGTGGTGGGACCCGCAGACGCAGAGTGTGTACCCAGGCGTTCGGCCCACTTATTAGGGTTCTTGCATGCCATGTGGCGGATCATGCTTGTGGTGGTGAGGTTTCTAGCGTTCACGCCCGGACTCATTTTGGTACGACACAGGTTGCACACTACCACTCTTTTGTCGTCTGCACTTTCCTCAAAAAACATAACACCTACCCCTTGGCAAGATAGATTTACGGATGGGGGTGTTCGGTGTAACGGTTGCGGGCCTGTTTGGCGTGGGCCGACGTCTCCCTTTTGCAACCCCACTGCCTCTTCCAGACTGTTGTGGTGGTACGGATACCTTCCCCTGTGTACTGCTGTCCTCTCTCGGCTTGTCACATAACCATGTTGGGTCAGTGACCTCATCGTCCACCACCTCCTCTTCCACTTCCTCACTCTGCTCATCCTCCTGTCTTGACCTAACCACCACCTCAATGATTGGCAACTGTGTCTCATCATCATCCAACTTGTAAACGAATGATTGCGGTTCACCATCGTCATCTTCTTGAGACTGTGAAGGCTCAAGAGGTAGGGAATCAGGGCACAATATCTCAGGTACCTCTTCAAGCATGCTTGGCGAGAGAGCCAAACCAAGTACTGGCGATGAAACAAGGTCATGTGAATATCCGAGTGTGGGATCACTTGTTTGGCCAGACGCGACATAGTGGCAGGAAGGAGGATCAGAGTGAGTATTCAGGTGACCAGACTCTTGGCTACAGAGACTGGACTTCGTGGAAGAGAGAGTGGTGCTTAACCGACTGAAAGCATTATCTTCTGCAATCTAAGCGACCACCTGTCCACACTGGTCCGGCTTGGACAGTGTTGTCCTGCGCCGCCCAGCTAACTTGGACATGAAGCTGGGTAAGGTAAATTTTTTAGTTTTTTCTGGTGCATTGGCAGCAGACACAGTTTCATTGCACCCAGGGCCATGGCCTCTGCTTGCACCATTAGCATCACGCCCAGGGCCACAGCCTCTCCTTGCACCATCAGCATCACGCTCAGGGCCACAGCCTCTGCTTGCGCCATCAGCATCACGCCCACTTCCCCTTCTCTTTGTGCTCACCTTCTTCATATTAATGGTTTTGTCTGCAGATGTGACGCAGATTGTTTTACTGTCCACTAAAGACACAGTTTTCTGATGCAGGACAGTGCTGGATACAGCAAAATTAGACTTTCAGCACTACACTAGCCCAATATTATTTTTTCAGTACACACTGTATTGGCTTGCAGTAATGTACTGGAGACAGAGAAATACAAATTTTCGGCACTACACAAGGCCACAGATAATGAAATTTTTACAGTACAGACTGTATTGGCTTGCTGTAATGTACTGAATACAGAAAAATAAAGATTTTTAGGAGTACACTAGCCCAGAGATAATATAATTTTTATAATTCACACTGTATTGGTTTGCTGTAATGTGCTGGAGACAGAGAAATACAAATTTTCGGCACTACAGTAGGCCACAGATAATGACATTTTTAAAAGACACACTGTATTGGCTTCCAGTAATGTACTGGATACAGAAAAATAGAGATTTTCGACACTAGACTAGACCACAGATAATGTAATATTTACAATACACATTGCATTGGCTTCCAGTAAGGTACTGGATACAGAAAAATACAGATATTCAGCACTACACTAGCCCAGAGATAATGTAATTTTGACAATACACACTGTATTCAGATGTAGTTCTATATTGGATACAAATTTGTCCCAAATAAAATGTATTCTCTGCAGGAATACTGTATATACGGTTGCGGCCTAAACGCACACAAAGATGTGCTCAAAACTAGTTAACTATGGCCAAAATATAAATCACTCTCTGGTGGAGTAATTAATATGACGGTTGCGGAATGAACGCACACACAGATGTGGCACAAGTTAGGTTAATTTCCACAGAACGAATAATTTCTCTGATGGTGCAGTGTATATCTTGGTAGCGGGAACACTGTTGTGAATAAGCCCCTTTTTATAATATCTGCCTAACATACTGCTTAATAATGACGTATTGTAGATGTCATTTATTGTAAATCTTTTTGTCTTTTATAAGTTTAAAAAGCGATTTCCAAGCCCTGCACTATCCGTCCCTTTCTGGTGGCGCCTGTCCCTGATAGTGCTGAAGCAAACCCCTTTTAAAAAAAATAAATAAAAGGTTTTGCACTGCTGTCAAACACACACTCTAGTCCTTAAAAGGACTGTTAGGTCTTTCAATAATGTTTTTGGAGTGAAATCAGTAAGTTTAGAGCAAAACACTATCTGTCCCTGCCCACTGTCTGCTCTCCCTGACGCTCAATGAGCCGAGCACCGGACCTCAGCTTCTATATGAAATCACGATCTGCCATTAAAGGGGAATTAAGAAAATAAAATTACTGAAAATACTTAAACATTACTTTATCCTAAATATATTCCCAAATATCTTTTATTAGTTATAATGAATTTTTGTCTATAGAGCAATCATCAGGGAAAATAAAATGGCCGCTGTCCTATTACTACACACAAAACATGGCCTAATCACACAGGAGGACAAGTTACTAAAGAACACTGAGCTAAAGAGCTCCCTAATCCTCCTCTCTGCTCTGCTTGTCAGGAATTATGAATACAAAATAATATGATCTGCAGCTGAATCTGATTTTGGAGCTGAAGACCAAGTTGATCATACTATCTTCATTTGTTCTTTTATGTAGTCTGGTAGATGGGCACAAAATGCAGATTAATCTATATATATATACATGTGGCAATAAGTACAGAAACAATTTACACATACTGTACAGTATAGATGTGTGTATAAATATATATATATATATATATATATATATATATATATATATATATATATATATATAATTTTTTTTTTTCACTGCTTAGGAAGTAAATTTTAAACAGGTTATCTAAGATTGGAAAAAAAAAAATCTTTCTTTTCTTCCCAGTAACAGTATTGTAGCTTTGTTCCACCCACTTGAAGAGTGGGAGGCTCAAAAAACAGGTCAGGCCTCTTCAAGTGAGTGGAACAAAGCTACAATACCAGACACAGATTATAGACATGTTTTGGACAGTTTATAACCCTTTTCCTAATATTTGAATATTTGATGATGCAAATAAGTTTGGATTTGCAGTATACAACCTAGTTATTATATAGATTACTGATTGCAATTTTTTTTATTGGATTTTGAATACTGTCTTATAAAATTCCCCAAAATAGTAAACCCTCCTATGTGGCAACCAGCTTAGTGCTGACATAGTAGGGAGAATATACTAAGTGGAAGATTCATCAAGATCAGCACTTTCTGTAGAATGCAACTAATTTATGAAGAGGCCACATCATAAATTAGGTGCATCTCCAGACAGTTTGTGCACCTAAATAGAAATCATTTTGTTGCGGCTGCACCCTCTTTCTGCCCTTGTCGTGCCCGTTTTCACAAAAGTAGCAAAATCAGACACCTAGTTTGCGACTTTTTAACACCACTTTTCAGACTTAAGGGAGATGATATTTAGCGTATCCTATCAATATGTCAAATGTCCCAGATTGGACAACCCCTATGAATATGCCACCTATAGGGATGTCATTGCACTTTGTCTGTTGTTATGTCCTTTCTAATGACAAAAAAGAGGCCAATTTCAGGTGTGGATAGCAGTGAGTATTAACAACCAGAAACATCCTATTTGGGTCATCTCCAAACACAGACTGTGAGAAGACGTGTTTGGGATAAATTCGGCTTTATGAAATATCCTAGTTAGTTAAACTTTTCTTAACTCATAGCTGAAATTTCCTGGGACTTTACATAAAGGAGAAACTTTATAATTCTAGATATAAAAGTGCATAACAGAAAACCATTGTAGTGTATGTGAATCAACCTTTCCTGTATACTACCTGTGGTGTTACATCCATTTCAGGCTGCGCCGAGAATGCAAATCACTATGCAAAGATAAGATACAACTTTTCAAACACTTATCTGTTAATCAAGCCATGGAAGCATACGGATGCTATTAGCATTTTCTACTTTGCCCTCTACTCTTCCCAAGGACTATGATTCACTGTATATGAAGAATGGCTGATGAGATAGGATATGATTCAATAAAACTAACAGCAGAAACAGATCTAATGTTTTCCTTTACTCAAGAAAATTGTCTGAGATATAAGGTGAGGATGAATCACAGCATAAATTTACAACTCCAGATCAATCTTTGTCCAAAAGTTTATTAAGGTTGTCACCAAATAGAATAGAATTTACACAAAAAGATTGAAATTAATTAAAATCAAGTAAAGGTATTTTAAGACTTCAACTGGCATTACATTTGTTTACATGTATGACATTTGAGCTGCATAATTTAAATCGTGAAAAGGTTGATGTCATTTGGAAAATATATTTGGTGCGAGAACTGCAGCAGAAAGTATTTCAAATAATATTTTATTGAAAGTATTCTAGTTTCTAAAGAACCACAGTGGCCCTGTTATATCCTATGCAGAGATGAGCAAACCTTTTGAAATTTGGTTTTTCTCAGGTCACCAAATTTTTCTGAAAGTTTGGTTTGGACTAGAATCTCGTCTACCTGAACCAAAGTTTCTCCAATTGCCGGAAAATTGTCATATAACACCTTGTAGTCTCACAGGACTTATAATCTTTAGGAAAATATGTTATCTCTTTTTGTTAATTGTTAATGGTTTTCTCCTTTTTCTATCCCTCCTGTAATGTTTTTTTTCATATGTCTCTGTTTTGTGGTTCATACTGTATTATGCGAGCTTTGCCTTTTTTGTCATGTGTATAGCCCAGCCAGCTGGCTCCAACTTGGGAGTTAGCAACTACAGAAATGAGCGAAGTATTGGAAAATTCTATTCGGCTGCTTTGCCGAAATTTACAAAAAAAATTTATTTTGCGACTAATTACTTTGTTATGAAGCGCATTTATTTGTAAGTAATGGGTGCAATGAGAAAGAGTGGCGATTGTTCTGCTCCTACAGTTATTGTACCCCTCAGATGCCGCGTTCATAGCTGATCGCGTCATCTGACATTAATAGTGTAAAATAAAAAAAATCATACTTACCTCATCCATTTGATCGCAATGAGCCAACCATCCACATCTAGATTAAAGATCTAGAGTGAAATCTGACGCAGCCTGTGGTGACATCCTCACGTCAGCTGGCATGGTGACTTCAAACCTAACCACGCACAGTATTTTGTGCCTGATCTTCCATCAAAATGGTGGCGGCCGGCTCATCGCAATCAAATGGATGAGGTAAGTATGAATTTTTTTTTTACCACCTTTCAGGGAAAATCAATTTGCAAATTGAATTTTCTCTGAAATTCGGATTGAACTGTCAGCAACACAATGAGGAGATAAAGTTTAACCCCCCTGTACATTTACAATTTTTTATTTTTCTTTCTGTGGAGTTGTGTGAGGGCTTAATTTTTTCATTCGTATCATTTTTGAGGAAATGGAACTTTTTGATTGCTTGTTTTTTGGGTAGCAACTTAGAATAAATTAGCAATTCGGTCATTTTTTTGTACTTTTTTTTTTTTACAGTGTTCACTGTAGGGGACAATTTATATGATATTTATGTAGTCTGGGTTGTTATGGACGCAGCAATAGAAAACATCCGGGGGAGATTTTTTTTTCAATGGAAAAAAGAGCGTGATTTTTTAAATGGAATTTTTTTATTTAATAAATGTGTTTTTTTTACCACTTAATAGTCCCAGAAGGGGACTATAACAGATAGTATTTTGACTGCTTTTAAAATGCAACGCATTATCCCTATAGTGCATTATATTTTAATAGCAATGCTATTCTAACATTGACCAGCACTCTGGCGCAGCCTTTTGGAAATAACTTTAGGCTGGTCTGGGGCCTACATCAGAATCCTGCCAGCCTTCAAACACATCGGCACCCCATGATCGCATTTGCGATGGGAGACAGAGGGAGTCCGCTCCCTCTGTCAGCATTTTACATGCAGCAGGCTCCATTGCCCACAGCATGTAAAGTGTTAAACAGCACAGATCGGCACTCCTGCCGGTCCAAGCTGTTAAAGCAGGGCCGCGGCTGTCATGTGAGAGCTGGGTCCCCCATCCCTGCTGCACGAGGGATCCACGTAGCGCTTAGGCTGGGCTGCTGTAAAAAAGCGGCGACCCACCCTAAGGCCCCTTAGTGACTTCCATAAAAGGCATATGGGTAGTCACTAAGGGGTTAATCAGCTTCATTGTCTGTCTACATCCCAGTTAAACGCTGTCGACCTCTACCAAATGGACTCCTGCTGAGACTAGACATGTGGTATATCTGACGTATACTGTTGTCCAAAAATACAGTATCCAATGCTGAGGGGCATCTTGAAACTGCTGAGATGTTGGGAGTTAAAAGACAGAAGCAAGAGACCCCAAAGATGGAGTCCCTACCTAGAGTCTTGAAGGTAGATTTGGGGAGCTGATGCTGAGGCCAGCTCCTTAAGAAGAAACTGGAAGGACACACATTGCTTATGGTAACCTGCATGAGCAGAGTTGAAACTAAGGCCAATATCCAGAAGGGACAATCACCAGGAGAAGAACTGGAGGACTGCTGCCCCTTTGACCTGTATGCGGAGTTAAGTGGACTTTATCCCGTTTGCTGTATATCCCACTCTACTTGATTAGACTCTGCTCTGTGGACTCTATTTCCTATACCATTGTACTATACCGAGTCCCACAGACTATTCCCCTCCCTGTGCGGTGCAGTGCTTGCTGGGCATATGTTACTATACCTGCAATAAACATGGTTAGGGCTCCACTAGAGCCCAATGGGTGGGGTGGGATGAGGTGGAGATGGCAGTTCTGGGCCCAGGTGTCACCCAAGAGTATAAAAAGGAAACTGCTTGCAGGGTACAGCACAGATAAGCCACAATCGAAGCTGAAAAGGAGGCTGAAAACAAAAAGCATGCAGCATTACATCAGAACCAGAAAATTCATGAACCTTTAATGGTCACACGGAAGGACTTCAAGCCATTTAATGATGCAGCTGAAGACGTGAAGGGGTTCTTCCAGGACTTGGATCAGCAGAATGCCCTCCTGGGTGTGCTCACTTTTGAATGGATACGTTGTTAGTGGAGGAGGAGCCACAAAAGCGTACCGAACCATTGACGCTCAGTGGAACAGAGACTATAACATGGTATGACAAACTATCTTGGTTCTCTATGCCATCACCCCTGATTCCTATCCAGTTCTGAGACCTTCCATGCACTGTTGGAGGGTCTTTTAGAATGTGTGCCCATAAGATTTCCCAGGCTTGTCGGAGATAGACATAAGGAATTCACTGTTGATTATATTCTGCAAGTATTCCTTGCAATGTGCCCCCCAGACATACAAGAATGAGTCAGGGGATGCAAGACACCCACACTGGAGTGAGCTGCCACCCTAGCAAATGAGGCACTTACCATCAAGCCACAGTGGAAGAGTCTGCTTGAAAATAAACCTCAGCCTACCCCCGCATCTTTGCTTTTTTCAATCCTTAAACCCCCTCAACATATTCAAAGGTAAATGGTAACTGTGTTGAACAATCCCAGGGCCCCAGAATTCTAACAATGAACTGGAGGGTTTTCAGAAAGGAAATGCTATAGGTGTGGTCAAATAAAGGCCAGCTGCCAAACAAAAAAACAGAGGGAGAATCTTTCTCTTGCCTCCTAAGTCCTAACCTGTTCATTTTGTCAACTCTGTCAGACGACTTCAAATTCAATCGGCCCCTCAATAAATCAGAAGGCCTTGCCAAACAATCCTGGGATTTCACCATTCCAACTGCGACTTGGAAGAATTTCAAAGAGAAGGTGCTATAGGCCACTTATAGCATCAGAAACCAGAGGAAGCTTTGCCCATTTCCATCTTACCCTGTACATCTTGTGCACTCCAGCTTGCTTGAGAAACAGTTAGCACCACCCCCCACCAGAGTGGACCACCAAACCTTGCACCATGGAAATTTTCCCTCCCAGCACCTTACACAAAGTTATCCAGAGCAAAGAGAAGACAATCCACAGGACATCTTAATTAATGGACTCAAGGTGACTTTAGAGACACAGGGGCATTTCTGACCATTGCTGACCCCAGTGTAATTCAATTCATCAATGTCCAGTGAAAGTGAGCTGGCAGGGGATACTGTAACTGATACTGATACTGAAGCTGTACCAGATTGGAGTTATGGCAGGACTCCCTGCTGATATTCTTCTTGGAAATAACATTGGGGAATTACAGAGCCATTTTGTGGGAGCTGTCACACAACAGTAAGCTGCCCAAGCATAGTGAATGGAAAATCCAAAAGGACCTCCTGTTCTGGCAAATCTATTGTAAGTTCTCTGGATGCCATATTGAAATGTATTGCACTTCATCGTAACAGTTGCAGGCATTGTTCTTCTCTTAGACATTCTGAGGTATTGACTGTCTGTGCGGGTAATCATGGACTGATGAAAGTGGTTAGGGACTGAAACTTAGGTGTCCATAAACCTGTGTATACCAAATGGCCAGCCCACTTATTAATATGAGGGGAGAAGTTTTGATGGTGCATTATGATTCTAGGTTATGTTTTATATGATTCCAGTAATGTTTTTTATATGCCTCTGTGGTGATCATCACTACCAAAAACACAGCTATACATGGGGTGTTCTGCCTCCCCTGGAAACATCGCCTCATGGCAGTCCAAATGCTGACTGCTCTCGTACAAGAAAAAATAGAGACAATCTTGACTATCTGATGGGGTGTGTCATGGGGTTTTGTTGACTTTTCTTAGGAAAAAAGAAGGCACCTCACTAGGAGGGGGCAGTGAAGAAAGGACTCCACTGAAAGGCTTCTCTTGGGCTTCAAGGAGGAAGTGCAGAAGTAATGTTGTGACGCCTGGCTCCAAGGCACGCGTTTGACTCAGAAATGAGGAGTGATCAATCCAATCCACATTCTCATCCTCTTTTCCCTTTGATAATATTGCATATTTCCGTAGCCAGGGAGAACTGTGGCCTACTACTATTACTTCTAACCAGATAGCTGGTACTGCTACTACCCACATTCTGATTCTGGGAGGACAAGGCCTAGGTACTTCTTTTAGAGCCCTTACATACAGTTTATTCTGAGGCCTCATGTAAACTCACAATTTATCTAAATGAAAGTCACAAGTTTGGCATAAAGTCACACTAATTATGGAACATTTATAGCAAAATTGCAAACATGTTTTCGGTAACTTAAAGACAAAGGCACAATTAAATGTCCTTCCACTTCTACAAACACAGTGAATACTGCTATTGACAATTTATTTTTGGAATAATTCAGCACTGGCACCATTAATATTTCTGTCACACACACACACACACACATCAGTAATATAGAAAGGGTGGTGATATTTGTGTCTACAGTGTAATTTTCATTTAATTTCACTGTTCTCAAAATGGCATTTTAGCCATTAAATGCTTTTACTATAATGCAGCATGTTTAATAACACCACAGCAGAATTGTATTATGGGGCTGTTCTGGCAATAATAATATATTGAAAAGTGAGGTTTTGAAAAAAAAAATGTCAAATGAGAAAAAAAAAAAAATATATATATATATATGTTTTTCTTGTTGGTGGCTAGTTTTGTAGAGCAGAACAAGAATGAGGTTCTGCATTAGCTGTATCTTTAAGCACTCTGCCAAAGCCCCTGAAAGTTCTTTTCCTGATCAAAGATCCTCAAAAATGTATTTCTATTATTTTGATAGACTGTCATGATTATACTATAGGAGATGTTTGCTTGTGAGTGACTCTATATACTGCCTAAGATCTTTTTCGTTGAACAACATATTCTCCCACAACGCCAATATAATTATGCAAATTGTGCCATTTGCATCCAAAAACACAGTTTCAGAAGAACTTTCTCTACTGTAGAACACATATTGCAAACGTGTAATTGAGATTATGTATAATGCACTGAAAAAAAATAATAATTGGAATGCTGTTCGGGTGGTGTGCTGGCAGCAATAATAATATGTCGAAACTTGAGGTTTTTAAAAATAAATAAAACAGCTGTCTGCTCAGATGAGATGCACCTCAACCCCTCCCTCAAACTAATTTCCTTCAGCAAAAACCCTCAATTATTTCTTTCTATTCTTTCCCTATACTGTCCCAGTTACACTAGAAGAGATTCTTGCTTGTGCTTCTGTATTTTGTAAAATTGTTTTCTGTCAGACATTGCATACACCCATCGACCCTTATCAACAATTCAACAAAGAATGACATTCTGCTGGCTCTGCACTGGCATCTCACTGTCTACTGCCAAATTGATTGGTTGATCAAGACTGTCTGCCAGCCTGAAAGCTACAGTAATCAAGGCAGGCCCTCCTCCCCATTTTCTTCAAGGAAGCAGCCTTCATTTTTCTCCCTCTAGGTTTCACCTACCAACATGTGCAGTAAAATTGTGCTGCATACTGGAAAAAGCTTCTGGTTCATTTAGTGGACACATTTTTGTGAAATTTGTAACAAAAACGCTTTGTTACAAATCGAGTCACTAATCCATAATCCTTTGCCATTTTTGAGTTCTCAGGGACTATATACTGTCCAATAAATTTATGCTAGTAAATTGAAAATAACATACTGTAGATAATGCTTAGACATTAAATGGTTTTCCTTATCTCATACATTGAGGGCATATCACCATCCATTCTTTTCTATGGAACTGCAAAAAATAGCCAAGCACTGGCTCGGCTATCTTCGTCAGCCCCATAGATGCTATTCTTTGAGAGCTCCGTTTTAGAGATATTTATAGGTCCCAGTGGTGCAAACTGCACCTATTAGACATTGGGGGGTCACAGCATTCCTCCTGCTCCTCCATCTTGCAGCCCCATAAAAGCATTTCAGTGGTGTTCACTCTGTCTTCACTGCCCCCTCCTTGTGGGGCACATTCTTTTTTTTCCTAAGAAGAGGCAACAAAACCCCAACACGCACTCTGGCAGATAATCAGGAGAGTATCCCTGTTGATGACTTGTGTGAGAGCAGTCTCTCTGGACTGCACTGAGAAGGAGGTTCAGGGGTGGGGACCCCATGCATTGCTGTGTTGGTGGTAGTAGCGGCACCCATTGGCACGGTGGTGGCAGTAGGGGAAGTATTTGCTACAGTGGTACTCTGGGCAAACACAAAGCTGCAGGATGGGAGGGGGCCAGGGAGCCCACTATGAGATATCACAGTCTGATAAAAGGGCAAGGAGGGTGAAGACTATGATGATGTGTGTTGGACAGGACTTGTTAGACGGATTGGGGTGCTGAGGATGAGATAATAAAGGAGAAGGGTGGTGGCAGTAATAAAGAGTAGAGGCAAGATTCTCCCAAAGCACTGCCAGATGTGTGTCAGGAACTAGGGATGTTGCAGATACTGCGGCAGCATCAGCGGCAGCTAGCTCTGTGCGGAGTGCGCAAACATCTGTCTGACAATTTTTTTTTTATGCTGCTGGAAGACAGCAGCATTGCCCTATGCAAGCTCTGCAAAGGTAAAATAAGCATGAGAGTAAAATAACAAGAAGGTATACTGTCTTTGGACGCAATTAAAGCGTTCAACTGTATTAAAAGGGAGTATTTAAGTGCTGCATACTGGTACAAGTGCTTTGGTATAGGTGATCGGTTTATAAATTGGATCAAATTAATATACTCCCACCCTAGTGCAAGGGTAGTTGTGGATGGGGCTATGTATCGGCCTTTTGCCCATTCGAGGGGCACCAGGAAGGGATATCTGCTGTCCCCTCTACTCTTCGCAATGGCAATAGAACCACGGCTATTATAATTCGTGAAAGTATTGAGTTGAAGCGCCTCCAATATGGAAACATTAATAAGAAAATAACGCTATATGCTGATGATGTTTTGCTCTTTTTGAGTAATATTAAGGATGACTTAAATAAAATTATTAGTATAATAGATAGGTTTGAATTTTTTTCAGGTTTGAGGATAAATTGGGATAAACCACATTTAATTCAATTGGGGGATAAAGACCTGAATATGAATTTATAGGTAAAAACAATTGATAATGAAATATTTGGGGATAAACATCTCAAAAAATGTGTGGGATTATGTAAAATTAAATATAGTCCCATTGTTAAAGGAATTAAGAAAAAAAAATCATATTTGGAAAAGGTTACCATTGACAATGAGTGGACGAATTAATCTGATAAAAATGGTTTTTCTCCCTAAGATTTTATATGTTATGCAACACTTGGATTCCAAAAAAGTTATTTAAGGCATTAGATGGATTAAAGGGGGAATTTATTTGGAATGGAGAAACATCTAGGATAAAAAAAAAGAAATGCTTCAACTTCCCATTAGAGAAGGAGGTCTCTCCCTCCCAAATTGGTATTTATACTTTTTGGTAGCACAGTTTTGAACACATAAAAGTTGGTGAAGTGATTCCTTTCTCGAGGGAGGAGGTAATGAATAAGGGCCTTAAGAATGATCAGGCAAGTTTGTTAGAGGCTATAAAATCAGGTATTTTGGGTAATAATATCACTGATAATCAAATATTGATGGATTACACTTGGAGAGAAATAAAAAAAATCATGGGTATAAAATGATATTTAAAATGCACTCCAATATGGAATAATATGAATCTGTGTGAGCTTCAGAAAATTAAGCAATATGTAAATTGGGAGGTTTTGGGGTGTTAGTTTGCTTTGTCACATTTTTGAGGGGGATAAATTGAAGGATTTTGAAAGTTTGATTAATGAGTTTGGGATTCCAAGAAAGGATTAATTTTAAATATTTGCAAATAAGAGATGCAATTAGATAATCAGTAGATGCAGAGAAATATAAAAAGGCCTGTTCCGGGCATAAGGATCAATTTCTCAAGGAGGGGAAAGCTAAAGGCAGTATTTCAAGGAGGTAAAGGCTGCTAATAAAATCAATACAAACAGAGATAAAAATACCAACAAAAGAAAAATGGAAGAAAGATATTGATGGCCTCTCAGACAGAAATGGGAAGATATTTTGAGAAATCGACACCTGGTTTCAATAAGGGCCTTACACAAGGTCTATCAGTTTTTTCTTATCCATAGGCTACATCATACACCTTTAATATAAAAATAAAAAATATAAATGGGTATAAGAACAACAGATGAATGTCCAAAATGTGGTGAAGAATGTGCAGGTCTTATAAACCTAATTTGATCAATTTGTGTGAAGAAAGAAAAATTGCACATTGTCCTGATGAAGGGGACAGTCCGTCCCAGAAACGCGTAGACAAGCAAATATATGTTTTAACCAATAAAAAAGTAAAACTCAGTGAGCTCTCCTGTGGATTACTGATGATGCCGGCCACGCCGTAAAAGGGTCCATTTTTCTTCCTTCACACAAATTGATCTACCGAACCCGGGAACTTGTGGAACGAGAGACGGGCCAGAACCTGGCAGCACCACAGCACCCCCTACATCTGGTGAGGGAAAACACCAGTAAGGCTCAACAAGTGGTTGTGACTGAGCACAACCAAATCTGGTAAGCGCAACTTGCACTTATTTTAGTATTTAATCGCTAGATGTTCTGCACATGAGGCGCTGTGTTTTTTCTTTTTCTCTATATATAAACCTAAATTGGAGATGCCCCAAGTTATTTAGATATTGGTCTGAAATAGCACATACTATTGACAGAGTTTTGGGAGTACAAATATATGAAGATTCGGTAGTTTGTGTATTGGGATGAATAAGTCATTTAAAGCCTCGAAAGGTGGTAAAATAGGCACTTTGTAAACTGTTATTTCAAGCAAGATTGCTTATTTAAAAAAAAAAATGGATGAATAAAGATCAACCTCTGGTGTGCAAATGAAAAAAATCAGTGAACTCTCTCTCTCTCCTTACGGGTTGTGGGTGGGTTGGGTGTTGTTTGAATAAAAATCTGTACTGAAGTGTTTTGATTGCTTTTTCTGGATTTTTATAATGTATATGAAAATGAATAAATAAAAAAAAATAAGTGGTGGACAGTCAAACACACATATAGACATCAAAGCTCTATTGAACCACATGAAGATGACATGAAGATCACCCCATCAAATGGACAAACAGAGGTAGTAGCCAGCTACCACAACAACAATTTCCTTCTTTACCCAGTCTCCCTTGCGGCAGTCAGGCCACACAGTACGGTGTCTTTCACATTGTTCTGTCTTCATACACGTTCACACAGTGTGCAGTCTGACATTCAGTATAAACCATTCCTGTCTTCCAAATTAGAGGACTGTTCTCTGTAGTCTAACTTGTTTATTGGCAAAACAGGATTATTTGATGTGTGATCAGTTATACTATATAAGTATATAGCATAGCATGTATCAGCAGAAAACAAAGAACAGCATGTATTATAACATTTGCATAACACTGAGCTCATGTCCAAAATGGCTACCTATACATGGGTTGCATGTCTAGCATCTAACTGTCACGAACTCGCCCCGAGCTTCCAGACCGCAGTACCTGATTAGACCAGGATCGGATGCCAGCAATCAATCGGGACAAGTTCTGAATACTACACACTATCCAATTTGATCACCCTGCTTCTTACAATCCACCAGATTGCACAGGAGATCAAATTGTGACCGGTGCCTTTTAAAAATGAAGGAACTTTACAGTGGCCTAGGCTTGGAAGAACTCTTTTTCCACCTACCAGCCCACACACTCATTCACACTGCAAACAACCACCACCAATCTGATCCAATCAACCCGATCTGCCAGATCAGACTTGGTGGGACTTGGCGGACACAGAATTCCTCCTGCCGCACACACAGGGCCTTCCAGGGAAACTTACCACCCGGACACAGACCTCTCCTCTAAGAGGCTGCTGTCTTCACCTTGTCCATGGGATCAATTACCCCACACACCTCGGTCTATCATATAACCAGTACTGAGACCGCACACAGAGTCCCAGCATGTACACAGAGGATGGATACCCCACTATCCACACTTCACACAGAAGCTATGGTCACAGAGTTACAATCAGACATTAACAGTCACCTTCAGAGAAAGATTCGTATTTAAAGCAAACAGGTAGCTGAAAATTAGGAACTCTAATTGCCTCAAAAATATTGCCCGTGCTAGGTTAAGAAAAGAGGTTTTAATAAAAATAAAGATATTACTGAAAAAACAGAAGCATACAGATATATACAGAGAACAGTTTTAAAATAAACGGGATAAATGAAGACTGACGCTTACGTTACTCACACAGACTGCAGCTATCAGGTCCTGAGGCAAGACAGAAACACGGATCCTCATTCAATCAGATTGGCCTCAAAATGGGGAACACAGTACAATCTGCTCTGTCCAATTTATGAGGACTGGTCCAGGCAGTCTGTAAGCCCACCTGTAAGGTGGGACACATGGGTGGGCTGTGAAGTTTATGACTTGTCAGTCCCACTGAAATCTGGTCTGAAATTGATTTCTGCCCATAACTCGGCGCAGGAGAACGTCCATCCGATGATTGTGGGCTCATTTTTCAGCTCTCAGGGTTGGGGTCACAGGTGTACCAAACACGGGGTGTCCACGTGGCCCCAATCAGGAGAACCAATTTCCTGAGCCAGGGTTATCACAAGTGGGTGGTTCTTGATATGAGCCTAACCGACATTTCTTGACTGTTACGATGCCATAGGTCAATAATCTCTATTGAGCGGTATATTCGAGTTATGACTAGAATATGATTTTTGGATTCTTCTGGTGACAGAGAGAGTTGCTCGCCCCCCACCCTCCGGGATGAACTCAGCTTGCTCCTATCATAAAGTTATAAACCTCTTTCAAGTGGTTCACTACCTGAGTCTGTTTATATAAAGTGTCCTGGAGGCCACAGACCGTTGTCACCTCTAGGTCAGAGGCCAGGAACTAAGGAGTTTATGGCTGTGGTCTGGTTTTGAATGTGGGGGGAGACCTTATAGGCCTGGGGTTGACATGAGGTGAATTCAGGAAACATGGCTGCCATTGAAAACCATAATCCATATCCCTCATACCTCACACTAACAATATAACAACTTTTTCCCTGAGTAACACTTATACCTAGCTAAACAGCACTGCATAACATAATATCCTTGAGACAGAGTTAGATTTCTCTTACCAGATATGCTCGCATAAGGATTGTGGAGTTTGAGAAGTAGATATGCCGGAGACAGCTCTGCTGATGTCCTGTAGCATGGAGACTGGAGACTGGGCTTCTCCTTCCCAGGATGCCTAGCACTACTTCCAATGCCTTGCACTTCTCACAATACGATAATTTTTATTAACAAGAAAACAAAGTGCAATACATTTTCACCACTGCTAGATGGTGCTGTAACCTAACTAATAACTACAGAAATACAGGAATTGCAGCAGAATGAATTAGAGAAGAAATATACATGATCTGAAATAATTATTAAACTCTGGCAAACGAACTAAGATCATTTTCTAGCCCAGCTGGGCAGAACACACATTGTCATCATCACTTTATGTTTCCCCTGCTCAAACTCCTCCTCCTCTGCTCCTATCATCAGCCATAGATAACAGAATGCATGGTCACAAAACAACTGTATATGCCGAGCAATACGATTAATTCCCACTTGGTGAAGTTGCTGGCAGTGCAGTAACCCTTTGGTAGAATCTGTTGCATGTTGTGAGCTCAGCCTCACTTGAAGATACCTAGCCGGCATTTTGATCTAAAAAAACCATCCCTGACTTGTACTTTCATGTGCAGCAATTGTATGCCACAGTGAACACCAGGAACAGCAAATGTTCTTCATAGTCCACTTGCTCACCGCCTCAGCAGAGAGCATGTG
This sequence comes from Bufotes viridis, assembly GCA_033119425.1. NCBI lineage: Eukaryota > Metazoa > Chordata > Amphibia > Anura > Bufonidae > Bufotes > Bufotes viridis. Next base: position 539,226,396 of record CM065590.1, on the reverse strand, counting down.
TTGTTTAGAGGGGGTCAGTCATTGGCAGCTTATCAGAGTGCTGAAGCCCTTCAAAGTGTGGCAAGAATGATCTTGCTCCCTATATATTTATTTTAGAACAGATGCTGCATCAAGGGAGAGTATTAGTAGAAGAACCGTTAACAAATCTAATAATTATATTATTACCAAAAAGCACTGTGTATGCAGTTTGCCTCCACTTTCGGCGAGCAGAAATTTGACCACTTGGCCTCCAGCATGTATGAAAGGGAGGCCCATCTCCTCCCCCACAGAGTTATAAAGCTCCTGCCACCCTCTGCACTGCTACAAGTAGCAGAAGCCACAGAAGAAGCAGCAGTTCTGTCTTCTCAAAATGACAAAACAGTTTTTTCACATATCGTACCAGAATAATGTAAATCAGCAAGCGGAGACTTCCCACCAGTGTTCAGGTTCAGTCCTACAAAGACTCTAACCTATCTCCGGCGCATACCCTATTTCCTTAACCCATGGACTTTTGGGCAGGTAGACTAGAACAGTGGTCCGAATTGGTCCAATATTCTCTGTCTTCTTTCTTGCTCAGCCGCCAGTGTTACCTCGAAGAGAGATTTCATGGCCACAGGAGGGCATGGTGACATCCAAACAGACCAAGTTGTCCTCCCCAATGTCCAAAACATCACTTTTATCAAAATGAACTGTCTGGATTCGGTAGGATTTTCAGACTCCTGCGGCTAAAGCTGATGCATAGACCAGGCCTTGCTGATGGTTCCCCATCTTGCAACTGTTACTGTCTGTCTTCCTGCCTACCATCATGTTGTCTGCTTACAAATAGAGATGAGCGAACTTTAAAAAAAAGTCCGGTGTTCGGCGCTCGGGTTGTGGTAAGTCGCGTATCCCGTTATGGATTCCAGCATGGGATCAAATCCAGTGCTGAGCCACGCCCCCTGCACTGATCACATGACAGTGACGTCACCCCAGGTCCTTCAGCTGTTCAACATTTCGGGTTGGTGGCAGCCGACCCTTATGGATTCCATATGCCGCTATAGTGGAATCCATAACGGGATGCGCGACTTACCACAACCCGAACGCCGAACACCGGACTTTTTTTTAAAGTTCGCTCATCTCTACTTACAAATTATATTTTGTAAGGTTGCTGCTAGTTTCATGCCACTGCCACGATCATGTCACTGCTGCTTTCTGCCTGCCAACATGTACCATATGGCTGCTGCCACCATCACCACAGCTGTTACTCCTCGCTGATAATTTCCTACTGCCACGACTATTAACACTACGTATTCGCCACTTTCTACTACCACTACTACTACTTCTACCAGGGCCAAGATGATGGGAAGGCACCCGCCTAGGGAGCCACCTCACTACCCAGTAGTGGGGGTGCAATCATGGTCGTTTTTGTGGCCATTCAGCCTCATAGGCTCAGGGAGCATGAGCACAGGAGTTGTCATGTGTACCTCTGGTGCCAGGATGCGGCAACACAGGCAGGGGAAGTGGAGTTAGGTAACTAAGCACTGGCCAACTTGGGCACTTAGGTGGGGGTGGGCAGCACTATATACTGGCACTGGTGAAGGGTCCAGCATTTTATACTGGCACTAATAGGGGTTAGCAGCACTATATGCTGGCACCATGGTGGGGGGGGGGGGAGCAGCAATATATACTGGCACCAAGGGGAGGAGGAGCATAATATACTGGCACTGCGAAAGAAGTCAGCATTATATACTGGCTTCAAGGGGGGGCAGCATTATATACTGGCACTAGGTGGAGAGCATTATATACTGGCACTTGTCACAAAAGGGGGATTATATACTGGCACTAAGTGGGGCATTATATATAGGCACTGAGGATGTAGCACTTCATACTGGCACTAGGGGGGAGGGAGCACAATATACTGGTACTGGGAGAGAAGGCACCATTATATACTGGCACCAAAGGGGGGGGGGGCTGCATTATATACTGCCACTAGGTGGGGAGTATTATATACTGACACTTGGCACAAAGAGGGGACATTATATACTGTCACCAAGGATGGGGTAGCATTTTATACTGGCACTAAGGGGAGCATTATATACTGGCACAGGGGGTGTAACATTTTATACTGGCACTAGGGGGGCATTATACACTGGCACTAGGGGGGAGGAAGAAGGTTATGTGGTTAGATAAGACCAAAATAGAACTTTTACTTTTTGGTATCATCTCCACAAGCCATGTTTGGAGGAAGAAAAAGGATGAGTACAACCCCAAGAACACCATCCCAACTGTGAAGCATGGGGGTGGAAACATCATACTTTGGGGGAGCCTTTCTGCAAAGGGGACAGGACGACTGCACCGTATTGAAAGGAGGATGGATGGGACAATAATATCGAGCTGTTGGCCAACAACCTCCTTCCCTCAGTAAGAGCATTGAAGATGTGTCGTGGCTGGGTCTTCCAGCATGACAATGACCTGAAACACACAGCCAGGTCAACTAAGGAGTGGCTCCGTAAGAAGCATTTCAAGATCAGACCTGAACCTAATCAAAAATCTTTGGAGGGAGCTGGAACTCAATGTAGCCCAGCGACAGGCCTGAAACCTGAAAGATCTGTAGACGATCTGTATGGAGGAGTGGGCCAAAATCCCTGCTGCAGTGTATGCAAACTTGGTCAAGAACTGCAGGAAATGTCTGTCCTCTGTAATTACAAACAAATGTTTCTGTACCAAATATTATGTTCTATTTTGCTATTGTATCAAATACTCATTTCATGCAATAAAATGCATATTATTTATTTAAAAATGATACAATGTGTTTTTAAGTTTTTTTTTTTTTTTTTAGATTCTGTCTCTCACAGTTGAAGTGTACCTACGATAAAAATTACAGACCTCTACATTCTTTGAAGGTGGGAAAACTGGTAAAATCCCCAGTATATCAAATACTTATTTTCCCCACTTGATATATATTGGAACTACAGGGGAATTTTAACTACAAGGGGGCATTACAGCTACAGGGGGCACTGCTGGAGATGCATTATAAATACTGGGGCACTATGGTGGCATTATTACTACTGGAGTACTGTATGGGCATTATTATTATTATTATTATTATTATTAGACCCAATTGTTGTCCATAGCTTCAGCCGGTCTGTCAACGCTGCAGCAGCGCTTGCAGCTTCCAGCTCACCGACTAATGTGCGACGTGAGCACGCGCTGGAACTCTACATTCTACATGTTGGCCAGGCTTTGTGAGCAGCAGAGGGCAGTTATGGAATACCAGCTGCCACATGGTCATCGCCTTTCGAGTCAACGGCCACTATTCACAAGCGAGGAGTGGTGGTCATTGATGTCAAACCTCTATGAGGTTTTAAAAAACTTTGATGAATCCACACAGATGGTTAGTGGTGATAACGCTATTATCAGCATAACCATCCTAATGCTGTGTCTACTCAAACGATCGATGTTCACAATTAAGGCTGACGCTCTGAATGTGGCAGACAAGGAAATGGGGAGGACATTACACAGGGTAAAAGCCATACCACCCACAGTTCGTATTCTCAGCGCAAATTGGACCATGAAGAGGAGGAGAAGCTGGAGACAGTTGCCTCGGCTACAGAGGGTAGTACCCATGAAACTTTAATTCCATCTGTTCAGCGTGGATGGGCAGAAGAGGAGGAAGAGGTGAAGAGTCATCCTGATGTTGACATCGACGTCTTGCCTGCTGGTACTCTGGCACACATGGCTGTCTTCATGTTAGTCTGCCTTTCCCGCGACCCTCTACTTATACGCATTTTAAATAACACAGATTACTGGGTGTTCACCACCCCCCGCTTTAAAGAGAACTTTTCATCTCTCATTCCTGTGTTGGAGAGGAAGAGTAAAACAGTTCAATACCAGAAGGTACTTGAATCTGGAAAGGTGGCTGTGCACACTCAGATAATCCGGACCATACAGAGTGAATTCATATATATAAATTTATTTCAATAATCAATAAAATCAAGGTTGTGCACACTCTAAAAACTCAAACCAATGGATTGTAGCAGCAACAGTCTTACAGATAATGAATATGTACTGGAATAACACCAATTTGGATTAGATAATCAATTTGCAATAAAGCAGCAATGTCCCAGGTTTATATACACGGCACCAATCTAGATTAAATAATAAATTGATAATTTATACACCAGGTAATAGGTTTATGTGGTAATAGTCTCTCTAACGTACTACTTATATAGGCAGTTAATAATATCCAATGTCCAGCCAACAAAATTAATTTCTCCAAATGCTCCAATAATATATAGTCACAGTCCTCAGAGGATCGCAAGTTGGATGAGCGGTGTCCCGCTCTGAGCGATTGTGTGACGGCGTCCCGCCACTACACGTGTTCTTCCAAGCTAGCTTATTAAAAGTATGAAACAGTCTTACCCGGACCCTGGGTACCGATTCTCCCTTCAATACGTTGTAGTTTTCATCCGCATCCACATCGATTTAAGGAGTTCTCTGCTGTAGTGGCAAGTCTCAAGCCAGCGGTGTATACTCACACGTGGGGCTCCTAGTTCGTTCGTGCCTCTTTCCGTGCTTCCGCTGTACACTCGCACGATTGTTTTACAGCAGCAATACTGTAGTAATACTGTACCCTCCTGGTCCGTGTCAAGAAGAAGGTATTAGAGCCGTTTGGTCATTACTTGCAGGGAATATGTACCAGACGCGTTTTGGGGTCCTAAATTTCACCCCTTCCTCAGTGGCAACCATTTCCCTGCAGATACCCCACCTATATAGGGGTCATGGTCCCATAAAAAGTCCGGACTGGAAACACGTAGTGTTTAGGCTCTTTTATATACATAAATTGTTGCCAAATTTTCTACTTTAGCTGCTAATATCAGGTTATATTGAGACATATTGGTAGTGGTGTTTTATTACCATACAATGCCCATATGGATGCATTCATTCATACATATACTTGCAATTACCTTAACAAAAAAATGAAATTAAATCCAGTTAGCAATCGAAAAATTGGAAAACCTTTCATACAATTCCCTCTTGGTCTCTTAGAAGTTTAATGCACCAAAAAACGCAGTTGAACATCTATTGCGTTTTTGATGTGGTTTTGGTGCGGTTCTTGGTCAAATTTCTCCAAAAGTATCAATTTTTTTTTTATTGCTATAACACCATGTTAAATAAAAGTCCAAAACCTAAAAGCTTAAAATATTCAAAATCTTATGGATCAATTAGTATAGGGATGGGTGGAAGCCTGTCCATCAAGGACAACCGGACCGTGATAACCACACATCCGGTTAATCGTCAACGGACAGGCGTCCACCCAGATTATAAAAATCCAAATAGTTCAAATTCAGAATTTAGACCTTGCGGTATTAATGTATCCAGTTCAAAAATTCTCATCGTTTCTAGTCTAGACATCTTTTCTATGTGATTGCCGCCTCTCCATTCTTTTTCAACCTTATCTATAGCTGCAAATCTGATGCCTGTTGGGTCCTGATTGTGTTCTTTCTTAAAGTGGGAGGACAAAGAGTGATTTTCAAAACCTTTTCTGATGTTTGCGATATGTTCCGCAATCCGTTTTTTCAGAGTCCTCTTTGTCCTCCCCACATACTGGCAACTACAGGGACACTCTACAATATATATAACATTTTCGGAAGTACAGGTAAGGAATTCTGAAATGGTGTGTTTATAGTTATTTGAGGTTGACAGCCCTATAAGCCTACCCAACTGGAAATTGTGTGTTTCAATGAATCATTGAATTTTTAGATCTGAGAATTTTAGTCCAGGATAACCGTCTTACATGTATCACATTTGTAAAACCAACAGCTAGAAATAGTTTTATTTTAGTCAATAGATGTAATTTGCCAAGCTGGTTAGTTAATATCCTCCAAGGCCAATTGCATGGAGTAAAATGGAACTGTACGCTTGACCCACAATTTGAAAGAGAAGCAGAAAATATGAAAAAACAGTTTCTTGAAAAAAACTATCCAATTGCAGTCCTCGACACAGCTCTGGAAAAAATAAGGGGCATGGATAGGTATACCTTTTTTGAAGATAAAATAACAGGCACTATAGATTCAGAACAAGAACCTACACATATTATTCTACCATTTAGTGATGATTACAAAATATCCACTATATCATCTCAAAGCATTGGCATCTACTACAGAGGGACAAAATAATAGGATCAATGTTATCTAAAGTCCCCAAGATTACCTTTACGAAAGCACCAAATTTGGCACTGATGATAGCACCAACAGTTAAGAACCCTGGGCCCAAGAAACACACAATTTCCAGTTGGGTAGGCTTACAGGGCTTTTACAGATGTGGGAAGTGTGGGAATTGAAATCGATGTGGATGCGGATGAAAACTACAGCATATTGAAGGGAGAATTGGTACCCAAGGTCCGGGTAAGACTGTTTCATACGTTTAATAAGCTAGCTTGGAAGAACACGTGTAGTGGCGGGACGTCGCCACACAATTACTCAGAGCGGGACACCGCTCATCCAACTTGTGATCCTCTGAGGACTGTGACTATATATTATTGGAGCATTTGGAGAAATTAATTTTGTTGGCTGGACATTGGATATTATTAACTGCCTATATAAGTAGTACGTTAGAGAGACTATTACCACAATTAATTGAATATGGAATATGGACATATTAATTGCAGTCCAAGGTATTGAATTAATTATGTTACAACTAACCTTTGTTGCCATAAGCCTATTACCTGGTGTATAAATTTGGGATTTTGCTGCTATAGTGCAATTTTATTATCGATTTATTATTTAATCTAGATTGGTGCCGTGTATATAAACCTGGGACATTGCTGCTTTATTGCAAATTGATTATCTAATCCAAATTGGTGTTATTCCAGTACATATTCATTATCTATAAGACTGTTGCTGCTACAATCCATTGGTTTGAGTTTTTAGAGTGTGCACAACCTTGATTTTATTGAAATAAATTTATATATATGAATTCACTCTGTATGGTCCGGATTATTTGAGTGTGCCCAGCCACCATTCCAGATTTTTCTTCATTCTATTAAGTGGGTGTATCTTGATCGGCGTGGTGCACCTCGGTTGGTTCTAGCTGACCTTGTGCGACATTCAGTTATACGTTTTTACCAGAAGGTACTTGTTGAGAGATTGCTCCAAATTTTACCATCTGACAATGCGGCCGGCAGAGTCCATACTTTCTTAGGAAGGGAGACAAGGAATACACAACAGTGGTACAAGGAGGGAAAGGTTTTTGAAGATGGTGAAGATATACATAGTTGACCGTGTCAGCATCCTAAATGATCCCTCAGTGCCTTACAACTATTGGGTTTCCAAGCTGGACATGTGGCACGAACTTGCGCTCTACGCATTGGAGGTGCTGGCCTGCCCTGCTGCCAGCGTTTTGTCTGAGCGTGTATTTAGTGCTGCGGGTGGCATTATAACAGTCTCCATAATCTTATAATGTCTCCACTTGTCTAATAACAATAACATTGCTGACAGGTTGACACCAGAGGAGAGCTTAGCTGATGATGAATATAAAGGCAATTTCAATCTATCATTTATAATATACTCAATTTACTGTAGTGTATTGCCATGCACCTTTTCCACCACAAAAAAGAGTATATGGTTATATATTGTTATCTCCTCATCGTCCTTATCCAGATTGTATATATTCCCTACACTCCTTTTTTTTTTTTATAAGGTCAGCTCAATTGCAGGCCCTCAACTCAAATTTTTTTATAGGTTCAGCTGAACAGCATGCACTCACATATACTGTTTTAGAGCATCAGCTGTACAGCATGCACTCGCATATAATGTTTTAGAGCATCATTTGAACAGAATGCACTCGCATATAATGTTTTAGAGCGTCAGCTGTACAGCATGAACTCCCATATAATGTTTTAGAGCGTCATTTGAACAGAATGCACTCACATATAATGTTTTAGAGTGTCAGCTGAACAGCATGCACTCACATATAATGTTCTAGAGCGTCAGCTCACCTGCAGGCACTAGCATATAATGTTTTAGAGCATGAGCTCACTAGCAAGCGCTCACATATAATGTTTTAGAGCATCAGCTCACCAGCAGGCCCTCACCCCTAATGTTTTAAAGGGTCAGCTCAGCAGCAGGCCCTCGCCCCTAATGTTTTAGAGGGTCACCAGCAGGCCCTTGCTCCAAATGTTTTTGAGGGTCACAAGCAAGCCACCAATCATAATTTTTCAAGGATGTGTATGATGCCCTCCTTTATATGTAATAATGGGTGTATTGGAATGACGGTTACTTGTAATTTTTGGCAGCCGTTTCACTAAGTGGGTAGGCTTTATGAGTGTAGGAGTCCCACTACCTGAACAATTGTACCACAATGTGAATGAGGCCCTCCTTTATGTGATATACAGGCTGCTTCTGAGTGCCTCTTGCTTGTAATTTTTGGCAGCACTTGCACCTTATATACAATTGAATATACAGGAAAGAATGTTTCCTAACAATTTTTCCTGGTAAATTGTTTTTTTTTTTTTTTTTTTGGGGGTGGTGGTGGTGGGGGGGGGGGAGTTGTGTGTGTTTTTGTCAGTCTGTAAAAGTGGCATACAACTCGGACATCATGGTTCCCAGCAGCAACCTGGGAGTACAAGATGCATCCAGACATCGTCCCCATGCTGTTCCCCATCCATTTACGGTGGTGTTTCTGTCACTTTCTGATCGTTTCCAATGGAACAGCCACCCTCCCCTCTTCAGAGCAGGGGGTGCCTGGTTGTCTCCCATTGTACTGAAGATGGAGTACCGCACACCGTGTTAATGCTGGTTCCAGCAAGGACTTGTAAATCATAAACCAAATAGTATAGAATTGCGGCACACAGCTGTTTTTGTCTGCAATTAATAGAAATTATTGATACTACATCATATGGTGGTCATGATCAAGTATAATTACAAGGCCTATAGAATGGCCACATGTATTAGATTTGGCTACCGGACGTTTTGGCCTGTCAAGGCCTTCTTCAGCGGTCTATTATCTAGGATGAAGCGATCTATATTCAGTGAGCGACAGGATACATGAAATTAGAAACATGAACAAATTGAAAAACATAAATCAACTGAAAGTACATTGCCAAATGGGGAATACGATATAAGTTAAGAAAATAAATAAAGTAGGGGAGTGAACAATGACCTGTGGATCACATGAACCAGAAGTCACATGACCCAGGCGGCGCAGACGTGCGTTCCCCCTGCGTATCATTTCCTCCCGGTGTTCTGTCAAAATCTGTTGCCCGTCAGAATCTGCTGGACTTGGCATTTCCGGGGAGGAGTTTCTCGCAGCGGGCCATCTGATGGGCTAAAAGAGGAGGCGTGTTTGCGGCTGCGCACCATCGCTCCGGGTAGCAGTATTTTACAGCCAATGGCTGTGAATGCACCAGGGCTGCTTAAAATAACGGTCTGTGAACGAGGCAGGGCAGCTTACATTTACGGGGCAGCTTACATTTATGGGCCACTGCGCATGTGCCGAGGGTAGGGAAAATCCCGTAACTTTTTCCTACCCGCGGCGCATGCGCAGTGGCCTGTAATCTTTACCTACCCTAGTGGCAACTCTAAATGTGAAATTTGCCTACCCGTATGCCCTCAGGAGGAGACAGTGGTCAGGTAGAGCGCACCCCATATACCAAGGATGAGAGCAGTACTGCAAGCAGTCATTGCTATGACTGCTTGCAGTACTGCTCTCATCCTTGGTATATGGGGGGTGCTCCACCAGACCAATATCTAAAGCTTCCCTTGTCCCATTGCTGTCATTCATAGTATATGGGGGGATGAGTGCATACGGGTAGGCAAATTTCACAACGCGCCAAGGGTTGGTAAAGATTAAGGGCCACTGTGCATGCGCCGCACCGAAGGTAGGAAACAGTTATGTGACACTGCCCTGTAATTTTTCCCTACCCTCGGCGCATGCGCAGTGGCCCATAAATGTATGCTGGCCCGTAAATATAAGCTACCCTGGTGCGTTCATAGCACTCCCTGGGCGCGATCCCATAGTGCGCATACGCTCTTGCCCGTCAATTTAAGCTGCCCTGGCACTCTGGGTGCATTTACATAGCGCACATGCGCGCTAACCCGTCAATGTAAGCTGCCCTGGCGCGTTCACATCCAATCACTGTAAAATTCTGCTACTCTGAGCGATTTTGCGCAGTCGCAAACACACCTTCTTTTTTTAGCCTATCAGGTGGCGCGCTGCGCAAAACTCCTCCCTCAGAGGCGATGCGTCATGACCGGAAATGACGAGGGCAACAGATTCTGATGGGCAGCAGATTTTGACAGAACACCGGCTGCAGTGTTCGGCGCTTGTGTGAAGGGAAGGGCTAGTTGATCATGTGATCAGCACATCACTAGACTAGGGTGGTGTCTGTGTGAATCACACTTTAACCCTTGTAGGACTGCTGTGAAAGAAGTTTTAATGGGAGGATAGGTTATAAATATTTAAATAAATTTATTATTGAGGACATAATAAAATTGGAATGGACTTAAGGTATGATTTGAAGAACTATACAGTGATAGAGGGAAGAGAAGGAGATGGGGAAAATGCTATGTAGTTTCTAGTGTTGAGAGCGAAAATTTGCAAATTTTTTTTATGAATATTGACACTTCGCTAATTCGCGAATATTTAGAATATAGTGCAATATATTCGTAAAAACGAATATTCGTTTCTTTTTCCCGTTTCTTTTTCCATCAAAACACAAGAATAAGATACCGTTAACGAAGATAGAGAAGTTAATTCTAGCAAGTCAAATTTTCCTATTGGTTGGCTTGGTAGAATTAACAAAGATAGAGAATATAGCGCTATATTCGTATTCGTTATCTTCGTTAATTCTAGCAAGACAAGTAATTTGCCTATACACAGCTCTAAGTTGGATGCGCAATGCGAGAATATTAAGTAATATTAGTCGCATTGCGCATCCAACTTAGAGCGGGGTATATGCAACTTACTTTACTATTGTTTGGCTGGGAAGAATTAATGTATATGATAAATAAGAATTTAGCGCTATATTTTCTATATTTGCTAATTCTAGCAAGCCAACCCAATAGCAAAGTTGACTGTACCCAGCTCTAAGTTGGATGTCATTATTCTATTTATTGCAAAAAATAGGTAAAGTAATTTTTTCGCATTGCTCATCCAACTTAGAACTGTCTATAGGAGACTTTCCTATTGGCTTGACAGAATTAGCAAAGATAAAGAAAACAAATATAACATTATATTCTCTATCTTCGTTAATTCTAGCAAGCCAACCAAACTAATAGGAAAGTTATAGCCCGTTCAAAGTTTTATTCGCAGTATGTAATATTCGCGTATTGTGATTGAAACTTTGAACGGGCTATAACTTTCCTACTGGTTGGCTTGCTAGAATTAACGAATATAGCGCTATATTCTCTATATTCATTAACTTTAGCAAGACAACCAATAGGAAAGTTGCCTTTATACCCCGTTCAAAGTTCAATTCGCAATACGCGAATAATTAAATCTCATATTATTCGCGATAAATAGAATTATGATAAATATTAGATTTCGACTAATATATGACGAATATTCGATTGACCTCCCGCTCATCAGTAGTAGCTTCAACGAGTCTGGAAAAGAGATAAAGAATGTATTAGTTTCATATTGTAATACTATAACATAACAGTCATTATCAAGTATATCATACAGTTATGAAGAAATCGAATTAAGGCCGTGAGGTGATAAAGTTCCCAGTGTGTGGATCCAATAGGCTTTCTTTTTCTTTTTTAAAATCAGAGTCCGATTACCGCCGCGCCGAGGGGAAACTGTTTGTTCCAATACCTGAAATCGTAGTTGTGAGATTCTGTGCTTTTTCTCGCTGAAGTGATGAGGAATGGGAAGCATGGTATGTCCAAGTCTAATTATCGATTTATGTTTGCTGACCCAGTCCTGAACATGTTGTGTGGTCTCGCCCGCGTATGCCAAACCACATAGGCATTTTAATAGGTACATCACGAAACTGGAATTGCATGTGTAAAATCCTTTTATGGGGTATGGTCGTCGTGTTCGTGGATGAGTAACATATTCACCTCTAATGACACTAGAGCATTGTGCGCAATATAGGCAGAGTAATGTTCCCTGTCGTTGACGTCTACGGAATGTCTGTCTGGGGAGTTTAGTAAAACTTCCTATGTCGGTCTTGACGAGCTTGTCCCTAATGTTCTGGGGTCTTTTATAACAAGTGAGGGGAGGTTGGCTGAACTCTTCTATATTGGGATAAGCCTTTGATATTATTGGCCAGTGTTTCCTCAATGCTTGATGGATTTTAGGGATGAGGGGATGGTATGTTGTGACAGACACATGCTACTCTTTTAAGTTTATTCCTACGTAGTGGGGGGGCATCGTCCACGCTATTTCTAGCTGAGTCAAGGAGGGCCTGTGGGTATCCCCTCATTCGAAACTTTTGAGTCATTTTGTTCAGTCATACTTTTTTTGGAAACAGTACGATTAACTCGTATATACTGTGACTTTGGACGATAATTCTTGGTGGCTCTAGAATGACAACTATCGTAATGTAGGAGGCTGTTGCGGTCTGTGGGTTTACTAAAAAGATCTAACGAAATGTTGTCTAATAGGTCTAGTTTGACTATGGTGTCTAGAAAACTGACGTGCATAGTAAATCCTAGTTCCAGGAAAACTCGGTTGAGGTCCTGGACATTGCTCAATGGTAGAGATAGGGCCCATCCATTTGCAGAAAATGTCATCTATAAATCGAAGCCAGATGACGAATTTTTTTTTAAAATAAAGGATGTGTATATGCATGATCTTCTTCGAAGGATACCATATAGGCATTTGCATATGGGGGGGCCACATTCGATCCCATCGTGGTCCCCCTCCTCTGACCGTAGTATGTATCAACGAACATAAAGACATTTTTTGTCAGTATGATTTTCAATAGTTCTAGACTGAACTGCTGTTGTGTCTCCTGTAGTTCAGATTGTGTGTGTAGGAGCTTAGCTGTAGCTTGTATTCCCTCCTCATGTTCTATTGAGGTGTACAAACTATTTACAGTACATCTAATGACGGTAGTGTACAGTTTGGTGTTCTGTCTAGTTGTTTTAATTTGGAGATGAAATCGGACGGTTGAGAAGGAAAGATTTTGATGCTTTAGTGAGTGGGGTGAGAATCTTTTCCATATAGACTTCTAGTGGGGAGAAAACGGAATCAATGGAAGCCACTATGGGGCGTCCAGGAGGGTCATGAAGATTTTTGTGAGTAAAATCTTGGGTAAAACATAGAAGACTGGTGTGATGGGATCAAGTTTTATTAGAATGGTGTCTGTTTTAGAGTCTATTACTCCTAGGTTAGTGTATGTCCTGAGGACGTTGGATATCAGTCCTTGGATTTATGTTGTTGTGTCATGGTGTAAAATCTCATATGTTGTATCGTCTGTCAGTTGTCTCCTGATTTCACCTAGATATTTTGTCTTGTCCATTACCACTAAGGCGCCGCCCTTGTCGGCCGGTTTGATAATGATATTGTTTTGTGTGCGCAGGGAATTAAGGGCCATCCTTTCCTCTGCTGTCAAGTTATTAGTGTGTTTAAAATGTCCCCGAGTGTTCTCACTAAGAATATTGTGTATTGTATTCTGGGCGAGGGAGATGAAGTTTTCCACTGGGTGTTTGTTTCTTGGAGGTATAAATGAGCTCTTATTTCTGAGGCCTAATGTTTCTATGGATAGTGCGCTTGGGGGATCGATAGTGGTCATTGGTTTGGGTCCTTTTTCGCTAAAATGGACTTTTAGTCTTTAAGTACGTCTCCTTCCTGGTGGCTCCTTCTCTACATTTACTGGTAGTGGGTAATGATAATCAATAATGTTGGGGTCATGTGACTTCCGCCTCACGTGACCGGCACTCCAAGGAACCCACCGTTAATTTCAGCAGCCCTGGCGCATTCACAGCCATTGGCTGTAAAATAATGCTACCCGGAGCGATGGTGCGCAGCCGCAAACACGCCTCCTCTTTTAGCCCATCAGATGACCCGCTGCGAGAAACTCCTCCCCGGAAATGCCGAGTCCAGCAGATTCTGACGGGCAGCAGATTTTTACAGAACACCGGGAGGAAATGATACGCAGGGGGAACGCACGTCTGCGCCGCCTGGGTCATGTGACTCCAAGGAACCCATACAATTTAAAAATAGCCTGCAGATGGACAAACAACCTGTGATCCAGCGCCACACTCAGAGGCACAGTCTGTAGGACTGTATCTGTATTAGTCTGTAGGAATAGATTTAAGTCCAGCTTTCTACTACTTACTTTAAGAGCAACCATTACCTATACAAAGAAAAATTATCAAATTATATTAATACTGCACCTACTTAATGTAAAGGGCTTTAACTTTTTCCAACATTATTCATTATCATTACCCACTACCAGTTAATGTAGAGAAGGATCCACCTGAGACCCTGCCACTGATTCTAATGGTACAGTTCATACAATTGGATCCACTAACCCATGCACAGGTTCATGTGATCCACAGGTCATTGTTCACTCCCCTACTTTATTTATTTTCTTAACTTATATTGTATTCCCCATTTGGCCATGTACTTTCAGTTGATTTATGTTTTTCAATTTGTTCATGTTTCTAATTTCATGTATTCTGTCGCTCACTGAATATAGATTACTTCATCCTAGATAATAGACCGCTGAAGAAGGCCTTAACAGGCCGAAACGTCCGGTCGCCAAATCTAATACATGTGGCCATTCTGTATGCCTGGATCATGATCACCATATGATGTAATATCAATAAACTCTATTAATTGCAGACAAAAACAGCTGTGTGCTGCAAATCCATACTATATGGTTGTCTCCAATTGACTTTCATTATACTCCGATGCTTGGCTGAACACACGAATACAGCAATGTGTTTGGGCCGAACACCCGAATACTTTGGTGCTCCATCATCACTAACTATTACCCTACCCTATTACCCTACCTTTTTCACATCCACACTGTAGTACTGCTGCTTCCAATTAAAATGAAGAATGTTTCTGTTGTTTTCTGTTCAGAACAAGCCACCTTTTCATCTGACAATTATCACTTATATATGCATTCTGCCCCAGTTAATACGTACATGATTTTTGTAAGCTTGGTCTCACGAAGCCACTCTTTCTCCTGACAAGTAACACTTGTGCGTGTCATATGGGCAGACATTCTTACCACATTAATGCATCTTTTTTGGATGCTTGGGCCTTCAATAAGCCACTGTTTTTTGTTTTTATTAATTCCATAACACCGTGTGTGTTTAAACACCAACTGACCCTTTTTAGAAGCTTGGAATATAGAAAAGCATGACACATTTGACAGCCAAGTGTGTTTTTAAACACTTTGTTCATTAAAAGGGTTTTCCAAGACTTTAATACTGATGACCTATCAGTATCAGTAGCTGATCGGTGGGGTCCAAGAAGGCACAGACGCTTCTGTAAGCACTGCGGCCTTTTTGCACCTAACAAATACATTGACCTATGAACATGTTTTCATTAGCCTAGGAAAAGCCGAGAGAAAGCCATGGTGCCTCCCTCCAGTGCCACTGCCTTCTCAAAAAGCTTATCAGCGGGGGTCCCTGTGTCAGACCCCCACCAGTCAGGTACTGATGAAATATTCACGAAGCACAAAGAAATTCTTCTTTTTGGAGAATCAAATTTTTTCTAAACTTCCAACTTCAACTCGCTAAACATTAATAATAATGATACATGGATAATTCAGCAACTCTCATAAACAACAAGTATACATAGGTCTATTCCTTTCTGGAAGAGACCATGCTTGAGAGAGATGGAGACCTCAAGTACAACTGGCACCCATCAGATATTTAGGACCTTTACTTTTGATATGGTGAAGTAACACTGTCGGCACTCAGGTTATATTGTGGCGCGCGTGTCCGCGGTCAGCAATCCCCGTCAGAAGTAACGGCACTCACTGGTGGATGAATTTTGTGGATTTATTGCAACATATCAGTGAAATATCAATGCGTTTCGACTCACGCAGGAGTCTTTGTCAAGAAGATAAGTGTACAGAAAACAATGGGGATTTAAATAGCATGCCATATCTGACGTCACAGGGCATGACGTCAGGTAGTCATGATAACAAAAATAAACAAAAGCGCTCTCAAAGGGTAGGCTGATATCAGGGAACAATCGCAACATCAACAAAGCATGAATTGCAGTATAAACCAACAGACAAAGAGGGGCTAGTAGCGGTAGGTAACAAAAAACAGTAACGACATATAGATAAATTCTGTTCATGTCAAACAAAAGAGCCAGTTGTAGTATATGGTTGTATACACATAATACCCATGATGTAACAAAAGGGCGGTACCCAGGCACAGTTTAAGAGGTTTTCTATAAAGGAAAAATAAATCGAGATTAGTATAATATAGCATTATAAGTTGCTATTTGTATTAAAGAAAGCTGCTAATTTCATAATCACAATTTAAACCTTTAGGTTCCAGGGTCTGCAACCTATGTATCTAATAGGCTTCCCTTTTTTATAAGGTTTTCATTCTGTCTCCACCTCTTCTAGGGGGTTGTATTTGTTCAATTATTTGAAAACAAAGTTGTGATATGTTGTGTTGACATTTATCAAAATGGAAAGCGATAGGGAACAGCAGGTTCTTTTTCCTTATTGTGGACTTATGCTTGCAAAATCTGTCTTTCATCCTCATGAATGTCTCACCCACACATAGAAGCCCACAAGGACATTTGAGGACATATATTACAAAGTTGCTATTGCAGGGTAAAAATCCCTTAATAGGATTTTTTCTCTCCTGTTTGTGAATGATTGAGAAATTCTCTTTTAATAGCAGTGGAGCAATGAACACATTGTAGACATGGGAAGGTGCCTTTTCTAGGGGTGGAGAGTACAGTCTGTCGTGTAATTAAATGATCACTACCAATGTCAGCTTGTATGATGGTGTCTCTGATGTTTTTAGATTTTTTGCAGCAGAACATTGGGAGATTTTGGAACTGTTCCACATTGGGGTAAGCCTCTTTTATAATGTTCCAAGGATGGAATATTACTATGAAGGGAATACCTGTCCTTTTAGGTTGTTACTGTGATGAGGTTGTGGGTTTATTAGTGAGTAGAGTTGAGCGAACCCGAACTGTATAGGTTGGGTTCGTACTGAATTTTGCGGTGTTCGGGACACAGACCCGGACACGAACATGTTCAAAAAAGTTCAGGTTTGGGTCCATTGTTCAGTGATTTCTTCCCGCTTTCTGAAAGGCTGCACAGCAGCCAATCAGCTAGCGCTTTACTTCTTGCCTTAAGAGGCCATCACAGCCATGGCTACTAATGGCATGGCTGTGATTGGCCAAGTGCAGCATGTGACCCAGCCTCTATTTAAGCTGGAGTCACTTAGCGCTGCACGCTGAACGCTGCTCTGATTAGTGTAGGTATAGGATGCAGCTGCTGTGAGGGCGAGATTAGGCAGGGAAAACTCAGTAAAAACACCTAATGAAGTGATCGATCTACAGCTGTGAATCAGTCAACCTCTGCTAGTTAATTGCTTACTGGTTTTTAGGCCGCACAGAGCATTTTTAAGTCACTTTTTTCTGGGGTATCGGCGGCCATTTTGTGTCTTGTGATGCACCAGGTCAAGCTGCCACCAAGTCCATCAATCCATCAATTCTAGTTTTATTTTTTTTTGCTATATCCTACATCAGGGGCTTGGCTATTCATATTTTCACCCCTAGAAATTCAGGATAGAAACTTCTATATTTTATTGAGGGGTGAAATTCAATTGCCAAAATAGCAATCCCCTAAATCTGGTGTTCCAGCTGTGGATAGCCAAGTGTAATACTGTCTGCTGTCTGGAAAATGATAGATTTTTTTCTGTGGTGAAATTTAATTGCCAAAATAGCAATCCCCTAAATCTGGTATTCCAGCTGTGGCTGGCTAAGTTTAATACTGTCCGGCAAAGGATAGATATTTTTTTGGGGTGAAATTCAATTGCCAAAATAGCAATCCCCTAAATCTGGTGTCCCAGCAGTGGCTGGCCAAGTTTAATAGGGTCCGGCAAAGCATAGATTTTGTTCTGGGGTGAAATTCAATTGCCAAAATAGCAATACCGTAAATCAGTGGTTTCAGCTGTGGCTGGCCAAGTTTAATAGTGTCCGTCAAAGGATATATTTTTTTATGGGGTGAAATTCAATTGCCAAAATAGCAATACCATAAATCTGTGGTTTCAGCTGTGGCTGGCCAAGTTTAATAGTGTCCGGCGAAGGATAGATTTTGTTCTGGGGTGAAATTCTATTGCCAAAACAGCAATCCCATAAATCTGGTGTCCCAGCAGTGGCTGGCCAAGTTTAATAGTGTCCGGCAAAGGATAGATCATTTTCTGGGGTGAAATTCAATTGCCAAAATAGCAATCCCCTAAATCTAGTGTCCCAGCAGTAGCTGGCAAAGTTTAATAGTGTCTGGCAAAGGATAGATTTTGTTCTGGGGTGAAATTCAATTGCCAAAATAGCAATACAGTAGATCAGTGGTTTCAGCTGTGGCTGTCCAAGTTTAATAGTGTCCGGCAAAGGATAGATTTTTTTTCTGGGGTGAAATTCAATTGCCAAAATAGAAATACCGTAAATATGGTGTTCCAGCTGTGACTGGACAAGTTTCATAGTGTCCGTCAAAGGATAAATGATTTTCTGGAGTGAAATTCAGTTGCAAAAATTGAAATACCGTAAATCTGGTGTTCCAGCTGTTACTGGCCAAGTTTCATAGTGTCCGTCAAAGAATATATTATTTTCTGGGGTGAAATTCAATGGCAAAAATAGCAATACCCAAAATCTGGTGTTCCAGCTGTTGCAGGCCAAGTGTAAATTTGTCCGTAAATGGGTATATTACACTCAGAGTGCATCTCCAAGTGTATTTTTTTCAGTTAAAGGGTATATTACAGTAAGTGTTAAAATACAGCATAATCCTCTACATTTGCACACACTGTTTTGCATCTCTAATTGTATTTCTTTCCGTTAAAGGGTATGTTACACAAAGTGTTAAAATTCAAGTGCTGAAAGCATAATCCTATATATTTTTTCACACGCTACTGTGCATCTCCAAGTGTAAATCTGTTTGTAAAATGATACCTTTCATCCAGGGCCTAAATACTAGGTCTACAATTGATATTCCCAGTACATAACTAGATAGCCAGATAGTGTTGGGTGCCTGTAAAAAAAAGGCCTGAATTTGAATTCAATACATTGGGCCAAATAATTTTTTTCATATTGTGGTGAACAGTAACAATGAGGAAAACATCTAGTAAGGGACGCGGACATGGTCATGGTGGGCACCAGGCGGAGAGCTCTTTGGCGCACGTCCTTCCGCCACCAAGGATCGCAAGGCATCATTCTTTGCCTCCTGTAGCCTCCTCCTCCAACTCGGCTTCCTCCTCCTCTTCTTCCACCTGCTCTTCCAGTCAGCCACACACCTTCACCACCAACTTCAGCACAGCCCAGGGTAAACGTCAGCAGGCCGTTCTGAAACTCATATGTTTGGGGGACAGGCCCCACACCGCGCAGGAGTTGTGGCGGGATATTGAACAACAGACTGATGAGTG
This sequence comes from Bufotes viridis, assembly GCA_033119425.1. NCBI lineage: Eukaryota > Metazoa > Chordata > Amphibia > Anura > Bufonidae > Bufotes > Bufotes viridis. Next base: position 539,206,858 of record CM065590.1, on the reverse strand, counting down.
GTTCCTGCCGGTGAGCCTCAAGCCCGGCCTGGTGGTATGCGATAATGGGTGAAATCTCGTCGCAGCTCTGGGACATCCCTTGCCTTGTGCATGTGCTGAATTTGGTGGTGCAGAAGTTCATTCACAACTACCCTGACATGTCAGAGCTGCTGCATAAAGTGCGGGCCGTCTGTGCGCGCTACCGGCGTTCACATCCTGCCGCTGCTCGCCTGTCTGCGCTACAGCGGGACTTCGGCCTTCCCGCTCACCGCCTCATATGCGACGTGCCCACCAGGTGGAACTCCACCTTGCACATGCTGGAGAGACTGTGCGAGCAGCAGCAGGCCATAGTGGAGTTTCAGCTGCAGCACGCATGGGTCAGTCGCACTGCGGAAGAGCACCACTTCACCACCAATGACTGGGCCTCCATGCAAGACCTGTGTGCCCTGTTGCGCCGTTTCGAGTACTCCACCAACTTGGCCAGTGGCGATGACGCTGTTATCAGCGTTACAATACCACTTCTATGTCTCCTTGTGAAAACACTTAGGGCGATGATGGAAGAGGAAGTGGCCCAGGAGGAGGAGGAGGAGGAAGAGTGGTCATTTTTACTATTTTCAGGCCAGTCTTTTAGAAGCGGTTCAAAGGGAGGTTTTTTGCAAAAGCAGAGGCCAGGTACAAATGTGGCCAGCCAGGGCCCACTACTGGAGGATGAGGAGGATGAGGAGGAGGTGGAGGAGGATGAGGATGAAGCATGTTCACAGCGGAATGGCACCCAACGCAGCTCGGGCCCATCACTGGTGCGTGGCTGGGGGGAAACGGAGGACAATGACGATACGCCTCCCACAGAGGACAGCTTGTCCTTACCTCTGGGCAGCCTGGCACACATGAACAACTACATGCTGCAGTGCCTGCGCAACGACAGCAGAGTTGCCCACATTTTAACGTGTGCAGACTACTGGGTTGCCACCCTGCTGGATCCCCGGTACAAAGACAATGTGCCCACCTTACTTCATGCACTGGAGCGTGATAGGAGGATGCGCGAGTACAAGCACCCGTTGGTAGACGCGCTCCTGAGAGCATTCTCAAATGTCACAGGGGAACAAGTGGAAGCCCAAGGCGAAGGCAGAGGAGGAGCGAGAAGTCGCCAACGCAGCTGTGTCACGGCCAGCTCCTCTGAGGACAGGGTTAGCATGGCAGAGATGTGGAAATGTTTTGTCACCACGCCACAGCTAACTGCACCACCACCTGATACGGAACGTGTTAGCAGGAGGCAGCATTTCACTAACATGTTGGAACAGTACATGTGCACACCCCTCCACGTACTGACTGATGGTTCGGCCCCATTCAACTTCTGTGTCTCCAAATTGTCCACGTGGCCAGAGCTAGCCTTTTATGCCTTGGAGGTGCTGGCCTGCCTGGCGGCCAGAGTTTTGTCTGAACGTGTATACAGCAAGGCAGGTGGCGTCATTACTGACAAACGCAGCCGCCTGTCCACAGCCAATGTGGACAAGCTGACGTTAATAAAAATGAACCAGGCATGGATCCCACAGGACATGTCCATCCCTTGTGCAGAATAGACATTTATAACTACCTCCCCTTAACCATATATTCTTGTACTCCAGGACACATCTTTATTGAATCCTCTTTTTTTAATTTTGCCATTATTTTGCGGGGCAACCCAAAGTTGAATGAACCTCTCCTCCGTCTGGGTGCTGGTGTCTAAATAACAAAAAGTGGCCTTCTCCGTTGGTGGGTGACATGATGCCTCTTTTGCTGCTATAGAACATCTCTCCTTTGTCTGGGTGTCAGGGGCCTAATTTTCACGAACTTGCTTGCTGTCTTGGTGGCAGATATTTAACTCTTTTTACTGTCTAATGACCGCCCCATTGTCTGGGTGTCAGGGGCCTATATGTCGTTTAATCATTTGTTGTCTTGGTGGGAGATGTTAAACTCTTTTTACTGTCATGACCGCCCCATTGTCTGGGTTTTAGGGGCCTAAATTTAATGTACTTGCTTGCTGTCTTGGTGGCAGACATTTAACACTTCTTACTGTCTAATGACCGCCCCATTGTCTGGGTGTCAGTTGCCTATATTTCGTTTAATTGCTTGTTGTCTGGGTGAGAGACATTAAACTATTTTTATTGTAAAATTACCTCTCCTCTGTCTGGGTGTCAGAGGCCTACATAAATGATAATGTCCTGTTCCATTGCAGGTTGACCTGAGGCCTGTGTTGCTTTTACGGGACCGCTCTCCTCTTTGCGGGTGTCATGGCCCTGAGTCTGTGAAAGAAGCCTGTGGTACTGCAGGCAGACATGAATCCTTTTTGGCTGTGATGAGAACTTTAACTCCCATACCATTCCCACCTGATGCCACCCAAACCTCCTATTCCACCTCCTCCTCCTCCAAGTTGCCAATTGATATTGGTTAATTTTTATTTATTTTATTTTATTTTAAGTCATTTCCCTATCCACATTTGTTTTCAGGGGATTTACCTACATTTTGCTGCCTTTTGCAGCCCTCTAGCCATTTCCTTGGCTATTTTACAGCCTTTTTAGTGCTCAAAAGGTCGGGTCCCCATTGACTTCAATGGGGTTTGGGTTCGGGGTGAAGTTCAGGTCGAGTTTGGATCCTGAACCCGAACATTTTCAGGAAGTTCGGCCGAACTTCTCGAACCCGAACATCCAGGTGTTCGCTCAACTCTATTAGTGAGTCTAGTCTTTTGTTGATTCAGTATGTGATCTGGGTAACCGCGTGGTTTATGGTAAATTGAAGCTCCTTCCAGATGGAATTTAAGTAATTATTGAAATTCCGGAGAGTTCAAATGTCACACCGTCAAATGCAAAAAAAATATTGTCGATAAAGCGACGCCATATAATACAATGTTGTATAAATAACAGATTTTGATAGATAAATTCATTTTGAAACCAGGCCATGTACGAATTTGCATTAAGTGGTGCGACATTCAAACCAATCACAGTCCCGTGGCGCTGTTGGAAAAAGGTGACCTGAAATAAAAAATGTTTTCATGTAATATGATTTCAAGCAGTTGTACAAAAAATGTCACTGTGATCAGATGATGAGAAAATCCATAGTGGAGTGAGGATTTTTTCTAGAAATATTGCTGGAGGAGACAAAATAGAATCCCCATTGTGGCGTCCAGGGGGTCTAGTGATGGATTTGTGAATTTTTGTGCTGAGAAGTCCCAGGTACTTGGGCGTTGCTCAGTCCAAAAGATGTATATTTGCTTAGTCTGAACTCTGTCTTATAGTCTATATTGAGGGTGGCGCCTCTTTTGGACTGAGCAATGCCCAAGTACCTGGGACTTCTCAGCACAAAATCAATTTAGCTGGTTCCTGCAGTGCCCTGAATAAAAGGAGACTGGTAAGTCTATAAGATATGGTAGTAGGAAAAGAAAAAAAACAGGGTTAAACGCACTTTGAAGGACTGAGAGTAACTGGTGGGGCACCAGAGGAAGAACCAAAGTGGTGGGAGAACCAAAAGTTATGAAGTACACTAGTGTGTAAAATCAATTGGTGTCTAGAACAGGTTGGTTTATAAGGCCGAGGCTGCCAAGGGGCACATACATCTTCTGGGGGAAAACCCAGTGGATATATTAGGGTCAGAGGTGTGTGTATACACTAATGTGTATAAAAAGAAAACGAGCCCCCTTAGGAAAACGGCGCCAAGAGCTAAATGTTGAAAGTAGAAACGTCTGTATAAGAAATATAGCTGATGAACTATAATGGGATAGGCACTATAATAGTACAATGTATCGATACGTGCATCACAGGTCATATAGAAAATTTCCTGGATGCAACACTCTGGATAAAATAATATAAATCACTGGGTAAAAATAATAATAGTCACACTCACTTTACCCAGGAGGTTCCGAATGGGATAACCTCAAGACACCCACCTCTGAAGTCTATAAGAGGCAGTATCTGTAGTGTTAGGGACCCTTGTGCGGAAGCTGCCGTGACGTGACACTTGGGCCGACATACTTTTGATCAAAAATGTGAGCTAAGAGCTTCCTTCATTCCATTTTGGAATGAGCCCCCCCTTTTTTTCCCAATTAGTTTATGATGTATTGTGCAGCCATCTTTTAACCAACTTTATTTGCCTTATAGATATGCTCTTGTGAGTGTAGATGTATATTTGCTTAGTCTGAACTCTGTCCTATAATATCTATATAAGCTGTAATATGGTGCTTAATGGAGGATATAGCCTTTGTAGAGAATTGTTTGTTACATGTTTGTTTAATAGTTTGTGATTGTATACTGTAATCTAATGTCAGGCAGTTGGGGACTCTGACCTCTTTATTTCTAAAAGTGACCAACCCATGATTTATATTAATGTTTGTGCATATTTTGCTTCTTACCTTTATTTTTTTTTTAGCTTTTCAAAAGCCATGTCATTAAATTGTTCCATTAAATTAGCAAATTTTTCAGCTTGGAATATAAACAAGAAATGCTTCCCTGGCCATTATTCGACAGTATATAGATCTTGTAATATTATGTTTTCCAGGTAGTAAAATCACATCATTTTATAGATAGAAATAGAAAGATCACATAAACTGTGGCAATAAATTCAGCACATATAGTGTGACCAACATAATTAGATAGTTTTTTTTATCATGCAGTTCAATACCAGCACTTCTGCGTTGCAACCGCTTATTTACTTTTTATTAAGAAGACATTAAGTTTTGTATATGATATTTATTGGCAAGAAAGATATACCAAAAGTTAAGGGAAATAACTTTCAGCAGAATATTACAGTATCTCTGCCACTACAGCAAATGGTCAGTAGAGATGTCCCAAACTATTCGGCGGCGAACAGTTCCCGGCGAACATCGTATGGGCAAAAATACACGATGTTCGATTCGCCCCCTATATGTCATCATTGAGCAAACTTTGACCCTGACTCTACCTCACAGTCAGCAGACACATTCCAGCCAATCAGCATACCCTCCCTCCCACCTCCTATCAAAAAGCAAGGACAGAATCCATCTTAGATTCATTCTGAAGCTGCAGTGTTTGTTAGAGCAGGGAGAGTGCTGCTGCTGCTGAATTAAAGGGGTTCTTCACCTTGTTACAACTGATGATCTCTTCTCAGGATAGATCATCAGCATCTGATCGGCCAGGGTCCGACACCAGGGACCCCCGCCGATCAGCGGTTTGAGGAGGCTGCAAGAGCGCCGCGGCCTTCTTACTGATTACTGCTGCTAGCAGAGCTTAGTCTCGCCCACGTCACTTGATACAAGTCGTGACGTCACTGGGCGGGGGGCGCTAGCAGTGGGAAAGAGTGAGAAGGCCGCGGCTCTCCTGCAGCACCGCTGCCTTCTCAAATAGCTAATCGGCAGGGGTCCCGGGTGTCGGACCCCGGCCGATCAGATGTTGATGATCTATCCTGAGGATAGATCATCAGTTGTAACAAAGTGAAGAACCCATTTAATAGGGAAAGCGTTACCTAAGCCAGTGTTCTGTGTCCACTCCAGTTCTCAGACTCATCTGCTGTAAGGACAGCGTCCTGACAGCACCCCAAAAAGCCTGTTTAGAGCTGGTACATCAGTCTGATTTTATTTATTTTTTTACTATATATATTGCAGTTGCCTGCCCGTGTGTGAGAGGCAGCAGGCCTGCAGACTGTAGTGTGTACACACCACTCATATAGGGTGGCACAGTACCTTGCAGATAAAAAAGTCATTTAATTTTTACCCTTTAATATAATTGCAGTTGCCTGCCAGTGTGTGTCAGGCTCACTGACTGTACTCTGCCCACTGCCAGTGCCACCACTCATATCAGGAGCATAGTACCTTGCAGATAAAAAAGTCATTTAAATTTTACTCTTTAATATAATTGCAGTTGACTGCCAGTGTGTGTCAGGCCCACAGACTGCACTGTGTCCACTGCCAGTGCCCACCACTAACATCGGGTGGCACAGTACCTTGCAGATAAAAAGTGATTTAATTTTTACCCTTTAACATGATTGCTGTTGCCTGCCAGTGTGTGTCAGGCCCACAGACTGTACTGTGCCCACTGCGAGTGCCCACCACTCATATTGGGTGGCACAGTACCTTGCAGATAAAAAAGTAATTAAATTTTTACCCTTTAATATAATTGCAGTTTCCTGCCAGTGTGTGTCAGGCCCACAGACTGTACTGTGCCCACTGCCAGTAACCACCACTCATATCGGGTGGAACAGTACCTTGCAGATAAAAAAGTCATTTAATTCCCAAATTGGAAGGAAGAGGACCGACCAACCATCTTTTTCCATCTCCCGGTTCCTAAAATCTATTCCATACACCAGTCCCTGATAGGGGACAAAACAGAGATTAAACTGGTAAGAACAGATGTTTTTAATTTAAAAAAAAGAGGACAGCCTCTGCGGAGCTGGGTATTTTTTTGGCCGCGTTACTAAACACTCATGCACAATGGCTGTAGGCTCATGCGTCCTTTTGCGGAGGTGACAAACCTGGTCAGTCAAACCCAAGGCAACATCATCGACCTAATCCCATATGCGTTTTTTTCTGGAGCGTGCCCTGCAAAGAGTGCTGGATCAGGCCGTAGATGAGCATGAAGAGGAAGAGTTGTGGTCACCACCAGAAGCAGCCTTGTCATCGTCGAATGCTGGACTTGCGGCAATGTCGAGAGAGGAGTCTGAAGAAGAGGAGTCAGAGGAGGAAGGTGGCTTTGAGGAGGTGGAAGACCAACCACAGCAGGTGTCCCAGGGGGATTGTTGTCACCTTTCGAGGACCCTTGGTGTTGTACGTGGCTGGGTGGAGCAAGAGACTTTCAATGACGTCAGTGAGGACAAGGAACGGGACACGGCTAGCTTGGTATCCAACCTTGTGCAAATGGGGAGTTTGCGGTTGTGCAAATGGACTGTTTGCAGTTGTTTGGGTGCGTTTAAACGGGGAGTTTGGTCTTTCACAGTTTGGTCTGTTACTGTGAAGCGGGCGTAACCCTTACACTACCTGATCGATACAACATCATACCTGATCGTATACACACACTTGATGTTTTAAAACACGTTATTCCAAACAATTTAGTAATGTTAGGTGATTTATGCCCTTTATAGATTAAAACCCGACTCTGCGTCAACTACGTCATTTTCCATGGGAGTTTTGCCATGGATCCCCCTCCGGCATGCCACAGTCTAGGTGTTAGTCCCCTTGAAACAACTTTTCTATCACTATTGTGGCCAGAAAGAGTCCCTATGGGTTATAAAATTCACCTGCCTATTGTAGTCTATAGCGGTTCGCCCAGTTTGCCCGTTCGTGAACATTTGCGGAAGTTAGTGTTCGTCGTTTGCGAACGGAAAATTTTATTTTCGCGACATCTCTAATGGTCAGTAAACTGCTTTGGGCAAGTATAACCTGATCTCTCAGTAAAGCTGGAAAAAAAAATCTCTTTGGAGTTGAATTTGATCAGTGAATTCAGAGTGAGTGAAAAATGTAGGAGTTAGTTTGAGTCTGATAAGTGGAGACGGTTAGAATCTCTCTAATTAGATATTTTCTTCCCTTTATTTGTACTATTGTTTTAGAGAATTCTTTTTTTTTATACTGGGAGGTACGTTCTCCTTCCGGCAAGAGAACAAGCAATCAGCGACCTCATGATAACAAGACCCCCTACAATACATAGTACCACCATATTCAATTATCCCTACAGCATGAGTGAACTATATTTAAAACATAACTTTTACTTATGACTTTAAAAGTGAAGGAAACATCATTTATATAGTAATCATCATCTTGATGCTTCATGAGTTAAGTAAACAATGAGACACAATGAGACGTTGATACCACAGTCAACTTTAGAAATACAAAATCTGGAAAACCAGTTTCTCTAATAGAAAATGTATCCAAGTTGTTGGAAATATTCAATATTGAAAGCACATTGATGAAAAGCCAAAACAGACTTGGGGCAATCTTGCGCTCTATTCACACTTCTATAAAGGGAGCAGAAAGCTAAAAATTATGTTCTAACAGATTCCTAATCACCAACAGTGCCTAATAGACTCTGCTGACTTATAAAAGGATCGGTTTGGTTCCACCACATGTCATTTTTGCAAGAAGAATAGTACTGTACAGTCCTTCCATCAAGTATGACAGAATCTCTTGAGGAGGCTCTTTACAGAAGTCTTACCACTTCTATTGTGTCTGTCATAGATGGGAGACACATAGCCACAATCCATGAAACAAACTTTAAGATGACTAACAATCCATGGACTGGTCTCATACAGGAGTTATCTCCTTGCTATTACTAATAATTTGCCTTAAAATAACACTTACAATGGTCCCAACACATTTTGTCCAATGATGATATCCAGACTTACCAAGTGTTGTATAGGGATCATGTGACCATAATCAGATGGGCCTTCTCATAGACTAGCTACACATAAAAAAAAAAAGAAAAAGAAATCCAAACTAAGGCGGTGATCAATCTTAGCTGATCCCTGTAGCAGCATTCCTCCTCAGTGAGAATACCCATACAGCATAATGAAGGTGCCCAGGTTGTCTGTGCACAGCTTAACATGGGCACTTTTTATTATGCTGTATGGGTATTTTATCTTTAGTATTGGATATCAGGTGTGCCATTTTGCTGGATTGTATTTTTCTATTTGTAGGTTGTCTGGGTATTACTACCATTCTTATTGAAAATTAGGGGTGCACTTATATGTGGGGACAAATATGGGATCCCTCATAGTGTCCCTATTGTATGAAATGTTTTAACCTTGTTGTTTTGCTGAGGCTGTAATAGTAATTGTTATATTTTATAACTTTAGGATGTGCTGCTTATTGATATGATCATTTTTTTCGACAGCATACTCATAGACATTGTCACAAGGAAAGAAATTAGCTCAGTATACGGTTAGAATTTCAATAAATAAATGATCACAGATTGTGTCCCTAAATACAGTTTTTTGGATGAATCAATTAAATTTCTTTTGGAACTGAATAGAAATAGTTCTCTAAATTCTATTCCTGGTTATAGGAAGCTAATCTGCCCTAGCCAGGTGTCACAGAACTATGAAAGTTACAGAAGGTCTATTAGCCTGGAGCATGTTTGTAATTATAACTTCCATAGTATAGAAAAATAGTAGTTTGCTCTACAGCTGGATAAATTACAATATTGCAATTAGCAATTCCAATGTAGAACAGCTATTGCCTTGGCAAACCACCGATAGTATTACAGGGAAAATATAAAGATATTTAGCTACGAGGATACTTGAATATATAAAATTCATTTGAATATAGAGAGTAAAAAATGAATATAGAAAGCAAAAAATGTTATATCTATATGATATTTCTTTACTTGTTTTATTTATATAGGCTTTTGAGAGCAGGAGAAACTTGGATGCTGTAGGATATGGTTGAATATTGGGTAAGAGACTGTCAGGGAAAATAGGAATGACAGCACTGGAATGGAGGCAGTTCAACCTTCAAAATGACGCTTAGGGTGGGTTCACACTAGCGTTATGGCTTCCGTTATGGCCTTCCGTTATAACGGAAAATAATGGAAAATCCATAAGACGGAAGAACGGATCTGTTCTTTTGCCCATATTCTCTTTTGCTTCTATTATGATGGAATGCAAAAAGGAAGCCTTTCAAAGGCATTCCGTTTGCTTTCCGTCATAATACAAGTCTATGGGAAAGCATAACTAATCCGTCTGGTTACCGTTATGCAAGACAGCACTGGAATGGCAGGCAGTTAAACCCCAAAATGACGCTTAGGGTCATAACGGGACCCAGACGGATCCGTTATGCTTTCCCATAGACTTGTATTATGACGGAAAGCAAACAGAATGCCTTTTAAAGGCTTCCGTTTTGCATTCTGTCTGGGCATTCCGTTATTTTCTGTTATAACCATGTTATAACGGAAAGCAATAGCGGAATCCCTAACACTAGTCCGAATCCACCCTTATTTTGTAATTTTAAACTGCCCACTGCCAGCACTCAAATGTTTCCTAATGTCAGACAACCACTTTAACCACTTAAGCCCCCCTAGCTTAAACACCCTTAATGACCAGGCCACTTTTTACAATTCTGCACTACACTATTTTCACCGTTTATTGCTCCGTCATACAACTTACCACCCAAATGAATTTTACCTCCTTTTCTTCTCACTAATAGAGCTTTCATTTGGTGGTATTTCATTGCTGCTGACATTTTTACTTTTTTTGCTATTAATCAAAAATGACCGAAATTTTTGCAAAAAAATGACATTTTTCACTTTCTGTTGTAAATTTTTTTTAAAAAAACTACATTTCTATATAAATTTTTCTCTAAATTTATTGTTCTACATGTCTTTGATAAAAAAAGTCCAATAAGTGTATATTTATTGGTTTGGGTAAAAGTTATAGCGTTTACAAACTATGGTGCAAAAAAGTGAATTTCGGCATTTTGAAGCAGCTCTGACTTTCTGAGCACCTGTCATGTTTCTTCAGGTGCTAGAATGTCAGGATAGTATAAATACCCCCCAAATGACACCATTTTAGAAAGAAGACACCCCAAAGTATTCGCGGAGGGGCATCGTGAGTTCATGTATCATTTAATTTTTTTTCACAAGTTAGCGGAAAATGACACTTTCTGAGAAAAAAAAAAAAGTTTCAATTTCTGCTAACTTCTGGCAAAAAAAAAGAAATCTCAGACGGACTCACTATGCCCCTCAGTGAATACCTCAGGGTGTCTACTTTCCGAAATGGGGTCATTTGTGGGTGTGTTTACTGTTCTGGCATTTTGGGCGGGGCTAAATTGTGAGCCGCCATGTAAAACCTAAAGGTACTTGTTGGAATTTGGGCCCTTTACGCACCCAGGCTGCAAAAAGTGTCACTTATGTGGTATCGCCGTACTCAGGAGAAGTAGGGCAATGTGTTTTGGGGTGTATTTTTACATATACCCATGTTGGGTGAGAGAAATATCTCTGTAAACTGACAACTTTGTATAAAATTTTTTAAAAGTTGTCGTTTACAGAGATATTTTTCACACACAGTATAGGTATATATAAAAATACACCCCAAAACACATTGCCCTACTTCTCCTGAGTACGGCGATACCACATGTGTGCCACTTTTTTGCAGCCTGAGTGCAAAGGCCCTAAAACCAATGAGTACCTTTAGGATTTCACAGGGCATTTTTACGCATTTGGATTCCAGACTTCTTCTCACGCTTTAGGGGCCCCTTAAATGCCAGGACAGTATAAATACCCCACATGTGACCCCATTTTGGAAAGAAGACACCCCAAGGTATTCTGTGAGGGGTATGGTGAGTTCATGTAAAATTTTATTTTTTGTCACAAGTTAGTGGAATATGAGACTTTGTAAAAAACAAACAAAAAAAATATATATATATCAATTTCCGCTAACTTGTGCCAAAAAATAAAAATTCTGTGAACTCACCATGCCACTCACGGAATACCTTGGGGTGTCTTCTTTCCAAAATGGGGTCACATGTGGGGTAGTTATACTGACCTGGCATTTTAGGGGCCTCTAAAGCGTGAGAATCCAAATGCGTAAAAATGGCCTGTGAAATCTAAAGGTACTCATTGGTTTTAGAGCCCTATGCACCTTGGCTGCAAAAAAGTGTCACTCATGTGGTATCGCCGTACTCAGGAGAAGTAGGGCAATGTGTTATGGGGTGTATTTTTACATATACCCATACTGTGTGTGAGAAATATCGCTGTAAACAACAACTTTTTACATTTTTTTATTCAAAGTTGTCAATTTACAGAGATATTTCTTTCACCCAACATGGGTATATGTAAAAATACACCCCTAAACACATTGCCCCACTTCTCGTGAGTACGGCGATACCACATGAGTGACACTTTTTTGCAGCCAAGATGCGCAAAGGGGCCCTAAAAACAATGAGTACCTTTTAGGAGGGCATTTTTACGCAATTTTCTTCTCACGCTTTAGGGCCCCTAAATTGCCAGGGCAGTAGAAATACCTCACATGTTGGAAAGAAGACACCCCAAGGTATTCTGTGAGGGGCATGGCGAGTTCATAGAAGATTTTTTTTTTGGCACAAGTTAGCGGAAATTGATTTTTTATTGTTTTTTCTCATAAAGTCTCCCTTTCTGCTAACTTTTGACAAAAAGTTAAATTTTTCATGGACTCACTATGCCCCTCAGCGAATACCTTGGGGTGTCTTCTTTCCAAAATGGGGTCATTTGTGGGGTGTTTGTACTGTTCTGGCATTTTGGGTGGGGCTAAATTGTGAGCAGCCATATAAAACCTAAAGGTACTCATTGGAATTTGGGCCCCTTTGCGCACCCAGGCTGCAAAAAAGTGTCACTCATGTGGTATCGCCGTACTCAGGAGAAGTAGGGCAATGTGTTTTGGGGTGTATTTTTACATATACCCATACTTTGTGTGAGAAATATCTCTGTAAATTGACAACTTTGAATAAAAAAATTTAAAAAGTTGTCGTTTACAGTGATATTTCTCACACACAGTATGGGTATATGTAAAAATACACCCCAAAACACATTGCCCTACTTCTCCTGAGTTCGGCGATACCACATGAGTGACACTTTTTTGCAGCCAAGATGCGCAAAGGGGCCCTAAAACCAATGAGTACCTTTCGGATTTCACAGGCCATTTTCACGCATTTGGATTCTCACGCTTTAGGGGCCCCTAAAATGCCAGGGCAGTATAAATACCCCACAAGTGACCCCATTGTGGAAAGAAGACACCCCAAGGTATTCTGTGAGGGGTATGGCGAGTTCACAGAAAAAAAAAAAATTGGCACAAGTTAGCGGAAATTGATTTTTTTTTTTTTTTTTTTTTTACAGTCTCATATTCCACTAACTTGTGACAAAAAATAATATTTTACATGAACTCGCCATACCCCTCACGGAATACCTTGGGGTGTCTTCTTTCTAAAATGGAGTCACATGTGAGGTGTTTGTACTGCCCTGGCATTTGAGGGTCTCCGCAACCATTACACGTATGGCCAGCATTAGGAGTTTCTGCGATTCTCCTTATAAGTTAGCGGAAATTGATTTTTTTTTTTTTTTTTACAGTCTCATATTCCACTAACTTGTGACAAAAAATAATATTTTACATGAACTCGCCATACCCCTCACGGAATACCTTGGGGTGTCTTCTTTCTAAAATGGGGTCACATGTGAGGTGTTTGTACTGCCCTGGCATTTGAGGGTCTCCGCAACCATTACACGTATGGCCAGCATTAGGAGTTTCTGCGATTCTCCTTATATTGAGCATACAGGTAATGAGATTTTTTTTACCGTTCAGCCTCTGGGCTGAAAAGAAAAAAAATGAACGGCACAGATTTCTTCATTTGCATCGATCAATGTGGATGAATAAATCTCTGCCAAAAAATGTGCAAAAAAAAAGTAGTAAGGCCCCATTCACACGTCCGCAAAAATGTCCGCATCTATTCCGCAATTCTGTGGAATAGATGCGGACCCATTCAGTGTGAATGGGGCTGGCGGTGATGCGGAGAGCACACTATGCGCTCGCCGCATCAGCATTTGCGGAGCTGCGGCCGCAAACTTCCGGGTTTCGGCCCCCAAACATCCGGAAAAGGCATTTTCTATATAGTTCTGGCAATGTGCGGATCATGTGCGCATGTGCGCAAAATGCGGAAAGCACATTGCCGGTGTCCGTGTTTTGTGGATCCATGGATCCGCAAAACACATACGGACGTCTGAATGAGCCTTACAGGGGGGTAATTAGTGTCAGGGGGGTGACATGTGGTGATCGGGGGTTAATCACGGGTTAATCAGGGGTTAATCAGTGACGGGGGTGGGGGGGATGGATGGGGGGGGGTCTGTGTGGTGATTTGGTGCACTTATAAAAGTTTCCTTTGGTGGTCCCAAGCAAATGGGACCACCAAAGGAACGATCAGTAAGCATATCAGACGCTGTTAACAAAACAGCGTCTGATATGCCATTTTTTTAAACTTCTACAGCCTGATAGCGCACGATCAGCGCTGGCAGGCTGTAGTTTACCTTGTCCCCGACGCGATCCTGTGAACGCGCGCACGCGCGCGCGCGCGTTCACAGGAAATCTCTCCTCTCGCGAGATGACGCGCCCGCGCGTTAAGGAGGAGTGAACCGACCGCCCGCAGGACGCAATCCTGCGTGAGGCGGTCGGCAACAAGTTAATATCCTGAATGGAACTCTTTCCTATGAGCTGCATCTCATATTGCAATTCAGCCTCATTAATAAGATGAGAACTGAGTAGCAATACCAGAAACAGCTTATGCTCAAAAGTGCTGCTGTTTATGAGAATAAACCACAATCATTTTCTAATCTCATAAAACTCCAAAAAATTAATAAATGCTGATGTGATATTCAATATACACTACTCAGAAAAAATTAGGGATATTTGGCTTTTGGGTAAAATGTATGGAAAACGTAAAAAGTTCTCTCTGCAGTGATATTATATCATGAAAGTAGGGCATTTAGGTTGAAGCATGCAGTGGTAATTTCTAGTGTTGATCAAGCACCAAATTGTTCGGGTGCTCAAGTAGAACACCTCGGGATGCTCGGGTGCTCTACCAAGCACCTGAGTACAATAGTAGTCAATGGGAGAAACCGAGCATTAAACCAGCACCCCCTGCTCAGGTTCACATGAAAAAAGCAGAAATTGATAGAAACACCACTGAAATGGTTCGGGAACAGCATGGGGAGGATGGCTGGATGGATCTTGGACTCCCAGGTCACTGCTGTTGTCCGAGATGTTGTCCAACATCTGCGTTTGTTGTTGCGGCCATGTGTATATATGGCCCACCTGATAGTCCTCTAAATCTCAATGCCATTTATCTCCATAAATTAGTAGAAAAAACAAAAAATAAAGTGGCGGCGGTTGACCGTGAGTCCACGCTCCAAGGTAAAAACAGACATAGAGAGAATAAGCGTATTCCTTTTGTTTCCACCTATGGTGCTTTGAGTGGGGAGTTTGCATGTATTATAAGAAGTGGCAGATCCTACAAAAAGGGTTGCCTACTATATGTGAGTTTGAGGATTTCCCTATGATAGCATATAAAAGAGGCGCCAACTTGCGTGACAAGTTGGTTAGAACTGAGGTTGTGGATTCCCCTGGGGATGGTCAAAGATATCTTGCACCGAGAAAGTTGGGATGCTATCCGTGTCTTGGTTGGTGCAACTGTGGCAACATAGTGAAAGGGGATACCTTTGCCCACCCCTACAGTGGAAAATCCTATAAAATCAAGGAGTTCTATACATGTAGATCTCATCATGACATCATTTATATGATCACATGCCCTTATGGTCTTATCTATATAGGTGAGACCACGATGGAGGCACGTGAGCGAATTAACTCTCACAAAAGCAATATTAGGAGGGGACTGGTGGATAAACCAGTAGCAAAACAGTTTGTGGAGCGTGGTCACCCGGTCAATCAGTTATGTTTTCGTATTATTGATTCAGTGGGCAAAATGAGACGTGGGGGCGATAGAGATCGGATCCTACGGAAGAAAGAACTTAAATGGATCTTTGAACTGAAGGCACTTATACCCTATGGTAAGAACATTGAATTTAATGTGGGCAATGTGTAAGGTAACCATGGTATAGAAGTTTGAATCTGTACTCAGTAATGTGATTTTTAATTTGTGTTTGTTTTTAATGTATGCATTTTTATGGGTATATTCACCAGATCACTGTACTTTACATGATCAGCGGGCCAGTGGGGGGGCAAGGTATATACTGAGCATCCCTGGTAACGGAGCCTGTATGAGGAGGCGGATCGGCTGTACATGTGATCGCATGGATGTGTTAGTCTGCGATCATGTGACTATTGACAGGCACATGAGGGAACGTCTCCTCCTCTATGGACGTGTGCACTGTGAACAGGGTGAAGCGCTGCTGTAATGTACCACAGAGATATATTTTTCTTAATCACCAGGTGAGAATTTTATCTCATAGATGAGATAATTAAAGTGTGATCTATTTGGTATTTATGTGAATACACTGCACAGTGTTTAAGGGATGATTGGTAGAATAAGCAGTTGTTTATACCTCGTAATTGGCTACCGCCGCATGGGGGGGGGGGTGGTATTAAGTTGGATAATTTGGAGATCACTTTATGCTTGATAAAGGCTATGTAATAGCCGAAATGGAGCAACTCTGTAATCACGTGTTCCATGTAAGCAGTTTCCGCAAGGGAAATTTACCGGACATGCTGCCTCAATTACTCTTTATTGGACTATAAAACTGTCCTAGGCCTTGGAGAGTGTTGTGCTGCCTCTGATGGAACTGCTGTGTGTTCCCCTTGTCTCCCCTCCTTGGTGGCCCAAGGAACTACATACTCTTCCGCCAGCATTGTCACCTTGAAATTTTTGGAGCAATTTTTCCACAAGGACCTTCTGGTATTGCACCATTTTGCTAGTCCTCTCCACCACAGGAATGAGAGATGAGAATCTCTCTTTGTAGAGGGGGTCAATAAGGGTGAACAACCAGTAATCGGTGTTGGCCAAAATGCGTATAAAGCGTGGGTCACTGGAAAGGCAGTATAACAAAGTCAGGTGTCGGTCCTTTACACAGTGATGAGGGGGGAGTTGCAGAGACCGATGAGTAGAAAGCAAAGCTATTAAATATTTTTTTTTCTCCACTGTATTCACTGAAGAAAAGAAGATGAAGATGAAATGCAGAATGTAAAAGAATTTCCTATTAAAAGTGCCTGTCTGACCCAGGAAGAAGTACAGTGGCGTCTTAAAAAGATTAAAATAGACAAATCACCACGACCAGTTGGCATACGCCCCCGTACCCGGAGAGAATTAAGTAATTTCATAGCCAGACCCTTATTTCTGATATTTATGGAATTTATACTGGCAGGGAATGTTCCACAGGATTGGCGCAAAGCAAATGTGGTGCCAATATTTAAAAAGGGTGCAAAAACAGAGCCCGGATAAACTATAGGCCGGTAAGTTTAACATCCGATGTGGGTAAACTGTTTTAAGGTTTTCTAAGAGATGCTATCTTACCTCAATGAAAATAAGCAAATAACTCAATTTCAGGATGGCTTCATGAGGGAACGGTCATGTCAAACAAATTTAATCAGTTTCTATGAGGAGGTAAGTTCTATGTTTGACAGCAGCAAATTAATGGATGTCATATATATGGACTTCTCCAAAGCATTTGACAGTGTACCACATAAAAGTTTAGTATATAAAATGAGAATGCTCGGCCTGGGAGAAAATGTCTGCTTCTGCTTTAAGTAACTGGCTCAGTAATAGAAAACAGAGAGTGGTTATTAATGCAACACTCTCAGTACTGGGCCCCATCCTGTTCAATATTTTTATTAATGATCTTGTACAGTAAGATATTTTTGCAGATGACACTAAACTGTGTTAAGCAGTGCTACATTGCTTCCAGCTACTGACTGATGGCTGACTGGTGCTGCAAGATGAGAGTTCAGAGGTGGAAGTGGAGGAGGAGGAGAGGAGGGAGGGGAGTTGCAGCCACTAATGTAGTTTGTGGCAGAAATCCTGATGGAAGTAGGGCCCGCAATCCTTGGCGTCGGTAGCTCCTGTGCCATCCCAGTGTATAACTCTCTCCCGGCCTCCACAATGTTCACCCAGTGTGCAGTCAGGGAAATGTAGCTTCCCTGGCCACAAGCACTTGTCCATATATGTCAGTCGTTAAGTGGACCTTCCGAATAACTACATTGGTCAGGACACGGGTGTTGTTACGGGACACATGAAGGTGTAAGGCGGGGAAGGCAAAATAGTGGCAGCTGGGGACTGAGTAACGAGGGATGGCAGCCGCCATCAGGCCGCAGAAAGCTTCAGTGTCCACAAACCTAAGACTTGTTTCACATTAGCGGCAGGGGAGCCAGTCAGGCTGTTCTGGTCCGTCCTGCCGCCAGTTCACCTGTGCGTATAATGGGGCGGGGGTGGAGTTCCGGTGGCAGCACGGCAACGCACGGCGAGAGACCGCAAGACTAAAAGTACTGCATGTCATACTTTTAAAATAAACCAATAGTAGACCGGCACTCTGTGTGTCTTTATACAGATTGCTTATGGGTCCATTAATATGTTGTAAAATCATTAAAATTGTATGAAAAAAACACAGATAAATGCAAGTAAATAAAAATAAAATCACAATGCCATCACACGTATTGATCCTATAGCTGAGTACACATAGAGATAGTCATACCAAAATCACAATGCCATTACACGTATTCCGTCCTATAGCTGAGTACATATATCGCTGAATACATCTATATCAATGATCTCTTAATCCTATAGCTGAATACACATAGAAATGGTTGTATCCGTCTCAATCTTTAGACATATCTGCAATTGTCCTTGGTGACAATGTAAATCAAATGGATTATTTGAATCTCATTCCCTATTGATGGGATTGTAAATGGTTGTATCGCAACAATTATATTCCTTGGTTTATATGTTGGTCCTTGCTCTGCTGGTCACCTTCGTATACCCGATATTGATTAGTAATGTATATACGTCACATGTATGAAGGTCTGGGCTCGATTGACTGAGTGTCCACGAGTTTTGTATCAGCGTCAATATAAATTTTCAGATAGGTAGTTCGCTCTTACCTTTGAATGTTTAGGCTGATGTATCAGTACTTACATACCAAAAGGTCGGGCAGTGAATCTCTGATTGTTCCGCTGTGTGATCCCGGCACACTCTGCGAATTCAGCGTCACCTGGCTCGCAATGAGGTCTCCCGGGATTTGTGATCGCTGATTCAGATAGAGTCAACTTGCAATGGTTGGAGCGCTCCAATTTTTACATTATCTGATATAATTCAATAGTACTTTCTCCTCAGAGGCCTCTTCTTGAATATTATATATTGTAGATCACAGGGAGGGTATCGCTGACATGCCAGATGCGTTTCGGGGACCTCTTTCCCCTTCCTCAGTGGCAGCCAAGCTGTGTCGAATTTTGGTTCGACACAGGTTGCAAATGACAATTGTTTTATCGTCCGGACTTTAATCAAAAAATGCCTACATTTACCCCTTGGCAAGGTAGATTTCCGCAAGGGGGTGCTCCAGGGAACAGTTGCAGGCCTGTTTGTTTTGGCCCGCCTTCTCCCTTTTGCCACCCCACTGCCTCTGCCAGCCTGTTACAGTGCTGAGGATCCCTCCCCCTCTATACTGCTGTCCTCTCTCGGCTTGCCACCTTATTAGGTTGGGTCAGTGATTTCATTGTCCACCACCTCCTCTTCGACTTCCTCACTCTGGTCATCCTCCTGCCTTGTTGACCTAACAACCTCACTTATTGACAACTGTGTCTCATCCTCACCATCAACCTCTTGAGACACTAATTGATTTTGACTTATTGGCAACAGAGTCTCCTCTTCATCATCCTCCTTATGAAACACTAATTGCCATTCCCCACCGCCATCTTCTGACTGTGGATGCTCAAGAGTTTGGGAATTAGGGCACAAGATCTCCTCATGTCCCTCTTCAAGCGGGCTTAGCGAGAGGCCCAAATTAAGGAATGGCGATGAAAACAGCTCCTCGGAATATCTGAGTGTGGAATCACTTGTTTGCACAGACTCTCCATGGTGGGAGGAAGAATTCTGAGGATTCTGTTGACCAGACTCTTCTCTTGGCTACTGAGACTGAACTTTGTGGAAGACAGGGTGATGCTTAACCGACTGGAAGCATTATCTGCTGCAATCCAACCGACCACCTGCTTGCACTGGTATGACTTCGAGAGTGGTGTCCTGCGCTGCCCTGCAAACTGGGACATGAAGCTAAGTATCGTGTATGAGTGTGTTTCTTGTGCTCTGCCAGCAGGCACAGTTTCATCGCGCCCAGGGCCACGGCCTCTGCGTGCTCCATCAGCAGCACGGCCACTTCCCCGTCACTTACTGATCGCCTTCTTCATATTAAGAGGTATATATGCTTGTAAGTATGTCACATGTACAGTAGCGCAGTTTTTGCAAGTGTATGCGCAAATAAATTACAGTCAATGTCACAGAATTTTGGGATGCGGAAACGTTATACAGGAGATGTAGCGCAAGTAATGTCACTGTATGCAGCATCCATGGAAAAAGTACACTGGATGTCACAGATAGTTTTAGTATGCGCACACGTTAAACAGGAAATGTAGCACAGATAATGTCATTGTCTGCAGCGTCTATTGAAAAAGTACACTGTATGTCACAGATATTTTTAGGCTGCGCACACGTTACACAGGAGATGTAGAGCAGGTTGCACTAAAAATATATATTGCTGCCAGATACAACATTAGTCCTTAAAAGGACTTTTGGGTCTCTAAAAATTGCACGCAATTTAGCGCAGGTTGCACTAGTTGGTAAGGCTGATTAGTCAGTCTGCATTTGTGGGAGGGGCGGAGGCTCTTAGTATACGAGCCACAGCCTCGCATGCATGGCCCCTGCCATAAGGGACTCGCACGCATGGCTGTTGGCTTAGAGGATTTCACAATTGACATCGACATTGGTGGTTCATACGGCCATCTGATACTATTTTCCATGGCACACCTTTCAGAAGTTTTCTTTTGCTCATTTATATTTTACTGATTAGTATTTGCTGTTCATTTCAGCCTCATTTCATTAAGAAGCTTTACCCCATGTCTTTGTCTTTTTAGGTTATCGAGTCATGGTTTACTACTAAATCCGTTGGGTTAAGCCACAATCTGTTCCTCAGCTATCCTTAATTCTTAAGGTTTACATACCGGCGGCTATCCGGCCCCAAAACTTTACAAGGTTCAGTTGGTTTTCATGATCTATTTCACAACGCATTCCCGGTCCTCCATTCTGCTTTGGGGCAGCTCGAGCACACGCGGTATTCGGCCGAACATGCTCACTCAACACTAGTGATTTCCTCATCTCAAACAATTTATTGAAACAAAAGCCAACACCAATCGTGGGTATACCCCATAAAAAATGTCAATGTCTCAATAACTTGTCATGTGGCCTTGAGCATCAATTACAGTTTAACAAAAATGTCTCATGCTTTTCAAAAGTCAACATATTTCCTACTGAGGCATCGCACCTTACTCTTCTTGAAGGGCAGCCCTCAGGTCATTGAGCTTCTGGGGTATAGAGTTATGAGCCTCTACACAATGACAAAGCTGATCCCATAGGCTTTTAATGGGATTCAGGTCTGGAGAAAATGCAGGCCACTCCATTTGAGGTACCCCAGTCTACAGTGGCCATTCCTTAATGATGTGGCCTTGAGGAGCTGGTGCTTTGCCGTAATTGAAGATAAAATTTGGTCTGTGTTGTTCATGCAAAGTTGCAATGACCTGATTAATGATGTTATTCAAGTAGTATGTCCTTGTCACTATACCATTCACAAAGTGTAGGGCAGTTTTGTATTGACAAGACACACCTGCCCACACTGTAACACCACCAAAGGCTCGTATGGTATACAACAGTGGCTGAATAGTAGTGCTCTCCTTGACTTCTCTAACAGCGTTGTTGGCTATCATTTCTGCTCAGCATGAATAGAATTTCATCAGTGAACAGCACTGTGGCCAACTGGTCCCTTGTACATCGTAGATGCACCCTGGCCCATGCAAGACAATGACTCCTGTGCCTAGTGGTGTGATCAGGTACCCTTGCAGGTCATCTAGCACCCAAACCACACTGATGTAAACTGTTTTGAATGGTCTGATGTGACACCTCCCTTAAATGTGCCTGGAGTTGTGTAGAATTCATTATCCAATTCACATTGCATTGTTCACAAAGAAGCAGTCATCAATGTGGGATGTGGCCAAAGGACATCAACTTCTATGCCCTTCTGTGACTATTCCAGTCTCTCCATATCTATGTTGCAACCTGCCATTAAGCACCTTGTTAGAGAACAGAGAGTTGTGCAAAAAGTATGGAAACACTGAACAGTTGGACATGGGCATATGTATTCAAAAGTTTAGAGAACATCACATTAAGTTAACCTGTAAAGGTTAGAGTGCATTTTAATTTCATCCTGAAGTGTTACCCACAAGATAAATATCCCTAACTTTTGGTGAGTAGTGTATGTGTTAATACATACATAAGTATTATGGGAATGACACCTTTATTGGCTAATCAGAAAAAAAAAAATCATATTACATGCTTTGAGAGCACAAAGGCTCCTTCTTCAGAGAAAATTACAAATGGAAGACTGAGAAATAGGTACAAAATTTAGAGGATGCCAAACAAATTATGTGCATGAGGAGATGCATAATTAAGATGAGATAGAACAATAAGTTGACAGATTCAGTTTCGGGATTAGAAGTCAAACTGAGGAAGGTGTATATTTTGTCCAAATAGTAAAGCATAAAACTAGATGTTAGATTTAGTCCTTGGGCCAATAGACTGGAATGTAGTCATCATTTTTACTTCCCACATTTTCCTGTTTCTATTAGAGATGAGCGAATCAAAGTTGACGAAGTGGAATTCGATCCGAATTTCTTAAAAAATTCTATTTGCACCAAATCCGAATTTTCTCACGCTTCGTGGTAACAAATCAGATTTTTTCCTAAAATGTACATGTTAGGACATGGAGCAAAGAACTCTGGGAGCTAGGGATCACCCACAATGCTATGCATGCAGCCAATCAGCAGTGAGGCAGCCCTGGGATGTCACAGCTCTATACATAGCTCTCGATCTTGGAATTATTATTGCTAATTTATTGGCCACATTATGTAAGCAAAGTGACACATTTCGGCACCAAGTGTACTTTCATCAGACTCTATACATCCATTGTTCAGTTACACAATAAATAGGTGTTCAGACGTGGAGGAAGTGACGTGGGTACCTAGGCTCCTCCCACTTACAAGAAAAGGAAAAAAAAGAAAAATGAAGACACGTGCACCACACTCTATCAAGGTAGTGCTGACCAGTTACCTAACTTGGAGCCCTATACGTAGCCTCAGCCATCTTGAATTCAGCCATTTTCCAGTGTACTTAGTGCAGAGAGAAATGTCGGCAGGCGCTAGGGAAAATGCTAGGAAAGACTTGAAAGCTTTTATTTTGCTGAATAGAAGTTCAGGGAAAGATTTTTAAAAGTGTAGGGAAAGGATAAGGAGGAATTATTCCACAGTACTGAAAAAGAACAGGGTCCAATAGGGGTACAGTATGGGTAATAGGAACAATCCTATTATACCGTGCTGCACTGTCTGAGGATCCAAATTGCCATTATACTGCTGCTTTGAGGTTTGAAATAGATGTAATTCAAGCAAACCTTTCTTGTTATTCGGGTGCAAGTGCTGTTTGATACAGCCAATAACAGGGTGTATTTCTCTGAAATATTTCTGTCTTATTATCTCTTGTGTGGTGCAGTTATGTGTTCTAAAGCATTTTTGGGGGTTTATAAGTGGGAAAAAAGGCTTATTAGCTGTTCAGCGGTGCAGTTATACGTTCTAAAGCCTTTTTTGGGATGTATTAGTGCAAGAAAAAGGGCTTTTTAGCCGTTGTGTGGTGAAGTGAGAAAATTATAGCCTTTTTTGGCATGTATTAGTGGAAAACAAAACGTATTATTTGTCGTTCAGAGGTGCAGTTATATGTTCTAAAGCCTTTTTTAGAGTGTATTAGTGAAAAAAAGGCCTTATTAGCCATTGTGTGGTGAAGTGAGAAAATCACTAACTTTTTTGGTGTGTATTAGTGGAAAACAAAAAGTATTATTTGTTCGTTCAGCAGTGTAGTTATATGTTCTAAAGCCTTTTTAGGGGTGTATTAGTGGAAAAAAAATAAGGGTTTATTTGTGGTTCAGCGGTGCATTTATATGTTCTAAAGCCTTTTTTGGGGATTATTAGTGAAAAAAAGGGCTTATTAAACATTCAGCTGTAAATGTAATTGTTCTAAAGCATGTTTTGGGGTGTATTAGTGCAAATAAAAAGGGCTCCTTAGCCATTGTGTGGTGAAGTGAGAAAATTACAGCCTTTTTTGGCATGTATTAGTGGAAAACAAAAAACACTATTTTCCGTTCAGCGGTGCAGTGATATGTTCTAAAGCCTTTTTTGGCGTCTATAAGTGGAAAAAAATAAGGGCTTATTTGCCGTTCAGGGGTACAATAATACATTCAAAAGCCTTTTTTGGGGTGTATAAGTGGGGAAAAAACCTTTTAGCTGTTGTGTGAGGAAGTGAGAAAATGATAGCCTTTTTGGGGTAATATATTATATAAGACCGATAAAAGACATTTGTCCATCCAGTTCAGCCTGTTTCCCACAAGTTGATCCAGAGGAAGGCAAAAAACCCCTGTGAGGCAGAAGCCAATTTTCCCCACTTAAGGGGAAAAAAATTCCTTCCCGACTCCAATCAGGCAATTAGAATAACTCCCTGGATCAACGACCCCTCTCTAGTAGCTATAACCTGTAATATTATTACACTCCAGAAATACATCCAGTCCCCTCTTGAATTCCTTTATTGTACTCACCATCACCACCTCCTCAGGCAGAGAGTTCCATAGTTTCACTGCTCTTACAGTGAAGAATCCTTTTCTATACTTGTGTACAAACCTTCTTTCCTCCAGACGCAGAGGATGTCCCCTTGTCACAGTCACAGTCCTGGGGATAAATAGATGATGGGAGATATCTCTTTACTGACCCCTGATATATTTATACATAGTTATTAGATCTCCCATCAGTCATCTTTTTTCTAAAGTGAATAACCCTAATTTTGATAACCTTTCAGGGTACTGTAGTTGCCCCATTCCAGTTATTACTTCAGTTGTCCTCCTCTGAACCCTCTCCAGCTCTGCTATGCCTGCCTTGTTCACAGGAGCCCAGAACTGTACACAGTACTCCATGTGTGGTCTAACCAGTGATTTTCAAGAAAAAAATATCATCTCAGCTTTATATAACAATTAATGATTGTATTTTAATGTACATGATTTGTAAAGTGGTAGGACTATGTTCTCATCACGGGCATCTATGTCCCTTTGGATGCAACCCATTATCTTATTGGCCCTGCCAGTAGCTGCCTGACACTGGTTTTTGCAGCTTAATTTGCTGTTTATTAAAATTCCTAGATCCTTTTCCTTGTCAGTGTTACAGAGTGTTTTACCATTTAATATGTACGGGGTGTATTAGTGGAAAAAAAACAAGGGCTTATTTGCCATTCAGCGGTGAAAAAAAAGGCTTATTATCTGTTCAATGGTTCAGTTATATATTCTAAAGCCTTTTCTGGGATGCATTAGTGCTAAAAATGGGCTTATTAGCCGTTGTGTGGTGAGGTGCGAGAATTAGAGCCTTTTTTGGCGTGTATTAGTGGAAATCAAAAAGTATTATTTGCCGTATAGCAGTGCAGTTATATGTTTTAAATCTTTTTTTGGTATGTATTAGTGCTAAAAATGGGCTTATTAGTAGTGATGAGTGGTAGGGGCAATATTCAAATTTGCAATATTTCGCTAATTTTCATTAGAATATTCGTCTTATATTTGCAAATATTTGTATTCAGGATTATTTTATTGATTGCGAAAAATCGACAACGTAATATTCGCGTAATGCGAATATTCTAAAACACGAATATATAGCCCTATAGAATATAGTGCTATATATTAGTTTTTTAGAATATTCGTAATTTTTTTCAATTTAATGTGAAGAGTCATTGGCCCAAAAGCAATTTAACCGCTTTCCGACCGCTTTCGTCTTATATTTGCAAATATTTGTATTCAGGATTATTTTATTGATTGCGAAAAATCGGCAACGTAATATTCGCGTAATGCGAATATTCTAAAACACGAATATATAGCCCTAAAGAATATAGTGCTATATATTAGTTTTTTAGAATATTCGTAATTTTTTTCAATTTAATGTGAAGAGTCATTGGCCCAAAAGCAACTTAACCGCTTTCCGACCGCCGAACGCAGGATTGCGTCCTGGCAGCGGTTGGTTTGTTCCTCCTGGACCCGCGGGCGCGTCATCTCGCGAGACGCGAGAAGACGTGCTCCTGGGTCCGGTGGAACGCACCGCTGGGCGCAGGAGATGTGTGTCACCAGCCTGCCAGCCAATAATCAGCGCTGGCAGGCTGGTGATTTTTAAAATCACCTATGGAAAATGGTGATTGAAGTTTTATTTATAAATATAGGGGTTTTATAAGGGATCTGTGGCATATGCTGGGTCCTTTTCATCAGTTGGACCCAGCACAGAGCACAGATCCCAAGTAAGTGCACCAAACACTACACATCAGGCCCTGATCACGCCCCATCACCCTAATTAACCCCTTTTCACTACAATTGACTGTTAGGCTTAGTTTAGTTTAGGCCCCTTTGTTAGGTAGTTAGCGTTAGCCTACCACACCCCAGTCACTGATTCGCTGATTAGTGTAGCGCTAATCAGCGTTTGTACTTTTATAGTATCTGTAAGTGATCAGAACTGATCGCGGTCAGATCTATAATAGTATTACTGTCACTTTAGTTCACCCTCCATCCCAAACGCAGTGTTTGCCCGATCAGGCCTGATCGGTCGCCCACACCTGCGTTCACCCACGCCCGCCCCGCCGCAGTGACAAAAAAAATTTTTTTTTGTATCGCTGCACAATCACTTCATAAGCGCTGCGGCAAAAAAAAAAATCAGTTTTGATATTTTTTATCAATCGCAGCGACTTCGCTACACTCCTATTTGTAAGACAGGCTTGCTTTTTTTCTTGGGTAGTCTCAGGGAATAACCCCTAAATTTAGTCGCCCAAATGTCAAATAAGGGGTATTCCTCTGAAGAGGCCTACAGGATTCTGACCCAGTCGGATGAGGAATGGGTCGGACCCAGTCGGATGAGGAATGGGTCGGATGAGGAACCTGTAGAAAGCAGTGGCAGTCTGACCCAAAGTTCGGACGAGGAGGTTGAGGTCCCTGATACCACCAGGCGTATCCGGCCCCGTGTCGCTAGACCGCAGGTAGCGCAGGATCAGTTTCAAGGGCAGCAGAGTGGGGCTGGCGCTGCAGGATTACGTGGTGAGGCATACACCAGCAGCGCAGCCTGTCCTGGACCTTCTACCAGCACTGCCGTACAACATGGTGAAGTGGCGAGCACCAGAAGGGCAATTGAAGCTGGTACGGTGGCACGTGCAGTAATTCCCCCGTCGCAGCCACCGCGCAGCCAGACAGGCCCGTAGAGCCCCTGGAGTCCCTGAGGTGCTGGCAAATCCTGATTGGCTGTCCCCATCTTCAGCTGCACCAGTAGTTCCCCCTTTCATCGCCCAGTCAGGAGTTCGGGTGGAGACAGCTCAGATCGGATCGGCGCTGTTTTTTTTTTAGCTGTTCTTCACTGCGGAGCTCTATGACTTAGTCCTGGCAGATATGCCACTCAATTTATAACCGCCAACCCGGGAAGCTTCTATGCCCAGCCTTTCCGGTGGAAACCAGTCCAAGTTTCCGAATTTAGAACTTTTCTGGGCCTTGTCCTCAACATGGGCATTACAAACAAGCATGAATTGCGGTCATATTGGTCCACGAACCCAATTCATCACATGCCCATGTACTCTGCTGCCATGTCCAGGACACGTTTTGAGACCATCCTGCGTTTCCTGCACTTTAGCGACAACACCACCTCCAGTTCCAGAGGCCACCCAGCTTTTGACCGGCTCCACAAAATTCGGCCCCTCATAGACCATTTCAACCAGAAATTTGCAGATTTGTATACCCCCGCACAAAACATCTGCGTAGACGAGTCCCTAGTACATTTCACCGGGCGCCTTGGCTTCAAACAGTACATCCCAAGCAAGCGCGCCCGGTATGGGGTCAAATTGTATAAGCTCTGTGAAAGGGCCACAGGCTATATGCACAAATTTCGGATCTATGAGGGAAAAGATCAGACCCTGGAGCCGGTCGGTTGCCCTGACTACCTGGGGAGCAGTGGGAAGATAGTCTGGGACTTGGTGTCACCCTTATTCGGCAAGGGGTACCATCTTTATGTGGACAACTTTTACACAAGTGTGGCCCTATTCAAACATTTGTTCCTAGAACAAATTGGCTGCTGTTGCACCGTGCGACCTAGTCGCCGGGGCTTCCCCCAACGGCTCGTTACCACCCGACTTGCAAGGGGGCAGAGGGCTGCCTTGTGTAACGAAGAACTGCTCGCGGTGAAATGGAGAGACAAGCGTGACATTTACATGCTTCTGACGTTTAGGGGCCACTAAAATGCCAGGGCAGTTAAAATACCACACAAGTGACCCCATTTTAGAAATAAGACACCCCGTAGGTATGGTGATTTCATGTAAAATTTTATTTTTTGTCACAAGTTAGTGGAATATGAGACTTTGTAAAAATAAAAAAAAATGATAAAATAAAAATTCAATTTCTGCTAACTTGTGACAAAAAATAAAAACTTGCATGAACTCACTAAAGTGGCACACATGTGGTATCGCCGTACTCAGGAGAAATAGGGCAATGTGTTTTGGGGTGTATTTTTACATATACCCATGCTGGGTGAGAGAAATATCTCTGTAAATTGACAACTTTGTATAAAAAAATTGAAAAAGTTGTTATTTACAGAGATATTTTTCACACCCAGTATGGATATATGTAAAAATACACCCCAAAACACATTGCCCTACTTCTGCCGAGTACGGCGAGACCACATGTGTGGCACTTTTTTGCAGCCAAGATGCGCAAAGGGGCCCTAAATCCAATGAGTACCTTTAGGATTTCACAGGACATTTTTACTTATTTGGATTCCAAACTGCTTCTCACGCTTTAGGGGCCCCTAAAATGCCAGGGCAGTAAAAATACCCAACAAGTGACCACATTTTAGAAAGTAGACACCCCAAGGTATTCCGTGAGGGGTATGGTGAGTTCATGTAAAATTTTATTTTTTGTCACAAGTTAGTGGAATATGAGACTTTGTAAGAAAAAAATAAAATTAAATAAAAAAAATCCATTTCCGCAAACTTGTGACAAAAAATAAAAACTTCCATGAACTCACTATGCCCATCAGCGAATACCTTAGGGTGTCTACTTTCTAAAATCTGGTCACTTGTGGGGTATTTTTACTGTCCCGGTATTTTAGGGGCCCCTAAATCGTGAGAAGTAGTTTGGAATCCAAATGCGTAAAATTGCCCTGTGAAATCCTAAAGGTACTCATTGGATTTAGGGCCCCTTTGCATCTTGCTGCAAAAAAGTGTCACACATGTGGTATTGCCGTACTTAGGAGAAGTAGGGCAATGACTTTTGGGGTGTATTTTTTATATATACCCATACTTTGTGTGAGAAATATCGCTGTAAACGACAACTTTTTAAATTTTTTTATACAAAGTTTTCAATTTACAGTGATATTTCTCTCACCCAACATGGGTATATGTAAAAATACACCCCAAACCAAATTTCCCTACTTCTCCTGAGTATGGCGATACCACATGTGTGACACTTTTTTGCAGCCAAGATGCGCAAAGGGGCACTAATTCCAATGAGTACCTTTAGGATTTCACAGGGCATTTTTACGCATTTGGATTCTCACGCTTTAGGGGCCCCTAAAATGCCAGGGCGGCATAAATACCCCACAAGTGACCCCATTTTTGAAAGTAGACACCCTAAGGTATTCGGTGATGGGCATAGTGAGTTCATGGAAGTTTTTATTTTTTGTCACAAGTTTGCGGAAAGGGAATTTTTTTGAAAAAAAATAAAAAGAAACATTTCCGCAAACTTTTGACAAAAAATAAAAACTTCCATGAACTTACTATGCCCCTCAGTGAATACCTTAGGGTGTCTACTTTCCGAAATGGGGTCATTTATGGGGTGTTTCTACTGTCTGGGCATTGTAGTATGTCAGGAAACAGGACAGGTGCTCAGAAAGTCAAAGTGCGGAAATTCACTTTTTTGCACCATAGTTTGTAAAAGCTATAACTTTTACCCAAACCAATAAATATACACTTATTTCATTTTTTTTTATCAAAGACATGTAGAACAATAAATTTAGAGAAAAAATTGTAGAGAAATGTAGTTTTATTTGACAAATTTTCAAACAGAAAGTGAAAAATGTCATTTTTTTGCAAAAATTTCGTCAAAAAAAGTAAAAATGTCAGCAAGAATGAAATACCACCAAATGAAAGCGCTATTAGTGAGAAGAAAAGGAGGTAAAATTAATTTGGGTGGTAAGTTGTATGGCCGAGCAATAAACGGTGAAAGTAGTATGGTGCAGAATTGTAAAAAGTGGCCTGGTCATTAAGGGTGTTTAATCTAGGGGGGCTGAACTGGTTAAGCGGGGAGGAATCATGACTTCAGATGGAAAAAAAATTCTATAGTGCTATATATTCGTGTTTTAGAATATTCGCATATGGAAATATTACATTACCGATTTTTTGTATAAGAGAAAATAAATTAAATAATGAAGAATATTCTAATTCACTACAGACTAAACTATTGCAGCCTTCTCACATTGGCCCACAAGCGAGGAGCAGGTAGGCATACTAGATATTGGGTTCAGATGATGATATATATTTACGAATATATATCACTATATTCAAAATATTTGCAAATTCTCAAAGTGCAGATATTCACGATAAAAATTAGCAATTCGAATATTTGCGCTCAAAACTACTTATTAGCCATTTATTATTTGCTGTTCAGCAGTGCAGATATAATGTTTTAAAGCCTTTTTTGGGGTGTTTTAGTGGGAGAAAAGGGCTTTGGAATCCGGGGTGAAGGACCTGGGGTGATGTCACCGTCATGTGATCAGTGCAGGGGGCATGGCTCAGTACTGAATTGGATAAGAGGTCATAGGCTTCCACCTCTTATCTAATCTAGTACTGAGCCACGCCCCCTGCACTGATCACATGACGGTGACGTCACCCCAGGTCCTCCGTGTTGTCCAAGGTTCGGATTCATTGAAGAATCCCCTTATGGATTCCAAATGCCGTTATGGTCCGTGGTAGCGGAATCCATAACAGGATGCTTGGATAACCCTAACCCGAACTTTGGAAGCCGAACTTAAAACAGATGTTCGCTCCTCTACTTATTAGTAGAGATGAGCGAACACCTGGATGTTCGGGTTCGAGAAGTTCGGCCGAACTTCCCGGAAATGTTCGGGTTCGGGATTCGAACTCGATCCGAACTTTATCCCGAACCCGAACCCCATTGAAGTCAATGGGGACCCGAACTTTTAGGCATAAAAAAGGCTGTAAAATAGTCCAGGAAAGGGCTAGAGGGCTGCCAAAGGCAGCAAAGTGTAGAAAAATCCCCTGCAAACAAATGTGGATAGGGAAATGAATTAAAATTAAATAAAATAAATAAAAATTAACCAATATCAATTGAAGAGAGGTCCCACAGCAAGGAATCATGCGTCATATCACCCTGCACCGGAGAATGTCACTCTCATGTATTTTGGACCAGCACCCAGACAGAGGATACAGGTCCCACAGCAAGGAATCATGCGTCATATCACCCTGCACCGGAGAATGTCACTCTCATGTATTTTGGACCAGCACCCAGACAGAGGATACAGGTCCCACAGCATGGAATCATGCGTCATATCACCCACCACCGGAGAAGGCCACTCTCATGTATTTTGGACCAGCACCCAGACAGAGGATACAGGTCCCACAGCATGGAATCATGCGTCATATCACCCACCACCGGAGAAGGCCACTCTCATGTATTTTGGACCAGCACCCAGACAGAGGAGAGAGGTCCCACATCAAGGAATCATGAGTCATATCAACCACCACCGGAGAAGGCCACTCTCATTTATTTTGGACCAGCACCCAGACAGAGGATACAGGTCCCACATCAAGGAATCATGCGTCATATCAACCACCACCGGAGAAGGCCACTCTCATGTATTTTGGACCAGCACCCAGACAGAGGAGAGAGGTCCCACAGCAAGGAATAAGGCGTCATATCAACCCCCACCGGAGAAGGCCACTCTCATTTATTTTGGACCAGCACCCAGACAGAGGATACAGGTCCCACATCAAGGAATCATGCGTCATATCAACCACCACCGGAGAAGGCCACTCTCATTTATTTGGGACCAGCACCCAGACAGAGGAGAGGGGTTTTCACAGCAGAGAATCAGGCATTTAGATCACCCACCACAGGAGTAGGACACCATTTAATGGGACCCCGGCAACCATGTCAGATGGCACAAACATCAGCTTCACATCACCCAGCACAAGAGAAGGCCACTTTGAGAGACTTTGACCCCTGCACCCAGGCGGAGGAGAGGGGTTTTCACAGCAGAGAATCAGGCATTTAGATCACCCACCACAGGAGTAGGACACCATTTAATGGGACCCCGGCAACCATGTCAGATGGCACAAACATCAGCTTCACATCACCCAGCACAAGAGAAGGCCACTTTGAGAGACTTTGACCCCTGCACCCAGACGGAGGAGAGAGGTTTTCACAGCAGAGAATCATGTATTTAGATCACCCACCACAGGAGTAGGACACCATTTAATGGGACCCCGGCAACCATGTCAGATGGCACAAATATCAGCTTCACATCACCCAGCACAAGAGAAGGCCACTTTGAGAGACTTTGACCCCTGCACCCAGGCGGAGGAGAGGGGTTTTCACAGCAGAGAATCAGGCATTTAGATCACCCACCACAGGAGTAGGACACCATTTAATGGGACCCCGGCAACCATGTCAGATGGCACAAACATCAGCTTCACATCACCCACCACAAGAGAAGGCCACTTTGAGAGACTCTGACCCCTGCACCCAGACAGAGGATACAGGTCCCACAGCAAGGAATCATGCGTCATATCACCCTGCACCGGAGAATGTCACTCTCATGTATTTTGGACCAGCACCCAGACAGAGGATACAGGTCCCACAGCATGGAATCATGCGTCATATCACCCACCACCGGAGAAGGCCACTCTCATGTATTTTGGACCAGCACCCAGACAGAGGATACAGGTCCCACAGCATGGAATCATGCGTCATATCACCCACCACCGGAGAAGGCCACTCTCATGTATTTTGGACCAGCACCCAGACAGAGGATACAGGTCCCACAGCATGGAATCATGCGTCATATCACCCACCACCGGAGAAGGCCACTCTCATGTATTTTGGACCAGCACCCAGACAGAGGATACAGGTCCCACAGCATGGAATCATGCGTCATATCACCCACCACCGGAGAATGTCACTCTCATTTATTTAGGCCCAGCACACAGACAGAGGAGAGGTCCCACAGCAAGGAATCATGCGTCATATCAACCACCAACGGAGAATGTCACTCTCATGTATTTTGGACCAGCACCCAGACAGAGGAGAGAGGTCCCACAGCAAGGAATCATGCGTCATATCAACCACCAACGGAGAATGTCACTCTCATGTATTTTGGACCAGCACCCAGACAGAGGAGAGGTTCATTCAACTTTGGGTTGCACCGCAAGATCATGGTAAAGTAAAAAAATGAGGATTCAATAAAGAAGTGCCCCAGAGTACAAGAATACATGGTTGATGGGGAGGAAATGTCTATTCTGCACAAGGGAGGCACAGGTCCTGTGGGATCCATGCCTGGTTCATTTTATGAGCGTCAGCTTGTCCACGTTGGCTGTGGACAGGCGGCTGCGTTTGTCAGTAATGGCGCCCCTGCCGTGCTGAATACACGTTCAGACAAAGCGCTGGCCGCCGGGCAGGCCAGCACCTCAAGGCATAAAATGCTAACTCTGGCCACGTGGACAATTTGGAGACCCAGAAGTTGAATGGGGCCGAACCATCAGTCAGTACGTGGAGGGTGTGCAGGCGTACTGTTCAACCATGTTAGTGAAATGCTGCCTCCTGCTAACACGTTCCGTATCAGGTGGTTGTGCAGTTAGCTGTGGCGTGGAGACAAAACTTTTCCACATTTCTGCCATGCTAACCCTGCCCTCAGAAGAGCTGGCCGTGACACTGCTGCGTTGGCGACCTCTTGCTCCTCTTCTGCCTTCGCCTTGGGCTTCCACCTGTTCCCCTGTGACATTTGGGAATGCTCTCAGGAGCGCCTCTACCAGCGTGCGCTTGAACTCGCGCATCTTCCTATCACGCTCCAGTGCAGGAAGTAAGGTGGGCACATTGTCTTTGTATCGGGGATCCAGCAGGGTGGCAACCCAGTAGTCCGCACACGTTAAAATGTGGGCAACTCTGCTGTCGTTGCGCAGGCACTGCAGCATGTAGTCGCTCATGTGTGCCAGGCTCCCCAGAGGTAAGGACAAGCTGTCCTCTGTGGGAGGCGTATCGTCATCGTCCTCCGTATCCCCCAGCCACGCACCAGTGATGGGCCTGAGCTGTGTCGGGTGCCACCCCGCTGTGAACCTGCTTCATCCTCATCCTCCTCCACCTCCTCCTCATCCTCCTCGTCCTCCAGTAGTGGGCCCTGGCTGGCCACATTTGTACCTGGCCTCTGCTGTTGCAAAAAACCTCCCTCTGAGCCACTTCTAACAGACTGGCCTGAAAGTGCTAAAAATGACCCCTCATCCTCCTCCTCCTCCTCCTCCTCCTCCTGGGCCACCTCCTCTTCCATCATCGCCCTAAGCGTTTTCTCAAGGAGACATAGAAGTGGTATTGTAACGCTGATAACGGTGTCATCGCCACTGGCCATGTTGGTGGAGTACTCGAAACAGCGCAACAGGGCACACAGGTCTCGCATGGAGGCCCAATCATTGGTGGTGAAGTGGTGCTGTTCCGCAGTGCGACTGACGCGTGCGTGCTGCAGCTGAAACTCCACTATGGCCTGCTGCTGCTCGCACAGTCTCTCCAGCATGTGCAAGGTGGAGTTCCACCTGGTGGGCACGTCGCATATGAGGCGGTGGCGGGAAGGCCGAGGTTACGCTGTAGCGCAGACAGGCGAGCAGCGGCAGGATGTGAACGCCGGAATCGCGCACAGACGGCCCTCACTTTATGCAGCAGCTCTGACATGTTGGGGTAGTTGTGAATGAACTTCTGCACCACCAAATTCAGCACATGCGCCAGGCAAGGGATGTGCGTCAAACCGGCTAGTCCCAGAGCTGCGACGAGATTTCGCCCATTATCGCACACCACCAGGCCGGGCTTGAGGCCCACCGGCAGCAACCACTGGTCGGTCTGTTGTTCAATACCCCGCCACAACTCCTGCGCGGTGTGGGGCCTGTCCCCCAAACATATGAGTTTCAGAATGGCCTGCTGACGTTTACCCGGGCTGTGCTGAAGTTGGTGGTGAAGGTGTGTGGCTGACTGGATGAGCTGGTGGAAGCAGAGGAGGAGGAAGCCGAGTAGGAGGAGGAGGCTACAGGAGGCAAACAATGATGCCCTGTGATCCTTGGCGGCGGAAGGACGTGCGCCAAGGAACTCTCCGCCTGGGGCCCAGCCGCCACTACATTTACCCAGTGTGCAGTTAGGGAGATATAGCGTCCCTGGCCGTGCTTACTGGTCCACGTATCTGTGGTTAGGTGGACCTTGCCACAAATGGCGTTGCGCAGTGCACACTTGATTTTATCGGACACTTGCATGTGCAGGGAAGGCACGGCTGTCTTGGAGAAGTAGTGGCGGCTGGGGACAACATACTGTGGGACAGCCATGGACATCAGCTGTTTGAAGCTGTCTGTGTCCACCAGCCTGAATGACAGCATTTCAAAGGCCAGTAGTTTAGAAATGCTGGCATTCAGGCCCAGGAGCTCGAGGGTGGCTAGGTGGGAATTTACGCTTTCTCTCCAAGGTTTGTGAGATGGAGAGCTGAGCGCTGCCGTGTGACATGGTGGAGATGCTTGGTGGCGCAGGTGGTGGTGTCGCTGGCACATCCTCTGTTTGGTGGGCGGCAGGTGCCAACATTCCTCCCGAGGCGGAGGAAGAGGCCGAGGCAGCAGCAGAAGAGGGAGCAGGGGAGCCTGAGTGAGTTCCTTGCTTTTAAGGTGTTTACTCCACTGCAGTTCATGCTTTGCATGTAGATGCCTGGTCATGCAGGTTGTGCTAAGGTTCAGAACGTTAATGCCTCGCTTCAGGATCTGATGGCACAGCGTGCAAACCACTCGGGTCTTGTCGTCAGCACATTGTTTAAGAAGTGCCATGCCAGGGAACTCCTTGAAGCTGCCTTTGGGGTGCTCGGTCCCTGGTGGCGGTGGCCTGTATCAGGCGAACTCTCTTGGCGGCGGCTGTTCTGCTTTTGCCCCCTGCTCCCTCTTTTGCTACGCTGTTGGCTCGGTCTCACCACTGCCTCTTCCTCTGAACTATGAAAGTCAGTGGCACGACCTTCATTCCATGTGGGGTCTAGGACCTCATCGTCCCCTGCATCGTCTTCCACACAGTCTTCCTCCCTGTCCTCCTGTTCGGTCTGCACACTGCAGAAAGACGCAGCAGTTGGCACCTGTGTTTCGTCATCATCAGAGACGTGCGGACTCCGATGAGGTGGTATTCCCATGTCCTCATCATCAGTAAACATCAGAGGTTGTGCATCAGTGCATTCTATGTCTTCCACCACAGGGGAAGGGCTAGGTGGATTCCCTTGGGAAACCCTGCCAGCAGAGTCTTCAAACAGCATAAGAGACTGCTGCATAACTTGAGGCTCAGACAGTTTCCCTGATATGCATGGGGGTGATGTGACAGACTGATGGGCTTGGTTTTCAGGTGCCACCTGTGCGCTTTCTGCAGAAGACTTGGTGGGAGATAATGTTGTGAACATGCTGGATCCACTGTCGGCCACCCAATTGACTAGCGCCTGTACCTGCTCAGGCCTTACCATCCTTAGAACGGCATTGGGCCCCACCAAATATCGCTGTAAATTCTGGCGGGTACTGGAACCTGAGGTAGTTGGTTCACTAGGATGTGTGGCTGTGGCAGAATGGCCACGTCCTCTCCCAGCACCAGAGGGTACACTAACACCACCACGACCGCGTCCGCGTCCCTTACTAGATGTTTTCCTCATTGTTACCGTTCACCAAGCACCACAATAAGGAAAAAATATTTGGCCCAATGTATTGATTTCAAATTCAGGCCTTTTTTACAGGCACCTACCACTATCTGCCTATTTGTTTATGTAGCTTATTACACTAATCCAGGCACAGCAGTAACCACTGATTTAGGGAATATCTCTTTTAGGGCAAGTATTTAGGCCCTGGATGAAAGGTATCCTTTTATGGACAGATTTACAATGGGCCTGCAACAGCTGTGACACCAGATTTAGGGTATTGCTATTTTGGCAAGTGAATTTCACCCCAGAACAAAATATATGTTTTTGCGGATAATAATATAGTTTGCCAGGCTCAGCTGTGACACCAGATTTAGTGGATTGCTATTTTGGCAAGTGAATTTCACCCCAGAACAAAATATATGTTTTTGCGGATAATAATATAGTTTGCCAGGCTCAGCTGTGACACCAGATTTAGTGGATTGCTATTTTGGCAAGTGAATTTCACCCCAGAACAAAATATATGTTTTGCGGATACTAATATAGTTTGCCAGGCTCAGCTGTGACACCAGATTTAGTGGATTGCTATTTTGGCAAGTGAATTTCACCCCAGAACAAAATATATGTTTTTGCGGATACTAATATAGTTTGCCAGGCTCAGCTGTGACACCAGATTTAGTGGATTGCTATTTTGGCAAGTGAATTTCACCCCAGAACAAAATATATGTTTTTGCGGATAATAATATAGTTTGCCAGGCTCAGCTGTGACACCAGATTTAGTGGATTGCTATTTTGGCAAGTGAATTTCACCCCAGAACAAAATATATGTTTTTGCGGATAATAATATAGTTTGCCAGGCTCAGCTGTGACACCAGATTTAGTGGATTGCTATTTTGGCAAGTGAATTTCACCCCAGAACAAAATATATGTTTTTGCGGATACTAATATAGTTTGCCAGGCTCAGCTGTGACACCAGATTTAGTGGATTGCTATTTTGGCAAGTGAATTTCACCCCAGAACAAAATATATGTTTTTGCGGATAATAATATAGTTTGCCAGGCTCAGCTGTGACACCAGATTTAGTGGATTGCTATTTTGGCAAGTGAATTTCACCCCAGAAGAAAATATATGTTTTTGCGGATACTAATATAGTTTGCCAGGCTCAGCTGTGACACCAGATTTAGTGGATTGCTATTTTGGCAAGTGAATTTCACCCCAGAAGAAAATATATGTTTTGCGGATACTAATATAGTTTGCCAGGCTCAGCTGTGACACCAGATTTAGAGGATTGCTATTTTGGCAAGTGAATTTCACCCCAGAACAAAATATATGTTTTGCGGATACTAATATAGTTTGCCAGGCTCAGCTGTGACACCAGATTTAGAGGGTTGCTATTTTGGCAAGTGAATTTCACCCCAGAACAAAATATATGTTTTTGCGGATACTAATATAGTTTGCCAGGCTCAGCTGTGACACCAGATTTAGAGGATTGCTATTTTGGCAAGTGAATTTCACCCCAGAACAAAATATATGTTTTTGCGGATACTAATATAGTTTGCCAGGCTCAGCTGTGACACCAGATTTAGTGGATTGCTATTTTGGCAAGTGAATTTCACCCCAGAACAAAATATATGTTTTTGCGGATACTAATATAGTTTGCCAGGCTCAGCTGTGACACCAGATTTAGAGTGATTGCTATTTTGGCAAGTGAATTTCACCCCAGAACAAAATATATGTTTTTGCGGATACTAATATAGTTTGCCAGGCTCAGCTGTGACACCAGATTTAGTGGATTGCTATTTTGGCAAGTGAATTTCACCCCAGAAGAAAATATATGTTTTTGCGGATACTAATATAGTTTGCCAGGCTCAGCTGTGACACCAGATTTAGAGGATTGCTATTTTGGCAAGTGAATTTCACCCCAGAACAAAATATATGTTTTTGCGGATAATAATATAGTTTGCCAGGCTCAGCTGTGACACCAGATTTAGTGGATTGCTATTTTGGCAAGTGAATTTCACCCCAGAACAAAATATATGTTTTTGCGGATACTAATATAGTTTGCCAGGCTCAGCTGTGACACCAGATTTAGAGGTGTTGCTATTTTGGCAAGTGAATTTCACCCCAGAACAAAATATATGTTTTTGCGGATACTAATATAGTTTGCCAGGCTCAGCTGTGACACCAGATTTAGTGGATTGCTATTTTGGCAAGTGAATTTCACCCCAGAACAAAATATATGTTTTTGCGGATACTAATATAGTTTGCCAGGCTCAGCTGTGACACCAGATTTAGGGTGTTGCTATTTTGGCAAGTGAATTTCACCCCAGAAGAAAATATATGTTTTGCGGATACTAATATAGTTTGCCAGGCTCAGCTGTGACACCAGATTTAGAGGATTGCTATTTTGGCAAGTGAATTTCACCCCAGAACAAAATATATGTTTTTGCGGATACTAATATAGTTTGCCAGGCTCAGCTGTGACACCAGATTTAGTGGATTGCTATTTTGGCAAGTGAATTTCACCCCAGAACAAAATATATGTTTTTGCGGATACTAATATAGTTTGCCAGGCTCAGCTGTGACACCAGATTTAGTGGATTGCTATTTTGGCAAGTGAATTTCACCCCAGAACAAAATATATGTTTTTGCGGATACTAATATAGTTTGCCAGGCTCAGCTGTGACACCAGATTTAGTGGATTGCTATTTTGGCAAGTGAATTTCACCCCAGAAGAAAATATATGTTTTTGCGGATACTAATATAGTTTGCCAGGCTCAGCTGTGACACCAGATTTAGGGTGATTGCTATTTTGGCAAGTGAATTTCACCCCAGAAGAAAATATATGTTTTTGCGGATACTAATATAGTTTGCCAGGCTCAGCTGTGACACCAGATTTAGAGGATTGCTATTTTGGCAAGTGAATTTCACCCCAGAACAAAATATATGTTTTTGCGGATACTAATATAGTTTGCCAGGCTCAGCTGTGACACCAGATTTAGGGTGATTGCTATTTTGGCAAGTGAATTTCACCCCAGAACAAAATATATGTTTTTGCGGATACTAATATAGTTTGCCAGGCTCAGCTGTGACACCAGATTTAGTGGATTGCTATTTTGGCAAGTGAATTTCACCCCAGAACAAAATATATGTTTTTGCGGATAATAATATAGTTTGCCAGGCTCAGCTGTGACACCAGATTTAGTGGATTGCTATTTTGGCAAGTGAATTTCACCCCAGAACAAAATATATGTTTTTGCGGATAATAATATAGTTTGCCAGGCTCAGCTGTGACACCAGATTTAGTGGATTGCTATTTTGGCAAGTGAATTTCACCCCAGAACAAAATATATGTTTTTGCGGATACTAATATAGTTTGCCAGGCTCAGCTGTGACACCAGATTTAGTGGATTGCTATTTTGGCAAGTGAATTTCACCCCAGAAGAAAATATATGTTTTTGCGGATACTAATATAGTTTGCCAGGCTCAGCTGTGACACCAGATTTAGTGGTATTGCTATTTTGGCAAGTGAATTTCACCCCAGAAGAAAATATATGTTTTTGCGGATACTAATATAGTTTGCCAGGCTCAGCTGTGACACCAGATTTAGAGTGATTGCTATTTTGGCAAGTGAATTTCACCCCAGAACAAAATATATGTTTTTGCGGATACTAATATAGTTTGCCAGGCTCAGCTGTGACACCAGATTTAGAGGATTGCTATTTTGGCAAGTGAATTTCACCCCAGAACAAAATATATGTTTTTGCGGATAATAATATAGTTTGCCAGGCTCAGCTGTGACACCAGATTTAGTGGATTGCTATTTTGGCAAGTGAATTTCACCCCAGAACAAAATATATGTTTTTGCGGATAATAATATAGTTTGCCAGGCTCAGCTGTGACACCAGATTTAGTGGATTGCTATTTTGGCAAGTAAATTTAACCCCAGAACAAAATATATGTTTTTGCGGATACTAATATAGTTTGCCAGGCACAGCTGTGACACCAGATTTAGGGTGTTGCTATTTTGGCAAGTGAATTTCACCCCAGAAGAAAATATATGTTTTTGCGGATACTAATATAGTTTGCCAGGCACAGCTGTGACACCAGATTTAGGGTGTTGCTATTTTGGCAAGTGAATTTCACCCCAGAACAAAATATATGTTTTGGAGGAAACACTAATATATTTTGCCAGCCACTGCTGAAACCACTGATGTATGGTATTGCTATTTTGGCAATTGAATTTAACCCCAAACCAAAATATCTGTTTTGGCGGACACTATTATATTTTGCCAGCCACTGCTGAAACCACTGATGTATGGTTTTGCTATTTTGCCAATTGAATTTCACCCCAGAAAATAATCTATCCTTTGCCAGACAGCAGACAGTATTATGCTTGTCTAGCCAAAGCTGGAACACCAGATTTAGGGGATTGGTATTTGGGCAATTGTATTTAACCCCTTAATAAAATATAGAAATTGCTATCCTGAGTTTCTAGGGGTGACAATTAGCACAGCCAAGCCCCTGATGGAGGATATAGCAAAAAAAAAATAGTATTGAAGCATTGATGGATGTGTGGCAGCTTGTTCTGGAGCACCACAAGTCACAAAATGGCCGCCGATCAACCCAGAAAATAAGTGACAGAAAAACGCTCTGTGCAGCCAAAAAACCAGCAATCAAGTAAATAGCAGAAGTTCACTGATTCTCAGCTGCAGATCGATCCGTTCATTAGGTGCTGTTGCTGACTTTTCCCTGCCTATCTCGCCCTCACAGAAGCTGCATCCTCTCCCTACACTAGTCAGAGCAGTGTGACGTGCGGCGCTACGTGACTCCAGCTTAAATAGAGGCTGGGTCACATGCTGCACTGGCCAATCACAGCCATGCCATTAGTAGGCATGGCTGTGATGGCTCTTAGAGCAGAAGTAAGGCGCTAGCTGATTGGCTGCTGTGCAGCCCTTCAGAAAGCGGTAAGAAATCGACGAACACCGAACCCGAACCCGAACTTTTTTGAAAATGTCCGGGTTCGGGTCCGGGTCCCGGACACCCCAAAATTCGGTACGAACCCGAACGATGCGCGAACTGTTCGCTCAACACTACTTATTAGCTGTTGAGTGGTGAAGTGATAAAATTATAGCCTTTTTGGCATGTATTAGTGGAAAACAAAAAGTATTATTTGCCTTTCAGCGGTGCAGTTGTATGTTCTAAATCCTTTTTTGGGGGTGTATTAGTGGAAAAAATAAGGGCTTATTTGTCGTTCAGTGGTGAAGTTATATGTTCTAAAGCCTTTTTTGGGGTGTATTAGTGCAAATAAAATGGGCTTCTTAGCCATTGTTTGGTGATGTGAGAAAATTACAGCCTTTTCTGGCGTGTATTAGTGGAAAACAAAAAGTATTATTTGCATTCAGCGGTGCAGTGATATGTTCTAAAGCCTTTTTTTGGGTTGTATAATTGGGAAAAAAGGGCTTATTAGCCGTTGTGTTGTCAAGGGAGAAAATTACAGACTTTTTTGGCGTGTATTAGTGGAAAACAAAAAGTATTATTTGCCGTCAGCAATCAGCAGTGCAGTTATATGTTCTAAAGTCTTTTTTGGGGTGTATTAGTGGAAAGAAGGCCTTTTTAGCCATGTGTGGTTAAGTGTGAAAATGAAAGCATTTTTTTTTTAGTGAAAAACAAAAAGTATTTTTTGCCGTTCAGCGGTGCAGTTATAAACTTGTAAAGCCTTTTTTGGGGTGTTTTAGTGGGAAAAAGGTCTTATTTGCCGTTCAGTGGTATAGTCATATGTTCTAGAGCCTTTTTTGGGGTGTATTAGTGTTAATAAAAATGGTGGCTTTTTAACAATTGTGTGGTGAATTGAGAAAATGACAGCCTTTTTTGGAGTGTTTTAGTGGAAAACAAAAAATATTATTTGTCATTCAGTGGTGCAGTTATATGTTCTAAAGCCTTTTTTGGAGTGTATTAGTACAAATAAAAGGGCTTATTAGCTGTTGTGTGGTGAAGTGATAAAATTATAGCCTTTGTTGACATCATGTATTAGTGGAAAACAAAAAGTATTATTTGCTGTTCAGCAGTGCAGTTACATGTTCTAAAGCCTTTTTTGGCGTGTATAAGTGGAAAAAAAGCAAGGGCTTATTTGCCGTTCAGAGGTGCACTTATATGTTCTAAAGCCTTTTTTGGGGTGTATTAATGGGGGGAATTATTTGCCGTTGTGAGGTGAAGTGAGAAAATCTACAGCCTTTTTTGGGGTGTATTACTTTTCTTTTTTTTTATTTATTTGATCTAACAGTGTATCAGACACAAACGTGACAGGGCCTGCATAGTGGAAGAGCAGATGCCTAAATGTTTCTGGCATGGGCATAGGTCGCAGCAAAGTAAGGAGGCGTGGTTGCAGGGGTCACTTCGAGAGGCCTGAGCTCCCGATGTCATCTAGCAGTCATGTCTTTACCAGCAACCCAGTGGTTCTTGAATGGTTGACTCGGTCATCCATTTTGTCCCAAGTAACACTCATCCAACAGCACAGAAGCTGAACGTGCTCCAAGCCAAGTTGCTGGTGGTGCAGTCCCTCCCTTTAGAAGTGGTGGACTCTGCACCTTTCAGGGAACTAATGGCTTGTGCCGAGCTGAGGTGGAGAGTCTTAAGTCGTCATTACTTTGCCAAAAAGGCAGTACCAGCCCTGCACACATATGTAAAACAGAAGGTGGGCCAGTCCTTGAGCCTGTCGGTGTCTGCCAAAGTGCACAGCAGCACCGACCTGTGGAGCCATACCGTCAAGGATAATATATGTCCTTTACGGCCCACTTGGTAAATGTGGTTCCTGCCCAGCCAAACCATCAACTTGGTCAGGTGATGCTGCTTCCGCCTCCACGTTCTCACGCCATTGGTCCTGTGACAATGTCCGCCTCTGCCTCCTCATCCTAAACCGTGTCCTTAGCCTCCACTGCAGGGACAATTCACAGTGCCCCACCAGCATAACACATGTGCAGGGCACGGTGGTGTCACGCTGTTCTGCATTTAGTTTACCTGGGTAAATGGAGTCACACAGGGAGGAACTGCTCCATGTCCTTTATTAAGAAATCAATTCCTGGCTTTCTCCGCAACAACTTAAAATCGGAACCATGGTGACCGACAACGGGAAGAACATGGTGTCTGCGCTGCGTTAAGGAGGTATGAGCCATGTGCCCCCTGCATGGTGCACGTGTTCAATCTGATTGTCAAGCGTTTATTGAAGACTTCCACCCATCTGCAAGACATCCTAAAAATGGCCAGGAAAATTTGCATGAGCTTCAGCCAGTCGTGAACCGCAACGCACACCCTCCTTGAGCTGCAGAGGCAGAACGGCATCCCCCAACATAGGCTGATATTCGATGTTGGAATTCCACCCTTCATGCCATAAACATTTTCTTGATGATACAGGCGGACAGAGGTACTCCCCTGTGTAACTTCGATGTTAGCGAGTGGCAGCTCATGGATGACACCTTCCGTTTACTTATGCCCTTTGAGGGGGCCACTTTATTTGCCAGTCGCCTACTATTGGATGGACAATGTCA
Source organism: Bufotes viridis (assembly GCA_033119425.1). Classification (NCBI taxonomy): domain Eukaryota; kingdom Metazoa; phylum Chordata; class Amphibia; order Anura; family Bufonidae; genus Bufotes; species Bufotes viridis. The sequence continues at coordinate 539,162,618 of CM065590.1, read as the reverse complement.
TTCCACTGATTCATGTCCTGGAAAAGATGCTTTTAAATCTGGCTGGTCAGGGACTGGAGACGTGGAGCCTAGATCTCATGGCCAAAACATGGAGAGACTGACCTTTGTCAAGATGTATCAGGCCTGAATCAGCCAGGATTTCCACCCACCAATGCCTGATGCATCAGATTAGATCATCCATGCTGCCTCACCCAAACCTTAACAAACGTGACCGGTTTCCTCTGGCTACCTGCCTCGGCTACAATTCTGATGCTGCCACCCGCCTGATGCCACACATCAGATGCCAAGTGCTCCTTCTTACACCCTCTATTGTCAGCGGGTACTGTTATTGCCACCCACCTCTCCATTCTGTCACCGGGTCACTCTGTGGTCTCCTGATGCTGCTGCCACTTCACCACTCGGGTCTCCTCATGATGCTGTTGCCACATCCACATTATGTCATCGTGCCACTCTGTGGTCTCCTAATGCTGCTGCGAACTCAAAACTCTGTCTCTGGGCCAATCTGTGGTCTCCTCATGATGCTGCCAACTCCCAACTCTGTCTCTGGGCCACCCTGTGGCCTTCTCATCCTGTTGCCTCCTTCACACTATGTCACCTTGCCAGTTTGCGACCTCCTCATGCTGCTGCTGCCCCCTCCACACTCATTGTGCCACTCTGTGGTCTCCTCATGCTGCTGCCACTTCACCACTTTGTGGTCTCCTCTTGCTACTGCCAAATCACCACTCTGTAGTCTCCTCATGCTGATGCTACCTCAACAGTATATGTCTGGCCTCTCTGTGGTCTCTTCATGCTACTATCAACTCACAACTCTTTCTATGGGCCACTCTGTGGTCTCCTCATGCTGCTGCCACCTCCACACTATGTCACCTTGCCACTCTGTGTTCTTCTCATAATGCTGCCAATGGACAACTCTGTCTCTGGGCCAATCTGTGGTCTCCTGATACTGCTGCTACCTTAATACTATTTGATTGGGCCACTCTGTGGACTTCTCACGCTGTTCTTCCACCCTCCCCTCTCCATGACTGGGCAATTATTTTGCCTTTTTGGCCTGGTTGACATCATCATTTATTTGACCCTTCTTCTGATCTGTCAGAAGGAAGGAAAATTGAAACGCACAATGGATCCTGTCTGTGTAAGCAGCTATAAGGCTTGTATGGTCCCATCAGAATTGGCTTATGACTTGGTAGCCAAAAGCAGAAGTGGGTATAAAACACAGAAGACTTGCAAATATTCCATTCACGTGTCATCTCTGTTTTGGATCCACTCCTGTTTTTTTTTTGGGCTTTCGCAATACTGATGGGTCACTGACCAAATGCTGACCAATTGAAGGTGAATGCTCAACAGACAAGATCAGTTTTGTTGGGATTATTGTTCTAATGGATCAGAGGAAGGGCAAAATAATCAGTGATGTCAACACAAACTTACTGCTAACACCCTCATCACTCTGTCAGAGGGCTCGTATATGCGTTTAACCACTACAGGACCGCGCGTGTTCAAAGTTCTGCATGCCTCACAAGTTGTAGTACAGCCTGCCAGTGATGATCAATAATAAATGCGTAAAAATGCCCTGTGAAATCCTAAAGGTACTCATTGGAATTAGGGCCCCTTTGCGCACCCAGGCTGTCACTCATGTGGTATCGCCGTACTCAGGAGAAGTAGGGCAATGTGTTTTGTGGTGTATTTTTATATATACCCATACTTTGTGTGAGAAATATCTCTGTAAACGACAACTTTTTAATTTTTTTTATACAAAGTTGACAATTTACAGTGATATTTCTCTCACCCAACATGGGTATATGTAAAAATACACCCCAAAACACATTGCCCTACTTCTCCTGAGTACGGCGATACCACATGAGTGACACTTTTTTGCAGCCTGGGTGTGCAAAGGGGCCCAAATTCCAATGAGTACCTTTAGGTTTTACATGGCTGCTCACAATTTAGCCCCGCCCAAAATGCCAGAACAGTAAACACTCCCTGCAAATGACCGCATTTCGGAAAGTAGACACCCCAAGGTATTCACTGAGGGGCATAGTGAGTCCGTCTGAGATTTATTTTTATTTTTTGCCAGAAGTTAGCAGAAATGGAAACTTTATTTTATTTATTTGTTTCCTCAGAAAGTGTCATTTTCTGCTAACTTGTGGAAAAAAATGAAATTATACATGAACTCACTATGCCCCTCCGCGAATACTTTGGGGTGTCTTCTTTCTAAAATGGTGTCATTTGGGGGTATTAATACTATCACTCCTCCAAAGAAACAGGGCAATTTAAATGCCGTATGACCGCCCTATATAACTAAACCACCCCAACAAGATTAGGCCATACGAGAAAGTGTAGTAAAATAAATCTTTATTAGTATGTCATTAAAAAAATTGATAAGAGACATCAAATACATAAAATAGGACGAAGACTATCTAAACAGTGAAGGGGCGTGTCCCCCCTACTGGTGAGGATCTCTCCCACATAAAACCAAAAATTGGTTACAAATAAGGCATCATCCAAAATCAGTTATGCTGGTATCATGATCACCCCCAATCCTACAGGTATCCCTAAAGGGTCGTGTTCGTCAGGAAATATTCTGACCGAACAGATAACCGGATACAGGGTGGAGGGTCAGAAGCCAGCATATAAGTCTAAGCTCCCCACGAATGGGAAGCTGTATAGTATATAACAGATGGAAAGCCAAGCCGACAGAATCATACTGGAAATACTACAAAAAAAAAGCAAAAGTGCACATGAGGAGAGATACAAACCAAGTAGGGGTGAACGCCGTCCTCACAACCCCAACGCGCGTTTCGCTTCCTGCTTTTTCACAGGGGCATGTGACACATTAAACATCGCGGGTATATAAAGGGCGTGGCCATGCCTCCCATCGTCTCCGATTGGTGCGCGTCAATATATCGCGGCCATCGCGAGATTTCGGCATAGGCTACTTACATTATGCGTATATAATATAATAGTGATCCAACATCGTAAGAATCCCCAAATCATACATCTCATACACCATAGAAACATTGAGAAACAGTACATATTTGTATTACTGATTTGTTACCGAGAGGCCAGGAACCGGAAGTGCAATAGTCGCCATTTTGGGACAGGGCAACTCCAGTAAACCTGATCACTTTTCAGTATACATATAGGAATAAAAAAGGTTTATAGACCAGCATTGTGTGCTTCTTTGTGAGTGGTCCACATCAAAACCAATGGCCTAAATTAGACATTTGGAGTCTCATATCTCTCGGATATGTCCGGATCCGAGTTGCCGAAACCGGAAATACCCCCATCGCCATTTTGGATACTGGAGGGCAATGTACACCACTCAATTTAAAAGATGTCATATATTATCAAAAACCCATATCGCCACAGTTATAGTAGATTAGCCACCATATCGTATATCCTGGCGTATATTTCGCCAAATGCCTCCCGGGTCGGAAGTACCGGAACCGGAGGTACACATAACGCCATTTTGGATGATGGAACCAACTGCCCTCAGTGCCACACTAATTTCACAAAACCATATGCACATCCCTTTATGTGAAAAATTTAACAGCACATAAAGATATTCCCAAAGAGATCGGGGAAAAAGGAGGACCCCTATGCATATTTTACTCTAGTGCATATCAAAACAGTGCTACATATATGTTGAAATATAACTTATCAAATACATTATTATCATTATAATTATTAATTATTAATATTATTGATACAAAAGTGACAACAGTGATCGTGAGAGGCAGTGAGAATAAATGAAAATAAATATAAAAAATATAAAAAATGGTGCTCGTGATGTGACATGCGTGCCCAAAAGAAAAGAAAAAGGGGGGTTAGGGTAAGCTGGTTCCACAAGGGTCCAAAAATCCTTCATGTTGTCTCTCGAGAGGTGCCTAAAACAGCGAGGGATAAAATAAGAGATAAAAAACAAAAAAGGTTAGTACTGAGGGATTCACATGGTGTACTGGTCACAGGAATTATCCAATGCCTATACTTTTACTTTTTACGGCCTTCTCTTCTATACCCGCATCGCGATATAATATATAAAACATAAAACTAAAATTATAAAAACATCAGAGATGGACGACTAACCAGGATCTTGGGACCAACAGAAAAAACAGAAAAGCAAAAAGAGCGACAAACAAACTACAGAAATGGAACAAAACTGTTCATCTCATTAAGGCCTTGAGGGACCAATGTTTTCAAACAATGTATCCATTTAGTTTCACGTTGGGCGAGGATACGCTTCCAGTCTCCTCCCCTTGGTGAAATTAACACTCTGTCAATTCCCCGGAACCTGAGAAGGTGGGAATTCGATTGATGGAACTCCCGAAAGTGTCTCGCTATTGGTTGAAGTAAGTCCAGGTCCGATGTCTCACTAGAGGCTTCAATTGCTAGGACATGTTCCCGTACCCGTCTCCTAAAAGGACGTGATGTCATGCCCACATAGATTTTATTGCAGGGGCAAATGGCCCAATATACAACTCCTACTGTGGAGCAGGAAATGGTGTAAAAATTTGATATTCCCTTATTCGTCCCATGTCCCAAAATTTGTCCGTACGGTCGACATTACAGCATGCTACACAGGAGCCACAGGGTTTACAACCCCATTTTTCTCCTCTCGAGCCGAACAAACGGCCCTGGATGGGTCCTTGGTAGTGGCTCCTGACTAGCATGTCCTTCAGGTTTTTAGTTCTTCTGAACGTCATTGACGGATACGGTCCTACGTTCAGGGACCGATCGCCTCTCAACACCTCCCAGTACTTTGACAACACTTTTCTTACCTCTTCCGCACCCTTGGTGTAATCAGTGATGAATCTGACTTGGTCATCAGGTGTCTTCTGGCGTAGGTTCCTTGATTGTGAATGTAACAGAGTGTCCCGTTTACTCTCTTTGGCCCTCCTGTAAGCCTTTCTGATGTCTCTCTCTCCATATCCTCGTTCCCGAAAACGTTGGCCCAGATTTTGGGCTTGATTGTCAAACGATTCCTCCGTAGAGCAGATTCTCCTTAGTCGCAAGAATTGGCCCACCGGGATATTTCCAATAAGCCGTTTGGGATGAGCTGATTTCGCATGTAGTAGCGAATTCACCGCAGTTTCTTTCCTGAAGAGATCAGTCGTGATCCAACCTCCATCTCCTACCGTCAGGCGGATGTCCAGGAAGTCGATTTTCGTCGTACTGGCCCTGGAAGTCAATTTGATATTGAGCTCATTCGCATTAAGTGACTCCACAAATTGTTCAAATTCACCCACGGACCCCCGCCAAATGATCAAGATGTCATCTATATAGCGGCCCCAAAAGAGGACACGCTCGATCATTGGCTGGGGGTCCGTGAGGAAGATGCGTCTCTCCCACAGCCCCAGGAACAAATTTGCATATGAGGGCGCACAAGACGCCCCCATTGCTGTCCCCTGGAGCTGTAGGAAAAACGCACCCTTGAACATAAAGAAATTGTGTGTCAACACAAAGTCCAGGAGCTCCAGCAAGAACTTACTTTGTTCCTCCTGTATTGTAGATGATCTCAGGAAGAAATCGACTGCTGCCAATCCATCCTTATGTCGAATGCTAGTATACAGAGCCTCCACATCGCAAGTTGCGATCACCATGTCCGGGTCGAGTTGTATACCCTCCATCTTTCTCAAAACATCATTGGTATCCTTTATGAATGAAGGTAGGTTTTCCACCAAAGGCTGCAAAAATGAGTCGATATATTTGCATGCCAGGTCACAGACACCATTCATCCCCGACACTATTGGGCGCCCCGGAGGACACTCCGCGTTTTTGTGTACCTTCGGCAGTAGGTAGAAGGTCGGAATCGTTGGTTCGTTCGGTATTAGGTACTTCACCTGCTTTGGAGTGATACACCCTATTTCACATGCGCGTCCGAGGATAAATTCAAGCTCCTCCCTATATTTCGACAGGGGATTAAACGTTAGTTTTTTGTAGCATCCAGGGGTACGCAGCTGTCTATAGACTTCCTTTTCGTACATGTTGGTGGGCCAGATTACTATATTCCCACCTTTATCTGCGGGTTTAAAGAGAACATCTTTCCACCTGCTCATTTCTTTCATAGCCAGTCTCTCAGGTTGGCTACAGTTATCTGGTAGGCCCTGGGTGTGTATCCGCTCCAAATCTTTACTCACTAGCCTTACAAAGCACTCGATATCTGGGAACAGCGAGAAAGGGGGGAATTTCTTAGATTTTGGAATTAAGGAGGGTGGAAACTCACCTCTCTTATTGTCCTGTTCCTCCATCAGGGACACTAAGTTTTCCAATGCTTCCTGTTCCATGGATGTCATGAGTTGGGGATTCTTCCTTTTTGAATATAGTCGTTTAAAAACCAATTTTCTTGCGAAAAGGTGCAAGTCCTTTACTGCCAAAAAATGGTCAAGATTAGACGTCGGACAGAATGACAAACCCCTGCTCAACACCCTCCTTTGTGCCTCTGTCAAGACATGCCCTGAAAGGTTAATTACCTGTAATTGTTGTGACATTGCTTGATCCTCCTGACGTCTCTTACGGGTATACCGCAAGTTGTCCTCAAATTTCCGTTTTGTATTCCTCCTAAGGGGCATTGGTGTGCCAACAGAGGTGTTGCCCGGTTCACCTCCAGACGATGCCACTGATGAAAAAGACGTTGATCTTGACCGTGGTGGATTCGATGGTATTTTCCACCTATATACCCGGTTTTGGACAACATCCAGTTTGTCCCTCTGTAATTTCTTGGTCTTTACCATCTGGATTTGTTTCTCCCAATTGAGAAACTGTAATTCCATCTCTTTATTAAACAAATCCAGTTCGTTCTTAGACAGCCGAGTCATCAGTTCCTCCTCTATGTTCCCAATTTCTATAGCTAGTGTGTCCAACATTTTTGTATTCAAATCAATTATTGTCTGCATCAAGTTATGTGAGCAGCTATTGCAAATGGCTTCCCATTTGCCACAGAAATCATCATCATCACGTCCATATGACGGGAACATCTGGACCCTCAAACCTCGGGGTATTAGTTGTAAGTCCAAGTATTTCTGTAAAGTGGCACGATTCCACCACGTTTTTGTTTTTTTCTGAAGTAGTTGTCTCAACTTACTCTTCAATTCTCCCGTAGTCCCAGACCCTGGATCACCTCCACTGACAGTCTCCGTACCAAAAAGTGCTTCCACCTGTGTCTGCCAGGTGGCATCTCGTGAACGATGATCCATCTGAGAAAGGATTAACCACGGTGGGTCCTTCTGTAAACAAAACAGGAATTTAATCACTCCTCCAAAGAAACAGGGCAATTTAAATGCCGTATGACCGCCCTATATAACTAAACCACCCCAACAAGATTAGGCCATACGAGAAAGTGTAGTAAAATAAATCTTTATTAGTATGTCATTAAAAAATTGATAAGAGACATCAAATACATAAAATAGGACGAAGACTATCTAAACAGTGAAGGGGCGTGTCCCCCCTACTGGTGAGGATCTCTCCCACATAAAACCAAAAATTGGTTACAAATAAGGCATCATCCAAAATCAGTTATGCTGGTATCATGATCACCCCCAATCCTACAGGTATCCCTAAAGGGTCGTGTTCGTCAGGAAGTATTCTGACCGAACAGATAACCGGATACAGGGTGGAGGGTCAGAAGCCAGCATATAAGTCTAAACTCCCCACGAATGGGAAGCTGTATAGTATATAACAGATGGAAAGCCAAGCCGACAGAATCATACTGGAAATACTACAAAAAAGCAAAAGTGCACATGAGGAGAGATACAAACCAAGTAGGGGTGAACGCCGTCCTCACAACCCATGGGTTGTGAGGACGGCGTTCACCCCTACTTGGTTTGTATCTCTCCTCATGTGCACTTTTGCTTTTTTGTAGTATTTCCAGTATGATTCTGTCGGCTTGGCTTTCCATCTGTTATATACTATACAGCTTCCCATTCGTGGGGAGCTTAGACTTATATGCTGGCTTCTGACCCTCCACCCTGTATCCGGTTATCTGTTCGGTCAGAATACTTCCTGACGAACACGACCCTTTAGGGATACCTGTAGGATTGGGGGTGATCATGATACCAGCATAACTGATTTTGATGATGCCTTATTTGTAACCAGTTTTGGTTTTATGTGGGAGAGATCCTCACCAGTAGGGGGGACACGCCCCTTCACTGTTTAGATAGTCTTCGTCCTATTTTATGTATTTGATGTCTCTCATCAATTTTTTTAATGACATACTAATAAAGATTTATTTTACTACACTTTCTCGTATGGCCTAATCTTGTTGGGGTATTAATACTATCCTGGCCTTCTAGCACCTGAAGAAACATGACAGGTGCTCAGAAAGTCAGAGCTGCTTCAAAATGCGGAAATTGACTATTTTTGCACCATAGTTTGTAAACGCTATAACTTTTACCCAAACCAATCAATATACACTTATTGGATTTTTTTTTATCAAAGACATGTAGAACAATAAATTTAGAGAAAAATGTATATAGAAATGTAGTTTTTTTGAAAAAATTTACAACAGAAAGTGAAAAATGTCATTTTTTTGCAAAAATGTAGTTACATTTTTATTAATAACAAAAAAAGTAAAAATGTCAGCAAGAATGAAATACCACCAAATGAAAGCTCTATTAGTGAGAAGAAAAGGAGGTACAATTCATTTGGGTGGTAAATTGCATGACGAAGCAATAAACGGTGAAAGTAGTGTAGTGCAGAATTGTAAAAAGTGGCCTGGTCATTAAGGGTGTTTAAACTATGGGGGCTGAGGTGGTTAATAGAACAGGTTCTGAAGACATCTATTTGGAATCAGCTGCCGATGGTGTAAAAGCAGTGCACTCTTTCATGCTACAATAGGACCTTGGGCCTCTGCACAGTTCTTTATACCTGGCGCTAACATCGACATGTTAGGCTGAGTTTACACATGAGTTTTTTGGTCAGTTTTGGCCCAGTAACTGCACAAATAAGTGAAGTGTGCAGTGATTCTAAGAGCGACGCCTGTCATGTGGGTGTCATACTGACTCACAGTATTTTTTCACTACCACAGCAGACTCCCTATGAGTTTTACTGCAAGACACAGTGTTCTACACCACTATACAAGCTCTCTGCAGCCAGGAAATAGCTGTTTTTTAACGTGATTCGCGCAAATAAAATTGGATCGAATCAAATCTTTTAGGAAAATTTGGCGAAGCGGCCAAATCAAATTTTTGAGAAATTTGCTCATCTCTAATTTCTATCATTCTTAATATTCCCTTTGAGAATTAGAATATTTAAGTCATCCATGGAGTGGATTAGGTCACAACTTAGATCAGGTCAAGGACCTACAAGTTAGTATTTTTATTAATACTACCTGTGTTATGAGCCACACCATAAAAGCAGCGGGAGATTAGGGAGCTAAACAAGTGGCTCAAGAACTGGTGTACCCTGACTTCTCTGTTTGCTACAGGATTTATCATAGCGATTCGCTGCACCTCAATGGGGAAAGTGCAACTCTTTTGGGGAGAAAATAGATAGAAGGTTGGAGGGGTGTTTAAACTCAGGACAGGGGTAGAGTAATCACATTATAGGAGCGGAAGATGCAGAAAATGAACTGGGGTGAGTTAAAGAAACTGGTGGAATGGACAAAGAGACTAGAACATTTCTTAATGAAAGGTGTAGGGTAAAAAAAAATTGATTGTACAGGTATGTATACTAATGCCAGAAGCCTGACCAATGGAATTGGTCAATTGGAATTAGTAATGTCTAAGGAGGACTATGACATAGTGGGAATAACTGAGACATACCTGGATAACAGCTATGGCTGGGCAGTTAATGTACATGTTTACAATCTGTTTAGAAAGGATCATAAAACTGATGAGGAGTAAGGGTTTGCTTTTTTGTAAAGCCCTGTCTAAAGCCCACACTTCTGGGAAGATATAAGTGAGGGAAATGAACATGTGGAGTTACTGTGGGTAGAAATGCATGGAGAGAAAAGCAATTATAAAATGCTAATTGGGGTTTGTTATAAGTAGGGATGACCGAATTTAATATTTTGAAGCTTGTGTGCTGATTAGTGTTGTGGTATATACTGAATTGCGTTATGGATTCCGTTACCACGGACCACAACACAATTCCATGATGGAATGCATAACGGAATGCCTTTAGAGGTATTCCGTTATTTATTTCGTCATAATTGAAGTCTTCATAACGGATCCGTCCGGTTTACGTTATGCAGGAGAGGACTATGCAGGATTTAGTAAATACCAAAACACGAACCAGCACACGAACTTCAAAATATGAAATTCGCTCATCCCTAGTTATAAGCCACTGTATATTACAGAATACACAGAAAATATACTATTAAGTAAAATTAACGAGCCAGCAAATCATAAAGAGGTAATTATTATGGGGGACTTAAACTACCCAGATATACTGTAGACGGTGAAACTAAAACCTGAGGATCTTATTAAGGAAACAGGTTCTTGGCAATAACCAAAGACAATTACCTTTCCCAACTGGTTCAGTATCTGATTAGCAGGACGGTGTTATGTACGCACCCACGTTTCGCAACCAGGAATGGGCCTGCCAGGGGACAGACTACCTCCAAGCTCTCACTCCGCGCACACCACAAACTTAGGCCACAGAGTGAGTGTAGATCACCCCCAAACACACACAGACACAACACCCCAAACACCAGCTGCCACCACCGACTTTGATGTAAGTTGAAATGTTGCAAAATTGTATAAATCCATGTATAAATGTTCTGCTCACAAGCAATCACACAATCACACTTTCAGACTATGGATTCTTTAAAGCAACAAGGCAGACTTATAAAGGGAATATTTTATACACAAAAAATAGTGCAGTGCTTACAAAATAGATGTAAAATGAGACAAGATAAAAATAACATACAAAAACAGTAAAAGTAAAATAAATGGGAGAAAAACAGTAATAAGAACTTACTGCCCCCAGGAGAAGGGGAGGAAATGGCTATCCGTCAGCTTGGCTGTGACACTACACGGTGTAACAAATGAAATATGTCTATGCACCATTTTTATAGAACCAGGACTGGTTTCCAGTTACTGGTCTGCCCAGTCATTGATTAACCAAACCCCAGTCCTTCCATTGGGGATGGGTGGGTTAATGAGGGGAGTGGGGAACTTTGAATATTGAAATCCCTTTGTTTCAAAGTTTTCCAATCTCCCTCCAAAATGAATTCCCTTCCTCCAGTATCCTATTTAGCAGCGGGGAGCACATGATTCTTTAAAGTTAGTACCTGGCAGCCAGAGGTGTTAGATACAACAGGATGATGAGGAGAAATGTCCATTTGCTTATCTTGTAGCTGGCAGAGGCCCAGCATGCATGACTCCACCGTGCTGGGATAGACCGAAAGTTTTAGAGCAGTCATCCATTTGGTGAATGACCCTTCTATCTAGCAGAAATCACAACTTATACAATAGACACACAACACATATCATTCTATAATAGCTACTACAAGAATGAACCCCCACATCATATTTATGACAGACGGCCATACTGGACTTAGTATTAACCAACAGACCGAACAGAAGAGAGATGCAAGTTGGGTGACACCTGGAAATAGTGAGCATAAAATAATAACCTTACATTTCTCACTCTTGAAAAGGGTTTCTTCATTGAGGCACAAAAATACAGAACTTCCAAAAAGCAAAACTTGACTAGCGAAGAGCATCACTAACTGGGACAATGTCCTCAAAAATAAAAATGCAGCTAAAAAATTGGATATATTTTTTAGAAGCCTCCTAAACCCTAAATGGGAAAAAAAGGGCCAGGTACAAGAAAAAAAAAAAATGTGTGTATAAATAGAAATGTAAAGGGGAAATACATGCCAAAAAAAGCATTTAAATCACTAAAATAGAAAGGTATCAAGGCAGCTGTAAAAACTGTTAGAAAAAAACCACCGAATATGTTAAAGATGGATTAAAGCTCATTAGAGATGAGCCACAAAGCACATTTTTTGTAAGTAGCAGGTGCAATGACAGGGAGCTGCGATAGCGTTGCCCCCGTCATTGTACCCCTCACATGCCGCATTCATACATGATTGCGGCATCTGAGTGTGCAAGCAGTGTGAAATTAACATTTAAAAAAAATTGCTGTGGGGCACAAAGAGGGTATTACTACTGTGAAGGGGGCACAGATGTTTCTGTCCCTGTGTATGTCTGTGGCGTTATATTGGACTGCAGGTGATATCAACAACATTATTTGTATTTGTACCGGCCAAGATCTGAAAGGACAGTGTCGGAGTTCGGTGGCTACTCAGCTTTCCTACTATTTTTAAAAGGGCGGCGAGTGCCATTGAAATTTTTGCAGCAGAAGAGCTAGACTCGGCATTGATCACCAGTGAGGTACACCAGAGGTGAGTTTTTGGACCTATTCGCTTCAATATATTTATTAATGATCTTGTGGAAGGGCTGCACAGTAAACTTTTGATGATTGCGACATCTGAGTGTACAAACAGTGTGAAATTGACATTTTAAAAAAATTATATCAAACTTACTTTGTCCTTTTGCTCACGACGGGCCGCCACCATCTTGCTTAAAGATCTCGGCCGAAATCACGTGCGGTGTGTGATTATGTCATCACGCTGGACGGCGAATCACATAAATCCTGAAATTTGGATCGAATTCCACTTCGTAAGATTTGATTCGCTCATCTCTAATGACAATACTAAACTGTATACTGCTACAGATGGATCTGCTTGGGCAGAGAAGTGGCAGATGAGGTTTAACACTGACAAATGTGAGGTTATGCACATGGGAAGAGAAAATACATGTCACCAGTACATACTAAATTGTAAATCACCGGGTAACACTGACATGGAAAAGGACTTGGGAATTTTAGTGAACAGCAAACTTAGGGTACTTTCACACTGGCGTTATTCTTTTCCGGTATTGAGTTCCATCCTAGAGGCTCAATACTGGAAAAAAACTGTTTAATTCTAATGCATTCTGAATGGAGAGCATTCTGTTCAGGATGCATCAGGATGCATCAGTTCAGTCCCTCTTACATTTTTTGGCCGCAGAAAATACCGCAGCATGCTGCGGCATTTTCTCTGTCCAAAATTCCGGAACACTTGACGAAATGCCGGCATTAAAATTACCGCATTGGTGGACCTGGTCTTCTGGTCTGCGCATTGAAATACCGGATACGTTTTTCCAGATGACAACCAGAGAGATGGATCCGGTATTGCAATGCATTTTTGAGACGGATCCACATTCGGATCCGTCAACAAATGGTATCCGTTTGCATACAGATTGCCGGATCTGGCAGGCAGTTGCAGCGACAGAACTGCCTGCCAGAATCCAGCAATGCAAGTGTGAAAGTACCCTAGGGCTGAGTTTACATTTAATTTACTTTGGTCAGTTATTTCCATCAGTTATTGTAAGCCAAAACCAATAGTGAAGCCTACGCAGAGATCGGGTGTAATTATTTGATTTGCACCTGTTCTGTGTTTTTGACACGCACCTAGTTTTGGATCACAATAACTGATGGAAATAACAGGTGCATCAAAAGGGGTAGACATGTAGATGCAATTAAAGTAGTGAGAGTCCTGCCACTTTACAAATCACTAGTCAGACCACACATGGAGTACAGTTCTGGGCTCCTGTGAGCAAGAGAGACATAGCAAAACTGGAGAGGGTTCAGAGAATGGCAGCTAAAGTAATAGCTGGAATGGGTGGACTGCAGTACCCTGAAAGATTATCTAAATCAGGGTTAGTTAGTTAGCTGAGGAAAAAAGAAGTCTGTGGGGTGATCTAATAACTATATATAAATATATCAGGGGTCAGTACAGAGATCTCTCCCATCATCTATTTATACCCAGGACTGTGACTATGATGAAGGGATATCCACTGCATCTGGAGGACAGAAGGTTTCTACACAAACATAGAAGAGGACTCTTTACAGTAAGAGCATTGAGACATTGGAATTATCTGCCAGAGGTGAAGGTGAACGCACTAAAAGAGTTAAAAAGGGGTGTGAATGTATTTCTGGAGTGTAATAATATTACCGGGAGTTATTCTGATTGCCAGTTTGGATTTGGGACGGAATTGTTGTCCCTAAAATGCGGAAAATTGGCTTTCACCTAATTAGTTTTTTTGTTTTTTTTTCACTGCATCAAGTTGCAGGATAACAGGTTGAACTGGATGGATGGATGTCTTTTATCAGCCTTACAAATGATGTTACTATGTTAATTACAAAGGGGGATATTTATTAATACCTCTGATTAATACACCAGTCTTAATACCTCTGTGATTCCATTGGATGCACCAAAGTTATGTTGAGGCACAGGTTTCTACATAACTTTAGCGCTTGCTGCCGCCAACATGCTTTAAACCAGGCATGCTCAACCTGCGGCCCTCCAGCTGTTGCAAAACTACAACTCCCAGCATACCTCAACAGCCTACTTCTATCAGCCTATAGCAGGGAATTGTGGGAGTTGTAGTTTTACAACAGCTGGAGGGCCGCAGGTTGAGCATGCCTGCTTTAAACTATGCCAGCTCTCTTGCTGGCGTAGTGCTGGTGTAGTTTAAGGCCATTTTCCATGCCATAAACTGATGTGGTAAAAAGATGAATGAGACAGGCTAGCCCTTCTCTTCCCTGCCCACACTATATTCCCTTTTCTACCGCTTCGCAAAAGTGGCGTGAGCGGGATAAAGTCACAAATTTTGTTGCAAAACATCTTTGCGACAAAATCCTTACCTAAGTATGCCAATAAGTGACATAAAACAAATAATACATGACCACCATAGTATGGTAGTATGCAATTTTTGCAAAACATTATAATAAAATTGAGAAATAACTGAAAACTGTAAAATTGATTCTAGAGAACTTTAGTTCTTTAGATTGCATTTTGAGATGATATATGGTATCATTTTGGCAGTTGACTACTACTGGGAACCTTCACACTCATTGCCCCAAATATTTACAATCTGCATATGAGAGCCACTGCCATGGTTCAGCTTATGGTTAGCTCTGTTGACCCCTGTGCTGAGCAGAACATTAAAAATTATAGCAGTGCTGGAAACATCATATGACAGTAATGGAGACAATGGACTTTATTGACTATAATGAAGTTGGTTGGCTTTCCATCAAGGTGTCTCTCATTTTATCAGACAAAATATTTTTGCATGCTATGTTATGTTGTCTGCCATTTTTTATGGAATTTGGAATGGAGGCTCCTGACTGTATAGATGTGTGCAGAGCCTTTTGGGAAATCTGAATCTATTAATCAGTAATATGGTACCAGTAAAACCTCTGTATACCTCCAAATTTAGAGGTAAATACATAGAGGTGTTCTTCTAAAAAATTCATACAGAATCTGTGAGAAAATAGCATATTGTATTATTTGCTATATAATAGAGGTTTTCTCCTTTCCATTGCACACCTAGAAGGGGAAACATATACCTTTAATTAACAATAATAGTAATTTTTTAGACTGAGAATTGCAGTTTATTGAATATGGATCACTGCTCAAACTTAGTCTTTAATTAATACATTTATGTCCCTGAGTTCTATGAGAGATTTATCTAATGATGGAGAATGCAGCAGAACCATAGTTCAGATTTATTATATACAGAATATTCTAAAATTGATTTGAAATAATTTTACTCCTCATTTAACTCCTCATTTAGCATTATTCAGTATATCTAGAAATTTTGAATATTTTATCTTACAATGTATTCAGAACTTGAAGGTCTTCAGACCCATTCACTTTTTCACACGTTCTGTTGTGCTAAAATAAAAAAAACAAAAACAAATGTTCCCAATAATTCAACACCCCATAATATGAAAGTGAAAACAGAATTTTTAGTATCTTTGCTAATTTATTGAAAAGGAAAAGCTAAAATCTGTCATTAACATAAACAATATCAGACCCTTTACTCAAGACTTAGTTGAGGCACCTTTGGCAGCAATTACAGCATCCAGTCTTCTTGGGTACCACAAGGTACCCCAAGGTTTGCACAGTTGAATTTTGGGGATTTCTACCATATTTCTCTTCAGATCCTCTCAAGCTCTTTTAGGTTGGATGGGAACCGTTGGTGGACAGACATTTTCAGGTCTTTTTTTTTTAGACATATTCGATTGGGCTCATGTCAGGGCTCATTCTGGGCGACTCAAGGACAGTAACAGACTCTCTAAGCCACTAATACGGTATGTTGTTTTGGCTGTGTGCTTACAGTCATTTTCTTGTTGGAAGGTGAACTTTCAGCCTAGTGTGAGGTCCAGAGCACTCTGGATCAGGTTTTATTTAAGAATTTCTCTATAGTTTGCTCAATTCAGATTTCTCAAAACCTTGACCAGTTCCTCTGTCCCAGCTGCTGAAAAAACACACGCACAGCATGATGCTGCCACCACCATGATTGGGCAGGTGATGAGCAGTGCTTGGTTTCTTTCAGACATGATGCTTAGAATTGGGGCCAAAAAAGTTTAATCTTAGTTAATCTTCTGTCTGGCTACTATGCCATAAAGCCCAGATTGTTGGAGTGCTGCAATGAAGGCTGACCTTCTGCATGTTTCTTCTATTTTCATACAGATTCTTTGGTACTCAGCCAGAGTGACTATTTGGTTCTTGGCCACCTTTCTTACCAAGGCCCTTCTTCCCCGATTACTTAATTTGATGGGGAAACAAGCTCTAGAAAGAGTCTTGATTGTTTAAAACTTCTTTCATTAATAAATTATGGAGGCCAATTGTGCTTCTGGGAACTGTGCAACATAAATTGTTTGTACCCTTCTCCAGATCTCCACACAATCCTGTCTCTGAGGTCTACAGGCAGTTGTTTCCTTCTTATGGCTTGATTTTTGTTCTAAGTTATCAGCTGAAAGACCTTATATGGACAGGGTTGTGAGTTTTCAATGCATGTCCAATCAACTGAATGTACCACATGTTAAATCTAATCAAGGTGTAGAAATTTCTTAAAGATGATAATGAAAAAAATAAACATTTCAGCTTTTCCTTTATAATAAATTTTCAAAAAATTATAAAATTCAGCTTTTAATTTCCTATTATGGGGTATTGAGTGCAGATTGGTGAGGGAAAACTTAAACTGTTTTAAAATTTTAGTACAAAGCCACAACATAAAATTTTAAAAAAATGATAGTGTCTGAAAATGTTTTGAATGCATTGTAAATATTCAAATAATAAGGTTTGCACCAATGTAGAGGACAGAACCCACATCATATATACAGTATAGCAATATAATGTGATTATATTAGATGACTTTGTAAAGGGCATTGGTTTTAATGTACTTAAAAATATAAATTTTTTGAGAGCCTGACTAGTGATGGACGTTTTGCGAAATGTTCAAATGTTCGCGAACCGCGCGTTCGTGACGGGCCCCATTGACTTTAGGCTACATGCACACGACCGTTGCCTGCCTCCGCGTCCGCTCCTCCTTGAAATTTGGCGTCCGTCAAAAAAAACGGATGACGGACCGTTTTTTTTGACGGACCGTTTTTTTTGACGGATCCATTGTAAAAATGCCTATCCTTGTCTGCAAACGTGAAAAAAATAGGACATGCACTATTTTTTTGACGGAATGAAAACACGGACCACGGATGCGGAACACAAACGGTTGACCATCCGCATTTTGTGACGGACCCATTGAAATGAATGGGGAAGCATCCAATCCGTGAAAAAAAACGGAACGGACGCGGAAACAAACAACGGTCGTGTGCATGGGGCCTTAATGGCAGGTGAACCTGAAAAACCTTCAGGTCATATTTGCAGCCACCAAATACTTACTAGGAGTGCACAAATAGTCCCACAACAAGGACAGTGACATACTAGAGGGGGATGAATGGCAAAAATTTCCACAAAAAAATATGTATTTTAATCAGGGGCCATTTTTATGCATCTTAAAGGAAAACTCTCAAAAATGTGCCCTGCTGGAGCCTAGAGAAATTTTATTTTAGGCCAAAGGAGTACGGGCCCCAAAAATTAGCCATTCACCTGACAGAAAAGAACAAGTGATTATGTGGTTGAAGGTATAGTAGGTGGTCAGTGGATAACAATTTTACTGTAGGCCAGTGGAGTATTGGCCCCAAACATTAGGCATTCATCTACAGAAAAGAATAAGTGATTATGTCGCTGGAGGTATATTAGACGTTCAGTGGATAACAATTTTACTGTAGGCCAGTGGAGTACAGGCCCCAAACATTATGCATTCACGGACAGAAAAGAACAAGTAGTTATGTAGCTGGAGGTATATTAGACGGTCAGTGGATAACAATTTTACTGTAGGCCAGTGGAGTACAGGCCCAAAACATTATGCATTCACCGGACAGAAAAGAACAAGTGATTATGTGGCTGGAGATATATTAGACGGTCAGTGGATAACAATTTTACTGTAGGCCAGTGGAGTACAGGTCCCAAAAATTAGGCATTCACCTGACGGAAAAAGCATTTTATGCCGCTGTATATACTTAAGACAAGGACCATTCTTTGTTCTCAGTGGTGGCGGATATGTGTGGGCTGTCATGAGGAAATTCAATTACACCTGGTCGTCACAGGTGTTGAATTCCTTCGAGATCCATGCCTCATTCATTTTTAGAAATGTGAGGTAATCCACATTGTCGTGATATAGGCAAGTGCACTTATCGGTAGTGATGAGCGGCAGGGGCAATATTCGAATTGGTAGAATATTTGTCATATTTTCGCGAATTCGCGATTATTTTCTAGATTGCGAAATTCGTCATTGTAATATTCACGTAATGCACACGAAATACAGGCGTGGGTCACTATAGCTCCATTTTTCAAACTGCTCGAAGTTTACTGAGACAGGAAAAAATGGTTGGCACAGCAGAATATTACAATAGCTTTATATGCAGATAGAGTGCTCCAATATATTTGCGATTGCGGAATTGGCACTAATGATGCAAATATTTTGGAGCAATATGTGCAACTTCACAGTTTAACAGGTCTGACTACATATTGGTGATTGGTCAACTAAGTATTCTTGTGAACTTGTGACATCACAACACTATGTATGTATGTATGTAGCATACATACATACATGCATATATACAGCACTATGTATGTAGCATGTATGTATGGACAGAAGAACCTGTCAGCTGTCAGAACCTGTCAGCTACAAGATATCACGATCTAACCTACACTGACTATCTCCCACTAACTATCTGTATTATATATATAAACTAATTTAATAACTATCTAATGTAATGTGACACAGGAAAGCAGAGAGCACAGCAATAACACTGATGTCTCTCTCAGAACTGTAATAAACTGTAGAAAATGGCTGTGGGGAAGTTCTTATACTAATGGGGTAGGCAACTTTCCTATTGGTTGCCATGGATGTTGCTAAGCTCAGACAAGGACATTGCAGCCTTCTCATTGGGCCGCAAGCTAAAAGGGAGGTTACTGATGAAAAAAAAAAAAAAAAGTAGAATATTCAATATGAATATATATCACTATATTCTAGATATTCGCAAATTCTTGATGTTGCGATATTTGTGATTAAAATTCGCAATTCGATTATTAGCGCGCCCAACACTACTTATCGGTCACGATCCCCTATGCTGCTCTAAACATCTTTTCGGACAGGACACTCGATGAAGGGAAAGTCAAGAGTTCCCTGGCAAATTGTGCCAGCTCTGGCCAAAGGTCAAGCCTGCACACCCAGTAGTATAGGGGTTCCTCGCTTTTCAGAGCATTGTCCATTAGCGCAAAGTAGTCAGACACCTGTCAGTCTAGGTGTTCCCTGAGGCTGGATCCGGAGGGTGGCTGTCGATGGTAATGCGCTTCAAAGTGCGGTCCAACTACCGGAAGTAGCTTACCGTCGTCCGGATGTGGATTCTGGGCAAGCGTATCAGATTGAATAAAGATCGCGATTTTTGCCAGATAAACTATGGCTCAAGCGTTTTGGTTGTTGGGACTATATCATTTGTTCACATGTGAGTAGCCTGTATGTTTATATAAGAGCATGTATATCTCTTCTCGGTTATTACTGGGTTTGTTTTTGATTGAAGGCATATATTCTTTCATAGGTTCTTGCAGTAGGACAGCCATATCTCTGGTGGTCAGCAACACCATTTATATCCAGCTTGAAGCTAAGTATCACATTTATATCATTTGACTTAATTGTTTGAGATAACCCCCTGATGAGCCTGATAAGTTCTGGTTGAAACACGTTGGGTCTCTCCTTTTTGGGTGTTTGAGTGGTTCCCACTAATCTGGGTGATCACTGACACCCCGTTTTGAATCATTTTTCCCCCCTGTTTTTAAGGTTTTAACAGGGACTGGATAGGTTTTAGGTTCGGGGGCAGGTAACCTACACCATCAGGGGGCCAACCTGGGCATAAGAATCTGTAGGGAATTTATAGGATAAGTTTTTGTCTACCCCTGATCTATCCATAAATGTTATATTCCCTTGAATCTCATCTCTATCCTTTCACTATGGTTGTCTACCTGGGGGCTGGGGGTCACGATTCGCCTGTAAGGATTACTAATATTGCATGTCTCTTATCACATTGTGTGTGGTATATATGTACCGGTACCCTTTTGCAGTATATTAAAGGTAATTTTAAAAAGTCACTTTCTCTATATGGACATTCGCTGTTGATTTGTATGTGACAGAGTATCTATTCTATAAATTATGTGATTTTTGGTTTCTTACAAATCTACTATCTAGCACAAAAAGTGTTTTTTTTTTTTCCTACCTAAAATGTAAATGCAGTATTTAACGTTTTTTTTTTTGACTGTCAAAAATGCAGCAAAGGCCAAAAACTGTACTTTCTAGCACAAAAAATGGGAATTTGTCAGCCGACAATGTAACAGCAGTATTTACCGGTTTTATTTGACTGTCAAATATGCAGTGCCAGTGTCAGAAAGAGAAAAAAATGCTTTAGGTCACACAAATATGTCGCAGACTAATGTTATTGAATTATTTTCACTATTTTCACTGCCAGGTATGCACTGCAGGCCGCAGGGGTGCTTGACCGCCAAAAAAAGGGAGTTTGTCCCCCTAGAATCTAACAGATGGATTTAATGAATAGATTTTCCCTGTCAGATATTCAGCACAGGGGTAGTTCGCAGCAATATGGCGGCCCCCTGGGGCCCCAAAGTCACAGAAGGATTACCTATATTATTTTCCCTTCCCAGGTGCACTTAAAAAATGGGTATATGTTGCCCACTGAACTAAAAGAAGAGAATTAAATTATTGTCCCTGGCACATATGCAGGTGCAAGTGCACTACCCTTGTACAAAATGGCCACCACACCCACCTAACTAACAGACGGATAAAACTTATTTTTCTGTGTCACTGGGCTCATGGGTAAAAAATGTAGCATAGCACCCACAAAAATAATCGCTGTAGTTTTCAGATTTAACACCAAGTACACCAGACCAGAATTATTTCCTAATCTCTCACAGCAGCAGCATCCTATCCGTACACTAGTAAGAGCAGAGTGACGTGCGGTGCTACGTGACTCCAGCTTATATAGAGGCTGGGTCACATGCTGCACTTGGCCAATATTAGCCATGCCATTAGTAGGCATGGCTGTGATGGTTTCTAAGAGCGCACTAGTTAAACGCTTGTTGATTGGCTGCTTTCGGGTCCGGGTACCAAAAACCCTTAGGTTTTACAGTTTGGGTTTGCTCAACCCTAGTCCTCTTCTCTTTTCTCTCTACACATCCCCTGTTAGACAGATTATCGGCAGATTTGGTTTCCCGTACCATCTCTATGCCGACACCTAATTATTTACTTCTTCCACTAATATACCTCTGCTGTGATTCTCTGTATGCTGTCTCTATCATCATGTGGCCTCTACATAATTTTGGTGCATTGCTGGCGTAGATTTAATTTAATACATCTAAAATAGGCTTAGAAAATGATAAATGACCACCACTACCCCTTTTTTAAACCTGGCGTGAGCGGGGAAAATTCATAGATACGCGACAGATATACACCAGAAAATTAGCATATATCTGTTTTTAAATGACCCCAATGACCTACTAACTCTGACAGCAGGCAATTATCAGGAAGGAACAGTTCCTTCCCAATCATTGCCTGCTCAGTTGGTGCATGTAAATGTGCCATTAGCTGTGCTCCTGTGTATGCAACTGGGACACTTTTTTCTGTTATGTCATATTTAGAGATGAGCGAACTTTTAAAAAAAAAATCTGAAAAAATTTGGTTCAATCCGAATTTATCAGGGGCGAATCACTTTAAAAATGGCTATTTCCTGGCTGCAGAGAGCCTTTATAGTGGTGTAGAACACTGTGCATTGCAGTAACATGCATAGGGAGTCTGCTGTGGTAGTGAAATAATACTGTAAGTCAGTATAACATGCAGTATAACATGCTCTTAGAATCACTGCACACTTCAGTTATTTGGGCAGTCACGGGGCCAAAACTTTCAACTGTTGAAAAAGGCTTGCTAGCCGAAACGCGTCCTGGATATGGGACATATTGTTTCTTTTGAAATAAATTCCTAATGAGCATCAAGTCACGTTTTGCTGGGATTTCTTCAATTTTTAAATAAATGATGATGTCAGCCAGGCCGAAAGGCAAAATAGTGGCCCAGTCATGAAGTGGGGAGGGTGAGAACAGCATGAGAAATCCACAGAGTAGCCCTATGACATAGTAGTGATGTGGATGTGTAATATCCTAAAGTGACATTACCGCTATCTTCAACACCTTGTTATCACTTTCCATAAGCTAATATATGTCCTACAAAATAAATCCTGTAATGTGGATATTCATTGCTATGTATTCCTGTGTAATTTTATGTTCAAGTGTAATAACCTTGTTGACCACTCGATGGTAGCAACACAACTGGCAGGAATAGTTCCAGGGAATGGACTGCTTGTCCATTCTCACTCTCTTAGAGAATAGGAGGAGTTATCTTAGTTAGAGACAGTCAGTCTAGCTTCCCCCCTCCTGGGGAGAGGTTGTTTGCAGTTTGTTTCCTTTAATTTTTTGTTTAGTGGGAGAAGTTTGTGCAGGAGCCATGCCCCTGTCGGGCAAAGGTTCCGAGGCTTCTATTAGGCCCTGTCTGGCACGCCAACCTTACAACTCGAGGTTGAGCAGCTGGTCGCATCCGCTACCTTGGTTTGCATTGCCTCATTCAAGCTGAGTCGAAGCTTGCTGTATTTAAACCATTACAGAAGCTGAAAGGATTGCCTAAAGAACGATCATCTGCTACTGATATAGCTGGCTTAACCACTTGAAGACCACAGGTTTATACCCCCCTAGTGACCAGGCCCATTTTTACAAATCCGCACTGCACTACTTTCACCGTTTATTGCTCCGTCATGCAACTTACCACCCAAATGAATTTTACCTCCTTTTCTTCTCACTAATAGAGCTTTTATTTGGTGGTATTTCATTGTTGCTGACATTTTTACTTTTTTTGCTATTAATAAAAATTTAACGACATTTTTGCAAAAAAATGACATTTTTCACTTTCTGTTGTAATTTTTTTTTAAAAAAACTACATTTCTATATAAATTTTTCTCTAAATGTATTGTTCTACATGTCTTTGATAAAAAAAAAGTCCAATAAGTGTATATTTATTGGTTTGGGTAAAAGTTATAGCGTTTACAAACTATGGTGCAAAAAGTGAATTTCGGCATTTTGAAGCAGCTCTGACTTTCTGAGCACCTGTCATGTTTCTTCAGGAGCTAGAATGTCAGGAAAGTATAAATACCCCCAAATGACACCATTTTAGAAAGAAGACACCCCAAAGTATTCGCAGGGGGGCATGGTGAGTTCATGTATCATTTCATTTTTTTTCACAAGTTAGCGGAAAATGACACTTTCTGAGGAAAAAAAAATAATAATAAAGTTTCCATTTCTGCTAACTTCTGGCAAAAAAAATAAAAATCTCATACGGGCTCATTATGCCCCTCAGTGAATACCTTGGGGTGTCTACTTTCCGAAATGGGGTCATTTGTGGGGTGTTTGTACTGTTCTGGCATTTTGGGCGGGGCTAAATTGTGAGCAGCCATGTAAAAGCTAAGGGTACGTTCACACGACGACAATTGTCGCGCGACAAAAAATCGCACTATTGTCGCGCGACAATTTTTATAATGGGAGTCTATGGTGTCGCAGTGCGACATGCGACATGCTGCGACTGCGACACGAAAGTCGGAGAAAATCCATTCAAGATGGGTTTTTCTGCGACTGCCGCGTCGCAGTCGCAGCATGTCGCATGTCGCAATGCGACACCATAGACTCCCATTATAAAAATTGTCGCACGACAATAGTGCGACAAAATGTCGCGCGACAAATGTTGCAGTGAAGTTGTGCCCTATTTGTCGCGCGACTTTTTGTCGCGCGACAATTGTCGTCGTGTGAACGTACCCTAAAGGTACTCATTGGTTTTAGGGCCCCTTTGCGGACCCAGGCTGCAAAAAAGTGGCACTCATGTGGTATCGCCGTACTCAGGAGAAGTAGGGCAATGTGTTTTGGGGTGTATTTTTACATATACCCATGTTGGGTGAGAGAAATATCTCTGTAAACTGACAACTTTGTATAAAAAAATTTAAAAATTGTCGTTTACAGAGATATTTCTCACACACAGCAGGGTATATATAAAATACACCCCAAACACATGCCCCACTTCTCCTGAGTACGGCGACTACATGTGTGACACTTTTGCAGCCTGGTGCGCAAAGGGCCCTAATTCAATGAGTACCTTTAAGATTTCACAGGGCATTTTTACGCATTTGGATTCCAGACTTCTTCTCACGCTTTAGGGGCCCCTAAAATGCCAGGGCAGTATAAATACCCCACAAGTGACCCCATTTTAGAAAGAAGACACCCCAAGGTATTCCGTGATGGGTATGGTGAGTTCATGTAAAATTTTATTTTTTGTCACAAGTTAGTGGAATATGAGACTTTGTAAAAAACAAAATTAAAAAAAAATATATATCAATTTCCGCTAACTTGTGCCAAAAAATAAAAATTCTGTGAACTCGCCATGCCCCTCAGCGAATACCTTGGGGTGTCTTCTTTCCAAAATGGGGTCACATGTGGGGTATTTATACTCACCTGGCATTTTAGGGAACCTAAAGCATGAGAATCCAAATGCGTAAAAATGGCCTGTGAAATCCTAAAGGTACTCACTGGTTTTAGGGCCCCTTTGCGCATCTTGGCTGCAAAAAAGTGTCACTCATGTGGTATCGCCGTACTCAGGAGAAGTAGGGCAATGTGTTTTGGGGTGTATTTTTACATATACCCATGCTGCGTGTGAGAAATATCGCTGTAAACGACAACTTTTTAAAAAATTTTATACAAAGTTGTCAGTTTACAGAGATAATTCTCTCACGCAACATGGGTATATGTAAAAATACACCCCAAAACACATTGCCCTACTTCTCCTGAGTACGGCGATACCACATGAGTGACACTTTTGCAGCCAAGATGCGCAAAGGGCCCAAATTCCATGAGTACCTTTTAGGAGGGCATTTTTACGCATTTTCTTCTCATGCTTTAGGGCCCCTAAAATGCCAGGGCAGTATAAATACCCACATGTGACCCCATTTTGGAAGAAGACACCCCAAGGTATTTCATGAGGGGCATGGCGAGTTCATAGAAAAAATTTTTGGGCACAAGTTAGTGGAAATTGATTTTTATTGTTTTTCTCACAAAGTCTCCCTTTCCGCTAACTTTTGACAAAAGTTTAATTTTCATGGACTCACTATGCCCCTCAGCGAATACCTTGGGGTGTCTTCTTTCCAAAATGGGGTCACATGTGGGTATTTATACTGCCCTGGCATTTTAGGGGCCCTAAAGCGTGAGAAGAAAATGTAAAAATGCCCTCCTAAAGGTACTCATTGGAATTTGGGCCCTTTGCGCATCTTGGCTGCAAAAAGTGTCACTCATGTGGTATCACCGTACTCAGGAGAAGTAGGGCGATGTGTTTTGGGGTGTATTTTACATATACCCATACTGGGTGAGAGAAATATCTCTGTAAATTGCCAACTTTGAATCAAAAAATTTAAAAAGTTGTCGTTTACAGAGATATTTCTCTCACCCAGCATGGGTATATGTAAAAATACACCCCAAACACATTGCCCTACTTCTCCTGAGTTCGGCGATACCACATGTGTGACACTTTTTGCAGCCAAGATGCGTAAAGGGGCCCTAAATCAATGAGTACCTTTAGGATTTCACAGGGCATTTTTACGTATTTGGATTCTCACGCTTTAGCACCCCTAAAATGCCAGGGCAGTATAAATACCCCACAAGTGACCCCATTGTGGAAAGAAGACACCCCAAGGTAATCCGTGAGGGGCATGGCGAGTTCACATCAAAAAAATTTTTGACACAAGTTAGCGGAAATTGATATATATATATATATATTTTTTTTTTTACAAAGTCTCATATTCCACTAACTTGTGACAAAAATAAAATTTTACATGAACTCGCCATACCCCTCACGGAATACCTTGGGGTGTCTTCTTTCTAAAATGGGGTCACATGTGAGGTGTTTGTACTGCTCTGGCATTTGAGGGGTCTCCGCAATCATTACACGTATGGCCAGCATTAGGAGTTTCTGCGATTCTCCGTATATTGAGCATACGGGTAATGAGATTTTTTTCCGTTCAGCCGCTGCGCTGAAAAAAAAAAAAAATGAAGCGGCACAGATTTCTTCATTCGCATCGGTCAATGTGGATGAAAAATCTCTGCCAAAATCAGTGACTGCGGTGCGGTGGGCGCTAGCTACCTAACAAGTAGCTAGCTAACTGGCGGTGATAGGGGACCCTTATGCCCCATTCACACGTCCGAAATTCTGTTTGCGGAGCGGAATTGCGGACCCATTCATTTCTATGGGGACAGACTTTGTCCCGCTCGGATCCGAATTACGGATCCGCGCTTCCGAGTCTGCACTTCCGTTCCGCAAAAATATAGAACATGTCCTATTCTTGTCCGCAATTGCGGACAAGAAAAAGCATTTTCTATATAGTTCTGTGCGGATCTGCAAAATGCGGAAGCGCATTGCCGGTGTCCGTATTTTGCGGATCCGCCGATCCATGGATCCGCAGATCCATGGATCCATAAAACACATACGGACGTCTGAATGAGCCTGTAGGGGGTGATTAGTGACAGGGGGTGACAGGGGTGATCAGGGGGTGACATGGGTGATCAGGGGTTAATCAGTGATGGGGGTGGGGGGTGTGTGTGTAGTGATTGGTGCACTTTTCCTATTTTCCTCTGGTGGTCCCAAACAAAGGGACCACCAGACGAGCAGACATTAGGCATATCAGACGCTGTTTAAAAACAGCGTCTGATATGCGATTTAAATGCGTTTTTTTCCGCATTTACAGCCTGCCAGCGCATGATCAGCGCTGGCAGGCTGTAGTTTCAGTTGTCCCGGCTCCGATCACATGAACGCGCGCGCACGACGCGCGCGCATTCATGTGAAATCTCAGGTCTCACGAGATGACGCCGATAGGCGTGACTGAGACCTGAGAGAGCCGCCGCGCTGACGCCCATCGGCGTTAGCGTGGCGGCAAGAGGTTAAAGAGCTACAGAGAGAACACAGCAGAGTCATGTTTGTGAGCAGAGTAAGAGTTTGCCTGCCAGAAGTGTTCATGCTAATACCTGCTTGAGACCAAGAAAATTCAAGTCACTGGAAACTGTTTGGATTACAACTTTACTGCAAGTAAAAGCAACTGTCCAACATTTATTCAAGTCTGAACTGAAATTCATACCTTCATCATCCAAGTTAACCCCTTCCCTTTGCATTGCTTCAGACCACCGCACCTGGAATTCCAACCATAAACAAAGGTAGGAACACCGTGACAAGTGTATCCATCATCCCCCAGGGACTTTGGGGCCTATTCAACACCACTCTGGCTGACCCTATCTTTGGCACATTCCATCATACCGAGGAAGCCGCCATCTTCCACTGCTTAACCGCAGCTGGCGTCACGTACACTTACTTTAAAAGAGGGGCATATTTCGTATATACCTCTAGAGGGGTAACGGAATCCCCCCAGGTGTTCCCAGATGGTTACGTTGCAGAAGCAGCATGAGGAGGCCACAGAGTGGCACAATGACAGAGTGTGGGGGTGGCGGAAGCAGCATCAGGAGGAATCCACAGAGTGGCACAATGACAGAGCATGGAGGTGGCGACAGCATCAGGAGGCCACAGAGTGGCAAAGTGACATAGTGTGTGGAGGTGGCAGCAGCATGAGGAGACCACAGAGTGGCAAGGTGACATAGTGTGGAGGTGGCAGCACCATCAGGAGACCATAGAGTGACACAGTGACAGTGTGGGGAGGTGGGTGGCAATACCAGTATCAGCTGAAGATGGTGGGTGAAAGTAAGAGAACTTGGCATTAGATGTGTGGCATCAGGCGGGTGGCAGCATCAAAATAGAAGCTGAGGCAGGTAGCTAGAAGAAGAAACCTGTCTCTTGTCAAAGTGTTGGTGTGGCACCATTGATGATGTAGTCTGATGTATCAGGCATTGGTGGGTGGAAATCTTGGCTGATCCATGCCTGATTCATCTTGACAAAGGTCAGTCTCTCCACATTTTGGGTGGACAGGCGAGTTCTCTTTGGGGTAACTATGTCCCCCGCTGCACTAAACACCCGCTCTGATGCCACACTACTGGCGGGGCAGGGCAGCTTTTCTAGGGCAAACTCGGCCAGTTCCCTAACAACCAATGGGAAAGTTGCCTACCTCTTTACTATATAAGAAACTCCCCAGCCATTTTCTGCAGTTTTTTTTTTCCCAGTTCTGAGAGAGGCAGCAGTGTCATATGCGAAAAATTCACAAAATATTGTGAAAACGAATATTGCCTATGCCGCTCATCACTAGTAACCAACTATGAATGGAGCAGCAGGTGAACTAGATAAACGCGTCTATATATTATACCCTCTGTTGACAATGAGTCTGTCCCTAGCACTTGCCATGTTTCTCCCTATGCTCAGTTCACATTGAAATGGTGACAATGAGGCTTTTATAGGGCTGCAACATCACAGGGGATGGCTATCTGCTCATTGGCTGGCTGCACTGTATTATGGGTCATATCACATTCCCAAGCTTCTTACTTTCACTTTGTAACTTTTGTACGTGCCATTTTTAGAAAAAAATGATTTGTTACCGCAAAGTTCAAGGTAATTCGGGTTTGTGGCGAATCTAATTTTTCCTGAAATTTGGATTGAAGTCAATTTATTTCACTTCGATTCGCTCAACTCTACTGACAACCCCTAGGGTCCTATACTGTTTTCCTGAACATAAAAAAATACTTACCTCTCCATAGTCCTGCCGGTGCTTCATTCCAAGACACTTCCTTCAGAGGAGAAGGAAGCTGCAAGGTTCCGCCAGTCATAGGACTGCAGCTCAGGCAATTGATTTATATATTTATTTATTTTTTGTGTTCAGGGGGACAACCCCATGGTTGTTGACTAAAAGGCGAAGCAACCCATTTAATAAACAATTCTATGAAAATATTCTATGAGAATTTACATGAATAAACAATCCATGTTTACTATGGATCTTCGTCCTCTGCAGACCACAAGGAAAACATATCTTTTGCATATTACTTTTTAATGATTTCACAAAATTGATTTATTTTTGAGCCATATTTGCCAAAGTAGACATATTTCTGAATAGCACACAATAGGAGAGCTGGAGAGCTCCTATAGTTGTATTTGATTTCCCCGTGATACATAAGAGGTTTTCTAATTCAATCAAGTTTATGTCTAACAGTACAGGAAGAGGTGGCGCACATGAAGGAAGGTCAGCCAGAACAGTGCAGAATAGATGAGTCTGTGCACTATGAAAGAACACATTTCTTTGAAGAATATATTCATTTCCAATGAGAAAAAAGAAAAAAAAATGATAACAAAACACAAACTATTGAGCAGCTCCAATGAAGAGATGAGAATCCAGCCAGGACTTGATTGAATGCAGGCATTGATTTAATCATAAAGAAGACATCACACAGAGATACTTTTAGACAATTAATGTTACAGATGCCACCAGAGTCTTCCCTTTTTTTAAATTTTGGTGATATATAACCTTTTTTTTACTTCATGAAATGTATCACTGCTGAGATGGCTGTTGTTTCTCCATTCACCCTATAATAATTTTCCTTGTATTGACGTTTAGAAAATGACAAGATAATCTCATTCAGATGTTTTATATCCCAATGCTCAGTGGAATTATTGAAGCCAATCCCAACACAATGAACTATTGATGGATCTGAAAGACTGATTAACAACCATGGATATTTACTATAAATGAGGAAAAAGAATTTTTAGAGTTTGTACTGTAGGTTTTTTACTTGCATAACTAGATCTTAAAGGAACCCATGGCAAATAGATGAATGGTCCTCCACCATCTTAGTGACAGTAAACTGGACTGCAGTAAAGTGCCATAACCACTTTCACTTGAGCACTGAGGAGTACAAGCTTAGTTGCTTCTCAAGGCAGTGGTTTCAGAATGCACCAACCACTCCCAACCTGCTCCCTTAAATTAAGAATGGTAGTTGTTGGCTGGAAAACCATTTAACAAACCAGCACCTTACCCAACAATCCTTAAATTGTGCCCCCATGGAACTCTAAGCTGATACATTCTCCTATCACTCATTCTGACTCTGCTTGAGTAGCAAAGAATTTATAGTGGTATCATACTGCAGAACCCAAATGTTCCACACACAAGAAAAAATATTCTTTGTGGGGTGAAACTGAAAGAAATGCAATTCTGTTATTGTTTTTGGGGTTTTGTTTTATGGTGTTCCCTATGCATAAAATATCTTATTCTGCAGGTAAGTGTGATTACATTGATACCAAATGTAATACAGTTTTTATTATGCTTTAATATGTTAATTTTTTTAACTTTGATAAAATTATTTGTATTTAGAGTTGAGTGAACCCGAACTGTATAGTCCGGGTTCATACCGAATTTTAGGATGTTCGGGTCTGTTCTGCGATTCTTTACGCTTTTTGAAAGGCTACTAATGGCAAGGCTGTGATTGGCTGAGTGCAGCATGTGACCCAGCTTTTTTATAAGCTAGAGTCTCCTAGAGCCGCATGTCCCTCTGCTGCTGTTAGTATAGGAAAAGGTTTCTGTCGGTGCTCCCAGGGAGAGATTAGCTAGAAATCTGTTGAACCTGGTGGTGTGAAATCTTAAAGCTACAGCAACTATTGAGGGAGGGTGCTACTGCAATCCTACATTTTTGTACACAGCCCTGAGCCCAGTGATACTGCAAAGTGTATTTTATTTATCCATCTTTTAATGAAGTGGGGGTCGGTGGCCATTTTAGCCACTGCAGTGTCCTTGGAACGGTATGTGACCTGCATGTGTGCCAGCCTGCCAGAGACATCAGTCTAATCCTTTTTGGTAGCTTAGTGAAGGAAAAAATCTATTTTTCTGGCATGTCAAGTTCCCTAAATTACCTTTACTCCAATTCTGTAGTCTGGGGCAAAAATCTGCATTGTGGTGCTATAGAGCACTTGTGCATACAATGCACCAAAACGTATTTTCAATTTCAGCAGTGAAATAGTGCATCAGTGTAATTTTTGGAAAAAAAAGTAGTATTTCTGGTCCACAAAGCAGTTTAAAATACACCGCCCAAATACCTATTTTAAATTTCAGCACTGAAATAGTGCATTACTGTAATTTATGGAAAAAAAAGCCATGTTCTTGGTTCACAAAGCAGTTGTGCATACAGCGTACAAATACATCCGTTTAATTTTCAGCCTTTAAATAGTATATTTGTTAATTATGGGGGAAAAAAGCTGTGTTCTTGGTTCACAAAGCAGTTGTGCATACAGTGTACAAATACCTACATTTAATTTCCAGCCGTTAAATAGTGCATTTGTGAATTTTGGGAAGGAAAAGCCATGTTTTTGGTCCACAAAGCAGTTGTGCATACAGAGTACAAATAGCTATTTTAAATTTCAGCACTAAAATAGTGCATTAATGTGTTTTAGGGGAAAAAAAGCTGTGTTTTTGGTTCAGAAAGCAGTTGTGCATGCAGCGTACAAATACCTACGTTAAATTTAAGCCGTTAAATAGTGCATTTGTGAATTATGGGGGAAAAAAGCTGTGTTCTTGGTTCACAAAGCAGTTGTGCATACAGTGTACAATTACCTACATTTAATTTCCAGCCGTTAAATAGTACATTTGTGAATTTTGGTGAAAAAAGCTGTGTTCTTGGTTCACAAAGCAATTGTGCAAACAGCACACAAATACCTATGTTTAATTTCCATCTGTTAAATAGTGCATTTGGGAATTAAGTGGGAAAAAGCAGTGTTCTTGGTCCACAAAGCAGTTGTGTATACAGCGTACAAATACCTATTTTAAATCTCAGCACTAAAGTAGTGCATTAGTGTGTGTTAGGGAAAAAAAGTTGTGTTCTTGGCTCAAAAAGCAGTTGTGTATACAGCGTACAAATACCTACATTTCATTTCCAGCCGTTAAATAGTGCATTTGTGAATTTTGGGGAAAACAGCTGTGTTCTTGGTTCACAAAGCAGTTGTGCATACAGCACACAAATACCTTTGTTTAATTTCCAGCTGTTAAATAGTTCATTTGGGAATTAAGTGGAAAAAAGCAGTGTTCTTGGTCCACAAAACAGTTGTGCATACAGCGTACAAATACCTATTTTAAATCTTAGCACTGAAATAGTGCATCAGTGTGTTTTAGGGGAAAAAAGCCGTGGTCTTGGTTCACAAAGCAGTTGTGTATACAGCGTACAAATACCTATTTTAAATCTCACCAATGAAGTAGTGCATTAGTGTGTTTTAGGGAAAAAATAGTTGTGTTCTTGGTTCAAAAAGCAGTTGTGTATACAGCGTACAAATACCTACATTTCATTTGCAGCCGTTAAATAGTGCATTTGTGAATTATGGGGAAAAAAAGCCCTGTTCTTGGTCCACAAAGCAGTTGTGCATACAGCGTACAAATACCTATTTTAAATTTCAGCACTGAAATAGTGCATTACTGTGTTTTAGGGAGAAAAAGCTGTGTTCTTTGTTCACAAAGCAGTTGTGCATACAGCGTACAAATACCTACATTTAATTTTCAGCCATTAAATAGTGCATTTGTGAATTTTTGGGGAAAAAGCTGTGTTCTTGGTCCACAAAGCAGTTGTGCATACAGCGTACAAATACATATTTTTCATTTCTGCAGTGAAATAGTGCATCATTGCACTTTTGGTAAAACAAAGCGGTATTCCTGGTCCACAAAGCAGTTTTAAATACACCGCCCAAACATGTATTTTAAATTTCAGCACTGAAATAGTGAATTTTTCTGTTTTGTTGAAAAAAAGCCGTATTCTTGCTTCACAGAGCAGTTGTGCATACAGCGTACAAATACTTATTTTAAATTTCAGCACTGACAATATTGCATTAGTGTATTTTGTGGGAAATAAACCCGTATTGTTGTTACACAGAGCAGTCTGGCATACAAGGCACAAAAACGTATTTTTAAATTTAGCAGTGACATACTGCATTTCTGTAGTTTGTTGCAATAAACACAGGTTTTGTGATACATAGCAGATCTGAGGCCGACCCTGTATTACAGTCATTTCAAGTAACCTTTTGAACTCCACATTTACATAGTTGGTTGCAAACACACCGGTTTTGTGGTAGATAACACATTTGCGGGGTACGCTGCATTTCTGACAGTCAAATAAAACTGTTAACTTCTGTTTTTACATTGTTGGTTTGAAAAATCTAATTTTTGGTGATAGTGAAGTAATTGCTCCGTTACGTTGTTGTGTGACCTAAGTAAATTTATTCTGTTTATGACACGGGCACTGCCTTACTGTTTAGTGAACTTAATTGTTGACTATTGGCAGTTAAATGCAGCAGTCTCTTATGCTTCTTTATGACTCTGCTGGCAGGGTTTCCCAGGGCCATAACCATAGTCCTGCCCCAGAAGTGGAAGAGATTGAGTGCACGGATGCCCAACCATTTAGGTTTGAGGATGAGGACAGGGGAAGACCACGGCAGCATGTCTCTGATGATGACGAAACACAGGTGCAAACCGCTGCGCTTTCTGCGGTGTGCAGACCGACAAAGAGGGCAGGGGTGAAGATTAGGTGGAAGATGATGTTGAGAACAATGAGGTCCTACACCCCAAAATATATCACTCAAATCCATGTTTCCCATAGGTGGTGATAAAATCATAATTTTTTAGGTCACAAATTACCTTTGCGGCATGCACTGCATATGTGCCGGGGACAATAATATAGTTAATCCGTCTCGGAGTTCAGGAGTTGACATTTTCAATTATTTGCAGTCAAGTAACCCTGCACTGCATAGGTGACAGGGACCGAAAATGTGAATAATCCTCTTTTAAATTGTTGGGTGAAATATTACCATTTTTGTCAGGTACAAACCCCTTCACTGCATTGGTGACAGTGACCGAAAATGTGAATAATCCTCCTTTTAATTGTTGGGTGCAATATTACTTTTTTTGCCAGGTACAGTACAAAGCCCTTCACTGCATAGGTGACAATGACCAAAAATGTGAATAATCCTATTTTAAATTGTTGGGTGAAATATTACCATTTTTGCCAGGTACAAACCCCTGCACTGCCTTACTGTCATGGAACTTACAATTGGCAGTTACATTCTTGCATGACATAAAGCCTTTTTGGGCTGTGAAGCCAAAGGTAGTCGCCAACAACATGTTTTTTATTTTTTTATTTTTTTAAATAAATTGCTGTAGACCCCAAAAAATTGGGAAAATATAAAAATAAAACAAAGTGTAAGTGCACGGTCGTATAACAATGGTTTGGTTAGGCCGGTATATATGTCTATTCTGCATAAGGTACAAACAAGTACTGTGGGTTCCATGCCTACTTGCCCACATAGCCTCCGGACAGGCGGCTGCGCTTGTCTGTGATAATGACCCTAGCCATGCTAAACACACTTTCAGACAATAC
The DNA here is from genome assembly GCA_033119425.1 of Bufotes viridis. Lineage (NCBI taxonomy): Eukaryota > Metazoa > Chordata > Amphibia > Anura > Bufonidae > Bufotes > Bufotes viridis. The sequence continues at coordinate 539,127,751 of CM065590.1, read as the reverse complement.
AGAGGCTGCAGGGTAGGCCAGCACCTCCAAGGCATAAAGGGCATCCTCAGGACATGTGCCCAATTTGAAGACCCAGAAGTTAAATGGGGCAGACCCATTGGTGTAGCTAGAAATGATTGGGTACCACAGCAAATATTTGACTTGGTCCCCCCCTCCCACAGTAAATTTTGCGCAACCCCTTTCTTTAATGCTGCCATTCCTGGTGCTACTAAAGATTGCTCTCTCAGACCAGGCCCAGCAGCTGTTCCATACGCTTTGTACACTGACTGTACTGCCACTGTATATAATTTCATTGAATAATACTATTGAGGGGGCCTTGACAAAGTATTTTAGTCCTCCTCCTCCTCCTGGATGGGCCCCTACTAGGACAGGGCCCCAAAGCAGTAGCTTCCCCTGCTTCCCCTGTAGCTATGCCCCTAGGCAGACCCATCAGTCAGTATGCGTACTGTTCCATTATGTTGCTGAAATGCTGCCCTTCTGCTAAGACATTCCAGATCTGCTGATGGTGCAGGTTGTTGTGGTGTGATGACACATCTTTTCCACATTTCACCCATGACAACCCTGCCTTCTGAGGTTTTGGTGGTGACCCAGCTGCATTGGCAACTTCTTTCTCCTCCTCCTCTGCCTTCACTTTGTGCTTCTTCTGAGTCCCCAGTGTCAGGTGTGAATGCTATCAGAAGCGTGTCTACTGGCGGACGCATTTACCTATCACACTCCAGTGAGGGAATTAAGTTTGGCACGTTGTCCTTGTAATGGGGATTCAGCAGGGTGGCCATCCAGAAATCAGCACTAGTTAGAATGTGGCAGTAACTTGACAGTCATTGTGCATGCACTGCATCATGTAGCCGCTCATGTGTGCCAGGCTGCCCCAAGGCAAAGACAAGCTGTCCTTTTTGAGGGAGGTGTATCATCTGTGTCCTCTGTATCCACCAGCGTTCATCCTACTCCTCCTCATCCTCCAGAACTGTGCCCTGGCTGGACAATTGTGTTCCAGGCCAGGGCCTATGTTGGTGCAGGAAGCCACCCCCGAGCCACTTGTATTTGGCTGGCCTTAAGTTAAGGATAAGGCGTGTATATAGTTTTGCTTGTTTATATAGTTAGTTTAGCTGCATTATAGTTATTTTAATATTTTTTTAAGTAAATTTGTAAATAGTTTGTTAATGGTTTGAGTGAAAGGGGGGTGGGGGTGTTGAGTGTGTTCGATTCACTGAATTGATTTTCACTGTCTGGTGTTCAGGAATTTCTGCACCACAAATTCAGCACATGGGGCAGGTGGGGATGTGCGTCATACCGGCTAGGCCCATACCTGCTATTATATTTCGCCCATTAGCGCACAATACCAGGCCAGGCTGGAGGCTCAGTGGCACCAACCAATCATCATTCTGTTGTTCCATGCCTGTCCACAGCTCCTGCGCGGTGTGGGGTTGGTCCCATAAACACACAAGTATTAAAGCAGCCTGCTGTCGTTTCTCCCTGGCTGTGCTGCTGTGGGTGGTGAAGGTGTTACGCTGAGCGGATGAGGGGGTGGTAGTGGAGGAGGTAACAGGAGGCAAGGAGAAATGCCCTGCAATCCTCTGGGGCGGAAGGACATTCGCAAAAATGCTATGTGCCTCAGGCTCAGCCGCCACTGCATTTACCCAGTGTGCTGTTAAGAGAGATATAACGTCCCTGCCCTTGCTTACTGGTCCATGTATCGGTTGTTATGTGGATCTTGCCACAGATGGCGTTGCGCAGTGCACACCTGATTTTGTCCGCCACCTGGTTGTGCAGGATAGGGATTGCTCGCCTGCAAAAGTAGTGGCGGCTAGTATCCACGTACTGTGTGACAGCCACCGCTATAAGGTTTTTAAAACTGTTCAACAGACAGAATGACAGCATTTCAAAGGACCAGGAATTTTGAAATCAAGGCATTCAGAGGCAGAAATCGCAGGTGGGTGATGGGGGTACTTCGTCTTTCTATTTCTCTTTCTCTTCAGTGTTTGAGAGATGGACAGCTGATAGCTGAACACTTCCATGGGATTCAGTGGAGATGCTTGGTGACGGTGGTAGATTTGGTGGCGTTGCCGCCACATCCTCTGTTTTCTGGGTGGCAGGTGCCACTGTCACTTACTTTGGCTTAGGTTTAGAATGTTTATTTATTATTTTTATTTCATTTTAAGTCATTTCCCTGCCCAGATTTGTTTGCAGGGCATTTACATAAATTTTGCTGCCTTTTGCAGTCTTCTAGTCCTTACCAGGGCTATTTTACAGCCATTTTAGTGCCCAAAAGTTTGGGTCCCCAATGACTTCAATTGGGTTCAGTAGTCAAGTTTGTGTTAAGTTCGGATCCCGAACCCGAACAATTTTGTGAAGTTCGGCCGAACATCCAAGTGTCCGCTCAACTCTTTTTGTATTACCATATTCTGACACAACTTTTTTTTTTTCCATTTCTGTTTAAAGAGCTGTGTCAGGGCCCATCTTTCTGTGGTCTGTAGCTTTTATTGATGCCATTTAGAAGCATTTTTCACTTTTTGATCACTTTTTATTCAATGCATTTGAAAGCTGAAGTAACCAAAATACAGCAATTTGGCCATTTAGATTTTTTTCCCCGTATGGAATAAATAATTTTATTTTTTAATAGTTCAGTCATTTTTGGACATGACAATGACAATTTTGCTTATTTTATATGTTTTTTATTTTAAAAATATTGTTTTACCTTTTTTATAGTCCCTTGAGGACTTGAAGGTGCAACTAATAGAATACTTGCATCATAGACTGTTTACCATTGCAATATGTAAGAAAAATTCTATGGTGCTATTAAACCCTGCTGGCTCCTGTGGTCTCATCTGCAAATGTCTGGAATAGGTAATGCACAGGGTAGCCTATTCAATATAAAGTTTCTATACCATATATATCATAGAAGATTTCTATATAATACTATATTTAAAATTAAATATAAATCTTTCTGGTGAAAGACAGGTTATGGAAGCCGTGGACCAAGGAATGTATTTTACAGTTTCTTAAAACCTCCGTCAACCTGAACTGTTAGTTTTTAAAATATAGATTTAGGCTATGGTGTATAAAAGAGGCAACCTGTCTGATGTTAAAGGTCTCTGCTCTTATCTTTACTGCTGGAAGCAGGATGGAGTACTTCTACTTCTTATCACTTGAAGTACTGATATCCAACATATGAAAGATGTGCTCCCATGGAACTTGCATGCAGTCAAGAAGTCGTGCTACTCTGGGAACTTCTATTAAGCTTCATGAAACAAGCAATTTCACTGGGAAAAAGCCATTTAAGTGAGCAGAAACCCAGTGTAAGAATAAGTTCTTGGGTCTTGGCTATTCCCTTTACTTAAAGTCTTGCGAAAATTTAAGCGCTTAATTTCAGATTTTGAAGAAGAGAAACAATTTAAAATGTTTTTTAACCCAGACTACCAATATCTTTTTTAATGGCAATCACACCGCCGTCAATTTGTGCTAACCTAGTTTAAGTGTGGAATACGTAGGTGTCCTGGCTGGAATAAGAGGAACCTGAAATTCTAGCTGTTTAACTTTTTAAGGTGACCATTGGGTGTTGATGGTTGCAATGGCATTTAGAGGCCAAAAAGATCTCTGGGTCTGCTATCCATCAAAGCCTATTAGGCCCTGCTAGAGACTGGCTCTAATACTGTGTTGGTATAAAATGACGGCATGATACACTGCACTACTTATGTGAATGATCTAATAATCACAGGTACAATTTCCCTTGTGCGACAAAAAAAAAAAATGTTTAAAAAAAACAGCAACAGTTATTTTTAAAAAAGATCTAGATTTTTCCTGCTTCTGCATCTGTACAGATATATAATTTATCCCACAGTGAATTGCGTAAAAATAAAGCAAAACAAAAATGCTGCTTTGTTCATCCACTCCTATTGCTGCAGCAGTTTAATGTCAGCAATCCAGGCTCTCCTTACCCGATTGCATGTCACTGTTACATCGTTGCAGCTCAGTACACAGCAACTACGTACGCAACATCCCTTAGACGTGTTCCATACAATCGTCATACATCTATCTTAACTCATGATGATCCAGTCCCACGCTGGTGAAAAGCGTTCAGTGAAATATGATAGAGTAAAACGAGACAAACAGATGTCACATTTGTCTCACACAGTCCTGTATCTTACCAAGTACCCACACCAGATCTATAATTATATAACTCCAAGGCATTAGGGTTCACATTTCACATTATTATCAGATCTACTTGGGTACATGTTCAATTTTCACCCTGATATAGTAGGATCAAATACACAATAAGTTGATCCATAGAGTCATTGCTCTTGCGATACAATGCATATCGCAAGAAGCAATCTCCAACTCAGGGTGTACATCTTTTATGCCCTCAGACACAATAACACCCCAACCAGAATTGGCATTTAGTGCCTTGCTATAGGCACAGTGTCTGATAGGCTAATGCTTGTGACACAAATTTTTGCATTCTGCATAGCTTTTCACGGCCCAGCATTTTCAGTACTGCAAAGAGTACTAACTGTGGTATAAATAAAGGCGACCAGTGATGAGCGGCAGGGGCAATATTCGAATTCCCAATATTTTGCGAATATTTGGCCGAATATTCATCATATATTCGCAAATTTGAGATCTCCAGTCATTATTTTCTTGGCAATCGGAAAATTAGCGTTAAAAATTTGCGATACGAAAATTTGCGATCAACACTACTCCTAAAGTTAAAGATATTACAGACTTCTCATTGGCCCACAAGCAATAAGCAGTGAGGGTTCATGGGTACTGATGAAAAAAATCTAGAATATTCACGATTACGAAGATATAGCACTATATTCTAGATATTCGTGAATTCTCAAAGTGCCAATACTTGCGATAAAAATATCACGATTAGAATATTGGCAATGAACACTAAAGGTGACCAGAGTAATGTGATCACCAGGATTTCATTGCAGACAAGCAGCTGGGTACCTAGGAAGGCCCTCAGGGTGTTCCTGTCATACTTTCTGTTAGAAAAAATTGTTAGCTGTTGTCAAATATTGCCCTAAGGGCTCATGCACATATTCATGGAAGATGGATCTTAAATACAACTGTCATTCAATGAGAAATTGCATAGTCATACCACAGCTTTTTCATACAGCATTAGACCACGTTCACATTTCTGTGTCTTCTCTGTGAAGATGTCCTTGAAAGATCCGTGTTTGGTCCATGTGTCAGTTTTTTGCCCTTTGTATGTCATCATTACTCCACAAACACTGCTCAGATCAAAATTAATTTTGAAAGCGTCTCCTAGCTATCAGTGGTCAGTGAAAAACAGACCTAACCTGGACCAACAAGTAACAATAACGGCAATAATCTTAGAGGGGTGCTACCATATTAAACATTTATCCTTACAGTTGCCTCTACCTAAAAAAAATAAAATAAAATTATATGGACTAATTTATTCATGTAAAATACATCCACTGGACCAATGTATAGGACTAAACATAGTGTCAGTCATGTAAGCAATCATGTGATCATCATAAGTAATATGTGAACTGGCTTTCAGTTAACTTCCCAGGTATTTTATCTAACAGAGGAATAGTAATGTATTGAGGAGCGGAACATGTAAAGTATATACAGTATTAAACTACCTGGAGCAGCATCTTATCATGTCTTTCTTCTATAAGTAGATCTGTTTGTAGTGTGTGTTAGTTTTTTGTAAAACCAAACTTTATTAACAACAGGATAACATCACCCAGAGACAGGCAGCCATTTTACAACACATGGCCATGTAAATACACAATGTAATCTGGTTACTGTAATAACCACAATAAAATCATTATTCTAACACTAGTCCCATTTAATTATCTCAAAGATATGTCCAGTGTGTTGACCCAGCACATGTATGTCATGTAAGGGTACTTTTACACTTGTGGCAGGACGGATCCGGCAGGCTATTCAGCCTTCCGGATCCGTCCTGCCGCAAGTACCCGTGCACTGCCGTGCTGCCGCTCCGTCCCCATTGACTATAATGGGGCGGAGGGCAGAGCTACAGCGCAGCACGGCAGTGCATGGCCAGAGATCGCCGGACTAAAAGTCCTGCATGTCCAACTTTTCAGTCCGGCGATCTTTGCCGGGCACTGCGTGCTGCACTGTAGCTCCGCCCCCACCCCATTATAGCCTGCCGGATCCGTCCTGCCACAAGTGTAAAAGTACACTAACAAAGTTGCTTAGCACATCTGGAATGAGGGAGCATGTCCCTTTGTTCTGCTCCATGGGTCTTTGGGACCAGAGATCCAGCTCATCTGTGAGGACTACTACTCTAGGGAGACCGCAGGGCCTCAGACCACAGAAGTTCTGAAAGCTACAGTGTTTACAGTTAGTTAAATCATCAGCAGTACAGCTATACAGACTCTTCTGCAGGTGAGGGAAACATATTAAGACACCTATGACCACAGTTCAGGACAACCAAACTCAAAAGTCTGCATTTCACAAGTGGACACCTATAGCCACAAGTGACAGATTATTGCTGTACAGAATACATATGGCTGGAGCATGCCATAGTTGAAAGCATATTGAGATACGGACGTGGCATCATGTACATATTTCTATGACAGCTGTACTATGGCTCTGTTTTGTAATATGACTGTGTGCATGAGTCTTTATTCTACATTGTGCAGGTATATATTGTCAGAACCTAGTATTTGGTCTGCTGGATACAATGAATTACCCTAATAAACTAAGGAGCATGTAATTTAATTAACCCAAGTCTATTTTCTTGATGTTCCTTAAATGCTAGCCCTAAAGAACAATCTGTTTTCAATGTATCTCAGAATGAACAACACTGTTTATCTTTTCCATTTACTAAAGGGCACTGCAGTAGCTACAAGGCTCAAATACTAGTCACTGGGATTGATATTACTGACGGAAATTGGTTGCAGACTAATATATTCTAACAGACACATAGGGGCTGATAAGCAAAGCCTGAACTGTAGGTAGATAGATTGGTTGGTTAAAAAAGAGGAAATAATGTGTATTTTGTACTGGTTAACCAAAAAGAGGGGACATCTACAAGTTTAGACTTCAAAAACATTTGCCAAAATTACAATAAGTATAATTACCAGACACAGCCTATGGACAAGGAAAAAATAAGCGCCATCACATACTATTAAACTAAATGAAGGAGCAGGTGAACATACACCATGGCTGAAATTCAAAAGCACATACAATGCAGAAGCCCTCTGCATACGGCACAGGTAGGTTGAGTGGTAGGGCCTCGGGCTACTTGAGAGACCTTGACGTGGTGTCCGAGCTTAAGACATGTCCTCCTAGTAGGATATGTCGAACTAACCTCTCAATTTTAACATCTGTGTGAGGGTTTAGTATTGCAGCAGAGTGCACCTGCCTTTGCTATGGTTATGTTTTTGATTGTTCTCCACATCCACATTATTGTTATCGTATGTAGGATGGTTATTGTGGTACTTGTAGTCCGTTGCTGGCATCTTCCATTGTATGCATTTTTTGCTGTTGATTGCCCCTAGCAAAGGACTAAAAGTGCAGGATGTGCTCCCTATATATATACATGCACAACTGCATGTGGGTTGAGCATATCCTGCTTGTTAAACACCACACCACGCTTTCTAATTTTCTGTAGCCAATACTGTACAACATCTTCAAACAGTGTCTGTACTACAAATTCCAATAATTTGGGCCACATCTAGTGTCCATAATCTGTGGTGTTCTGTAACCAATACTGTAGAACATCTGCAAACAGTGTATGTATTACAAATTCCAATAATCTGGGCCACATCTAGTGTCCATAATCTGTGGTGTTCTGTAACCAATACTGTAGAACATCTGCAAACAGTGTCTGTATTACAAATTCCAATAATCTGGGCCACATCTAGTGTCCATAATCTGCGGTGTTCTGTAACCAATACTGTAGAACATCTACAAACAGTGTCTGTATTACAAATTTCAATAATGTAGGCCACATCTAGTGTCTATAATCTGTGATGTTTATGTAAGCAATACTGTAGAACATCTGCAAACAATGTCTGTATTACAAATTCCAATAATCTGGGCCACATCTAGTGTCCATAATCTGTTGTGCTCTGTAAACAATACTGTACAACATCTGCAAACAGTGTCTGTATTACAAATTCCATTAATCTGGGCCACATCTAGTGTCCATAATCTGTGGTGTTCTGTAACCAATACTGTACAACATCTGCAAACAGTGTCTGTATAACAAATTCCAATAATCTGGGCCACACCTAGTGTCCATAATCTGTGGTGTTCTGGATCCAATACTGTACAATATCTGCAAACAGTGTCTGTATTAAAAATTCCAGTAATCTGGACCACATCTAGTGTCCATAATCTGTGGTGTTCTGTAACCAATACTGTACAACACCTTCAAACAGTGTCTGTATAACAAATTCCAATAATCTGGGCCACATCTAGTGTCCATAATCTGTGGTGTCCTGTAACCAATACTGTAGAACATCTGAAAACAGTGTCTGTATAACAAATTCCAATAATCTGGGCCTAATATACTGTCCATATTCTGTGGGTTTCTGTGACATGTACTGTCCTGCATCTGAAAACAGTGTCTGTAGTGCAAATTTCAATAATTTGGGCCTAATGTAGTTTCCATACTGTGTGTCTTTCTGTGACAAATTCTGTACTGCATCAGAAAACAGTATCTGTAGCGCAAATTTAAATATATTTTGCCACATGTACTGTGTGTGCGTTTAATACATATCACTGACATATACTGTACTTTATCCGTAGACGGTGTATGCTAGTCTGTGGCGTTATCAGGGCTACTTCTCCTGTGTAACGTGTGCGCATCCCAAATACCTTTTTTAATCCATTGGCGCATACACTTACAAATCCTACACTACTGTACGTGTGACATACATTTAAGCATATATAACATTTAATATTAAGAAGGCAGCCAGTAAAGGCCGTGAAAATGGCCATGATGCTGATGGTGCACGCAGAGGCCATGGCCCTGGGTGCGATGAAACTGAATGTTCGATGAAATGGAATAAAAGAATGTAGCTGAGGGCCTCCAGGTGTGTTAACCCTCAAAAACATTATTTGGAATGGCCTTTCGGTCAGCTGACCCTCTAAGACATAATGTGCGAATGCCTTCAGGGCAGCTGACCCTCTACAATATCATTTGTGAGTGCCTTCAGGGCAGCTGACCCTCTAAAACAATAATTCCTCGGGTTATGATACTTAAAGATATCTAGGATCTCATATTAGTGTAAATACAGTAAATTTTATTTTAGCAGAGAAAATCATTTGTGTTAAAACGTAACTTTTAATACTTCAAATGGATAAATCAAATATAGTGGGTGCTTCTAAAAATCAGAGTCACCAATACTGCAGACACGTTTCATATGACTCTAGAATCAGAGACATAAAGTGTTAGTGTCCCCTGTCCAGGGCATTGGGTCTAGTGGGTCTCGATGGTGGAGGTTACCCTTTTCTAATGGAAGAGATGAAGAGTGAGAGGGTCCTAGGGTCAGATGGGTATCTCTCCCTACTTCTGGCCCTATGTAACCTCAGCCCAGGGACGACTCCTGAAGTGGGGTCTCCCTGTCCTCGAACCTCCCCTCAGAAGCCCTTCACTGGCCCTATGACCTGTGACGGACCAATACATACAAAAATTGGCTTATACCCCAACGAGTTTCGCCCACATCGGGCTCTTTAGGGGGGGCGATATTAGTTCAAGTATGTAGATGCCATATACAAAAAGTAAATGAAGACCTACTTTGTGGTGGTCTCCAGAGGGAGATGGCACAAATTCCTGAAGGGTCACAGATATAGTACCCCTCCGGATGCCGTGGCCACGGATATTGTGGCCTCGGTCTGTCCACGTCCTGCTGCCTCCTGTCTCGATGCTGCAGATGGCAGAAGGGTCTGCTATTTACTCCTTCACCATCCTCCAAAATTTTTCCCGACTTGTGACACTAGGCCACGCATGAAGGTGAGGGTGCTGGCGGGGTGTTATGAAACTGTTCCAGGCCTTGGAGAGAGTTGTCCTGCATCTGTTGGAAGTTGCCACCAGCGTTGTCAGCTGTAAATTTATCCGCAATGACATTCTGTTCTATTATTATGGTTTGTGGTTGTATTATTGTTGGTATTATTATTGTTATTATAGTTTATAGTTGTAAAATATATTATTGTTATTTGGTTATTGATGAGTTAATTAACAGGTCATGCCCTTGGTTTACCTCCACTCTCGTTTGTTATGTTTTTAGTTACATTAATGTATAAGTCTGGGATGTTTGTTGTGCATGGGACATATATGCTGTATGATTGGCATGTGTGAGCTTGCCAAGCTCCAAAGCTGCCAACAAGTTGCGGCCATTATCAGACACAACAACCAACCATGCCTGGTTGTAGGTTGAGTGGCCGAGAGCCACAGCTCAGTCTGGACCCTTATACCCTGCCACAGCTCTGCGGCGGTGTGCTGTTTGTCACCTAAGCAAATAAGTTTCAGTACGGGCTGTTGCTGCTTCCCCACTGCCGTGCTACACTGCTTTCAGCTACTGACTGAAGGCTGACTGGTGCTGCAAGATGAGAATTCAGAGGTGGAAGTGGAGTAGGAGAAGGGGGGTTTGCTGCAACTAATGTAGGTGGTGTAAAAATCCTGATGGAATGGGGGCCCACAATTCTTGGCGTTGGTAGCACCTGTGTTATCCCAGGGTACAACTAGCTAACGGCCTCCACAAGGTTCACCCAGTGTGCCGTCATGAAAATGTAGTGTGCCTGGCCAAAGCACTTGTCCGTGTGTCAGTCGTTAAGTGGACCTTCCCAATAACTGAGTTGGTCAGGGCACGGGTGATTTTATGGGGCACAATTGCTGGTGTAATGCGGGGACAGTTCACCGAGAAAAATAGTGGCAGCTGGGGGCTGAGTAACGAGGGACGTCAGCCGCCATGAGGCTGATGAAAGCCTCAGTATCCACAGGCCTAAATGGCAACATTTCTAGGGCCAGCAATTTTTAAAGGTGTGCATTTAGTGCTATGGCCTGTGGGTGGGTGGCTGGGTATTTGCGCTTACGTCCAAAGGCCCGGGTTAAGGACATTTGTATGCGGGCCTATTTAGTGTGGCCCGCCTTCTCCCTTTTGCCATCCCACAGCCTCTTTCGCCTGTTGTGGTGCTGTGGATCCCACACAGGCCTCTACGTAACTTCTGCACATTCAGCGCCAGTCTAAATGTAAGACAGCTTACTAGCTGCCTTACAATAAGACAATTTTCTATGTCTAAAAAAGGCGTAGAAAGGGATGAACGAGATGGGCCTGCTGCCCATTTCCCTTCCCCACCCACGCCACGCCCACTTTTTTAGACCAGGTGTGAGCAGGTTTAAGTCACAGATTGAGCCAGAAATTTGTCTAATATAGGTGTAATTCTGATTAATAAATGACCCCCTTAATATCCTGACTAGAGATGAGCAAATAGAATCAAACAAAGTGTAATTCGATCCGAATTTCAGGAAAAATTTGATTCGCAACGATTTTCCTCATGCTTCGTGGTAACGAATCACAATTTTTCCTAAAATGGCGGCCACACGTGTGAGGATTGAAGACACGAGGCAAGGAACTCTGGGACGGGGGGATCACCAAGATTGATATGCATGCATGCAGCCAATCAGCAGCCAGCCAGCCCTGTGATGTCACAGCCTTATAAATACAGCAGCCATTTTAGATTCTGCCATTTTCCAGCGTTCTGAGTGCAGGGACAGATGTGAGAAGACACTAGGGACAACAATTGAAAAAAACTAATTGTTAAAATAACTGAAAAAACTATTTATAAGTGCAGGGAAAGGATAGGGAGGAATCTTTTCACAGCATCTTAGTGTAGGGAGAGATGTCAGAAGGCACTAGGGACAGTGCTTAAAAAGTGATTTACAAGTGCTGGGAAAGATAATTTGGGGATCCAAATAGCCATTATATAGCTCTGTCATTCTAGAAATTTGTTCTTGGGGTGCAAGTGCTATGTTGAAAAGCCTTTAGTGGCTCATATCTGTAAAAAAGGAAATATACATACGCAGTTCACTTCTGCAGTTATTTGGGGGTTAAAAGTGTTCAGTGAGGTATTTCTGGACTACACGAAAAATGTATACTCAGTTCACTGTTGCTGTTATTTGCAGTAAAAGCATTTAGTGGCCTAACTCATTTTTAAAAGAAAAATATATACAAAGTTCACTTGTGCAGCTATATGTGCTGAGAACGTTTAGTGACGTATTTCTGTACTACAAGTAAAATACTTACTTAGCTCACTGTTGCCATTATTTGTGGTAAAAGCGTTTAGTGGCCTATTTCATTACAAAAAGAAAAATATATACGCAGTTCACTTCTGCAGCTATATTTGCTGAGAGCGTTTAGTGATGCATTTCTGTACTACAAGAAAAATATATGCGCAGTTCACTGTTGTCGTTATTTGCGGTAAAATCATTTAGTGGCCTATTTCAGTACAAAAATAAAAATATATTTGTTACTTTTAGGGGTTTATTAATTTGCTTTTAATTTATTTTGTTCAGCATACATTATGTCTGACAGAGAAGTGCCAGGCCATGCACAGAGGAGTGGCAGAGGCCTAAATGTTTCTGGTGCAGGCAGAGGTCTCAGTAGAGTAAGGGGGCGTGGCAGCAGGAGTCGCAGCGTGAGGCCTGAGCTCCTGGAGTCATCCAGCGGTCGTGTCTTGAACAACAACCCAGCGGTTCTTGATTGGTTAACTGGGTCATCCACTTCATCCCAAGTGACATCAGACACCCCCAGCCAACAGTCGGTGTGTTCGTCAGACAAAACCCTTAGTTGGCATGGCCCGGGAGCAGGCTTTGTACCCTAACCTGTCCTCAACCTGCTTCTGTCCTTTTCTGTTCCCTCACCGCAAGAAGTAGAATATGCTGTAGGCTCAGCTACACTTTTCAGTGAGGAAGAGCTACTAGATGACAGTCAGCAGCTACTGCCAAGCCAAGATATGGAGGAGACATCCACCGCTTCCTCCGCTAGGCCGGCAAGTAGTGATGAGGAGAGTGGCATGGGTGGTGGTGTTGTGAGCGGTCTGACCCAGAGGCCATTGAGGAGGACATCAGTGACGTGCAGACACTACTCGATGATGATGTAACCGATCACACTTGGGAGACGGGTGCAGAATGGGGTGGAAGCTTTCCAGTGAGGCAGCGGCGGAGCCAACAAGGTGGTAGCATGGCTGGGAGTCAGCAGGGTGGCAGCAGTGGAAGGTCAGGAGACAAACATACCCGGGGTAGACCACCTGCTTCGCAGCAGCTTACCTACCCGGGAAGTAGTGGTGAGGGGATATTATATCAACATTCCCTCCAGTGAGCAGAGGCTATAAGTAAATTTATTTAAGTTGATATATTGTGCCTACTCTTGGCTCCTGGATTAGATCTAAAACTTAACTTTGATTAACTTCTTAACTATTCACTCTATGTATAAAAGTAAATGCCCGCTTGCCTGACTGGCTATCACTATCACTATATCTTGCGGAGTAGCACTCCACTACTATTAAGGGGGAGAATCGCGCGCACTATCTCCCCTTTACTGGTTTATGTGAATGCAGGTGTAGCGGTCATATGTTTAAAAGCACTGCACACTATCCACCGACTTGTTTCGCCTAAACAGGCGTCCTCAGGGGTATCGGATAGCCAGAAACACAAGGGGGGGTTTCAGTCAGCACTCCCTGTATGCAGGTGCACGTAGCCAATGGCAGGTATACATACAAACAAAAAAATGCAACAGCACTCTGCAACCAGAACTCTGCCCAAGATACAAGCTATAAGAGGACATAGTGTACTAATCCACGCCTACAAACAGTGGAGACATTAGTTTACATTTTGATCAAAAGGCAGTAAGCCCACTCACCCCTTCACGGTTGTCTCCTAGAGTGGGTACTAACGCTAAATCTGACCTGCAATGGGCCAAGCCAGTCACATAAAATCCTCATAGCGCTGAATATTACCTGTTATGGGCCACGACAGCCACATAAAATCCAGGGACGCTATCCGATACCCCTGAGGACGCCTGTTTAGGCGAAACATGACGGGGGATAGTGTGCAGTGCTTTTAAACATATGACCACTACACCGGCATTCACATAAACCAGTAAAAGGGAGATAGTGCGCGCGATTCTCCCCCTTAATAGTAGTGGAGTGCTACTCCACAAGATATAGTGATAGTGATAGCCAGTCAGGCAAGCGGGCATTTACTTTTATACATAGAGTGAATAGTTAAGAAGTTAATAAAAGTTAAGTTTTAGATATAATCCAGGAGCCAAGAGTAGGCACAATATATCAACTTAAATAAATGTAGTGGTGAGGGGTTCACGGAGGCAGCGGCGGTAGCAGACTGTTGGGGAGAATATCACCTACTTGGCAGTGTGGTAGTTTTTTTTTTCAAAACGCCAGGGGAGGTGAACGTGGCCATATGTCAAATCAGTGGGCAGAAGGTGAAGCATGGCCAGGGTGCCAATGTTGGCACTATGGCTTACAGTGGCCTGGGAAAATCGTGGCTCCGATGTGGTGGTCCAGCCTGCCGCAGCAACCGCTGCATCACCCAGTGGCACACACCAGGTTTCAGACAGTCAAGCATCCAGCACCTCAGCCAAAGGGAGCTGTCTGTCATTCCCATCTTCTGCTGGTCCATATGCTCCTGCTCCTCTTCCTCCTACTCCTCGTTAGTCATTCCATCAGCAATCGTTCACTGAAGTGATTGCCAAGAGACAGCAGTATACGTGCACGCATCCAATGTAGCAGAAGCTGAATGTCCTCCTGTCCAATTTGCTGGTGCTGCAATCCCTCCCTTTCCAAGTGATGAACTCTGCACCTTTCAGAGAACTGATGGCTTGTGCCACGCTGAGGTGGAGATTCCCAAGCCATCACTACTTTGCAAAAAAGGCAGTACCAGCCCTGCATAAATATGTAGAAGAAGAAGGTGGGCCAGTGCTTTAGCCTGTCAGTGTATGCCACAGTGCACGGCAGAGCTGACGTGTGGAGCTGTAACTATGGTCAGGGACAGTACATGTCTTTTATAGCCCACTGGGTTAATGTGGTTCATGCAGAGCCACACCAGCAACTTGGCCAGTTCACGCCGCTTCCGCCTCCACGTTCTCACGCCATTGGTCAAGCAACAATGTCCGCCTCTTTCTCCTGATCCTCCACCATGTCCTCAGCAAGTCACAGTGCCCCTCCAGCATACCTAATTTCCCTGAGCGAACAGAGTCACACAGGATAGGAACTGTTCCATGTGATTCATAAAAAAAAAATAAAAACTAGTTTTCTCCGCAACAACTGAAAATTGGAACCATGGTGACTGACGGGAAGAACATTGTGTCTGCACTGCATCAAGAAAGGCTGAGCCATGTGCCCTGCATGGCACACAAGTTTAATCTGGTTGTCAAGTGGTTCCTCAAGTATTCCACCTATCTGTAGTTTGCTCAGGCCCTTTGAGGACGTTACTATAGTATGAACGACGTCATTCCACTGCTTCATGTCCTGGAACAGATTGTGGTAACAATGGCTGGTCAGGGGACTGGAGACATGGCGCCTAGATCTCATGGTCACATAAGCCCTGTGGGGGTTGAACTGGAAGAGGAGGGGGAGGGGGAGGAGGACATTGGAGCATAGGCAATGTGTAGCGAAATGGGTGGTTTTTCTACTCAGCTGAAGGAGGAGCAGGAGCAGCCAAAGGTGCTACATGCCAATGAGGAAGACATGACTGAGGACCCAGACACACTGTGGCAGTATGCAGTGGAGATCGAGGCAGGGAGTCCCTCCGAGTCACTTGCACAAATGGCCCGATGCATGCTCACTTGCTTGCGTAGTGACAGCCGAATTGTCCCCATTCGGCAAAGGGATGACTTCTGGCTCTCTACCTTGTTGGACCCATGCTACCGGTCCAGAATGGGGGCCTTTTTTACACCCACTGAGAAGGAAGACAAATTGAATTACTACAGAGACATCCTATGTAGTCAGTTGGCCGCTGCCTATCTGCGCCATCGTTCATCCTCTCTCAGGTCTGACTGGGGGGGCCCTCTACAATCACGTTCCACTGCCATGGCTGTTATGGAGGGGTGGGGTGGCAGGAGCAGTACCAGCTCCATCAGCATTAGCCTGAGTCTACAGTCGCTGATGAGAAGCCTTCTTCACCCGCATAGTAAAGAAACTACTCAACAGCAGCAGCAGCAGGTAGACCTTGAGCGGGAACAGAACCAGCAGGTGGTGGCATACTTGAATAGCATCCGACAACCTACATTGAAGATTCGCTGGACTACTGGGCAGCCAAACTGGATTTGTGGCCCCAACTGGCCGCGTTTGCCCTGAAAAACCTGTCCTACCGGCCAGTAGTTGTATCAGAGCAGGTATTTTGTGCGGCGGGGGCCATAGTGACCCCAAGAAGAACTCGCCTGTCCACCCAAAATGTGGAGAGACTGACCTTTTTCAAGATAAATCAGGCATGGATCAACCAGGATTTCCACCCACCAATTCCTGATACATCTGATTAGATCATCCATGCTGCCTCACCCAATCCTTGACAAAAAAGAACAGTTTCTTCTGGCTACCTGCCTCAGCAACTACTCTAATGCTGCCACCCGCTTGATGCCACATATTTGATGCCAAGTGCTCCTTCTTTCACCCACCTTCATCAGCGGGTACTGGTATTGCCACCCAGTGCTCCACTCTGTCACCGGATCACTTTGTGGTATCCTGATGCTACTGCCATCTCCACACTATGTCACCTTGCCATTCTGTGGCTTCCTCATGCTGCTGCCACCTCCACTAACTGTCATTGTGCCTACTCAGTGGCCTACTCATTCTACTGCCATCTTGCCTCTCTGTGGTATCCTGATGATGCTGCCTTCTCCAGACTATGTCACCTTGACCTTCTGTGGTATCCGAATGCTGCTGCTGCCACCGCCATCTCCACACTATGTCACCTTGCCATTTTGTGGTCTCCTGCTGCTGCTGTTATCTCCATACTATGTCACATTGCCATTCTGTGGCTTCCTCATGCTGCTTCCACCTCCAGACTCTGTCATTGTGCCACCCTGTGGCATTCTCATCCTGCTGCCACCTCCAGACTCATTCATTGTGCCGCTATGTGGTCTTCTCATGCTGCTGCCACCTCCACACTCTGTCATTGTGCTCCTCTGTGGTCTCCTCATGCTGCTGCCATCGTCACACTTGGTCATTGTGCCACTCTGTGGCATCCTCCTGCTGCTTCTGCCTCCACCTGCAAACTCGGTCATTTTGCCACTCTGTCGCCTACTTATGCTGCTGCCACCTCCACACTCTGTCATTGTGCCACTCTGTGGCCTTCTCATTCTCCTACCACCTCCAGACTCTGTCATTGTGCCATTATCAGTGATGAGCGGGAGGTGCCATATTCGATTTTGCGATATTTCACGAATATTCTATTGAATATTCATCATATATTCGTCGAAATCGAATATTCGTCATTATTCTATATATTGCGAATGTTACGCAAATTTATATTCGTATTGCGAATTAAACTTAGAGCTGAGTTCCTAATAGTTGTAACTTCTATTGCTAGAATTGATGAAGAAAACGAATATCACAAATATAGCACTATATTCTCAATCTGCGTTATATTCTAGCAACAACCATTAGGAACTCAGCTCTAAGTTTCATTCACGAAGCGAACATATAATCACATTGCGAATTGATCTTAGAGCTACGTTCCTAATTGTTGTATTGCTAGAATATAACGAAGATGACGAATATCACGAATTCACGAATAAAGCACTAAATTTTAATTTTAGTTATATTCTAGCAATACAGCCATTAGCAACTCAGGTCTAAGTTTAATTCGCAAAGCGAACATATACTCGCATTGTGAATTCAATTTAAAGCTGGGTTTCTAATGGTAGTTGTATTGCTAGAATATAACGAGTATCACGAATATAGCACTATATTCTCAATCTTCGTTATATTCTAGCAACAACCATTAGGAACTCAGCTCTAAGTTTCATTCGCGAAGCGAACATATAATCGCATTGCAAATTGATCTTAGAGCTCAGTTGCTAATGGTTGTATTGCTATAATATAACGAAGATGACGAATATCACGAATTCACGAATATAGCACTATATTCTCAACCTTCGTTATATTCTAGCAACACAACCATTAGGAACCCAGCTCTAAGTTTAATTCACAAAGCGAATATATAATCGCATTGCGAATTGATCTTAGAGCTAAGTTCCTAATGGTTGTATTGCTAGAATATAACGAAGATGACGAATATCACGAATTCACGAATATAGCACTATATTCTCAATCTTTGTTATATTCTAGCAACACAACCATTAGGAACTCAGCTCTAAGATTAAAGTTTCATTCGTAAAGCAAACATATAATCGCATTGCAAATTGATCTTAGAGTAAAGTTCCTAATGGTTGGCTTGCTAGAATATAACAAAGATTGAGAATATAGTGCTTTATTCGTGAATTTGTGATATTCATTATATTCTAGCAATACGACCATTAGGAACCCAGCTCTAAGTTGAATTCGCAATGCGAGAAATTCAGGTTATATTAATCGCATTGCGATTACAACTTAGTCAAATTTGTGAGATCGTGATTCTCACATCCGACAGTACATTTTAGCATGGAGGTGTTCCCATGCACACGGGAAGTCGTCAGAAGTGGCAACGGGCATTGACTGGAGTGGGAAGGGAGCCAGGAATCCTCCGGACAACAGCTTTTGGGAAGTAGGAAGACAAGTTAGACAACCAGAGAGCAACAAGGATTAACAACTTAAAAAAACAACACCGAATATTCGAAATAGCGAATATATATTGCTATATTCGCAATATTCGCGAATTTGCAAAGTGCCGATATTCGCTAAAAAAAATCGCTTTTCGAATATTCGCGCTCAACACTAGCCATTATGTGGCTTTCTCATGCTTCTGCCACCTCCAGACCCTATCATTGGGCCACTCTGTGGTCTCCTCATGCTGCTTCCACCTCACCAGTTTGTCATAGGTCCACTCTGTGGACTTCTCATGCGGTTCCCACCCTCCCCACTTCATGACTGGCCCACTATTTTGACTTTCGGCCTGGCTGACATATTCATTTATTTGACCTTTCTTCTGATCCTTCAGAAGCAAGGAAAAATGAGACGCACAATGGGATCCTGTCTATGTAGCAACTGTAAGGCCTGTATGGTCCCATAAGAATTGGCTTATGATTTGGTAGCCAAAAGCAGAAGTGGGTACAAACACAGAAGACATGCAAACATTCCATTCACGTGTCATCTCTCTTTTGGATCCACTCCTGTTTTTTTGGCATTACCAATACTGATGGATTACAGACCAAATGCTGACCAAGTGAAGAAGGATACTCAACAGACAGGATCCATTTTTTGGGGTTATTGTTCCAATGGATCAGAGGTAGGGCAGAATAATCAGTGATGTCAACACAAACTTACTGCTGACACCCTCTCTACTCTGTTGGGGGGCTCTACTTGTATAAGCGTTTAATTGAACATGTTCTGTAGACATCTATGTGGAATCAGCTGACAATGGTGTAAATGAAGTATGCTTCTTCTTGGCGCTTAGATCGACCTGTAAGGGTGAGCTCATACTTGAGTTATTTGGTCAGTTTTGGCCCCGTGACTGCCCAAATAAGTGAATTGTGCAGTGATTCTTAGAGCTACGCTGGTCATCTGCATGTTATACTGACTCACAGTATTATTTTACTACCACAGCAGACTCTCTATGCGTGTTCCTGCAAGGCACAGTGTTCTACACCCCTATAAATGCTCTCTGCATCCCGGAAATAGCAGTTTTTTAACACGATTCACTGCAAATAAATTTGGATTGAAGCCAATTTTTTCAGAAAATACATTGATTATGATTAGTTATTTCATATGGTGTATGTAAAGATATCAATAGGTAGCACATGCAATTATATTCACATTAAGTTTAGAATGCATGTATCCTTACTGTACCTACCATGTCTGTGTGTGTCCAAGTGCATTCTCCAAACAATATATATATTTTTTCCATTGGACAACCCTCAGCTCACTGGCAACAATGTCAGCTGCTGCTGAATCCTACTTTGATTTGTATTCCTAGACTGACTGCTCAGTGAATAATCCACATACACAACTCTCTTAATATTGACTTTTGCTTATCTGCTTCTAGCTCTGCGAGATGTTTTATATTACTGTGTTTATTATTTCCCCCTGGAATGTCTACCGTTCCTCGGACCACCAAGTGGGTGAAAATAAAGAGAAACGCTACATAAACATTCAGAAGCAGACAAAATGTGTTTATTCTCGGCCACAGATGTCTGTGTCACCAAAAGGTTATAATATGTTGAGAAAAAGTAGCTTTGAAAATGGAAAATTGCTGGTCAGTTAAAGAATAACCTAAAACACAGTCAAGGTCTTTGCATGTATCAAAAGGCTATCCAAAACCAACAAAGAGAGAGGACATTTCATTCTAGCTCCACACACACACACAATAGATTATTTAAACCTTGTTATGTCTAAAGGGAAAGAGCTATGAAGCTGTAATTCCAGTCTACAATGATCGCAGCAATAACAGTAAAAGGCTACATGTTCCAGTACAGATTTTCAAATGAGTATTTCATATGTGGAAATCTTGAAAGACCAAGAAACCTGTGTTTCTCCATTATAGTATAGTACATTTTTTTTTATTTAATGATTTGCTTAATTGAATATAAACCACTCGGTTTGATAAAGAATTACCATAGGTTACCCAGATTCTAGACTGCTGACTCGCATTTAAAGGGCTGTTATTTCAGACAGAAGATAAATCAATCCAGAAAACAATCAGCATTCAGTAATATTTCTTGACTTGATTATAGAATCTTATGGACACAGCTGATTTTGCACTGGCTTTAATAGGGTGAGGAGTCTAAGGGGTCCCTTGGTTTTCACTCTTGTCCTTCATAAAGAGATGTGAATTTTGCTGATGGTGATTCCCTGAGTAATCAGTGGTGGACAGAAGGCTACAACAGCAATGACAGACAGGAATAAGAGCAGAAGTGTAGTATCCAACAGGATAGACCAGAAGCACGGATGCCAGTAATGAATCAGGAGATGAAACTCAAAAACATGAAAAAGCTGTAGGTTGCAGCTCATGAACATGATCTCAAACATGACCAAGGCTCCTCAGCAGTATTTTAGTTCAAGAACTGGATCTAGTAATCAAGGATCTAGGCAAGGGCATAGTCAGGAATAGTCAGGAGTACTACAGGTAATACCAGGAACAATAATCTGAGTAAACTTGAAACAGAGTTGACTAGGAACAGAGTTGACTAGGAACAAACATGGCTTGAGGTATAGATCATAGGAACAACTGGAAAATGGAACCATATGAAGCACCTTTATATGAACTGTACTTTGGCACTCAGGCAATTGAATGAGGGAATTTGCTAGCTGATTTTATATAACGTACCAGACTGTGATGATGTTATCGGAAACAGCTTTGTAATAGCCAGTTCTATTTGGGGAGAGTTCACTATGGCTTTTTCTTGTACAGCAGAGTGTGGCTGAGCACAGTGTCAGACTGGGGTTGCTTGAGCCCACCAGAGGAAATTATTCTAGGGGCCCAACTGCTATATGGTCAATACAATTTGAATATGTTTTGATTATAAGAAATAGACCCTAGTGGCAATTGATTGACTCCAAAGGCAGCTCTGAATTTTTTTATTTTTTCTCCTGGACCTTTGGGGCCCACCATAGTAGGAGAGCCAGGGACCCACCAGAGGATCCTCTGGTACTCTGGTGGGCCAGTCCAATACTGGCTGAGCATTGGAGTCAAAATCATAAAGGAGAAAATCGTTAACAAAATGAAACACAATTTTGAATAGACCACCAGTCAGCACAGCTTGTGACAATTATAATACTGATTAATAAAGGCTATATATGCTATATATTACTGTCAGCTTTAGTAGTGCTCATATAGTAGTTCTGGTATGCAAAGAGTGCTGGCTATGTTCAGGAAACCACCCTCTCATTTCAGCCAAGTTTATGTGGCAAGATATGCCCTCTGCCCCGTGACACAATGGTTTGTCGTTACACCATTTAATCCATGACATTTTAACTTGCTGGAATTCCACCATGGAAATGCTAGAGCTTTTGTATTAGCAATGTAAAGCAGTCAATGATTTTTCATACACCAAACCACCTCAACAGGGAACATATGCGGTTTTGAGGTCAGGCATTTGTCTGTAGGGAGAAATGTGTCATAAACAATGCCATCCTTCACAGAAGCTCACCCTGAAGCAACAAGGGAAAGTGGAAAAAAGAACAGCTTACCATCTTGCTAGCCGCCCTGTAGAAGTTGGGGACCCTCAAGAAGTAAGTCCCATGAAGCTGAATAAGAATAAGGATAAGAAGCTGCCACTCGAGGAAGAAGTAAAGGAGTCGGCGTTGGAAGAGCAAGGGGATGAAGAAGATGACAAGGACACTAGGCACGATGACCAATCATCTTATTGAGAGCTGGGACTATAAATATCTGGGTCCTTTTGTACACTGGTGAAAATGGCAAACTGTATGCTTCGCAGGTATATCATTCACATGAAACACTCTAATGATCACTGGATAGCTCTGCTTTTAGACCCTTTTCATCAAAGCAAAATGGAACACGTATTTCTCCTCTGGCTGAGGCTGATGAATAGATCAGCCCATGCTGACAGTTCTCTATTATGCCACTGCCGCTGCCTACCATCAAATTCTATACAGCATGGCTGCTGCTGCTACTGTTGCAGCTGATATTTCCTACTTTTAATTGTCTACTGCCATTTCCACTACAAATACTACTACCCATAAACAGCCGCACACAAACCTACTGACTTGTCTGTTCTATACTGTGCTGCTACTGCTGCCGTGCCCGCCACCACTGTTGCCACATTCCATGATTACCCTACTCTTTCTGCATCCACACTTTAATGCTACTGCTCCCAATTAAAATGGAGAATTTTTCTAGGCTTGGTAAAAACAAGCCACTCTTTTTTATGACAACATATATGGGCAGGCATTCTGCCACAGTTAAGGCATATTTTTTGAATGCTTTTGCATAACAGGCCAGTCTTTCTTCTGACATTAACATGTGTGTATATAAGCTGAGGCAGTGATCTGCCCCTGTTGTGGCATACGTTTTGGAAATAAAGTAACAAAGAGAGATAACATATTTTCATGAAATAATCCTAGGAGACTAGAGGTTGTTATATAACAATTTTCAGGGCAATTGGATCAATTTCCATTAATTTAGAATCAATTCAGACACAAATCATTCGGACACAAAATATTTTAAAAGATTCAAGAAAAAATGACACAAAATGTGCTCCTCTCTTTACTAAGGGTGTTACGAATCAGCAGATTGGCAGGAGGATTAAATGCCCATCCTCTATCTGTGTCTGGTTTTGCGCAATATGTGTTGGTGGCTAGATTACAGTTGAGGACAAGGCAGTGGATTTCCAGGGCCTGCAAGGCCAATCAGAAATAAACACTGTCAGGAGCCTCAAGGCCACTGTGAAAGCAGGTATGTCATTAGTATGACAGAGAGAACATACAGTACTTAGCCGCATTGCCTAACCTGTAAGTGAAATAGAAAGTCCCCGGTTTAATATAAGTGATTTTGTCATAGTAGATCCATTAATGGGGCACACTGTTTTTCTCTTTTGATTTACATAGAGGAAAAGGTATAGTGCAACTACCTGCCTGCAGTATTTTGATGCTTTCCATAATTTTACTTGCCTTTTCAGCAGCTGTCTGGCACTGATTAATAAATATAGGTTTCCAATGTCCCTTTGACTGTCCGTTTTACTAAAGATAGTGAAATTTGCCTCAGTAAGTGTTTCCTGAAACATTCAAAACCATTTCTGTATCTATTATGTAATGGAGACTAAATGATGGGTTCAAATATAACCCCATATGAATAGAATGTAATTTGAATTCCAGGTCACAATAGTCCCTCCATGAATACCATATCATACAAGACACTTTTTTACTTCAAATGCTGCCTTGTAAATGATATATAATATTTTGCCACCTTTATTTTTTTATTATTTTTATATATTATTCTATATTATTTATTATCACCTTATGGAATTCAGTAACATGTGTACCCAATTTGCATGCTTTTATTTATTCTTTACATATTATACTACAGTGGTTTACAATTTATGCACAAGCTGATACTTTTTTTATGTTCTGTACAAGAGGTAGAAGGGCAGAGCTGTTAAATGTTTTGTACATTTATTTTTTGGTACATACATCTGCATCAGATATGGTATAGCAGAAAAACATTTGGTATGAAAGCCAAGGAAAATTTAATTATGTAGTCAAAAGCTACCTGTCAAGCAAACAAAATCAATTTGAATTGTACTTTTAAATCAAAGAATAATACAAATTATATTGTAACGTCGAGCACAAACTACGTGGGAGAATCAACAATTTGAAGCTTCATAAAAGAGAATGCTTTATAACTACAATTTTATTCCTTGGAAAACAACATAACAATCACCTAACAATATAAATCGAGATATTTACTGTACTTTAGTCCTCTACTTTTTGCAGATTTTACCGAATTCTAACTGTATAATTTAACTTTGGCTGAACTAAGGGATTTTTTGGGCAGGACGGGGCTACATGGGTGTTTTGCTTAAAAGTAGAGAAGAGCAAATCAATTCTAAATTAATCAAATGTGTCTTGAATATTGCATAAATTTTACTTCATTTCAATTCGATATGGATGAATCTTTAAAAATAAATACTACCATTTTACAGGCAAATAGACAAAGAATTCATCTTTCACCATTACGTGATAATTTGTTGACCATGTTTTAATTTAAAAATAAAATCGTACAGCACAGTGCGTTATTAAACAGGCTGTTTGTTACCACTGACTTACATCCGTTTACCCATAGCCGCATATGCCACGGTCACCTTAATATTACTATTAATGTCTTGTCAGTAAATAGTTTCAAAGAGGTTGAATACAGTACTAGGAGACCTTAGAGTCTGACTTTTTAGAGCAATTTGAGCCCTTTCATTTCTGTTTAAATTTATGAAAGGGTTGTCCCCAAGACTTTTACATACTGTAGATGTACTGACATGCCGATATACAGTATGCCAATAGAAGCTATTATGAGAGGGCTTTATGTGAGCAGCTGTTTACTATAAGCCTCTCCTTGCACTTCCCCCTCTTCCACAGCTACAGCATCACTGACTCTACATACTCCTTTCCCTCTGCTGGCTGGGATATAGTACATACATTATAGTCCCTGCATGATTATCCACCTCTCACTTCCGCAAGATAAATAGGCCTCTAATCTAAAAGAGGATTCACATACTTCCTATTATACATGTGCATTCTTATACATGTGACAGGTAAAGCATTGCTGGGTGGACATGCATAGACATGTTTTAAAGGGGTATCCTTGTTAGATGAAGTATTCCCCGAACCATAGGTTAGGGAAGAACTACAGATGAGTAAATTTCTAAAAAATTCGATTTGGCCGGTTCGCTGAATATTTAAAAATAATTCTGTTAGATCCGAATATATTTGTGGCGAATCTCGTTAAAAACAGCTATTTCCTGGCCTTTATAGTGGTGTAGAACACCGTGCCTTGCAGTAACATGCATAGGGAGTCTGCTGTGGTAGTGAAAAATACTGTGAGTCAGTATGACATGCAGAAGACAGACATCGCTCTTAGAATCACTGCACACTTTACTTATGTGGGCAGTTATGGGGCCAAAACTGTCCAAAAAACTCAAGTGTGAACTCAGCCTTACAGGTCCATGTTAGCGTCAAGAATAAGCACACTCCTTTTACACCATCGTCAGCTGATTCCACATAGATGTCTACAGGACCTGTTCTATTAAGCGCTTATACAAGTAGAGCCCCCCGACAGAGTGGAGAGGGTGTCAGCAGTAAGTTTGTGTTGACGTCACTGATAGAGATGAGCGAACTTTAAAAAAAAGTTCGGCGTTCGGGTTGTGGTTATCGCCGCATCCCGTTATGGATTCCACTACCGCCGAATATGGAATCCATAAGGGGCGGCTTCCACGAACCCGAACTGTTGAACAGCCGAAGGACCTGGGGTGACATCACCGTCATGTGATCAGTGCAGGGGGCTTGGCTCAACACTGGATTTGATCCCGTGCTGAGCCACGCCCCCTGCACTGATCACATGACGGTGACATCACCCCAGGTCCTTCGGCTGTTCAACAGTTCAGGTTCGTGGAAGCCGCCCCTTATGGATTCCATATGCGGCGGTAGTGGAATTCATAACGGGATGCGGCGATAGCCACAACCCGAACGCCGAACGCCCAACTTTTTTTTAAAGTTCGCTCATCTCTAGTCACTGATTATTTTGCCCTTCCTCTGATCCGACAGAACAATAACCCCCAAAAACGGATCCTGTCTGTGGAGCATCTGCCCTAACTCGGTCAGCATTTGGTCAGTAATCCATCAGTATTGCTTGCTAAAGCCAAAAAAAACAGGAGTGGATCCAAAACAGAGATGACACATGAATGGAATGTTTGAATGTCTTCTGTATTTTGTAAATAGCAAAAAATGGAGTAGGACAGCACGACTTACTGGGAAAGCTAATCCATGTAATAGCGATGGTGCTCGTGGCATCAGGTCACAGCCTCAGAGACCCCTCAAATGCAAAAAAACACTCCGGAACTTCACGTTTTGAAACACAGGTCTTTCTACACATGTGACTTGAGAAAGACCTGTGTGTCCAAAAAATACTTTTCTTCGGTGTGAATAAACACAAACATTGGATGCAAGTTTGAGAGTGTTGCGACTTTCCTGAAGTTTTTTTTCTGTATTTTGTACCCACTCCTGCTTTTGGCTACCAAATCATAAGCCAATTCTGATGCAAAATAGGGACCATGTAAAGCAGGCCTTACAGCTGTTCCATAGACAGGATCCGTTGTGCATCTCATTTTTCCTTCCTTCTGACAGATTAGAAGAAGGGTCAAATAAATGATGATGTCAGCCAGGCCGAAAGGCAAAAGAGTGGCTCAGTCATGAAGTGGGGAGGGTGGGAACAGCATGAGAAGTCCACAGAGTGGCTGTATAACATACTGTTGAGGTGGAAGCAGCGTGAGGAGAACACAGAGTGGCACAATGACAGAGTGTGGAGGTGGGGACAGCAGTATCAGGAGGAGGTCACAGGGTGGCACAATGACAGTATGGAGGTGGCAGTAGCATCAGGAGGCCACAGAGTGGCACAATGACCGAGTGTGGAGGTGGCAGCAGCAGCATCGTCAGGAGGAGTCCACAAGGTGGAACAATGACAGTGTGGAGGTGTCAGCAGCATCAGGGAGAAGCCACAAGGTGGCACAATGACAGAGTGTGGAGGTGGCAACAGTAGCATCAAGAGGAGGCCACAGGGTGGTAATATGACAATATAGAGGTGGCAGCAGCAGCATCAGGAGCCCGCATATGTGCAAGGTGACATAGTTTGGAGGTTTCAGCAGCATCAGGAGACCACAGAGTGACCCAGTGGGGAGTGGGGAGGTGGGTGGCAAACCAGTACCAGCGAAAGATGGTGGGTGAAAGAAGGACCACTTGGCATCACATGTGTGGCATCAGGTGGGTGGCAGCATAAGAATAGTAGCTGAGGCAGGTACTCAGAAGAAACCCATCAAAGTGTTGGTGTGGCACCATGGATGATCTAGTCTGATGCATCAGGCATTTGTGGGTGGAAATTCTGGCTGATCCACGCCTGATTCATCTTATCAAAGGTCAGTCTCTCCACGTTTTTGGTGGACAGGCGATTTCTTCTTGGGGTAACCATGGCCCCCGCCGCACTAAACACCCGCTCTGATGCCACACTACTGGCCTGGCAGGACAGTTTTTCCAGGGCAAACTCTTCCAGTTGTGGCAACAAATCCATATTGGCTGCCCAGTAGTCCAGCGTATCTTCAATGTGGGATGGCAGGCTGGTGTCCAAGTATGGCACCACCTGCTTGCATAGGTCCTGCTCAAGGTCTAGCTACTACTGGTGAGTAGTTTATTCACTAGTCGGATAAAGAAAGCTGCTCAACAGCGACTCTAGACTCAAGGTACTGCTGATGGAGCTGGAACTGCTCCAACCCCCCCCCACCCTACCACAGCAGCCATGGCAGAGGAACGTGAGCACAGAGGGCCCTCCCGGTCAGACCTGCGAGATGATGGATGATGGCGCATATTGGCAGTGGCCAACTGACTACATAGGATGTTTCTATAGTAGTTCAGTTTGTCCTCCCTCTCAGTGGGTGTAAAAAAGGCCCCCATTTTGGATCGGTAGAGAGAGCCCAACAAGGTGGAGAGCCAGAAGTCATCCCTCTTCCGAATGGTGACAATTCGGTTGTCAGTACGCAAGCAAGTGAGCATGCATCGGGCCATTTGTGCAAGTGACTCGGAGGGAATCCTTGCCTCCATCTTCACTGCATACTGCCACTGTGTGTCTGGATCATCTGCCTCGTCTTCCTCATCGCCCTGTAGCTCCTCTGGCTGCTCCTCCTCTCCTGTCGTCTGTGTAGAAAAAACACCCATTTCGCTACACATTGCTGTTGCTCCAATGTCCTCCTCCTCCTACTCCAGTTTTGCTCCCACAGGGCTCATGTGGCCATGAGATGTGGGAACCCTGACCAGCCAGATTTACCAGCATCTGTTCCAGGACATGAAGCAGTAGAATGAGTGATGTTGTTCATCCCGTAGTTCTGGCGACTGACAAATAACATGACCTCCTCAAAGGGCCTGAGAAAAATGCAGGTGTCAGGCATGAGCTGCCACTGGCTGACATCAAAGTTACACAGTGGAGAACTCCTGTCCCCTTGGATCATCAAAAAATTGTTTAAGGTTTTTCTCTGTTCATATAGAGGGTTCAATCTACAAAGAGTGGAATTCCAACGGGTGCAAACGTTGCATATCAGCCTATATTGGGGGGAAGCCGTTCTGCCGCTGCAGTTTAAGGAGTGTGTGCTTTGCAGTATACGAGTGGCTGAAGTGCATGCAAAGATTCCTGGCCATTTTTAGGATGTCTTGCAGACGGGTGGAAGACTTAAGGAACCACTTGCCAACCATATTAAACACATGTGCAATGCAGGGCGCATGGCTTAGCCTTCCTTGATGCAGCGCTGACACCATGTTCTTCGCGTTGTTGATCTACATGGTTCCGATTCTGAGTTGCCACGGAGAAAGACAGAATTCAATTTCTTGATGAAGGACACGGAGCAGTTCCTCCCCTGTGTGAGACCGCCCTGCCCTGCACATATGGTATGCTAGAGGGGCACTGCAAATTCTCCCTGCAGTGAAGGCTGAGGACACGGTGGAGGATGAGGAGGCAGAGGCGGAAATTGTCACAGGACCAACGGCGTGAGAAAGTGGAGGCTGGAACCACATTCACCCAGTGGGCCATAAAGGACATGCACTGTCCCTGATCGTAGTTCCACACGCTCCACACGCTTGCACTGCCATGCACTTTGTCAGACACTGACAGGCTCAAGGACTGGCTTACCTTCTGTTCTACACGTGTGTACAAGGCTGGTACTGCCTTCCTGGCAAGAAATGATGGCTTGGGATTCTCCACCTTCCTGAAAGAAGCAGAGTCTACCACTTGGAAAGGGAGGGACTGCAGCACAAGAAACTTGGCCAGGAGCACTCTCAGCTTCTGCGCCGTTGGATGAGTGCATGCATAATGTTGTCTCTTGGCAATCACTTCGGTGATCGATTGCTGACGGAATGACTGACGAGGAGCAGAAGTAGCAAGAGCATCAGGACCAGCAGATGATGGGAAGGACAAACAGCTTCCTTCTGCTGAGGTGGTGGAATCTTGACTGCCTGAAATTGGGTGCATGCCACCGGGTGATGCAGTGGTTGCTGCGGCAGGCTGGACCATCACATTGGAGCCACGGTTCTCCCAGGCTACTTTATGGTGACGCTGCATATGTTGACAGATTCTACATATGTCCTTTGTTCACCTCATCCGACGGCTGTGGCAAAAAACTGCCACACCACCGAACAGGTTATTTTCCCCCAACACTTTGCACTGACTGACTGCTACTGCCGCTGCTTCCGTGAACCCCTGAACACTACTTTCAGGGCAGGTAGGCTCCTGCAAAATGGTTGGCCTAGCCTGGGCACGTTTGGCTCCCGACCTCCAACTGCTGCCACCCTGCTGACACCCGGCCACGCTAGCGACTTGCTGGCTCCACCGCTGCCTCACGGGCAAACTGCCACCCTCTTCTCCTGATGATGAAGCCCCTTTGTCACCCGGCTCCCAAGTGCGATCAGCTACATGATTATCATTGAGTACTGTCTGCACGTCACTGATGTCCTCTTTAAAGGTCTATGGGTCAGGAGCCTGAGCACTCGCAACACCAGCTCCCACACCACTCTCCTCATCACTACTTGCCCGCTTCTGACTGTCCTCTAGTATCTCGTCCTCGCTTTATAGAGGAGCTGAGCCCGCATCATATTATACTTGTCTGGCTGAGGGAACAGAAAAGGACATAGGCAGGTTGAGGACCGGTGAGGGCACAGGGTCTGCTCCCGGGCCATGCCAACTAAGGGTTGTGTCTGGCGAACTCACCGACTCTTGGCTGGGGGTGTCTGATGTCACTTGCGACAAAGTCAAAGATCGAGTCAAAAATTTAAGCCCTTTTGTTCCCCACAAATACACACAAATAATTTAGTACATATAACTGCACCGCTTAATGGCAAATAGGCCCTTATTTTTTCCACCTATACACGCCAAATAGGGCTTTAGAACATAACTGCACCGTTGAACAGCAAATAATATATATTTTTGTGCTACTAATACATACCAAAAAGGGCTTTAGAACATATAACTGCACCGCTGAACAGCAAATAATATTTATTTTTGTTCCACTAATATACACCAAAAAGGGCTTTAGAACATATTAGTGCACTGTTGAACGGCAAAAAATATATTTTTGTGCCACTATTACACGCTAAAAAGGGCTTTGGAACATATAACTGCACCGCTGAACGGGAAATATATAAAAATATTTAGCTACTAATACATGCCATGGCTTAAGACCATATAACTGCACCACTGCAGGGCAAATACATACTTGCCACTAATACATGACAAAAAGGGCTGTAATTTTCTCACTTCACCACACAATGGCAAATACTTTTTTGTTCCAGTAATACACGCCAAAAAGGGCTTTAGAACATATATTGTACCTGCACCGTTGAATAGCAAATAATATAAATTTTTTGCCACTATTAAATGCCAAAAAGAGCTTTAAGACATATAATTGCACCCCTGAAATGCAAATAGGCCCTTATTTTTTTCCACTTATACATGCCACAAAAGGCTTTAGAACACATAATTACACTGCTGAAAAGCAAATAATATATATTTTTTTGCCACTAATAGACGCCAAATAGGGCTTTAGAGCATAAAACTGCACAGTTGAACGACAAATATATATGTTTTGGCCACTAATATATGCCAAAAAGGGCTGTAATTTTCCTAATTCATCACACAATGGCAAATACTTTTTTTTGTGCAACTAATGCACGCTAAAAATGGCTTTAGAACATATAACTGCACTGCTGAACGGCAAATAATATATATATTTTTGTGGCAATAATACACACCAAAAAAGGCTGTAATTTTCTCACTTCACCACACAACTCTTTTTTCCCCCACTAATACAAGCCAAAAAATGCTTTAGAACATACAACTGCACCACACAAGGACAAATAAGACGTTTAAATATTTCCTTGTAATAAACCCTGTTAATGACTGTATCAAACCGCACTTGCACCCCAATAACAAGAACGGTTTGCTGGAATTACAGAGCTGTATAATGGCAATTTGGATCCCCAGTCAGTGCAGCAAGATGTAATAGGATTATTCCTATTACCAAGGCTGTAAACTCCCCTATTGAACCCTGTTCTGTTTAAATACTGTGGAATAATTCCTCACTATCCTTTCCCTAAACTTCTATACAGCAAAATAAAAGTGTTGTAAAGTCTTTTCTACCACTGTCCCTAGCGCCTGCTGACATCTCTCCCTGCACTAAGTACACTGGAAAATGGCTTAATCCAAGATGGCTGAGGCTATTTATAGGGCTGTGACATCACATAGCTTGCTGTTGATTGGCTGCATGCATGTGGGTGATCCCTCGTTCTTAGAGTTCCTTGCTCCATGTCCCAACATGTGCAGCAGTCTTTTTTAGGACAAAAATTGATTTGTAACCACGAAGCGTGAGGAAATTCGGATTCGATGCAAATCAAAATTTTCTGGAAATTCGGATCGAATTTCACTTCATCAGCTTCGATTCACTCATCTCTAGAAATAAATATTATATCTGGGGGAGTCTGACCGCTGGGACCCTAAACAATGATTAGCAGGTTAATCATGCATGCTGATGCTTCATTTATCTCTATGGGGTTGCCTGATGAAGCAAAGCAGTTTCTGAGATAGACAATAACTTGAGTTAACCAGAACACCCTTTTAAGGAAGAACAGAGGTACCACTGGTAGATAATACTGACATCTAGGCACAGCAACATTTGTTTAAACCAATTATGGGATTGCTTGCAGATCTATTGGGGATCTATTGTGTTCCTCAACTCCAGTCCTCAGAGTTCACCTGACAGTCATGAATTGAAAATATCCCATAGAATGAATACCTGAAGTAAGTCCTGATGCATTGACCTTAAGTATATCACCAGCTTAATAGTCAGGCAATCCTGAAAACCTGACTGGCAGGTGAGCTCTGAGGAATGGATTTGAAGAACGCTGGTTTACATGGCATGTTTAATCATGGGAGAATACCTTTAATGTAAAATTGGCCAGACAGCATTGCCAATGTGTTAAAGAAGTTGTCGTGGCTTTTCATATTGATGACTTATCCTCTGGATCGGTCGTCAATATGAGATTGGCGGGGGTTCTACACCCGGCCACCCTGCCAATCAGCTGTATGAAGAGATGCTGCACGCAGTGTGCACATGCCATCTCCCTTCTCTCTACCTGCTCGCTGCTGCTTTGCCATAGACATATCAGCAGCAAAGAGGAAGAGAGACAGGAGATGGCACATGCACACTGTGTGCACTGTATCTTCATACAACTGATCGGCAGGGGTTATGGGTGTTGGACCCCGGCCAATCTGATTTTGATGACCTAGGATAGGTCATCAATATTAAAAGCCCGGAGAACCCATTTAAGGTTTGAGATGTTAAAAGGGTGAAATATAGAAAAAGGTTTTTTTTTTAGTTACCAGTTACCATGCCACTGTTCTCATGTCTATAATGGAGCTTTTATGGACTTTGGTCAGAAGTTTAGGAAAACATCTATTTGCAAAAAAACTGAATTTCATTGCACTTTGTGGTAACAACACAGGTTTTCATAAAATGGTATCTTCAAGTGTCAAAAAGCAAAATTAAGTGTAGAGGAGACAATCCTAGGAATGCAAGATCACCCATAATGCAGTGCAGCCAGCCAATCCGCAGATGGCCATCCTCTGTGATGTCACAGCCCTATAAAACCGTTCATTCCCTTCCACAGCCCTGGTCCTCCTGAATGATCCAAAGCTTCAGAAACTATTTTCCTGCCACGGCTTTTATATACAAAATAAAAAGATTAAAAAAATAAAACTGTAAATCATCCCCTTTCCCCAAAATAAAAATAAAGAATTAAAAAATAAACATGATAGGCATCCAAAAATACCGGTACTAAAAAGATCAAAAAAACATTTATCCCACACGGTGAACTGTGTAACCGAAAAAAAGGTCATAATGGCTGATTTGCTGTTTTTTTAATCGCTTCAACTCCCCAAAAAATTCACCCAATTCCACCCAATTTGAATTTTTATTTCCAGCTTTCCACTACATTGTGTGCAATATTAAATGGTGCCATTAAAAAGTACAACTTGTCAAGCAAAAGTCTAGACCTCATATGGCTATGTGAAAAATAAAAAAGGGCTGCATAAAGGCTGTCAACATGAAAGCGCAAAACTAAAAATTCCTCTGCGGCTCAACGGGTTAATATGCTTTTCATCTTATAACATTGCGAGTATCACATCAAAAGCTTCTGTATACATTAATAAAGGTTATGTTATCCATCACTCAAATTACCTCTCTAAAATGTCCC
The DNA here is from genome assembly GCA_033119425.1 of Bufotes viridis. Lineage (NCBI taxonomy): Eukaryota > Metazoa > Chordata > Amphibia > Anura > Bufonidae > Bufotes > Bufotes viridis. Next base: position 539,093,623 of record CM065590.1, on the reverse strand, counting down.
CTCATCTCCAACAGCTGTAGAGAACCGAGGGTTAAATCTATGGACCTTTAAAGACATCCAATACCACAAGGATGACACTTTATAAGTTCTCTTTTCCTGCCTCTTACTACTAACAGCTACTCAATGGGCTAAGATACATATACGCTAGTATGGAGATATTCTGGCACTTAGGAAAGGTTGCCAACCCAAATTATTCTTTTTTCTGGACAACTTATCCCAAAATCGTTGACAGCCAAACATTTTTTTACAATCAAATTTGAAAACCATAATGATTTATAAAGATTATAAGCAGGGGTAGATTGGCCATAGACCTTACAGGGAAATTTCCCGATGGGCCGATGCCAGGGAATTGGCAATGTAACCCACTGGGAAGGTTCCTGGTGGGCAGATGGCTTTTTTTTATGCAGTGGGCCGCTAGATTAATTATATTGCGCTGCCACAGTGGTAAAGAAAAGCAAGGACTCTGCATTGCAGGCTGTCGGTGGCCCTGCTGTGCTGTCATTATCATACACATGAATGTGATAATGACAGCACAACAAGGCCTGCGGTACAGAGACCCGGCTGTGCTGTCATTATAACAAGTGAGGCCGGAGCAACAGCCCATCGGAGCTGCAATGTAAAACTACACTCTCACCAGACCTTTTAATCCAGCCCTGCAGTAGGGAACAAGAAATACCAGTGTGCTATACATAGAAGTGACTGTATATTCATACACATAGGTGACACAGAGTCCAGTAGAGATCTGGAGGAGGGGTCTGCTAATCCTAAAAAGACATGGGGCATATGTAATACTGGGGTAATTACTGAGGGCATTAAAGACGATTCTGTGGGGACATGTTTAATGATGGGGGCAGTATAAGAGGGTATCAATATTGGTGGAGGCACTATAGGCGGCAGCACTGGGGGCATTATATGGGCCAGGGACATCATGCAGACATGTTTAAAACTGGGGACATTATACAACATATAACTGGGGCAACAACTGGGGGCAGTATTATTACTGTGGGCACAAAAGGAGCATTATTATTACTGGGGGCACAATCCAGGGGCATTTTTATTGCTGGAGGCACTATAGAGGGTATTATTAATACTAGAGGCACTCTAGGTGCATAGGGACAGTACTATTACTGAGGTCATTATAGGGGCAATATTACAGCAGGCATATTAGGAGCATTGCTATTACTGGGGCACTTACTGGGGTATTTTAGGAGGCATTATTACTACTGAGGACACTATTTTTTCTGCAGTACAATGAGTCATTGGGAAACACATCAGGGGCAGTATTGGGGGTGCCAGCAGGATGACACTGTTGGGTCAGAGGATGAGAAGTTTGTGTTGAGAAGGTGGGAAGGATGATAGATAAGTAAGGAATCTAAGATGTCTGTGTCACAAACTCTACAGAGACAAGATGTGGCTAAAAGAAATCATCATGGCGTTCTTGACTGAATGGAGAAGATGAGAAAAAGAAATGTCTACATCAGAGGAGACATCACTGGATAAAAGGTATGTAGTGCGGTATTCTCCGGTATGACCAGGCAGTATGCTGTTGGTAGTGCTGGCTTGCTGCTGTGGCCTGTGTCTCCCCTCCTCTGCTCCCTCCTTCATATCTAAATTATAGTAAACTAGAAGAGGAATGCTGGACATGGCATCTGAAGCCAACGCAGAGGGACAGCTTCTGGGGCAATATTTTGTACTGCACTGTGGTATTTGGTATGTAGCATTGCTACCTGGTTGTGTTGGCCACACCTTCTGTCAGTTTGGATCCGCCTACAACCTACACTTTTAGTATTTTTTTTCCAAGGCCACTTTAAGTTCCCAGTCTGCCCCTGATTATAAGTAATAGTTGTCTATAGCTCAATGTACTGATAGGAACAGTGCCAGCATTTACTGTGAGCTTTAAACTAATGATAATTACCACAAAAATAATCTAGTCAAGTACCATCAGCCTCAAAAAAATTCACGGACACATCTATTTTTTTCAGACTGTCCACAAATTTCTGGATGGTTGGCAACCCTGCACTTAGGATATATTAACTCATGAAGGATATGGTATGAACTTACCATCATGGATTTTCGTGAGAAAAATAAAACAGAAGACTAATAAGATAGTGTTAAGCGTGAATATTCGTATCGTGAATTTTAATCGTGAATATCGCCACTTTGAGAATTCGCAAATATTTAGAATATAGTGCTATATTTTGATATTCACGAATAGTGTTGATTGTGAATATTGTAATTGCGAATTTATCACGAATTTATCACAAATATCGGCACTTAGCAACATCCTTAGCAACCAATAAGATATTTGCCTACTCCTTAGTGTTGATCGCAAATATTCTAATCGTGAATTTTTATCGCGAATATATTACATTGCCGATTTTTGCAATCAAGTAAATAATGACTGGAGATAAAAAATTCTCGAATATGCGAATTTATGGTGAATATTCGGCCAAGAATTTGCGAAATATCGCAAATTCGAATATTGGCTATGCCGCTCATCACTACAGTAAGATCCAGCATTATACAGAATTGGCAAAGTGGATTCGATTTAAAAAAATGTAATTGACGGGCTGCATAAAAATCCTTGGCGTAAATTGACCCCCAGTACGTATTTCAAATCTCTAGCATATTCATTACTGTTGCATATGTCCACAGCAGACTTCACCCTTTTCAATGGAGAGGAGCAGAACTACTGTACAGATGTTTACTGGGCAAAATATGTTTGTCATTCCATGAAGTTTTTGTTAAAGTTTTTGCTGCATTTTTTGCCACAGAGATTTTGTAGCTGACTTTTTTTAAGTATTTTACATCTCTTGTGAACAAATCCAGAGGAAAAATAAAATGATCTCAATTGCTTAGAGGATTTTGTTTTGTTTTGCTGTGGGCCACACAAGTAGACCTGAAGGAGGCAGAGCCTGATGGGCATTTGTCTGGTCCCATCCTGTGTAACCACAGTGTGCAGCACATATAATTTGCAATCTCTGATTTATTTAGAGGACATTTAACAAAAAACAGTACTACTGTAAATCACTGCGAGTTTTTCGAGCTGTGTTGTGTGCCTGTACTGTCCTGAGAAGACATTAGAAGATAATGTAGCCAATCACTACAGACATTCTGAAATGTGTGAAAGTTAATTCGGTGAAAAGAACAGAATGAATTCTCCTGGTAACACTACACCAGTAAATTAAAATAGAGAATAATTTAATATTCTGCACTGATGTCTACATCCAGCCTTCACAGATTGTTAATACAGCAAAAATCAAATACAAAAATATGTATTCAATATTCAAACCAATTTCAGTAGGATAATTATGTCAAGCATTGCTAAAGAAAACACTGGAAACACTGGCTAAAAAAGGCATTTATGAAGCTTTTCAGTGCTAGAAAACATGAAGAGTGGCATACATAGGGTGATGGGGTCAAAAGGCCAAAAAAGGAGCTCTTTATTAGTGCTGGTTCATGCCATCTAATCCTGTGGTGAGATGGCCTTGTTGTCCAGCCATGGCTTGGGCTCCACGACATCTCTTTGGGCTGTTGTCTTGGGGCTGTATGGTTCTGCGCAAAGTAGTGTTTGTGCAAAAATTTGTGACTTTTTTGAGAATTTACACAGTTCTTGTCTTTTTTGTAAAGTGGGTGGGGAATAGAGCATAGTTTGCTATGTAAATGAGGGATAAACCAGTTTTATCTATCTGGAATCTTACTCCCCTATGAGGGTGGTATAATTGGCTGAAATTATATCTGTAGACAAAAATGCTATTTTAAATGATATACCAAATTTATCAAACATTATGCAACTTTTGATAATATTGGCACACATTATGCCTATGCATATTCAAAGCAAACAATCCTCTCATGACAGATTAACACCATAGACTTAATACTCTGCTTGGTCAAGACTTAGATGTCAGTTCTTAGTTTTTCTTATCTGTTTGTCTATTTGAGCATTCAACATCAATACTACCAGTCTTTACAATCTTTGCCTTGGTTTCTAGGATAATTTATATGATTCCCCCCCCCCCCATGGCTTACCATATGTTCAGGTTCGCAAAGAATGGTTATAAGGCTGTTTTTAGACAAAATCTAATTTTTATCATTTTTTTCTCTTTATAACTCTAAACATCTACTGTACCATAACAGTTTGGATCCCAAAAATAGTTAACATGCAGAATCAACTTGTACATTAATCTAAAAAAAAAGGTTTTTTTTAGACACCTTGCACCACCACCAATCAGCTGTTCAGGTGTAGATCAATAGGGCAAAGTCAGCACTGGAAGTATACAGATAGCGCTGCCAATCTTGCAGTGAAGGGAGCTCATTAGTACAGCACTGCTCCCATTGCTGTCAATGGGAGCAGCTCTGTAGTAAACAAGCTCTCTGACGAACCCACACTATTCAGCTAATGATGGCCTATCGTGAGGCACTTAGCAAAGGCCTCCGGCCCGCCCCCATTATAGTCAATGGGGCCGGAGCAGACATCCAGTGGCACGGTGTAGTACTAGCGGCAGCAAGGATCCAGCAGGCTGTTCACCCGCCAGAACAACCTGACCGAGAATGCTTCCACTAGGGTGAAAGTGGCCTAATAACTTAAGTCATGCAAATGCAATAAACATCTTACTTCCATGATTAAATCACAAGTCATCAGTATATAATATAGTAGAAAAAAATAATTTGTAACGGATTCATTTCTACATTAATCAAATATGCTTCAACTGGTCTCAAACATTGGTATATGACACTCTGAGGTCTCATAGGACACAGATTTTCATATTTTTTTAATATTATTATTTGTTTCTCACTTTTACTCTTTCTCTCAACCCCCATGGCCCCTCCATGACACCCCTCCTCAGAGAAACATTCACACATATAGCTATGAGTAAACGCATGGTTGACAGTGTTAAACAACATGTTTAATACACTACGCCATCATATATCCTTTTTTACTCAAAAGCTTCTAAAATTGTCCCTTATAGAAGCACATAGTGTCACACTGTCAGGGTCAGGATGGCCATAAACCCTAAAGGGAAATTTCTCAGCAGGCCAATGCCCAGGAAACCGTCCAAGCTCTCCTCATGGCCAATAAAAATCTTCTGATCTCATCATTAATTAATGCTAGGAGCATCAGCTGCTTATGCACCTGGCCGGCGACAGGTGCCTTCAGATTTCAACTGTATAGTCCTCCATATGATGGTGATAAGGTTGAATACTGCAGCAGAGATGGTAGTATTTTGTGTTACACTGTGGTATTTGGTTCTGTTGGAGCAGTATTTTATGCTGCAGTGTGGTATTGCTGGTCCGACCTACTTATGTTGGTCCTGCCTACTTCTGTTGGTCCACTTACAACATGGGGCCACTTTTAGATTTTTTCCAGTGACACTTTCAATTCCCAGTCCACCCCTACATACAGTATTATCCGAAAAAAACTGTGGCTTGTTGTGACCAAGCATTCAAAAATTATGCCCATGTTTAAACACACAAATATGATTGTCATATGAAAGATTGTCCTGTTCTGCACAAGCATCCAACAATTATGCATTAATGATTAGTGATATGCCTGCCTGTATTTATACATACACAAGAGTTAATTAAAGGAAGAAACAGTGGCTTTTTCTGAACAATCCTTGAGAAATTCTTCCTTTCTATTAAGAGTAAGACAGTAGATGTAAGTGTGACTGCTTAAGGGTATTGTTGGGGAAATGGTAGTAGCAGTAGGGGTAATAGAAGTGGCAGTAGGAGGATTAGCAGCAGGGGTAGCCAGTGGTGTATCTTGGTTTTGTGCTGCTCTAGGCGAGACTAAACTCGGGCACCCCCCTAATATAAATTTGACCCATCCCTTCCTGTCAAGGCCAAAAACCTTCCTCTGTAAACCCCACCCCTTCTTCTTTAGGCTCCACCCTTTCCTGTTAGAGCTTCACATCTTCCGTGTATTTAAAAGTGAATAACTTTCTGTACCAAATGTTGCATCTATTATTTAAAGAGAATCTTTATATATAATAATATAAAGTGTAAATTCAACCACTTTACAAAGATCATTCATCCATGATCCACGCATCCCCCTCCCCATAACAGTGCCATCCACAGATCCCCCACCCATGACAGTGCCATCCACAGATCCCCCCTATGACAGTGTCATCCACAGATCCCCCCACATAACAGTGCCATTCACAGATCCCCCCCATAACAGTGCCACCCACAGATCACCCCCATAACAGTGCCATCCACAGATCCCCCTCCCCATATCAGTGCTATCCACAGATCCACCCTAAACAGTGCCATCCACAGATCCCCCTCCCCATGACAGTGTCATCCACAGATCCCCCACACATGATAGTGTCATCCACAGATCCCAAACCATAACAGTGCCATCCACAGATCCCCCACCCATGACAGTGCCATCCACAGATCCCCCCCCCATGACAGTGCCATCCACAGATTCCCCCCCCATGACAGTGCCATCCACAGATCCCCCTCCCTGAGGCTCAGAGGATTATACATTTATTAACTGTAATCTGTAACTTTAACTTTAAATGAGCGCTGGCTTATCTCTTTACTAGGGTATCTTACTCTCAGCTCCGGTAACAGCCAGAAGTGCGGGCGGCGCTCACTCACTGATGTCACGCGGCGCAGGAGCGTAACGTCAGTGAGTGAGCGCCGCCCGCCCTGCTGCCTGTTACCGGAGCTGAGACCTGAGAGTAAGATACCCTAGTAAAGAGATAAGCCAGGCTCATTTAAAGTTAAAGTTACAGATTACAGTTAATAAATGTACAATGTATTACAGATTACAGTTAATAGATGTTCAATGTACAATCCTCTAAATGGCGGGACCCTGTATAGTATATAACATCAGATTTGAGTTTTCACAATATCACTGAAATTGTGAAAACTCAGATCCGATGGTATATTCTAACCCCCAGGCAAACGTCCCCGTCACCATGGGAATGCCTGGCTGGGGGTTAGAATATAATTTCTAGTGTTAGAAAGTTGTGGTAACTATAACTATCACTAAGCAAACAAGGCATTTTGCCGACCCATTGGCAAGTGCCGCCCTAGGCCAATGCCTTGATTGCTTCGTGATAGATACACCCCTGGGGGTAGCAGCTGTAGTTGCAGCAGTAGCCATATGGTTAAGAGCATGATGACAGGCAGGGGGACAGCATCAGTGGCAAGATGGTGGCAGCAGCAGCCATTTCGTACAGAACAGTATAGTAGGCAGACAGACAACAGCAGTGGTAAGAAGGAGCACCATCAGCAATGACATATCTATTCATTAGCCTCAGCCAGAGTAGTTTAAAAATCCTCCTGGATCCATGCCTTGATCATCAGTGTCTTTTTTAAGATAATTATCAGTGCTATGACATTGTTGATCCTGCAGTTGTTCCCACTGGCAAATCTGGAGGCCTCTTCGAAGGGCTTCAGTAAAAGCCCTTCGATGAGCTGCCAATGCTTAACCTCAAAGCAACACATGTTCCCTATTGAGGTGGTCTGGTGCATTACAAAATAATTCAGCGCTTTACGCTGCTTGTACAGATGCTACAGCATATGAGGTGGAATTAGTGGATCAAGCTGTGCAATGCCAGACAATTCTGTCATTACAAGTCCAGGAGAGAGTTCTTTGCCACATTAGAATGGCTGAAGGACAGTTTCCTGTACATGGCCAGCACCCCCTGCAAGTCAATGTATTTTTTCAAAAACCATTGCATGACTAAATTAATTATGTGCGCCATGCAAGAAGCATGTGCTATTTCCCCCATATGCAGTGCAGCCACGATGTTCTTGCCATTGTCACTGACCACCCTGCCCAGTTGGAGTTGGAGGGGAGACAGCCAACAGAATGTTTGTGGCTTGATGCACTTTAGCAAATGATTGGCTCTGTGGCTACTCTTGCCAAGGCCGATTATCTCTAACTCCTTATGGCAACGCTTTAATTTATAAGCATGATAGGAGGGAGGTGGAGTAAGAGTCCTGCTTTTTTTGGGGATGGGAGAATGTCCATGGAAGAGGATGTGGAGGAGGCAAATAAGCAACTGGTGTAGGAACCATATTTACAGAAATGTGGGCTTATCACTAGGAACTTGCCTTGTTTCTGGGGAGCTGCCCTACCAGCAACTTGGCCAGGTGGGAGTTAAACTTGTGCACCTGGCCACGCATTTCATTATTGATGGCTGATGATGGGATGGTGTGTGAGAAAGAGTAGTTGTCTGAGCGTGAGAAGCACTAACTGATGATGACAACGATACTGCATGGAAACTCGGCCTTGCTGCCGCAAAGGAGACGGAGAGAATGAGGACACTCTTGTTGCTCTAGCTAGTTGCCACTTGCATTTTGCCACATCATGTGATGCAAAAGAGATACTCACACACTACGCACAGGAGCCAATCTTGGCTTACAACTGGCGCATTTTAAGCCTGCACCCAAACTATTAGTGGCATCACCAGTTCCTGAGCTAACCATTAGAGATGAGTGAAGTTATGGAAAATTCGATTCGGCTGCTTCACTGAATTTCACCCAAAAATTGCCACAAAGGATATTTCTTTGCAGTAGGTGCAATGATGTGGAATGGCAATTGCGCTGCCCCTCATCATTGAAACCCTCAAATGTCGCGTTCATCAATGTTCATCTGAGGCTACTATTTTGGCTTTTCAGAGGTTAATCAGGGTAAAAATTAATAATAATAATACCTTATCCATACTGGTGTTGCCAATGTTATGTTTGCGGTAAAATGTATTTTAACTATGTGTTCAATAACATAGTTTCAAAAATGACGTTATTGCAGTATTGCCTTTGCTGTAACTACCCATTATCTTGCAACAATGTTTAATAATTTTTGGAGTCTTATCTGCACCTACAGTCAATCTGAAGTTTCTGTGCACTGTCGGTATTGGGGATCTTGGTGTTCTATTGTGGTGAGATGAACTGACTTTTTTGTATGTTATGGTCTTCACTCTATAACCCTTTCAAGCCCGGAGGTTTTTTTTTTTGCATTTTCGTTTTGTGCTCCCTGCCTTCCCAGAGTCATAACTTTTTTATTTGTCTGTTCACATAACCATATGAGGGCTTATTTTATGCAGAGCAAGTTGTACTTTACAACGCCATCATTTAATATTGCATATGATGTAGTGGGAAGTGGAAAAATGTTTTAAAATGGGGTGAAATTGCAAAAAAGAAAAGCAATTCCAACACAGTTTTACGGGTTTTTTATTTACGAAGTTTGTTGTGCGATAAAACTGACCAGTTACCTTTATTCTACAGGTCAGTATGAATTCAGCGATACCTTATATGTATAGTTTTTCATGCGTTTTGATAGTGATAAAAAAATTTTAAGTGGGAGAAAATCAGTTTTATTATTTTGTCACCATATTTTGACCCCTATAACTTTTTTGTAATTATGTAACGGAGCTGTATAGGGGATCATTTTTTGCGAGGCGATCTGAACTTTTCATTGCTACCATAATAGGGTGTATATGACTTTTTGATCACTTTTTATTGAATTTTTTGTAGAAAATGAAGCAAACAAAAATGGAGAATCGGCCATTTGGACACTTTTTTCCGTTCTGATGTTTGCCGTATGGCAAATTTATTTTTATAGTCTGTGCATTTTCGCACATTGCGACACCCCTGATGTGTATTTTTTTTATTTCTTTTATTTTTATTTTTGGAAAATGGGGTGATTTGAATTTTTTATTTTTATTTATTTTTTGATAAACGTTTTTGTTCTTTTTTTACACTTTTTTATAGTTCCTATGGGAAACTATGACAATCAATAATCTGATTGCTATTATCATAGACTCCAATGAACTTGCATTGGAATCTATGATGATTTCACTACGGGCGGGCGCCATCTTTAAACACATGCCCGAAGACATACATGTACGTCATCGGGCGTGAAAGGGTTAATACGTGTTTAATTTTCCTGCAGCACTACCACAGGATAATTGAACCACTAACAATTGAAACAAATGTAGCATAGCACCGATTGAAATCAATTGGCTCTTTTTGGAAAGGAAATAGTTCAAAGTGGTAGACTCTGTATTTGGCCATCTTTGTGTTATCTAATAGATTACCCCCTCTATTTAATCTGAATTAAATGTAATTTTTCAAAAATTTGATTCGCTGGTTCGCAGAATTTTTTGGGAAAATATTTGAATTACTTTAAAAAAGGCTTTTTCCTGGCTGCAAAGAGCCTTTATAGTGGTGTAGAATACTGTGCCTTGCAGTAACACGCATAGGGAGTCTTCTCTGGTAGTGAAATAATACTGTGAGTCAGTAGAGATGGCCCGAACTATCCGCCGGCGAACAGTTACCGGTGAACAAAGCTTGTTTGCGTTCGCCGCAGCGGGCGAACACATGCGATGTTTGGTCCGCCCCCCTATACATCATCATTGAGCAAACTTTGACCCTGTACCTCACAGTCAACAAACACATTCCAGCTAATCAGCAGCATACCCTCCCCCCCAGACCCTCCCATCTCCTGAACAGCATCCATTTTAGATTCATTCGGAAGCTGCAGTCTTAGTGAGAGGAGGGAGAGTGTAGTTGCTGCTGATTTAATAGGGTAATCGATAGCTAGGCTAGTGAATTCAGTGTCCACTCCAGTCCTGAAAGACTCATCTGATCTCTGCTGTACGGACAGAATCCTGACAGCACCCCAAAAAGCCCTTTTTAGGGCTGCAACATTAGTCTGCTTTTTTTTTTCTCCATATATATATTGCAGTTGCCTGGCCTGCCTGTGTGTGAGGAGCTGCAGGCCAACAGACTGTAGTGTGCCCACTGCCAGTGCCTACCCCTGTCATCCCATGTGTCACAAGACTTTGCATCAAAAAAAGGCATTTCATTTTTACACTTCAGTGTAATTTCAGTTGCTTGCCTGCTAGTGTGTGTCAGGCCGACTTCCACTGACTGTAGTGTGCCCACTGCCAGTGCCCTCCCCTGTCATCCCGTGTGGCACAGGACTTTGCATCGAAAAAAGGCATTTAATTTTGACACTTCAGTGTAATTTCAGTTGCTTGCCTGCTAGTGTGTGTCAGGCCAACTTCCACTGACTGTAGTGTGCCCACTGCCAGTGCCCACCCCTGTCATACCGTGTGGTACAGGACTTTGCATCCAAAAAAGGCATTTAATTTTTACACTTTAGTGTAATTTCAGTTGCTTGCCTGCTAGTGTGTGTCAGGCCGACTTCCACTGACTGTACTGTGCCCACTGCCAGTGCCCACCCCTGTCATACCGTGTGGTACAGGACTTTGCATCAAAAAAAGGCATTTAATTTTTACACTTTAGTGTAATTTCAGTTGCTTGCCTGCTAGTGTGTGTCAGGCCGACTTCCACTGACTGTAGTTTGCCCACTGCCAGTGCCCACCACTGATACCGGGTGGCACAGTAGCTTGCCGATAAATAAGGCATTTCATTTTTAGACAGTATTCTAATTTCAGTTGCTTGCCTGCTGCCAGTGTGTGTCAGGCCCACTTCCACAGACTGTAGTGTGCCCACTGCCAGTGCCCACCACTGATACCGGGTGGCACAGTAGCTTGCCGATAAATAAAGCATTTAATTTTTACACATTAGTCTAATTTTAGTTTCTTGCCTGCTGCCAGTGTGTGTCAGGCCCACTTCCACAGACTGTAGTGTGCCCACTGCCAGTGCCAACCACTGATACCGGGTGGCACCGTAGCTTGCCGATAAATAAAGCATTTAATTTTTACACATTAGTTTAATTTCAGTTGCTTGCCTGCTGCCAGTGTGTGTCAGGCCCACTTTCACAGACTGTAGCGTGCCCACTGCCAGTGCCAACCACTGATACCGGGTGGCACAGTAGCTTGCCGATAAATAAGCATTTAATTTTTAGACAGTAGTCTAATTTCAGTTGCTTGCCTGCTGCCAGTGTGTGTCAGTCCCACTTCCACAGACTGTAGTTTGCCCACTGCCAGTGCCAACCACTCATACCGGGTGGCACAGTACCTAGCACGCGTAGTACCTAATCTAAAAAAAAATGACAGACAGAGGCAGGCCACCCTGCTGGGGCCGTTGTGGTCGTGGTGCTTTGATTTCTACTGTCCCTGGAATGATGCCTAGTGTTCAGAGGCCACGTACCCTGAACCCGAAAAATTCTGAAGACATAGTTGACTGGCTTAGACAGGACACCCAATCTTCAACAGCTTCCGCTAAGAACCTTGTCGCACCATCCTCCTCCAGCTCAGCTTCGGTCACCTGCTCTCAAGTTACCACGCTCCCGCCCACCTCCACCACCACCACTACCACCACAGCCACCACAGCCACTTCACTTGATCCATCAGAGGAGTTATTTACACATCAGTTGGATGCAATTAGTGATGCGCAACCGTTATTGCCAGATGATGTAGATTACAGGGATATGTCTCAGTCAGGCAGGATTACACACATGGACGTTCAGTGTGATGATGATGATGATGATGATGATGATGATGTTGTACCCACTGCTGCTTCCTTTGCTGAGGTGTCAGATTCAAGTGAAGCAGTTGATGATGACGATGTGTCCACGGATGCCACGTGGGTGCCTGCTCGAAGAGAAGAAGAGGGGGAAAGTTCATAAGGGGAGACAGAGAGAATGAGGAGACGAGTTGGAAGCAGGGTGAGGTCGTCGCAAGGAGTTAGTAGCACAGTCAGACAGCATGTATCGGCACCTGGGGTCAGCCAGACAGCATGCCAGTCAACAAATGCTGTTGCGACCACCAGAATGCCGTCATTGCAAAGCTCAGCAGTGTGGCATTTTATTTGTGTGTCTGCCTCTGATAACAGCAATGCCATTTGCAACCTGTGCCAAAAGAAACTGAGTCGTAGGAAGTCCAACACCCACCTCGGTACAACTGCTTTGCGAAGGCACATGATCTCACATCACAAACGCCTATGGGATCAACACATGAGTACAAGCAGCACACAAACCTTAAGCCATCATGCTCCTCCTGGTCCAGCATCTTCAGGCACGTCAACCACTGCTGTCCTCCCTGCCCCCTCTCAACCAACCGCCACTCCGCCTCTCACCTTCAGCAGTTCCTGCTCATCTGCCCGCAGTCAGGTGTCTGTCAAGGACATGTTTGAGCATAAGAAGCCAATGTCACAGAATCATCCCCTTGCCCGGCGACTGACAGCTGGCTTGACGGAACTCTTAGCCCGCCAGCTTTTACCATACCAGCTAGTGAAGTTTGAGGCCTTCAAAAAATTTGTCTCTATTGGGACACCACAGTGGAAGGTACCCGGACGAAATTTTTTTTCAAAAAAGGCAATCCCTGATATGGGATGTGACAGGGATTAAACTGATGAGAATAGTACTACAGAAAATACATATAATCACAGTGAGCAAATAATCCTAAAATATAACTTTTATTAATATACAAAATATAAAACCGGTGTATCCTTGTTTGACTGACATAATTTCCAGACTATCGAAACTATCCATAGAGGAGGAGCATCTAAATGTGGGCTATTTAAACTGGGTAAGTGCACTCTATGTTTGAGCCACCATCTGCTCCACGCCAGTGTGAACACATCGTTGTCAGAGGTCGTAAGTAACCAATTCCCTATCCAAGTTGGATCTTAAACTTGCGCTGACTCTAAGGTACAGCTTTATATTTTTGCTAGGTACCAGTCACATGATTGGCATTTGTTTTAATTATATTGTTGGTTCCCTGTACTACACAAATCCGGACCCCTGATGAACCCTCACTGTATCTTTGGGGGGGAAACGCGTCGGGTTCTAGTTTAAAGAATAGGCTGTTATTATACAGACTAAATAGGGAATAGTTTATAAGGGACATTTAAGGACAGGCTAGCCCTAGGCACGAGGACGAGGGGCTCCTACCACCAAGGGGTGCCCTCGGGGTGAGCAGCTACCAGGGTAAGCATAGGGGTAAGTAGTAATTACCCAGTCCTGGTCCTTATATTGTATATTTGGTCGCTAGGTGGTTGTTCACAACTTTAGGTCCTTAGGACCGGTTTTATATTTTGTATATTAATAAAAGTTATATTTTAGGATTATTTGCTCACTGTGATTATAAATATAACCTGCATTAATCCCTAATCATCATTTCCTCAGTGATATTTACTACAGAAAATACCACTCATATCGGGTGTGACAGTAAATTGCAGTAAACTCCATGGGAGTTTTGCCATGGATCCCCCTCCGGCATGCCACAGTCCAGGTGTTAGACCCCTTGAAACAACTTTTCCATCACTATTGTGGCCAGAAAGAGTCCCTGTGGGTTTTAAAATTCGCCTGCCAATTAAAGTCTATGGCGGTTCGCCCGATTCGCCCGTTCGCGAACATTTGCGGAAGCTCGCGTTCGCTGTTCGCGAACGGAAAATTTTATGTTCGCGACATCACTATCAGTCAGTATGACATGCAGATGACAGGCGTTGATCTTAGAATCACTGCACACTCCACTTATTTGGGCAGTCACAGGGCTAAAACTGACCAAATAACTCAAGTATGAACTCAACCTTACAGGTCGATGTTAGCACCAAGAAGAAGTGCACTGCTTTTACACCGTTGGCAGCTGATTCCACATAGATGTCTACAGAACCAGTTCTGTTAAACACCTAGACAAGTAGAGCCGCCCTGACAGAGTGGAGAGGGTATCAGCAGTAAGTTTGTGTTGAAGTCACTGATTAATTTCCCCTCCTCTGATCCGTCAGAACAAAAACGGATCCTGTCTGTGGAGCTTCCCAATTAGTCAGTCAGAATTTGCTAAATAATCCATCAGTATTGCTAAAGGCAAAAAAAACAGGAGTGGATCTAAAACAGAGATGACAGGAGAATGGAATATTTGCATGTCTTGTGTTTTGTACCCACTCCTGCTTTTGGCTACCAAATCATAAACCAATTCTGATGGGACCATACAGAACCTACAGCGGCTACACAGACAGGAACCGTTGTGTGCCTCATTTTTCCTTCCTTCTGACAGATCAGAAGAAAGGTCAAATAAATGATGATGTCAGCCAGGCCAAAAGCCAAAACAGTGGACTAGTCATGAAGTGGGGAGGGTGGGAACAGCATGAGAAGTCCACAGAGTGGATCTATGACATAGTGGTGAGGTGGAAGCAGCATAAGAAGACCACAGAGTGGCCCAATGACAAGGTCTGGTGGTGGAAGCAGTATGAGGAGGCCTCCGAGAGGCACAATGACAGAGTCTGGAGGTGGAAGCAGAATAAAGAATGACACAGTCTGGAGGTGGCAGCTGTATAAAGAGGCCACCGAGTGGCACAATGACACAGTCTGGAGTTGGCATCAGCATGAGGAGGCCACCGAGTGGCACAATGACACAGTCTGGAGTTGGCAGCATCAGGAGAAGACCACCAAGTGGCACAATGACAGTCTGGAGAAGGCCACCGAGTGGCACAATGACAGAGTCTGGAGTTGGCAGCAGTAGGAGGAGGCCACCGAGTGGCACAATGACACAGTCTGTAGGTGGGGGCAGCATGAGGAGGATACCACAGAGTGGCAAGTTGACATAGTGTCGAGATGGCAGCAGTGGTAGCAGCATCAGGATACGACAGAGTGACAAGGTGACATAGTGTGGAGATGGCAGCAGCATCAGGATATCACAGAGTGTCAAGGTGACATAGTGTGGAGATGGCAGCATCAGGAGACCACAAAATGACCCAGTGACAGAGTGGTGCTGCGGGTGGCAATACCAGTAAACGCTGACCAAGGTGGGTGAAAGAAGGAGCATTTGGCATCAGATGTGTGGCATCAGGTGGGTGGCAGCATCAGAGTAGTAGCTGAGGCAGGTAGCCAGAAGAAACAGGTCTCTTTTTAAAAGGTTTGGGTGAGGCAACATGGATGAACTAATCAGATGCATAAGGAATTGGTGGGTGGAAATCCTGGCTGATCCACGTCTGATTCATCTTGACAAAGGTCAGTCTCTCCACATTTTGGGTGGACAGGCGAGTTCTCTTTGGGGTAACTATGTCCCCCGCTGCACTAAACACCCACTCTGATGCCACACTACTGGCCGGGCAGGACAGCTTTTCCAGGGCAAACTCGGCCAGTTGTGGCCACAAATCCAGTTTTGCTGCCCAGTAGTCCAGCGGATCTTCAATGTGAGGTGGCAGGGTGCTGTCCAAGTATGCCACCACCTGCTGGATCAGGTCCTGCTCCAGGTCTACCTGCTGCTGCTGGTGAGTAGTTTTTTCACTATGTGGGTGAAGAAAGCTGCTCATCAGCGACTGTAGACTCAGGCTGCTGCTGATGGAGCTGGTACTGCTCCTGCTGCCCCACCCCTCCCCATCAGCCATGGCAGTGGAACGTGAGCACAGAGGGCCCCCCTGGTCAGACCTGCGAGAGGATGGACGATGGCGCAGATAGTCAGTGGCCAACTGAATACATAGGATTAGTGTTGGGCACGAATATTCGAATCACAAATATTAATTGCGAATATCGGCACTTCGAGAATTCATGAATATTTAGAATATTGTGATATACATTCGTAATTTCAAATATTCTAGATTTTTTTTTTTTTTTTTATCAGTAACCTCCCTTCTTGCTTGTGGGCCAGTGAGAAGGCTGTAATGTTTTTAGCTGAGCTTAGCAACATCCCTAGCAATCAATAGGAAAGTTGCCTACCCCTTTAGTATATAAGGACCTCCCCAGCAGCCACTGTATGCAGTATTTTGCAGATCTGAGAGAGAAAGTAGTGTTATTGCTGTGCTCGCTACTTTCCTGTGTCATTACATTATATGGGTAGTTAGTTAGCTTATATATATAATATAGATAGTTAGTGGGATATAGTCAGTGTAGGTTAGATAATGATATACTGTAGCTAACAGGTTCTGCTGTCTATACATACATGCTACCTACATAGTGCTGTATGTATGTATGCTACATACATACATACATAACTCTTTGATGTCACAAGTTCACAACAATACTTAGTGCACCAATCACTAATATGTAGTCAGACCTGTTGAAATGTGAAGTTGAACATATTGTGCCAAAATATTCGCATAATTAGTGCCGATTTTGCAATCGTGAATATATTGGAGCACTCTATCTGAATAACTCAGCTATTGTAATGTCCTGCTGTGCCAACCATTTTCTCCAGTCTCAGGAAACTTTTAGCAGCTTGAAAAATATAGCTATAGTGATCCACGGCCACGCCTGTAATTCGCTTGCATTATGTGAATATTACATTGACGATTTTTTGCAATCAAGAAAATAATCTCAAATTCGTGAATATATGTCAAATATCCTACCAAATATTCGCAAAATATTGCGAATTCGAATATTGCCCCTGCTGCTCATCACTACATAGGATGTCTTTGTAGTAATTTGGTTTGTTCTCCCTCTCAATGGGTGTAAAAAAGGCCCCCATTTTGGACAGGTAGCGAGGTGGAGGGCCAGAAGTCATCCCTCTGCCGAATGGTGACAATTCAGCTGTCACTACTCAATCAAGTGAGCTTGCATCGGGCCATTTGTGCATGTGACTCGGAGGGACTCCCTGCCTCCATCTACACTGCATATTGCCACGGTGTGTCTGGGTCCTCTGTCTCGTCTTCCTCATCACCCTGTAGCCCCTCTGGCTCCTACTGCTCCTCCTCTCCTGTCAGCTGAGTAGAAAAACCATTCATTTCGCTACACATTGCCTGTGCTCCAATGTCCTCCTCCCCCTCTTCAGCCCCCACAGGACTCATGTGGCCATGAGATCTAGGCACCACGTCTGCTGTCCCCTAACCAGCCATTGTTACCACCATCTGTTCCAGGACATAAAGCAGTTGAATGATGTCGCTCATCCTGTACACCTGGCGACTGAAAAATAAAGTGGCATCCTCAAAGGCTTGACAAAGTGGAGTCAGAAGCAGCGTGACCTGGCCAAGTTGCTGGCGTGGCTATGCAGGAACCACATTCAGCCATTGGGCAATAAAGGACATGTATTGTTCCTGACCGTAATTACAGCTCCACACGTCGGTGCTGCCATGCACTTTAGCAGACACCGACAGGCTCAAGGACTGTCGCACCTTCTGTTCTACATATTTGTGCAGGGTTGGTACTGCCTTTTTTTGCAAAGAAATGGCAGCTTGGGACACTTCACTTTAGCACAAGCCATCAGATCTTTAAAAGGTGCATAGTCCACAGTTTGTAAAGGGAGGGACTGCAGCACCAGCAACTTGGCCAGGAGCACATTCGGTTCCTGCTCTGTTGGATGAGTGCACGCATACTGCTGTCTTATAGCAATCACTTTGGTGATTGATTCCTGATGGAATGACTGACGAGTAGGAGGGGGAGGATCAGGAGCATCCACACTGACTGACTGCTACCGCCGCTGCCTCCGTGTGCCCTTGAACCACTACTTCCCGGGCAGGTAGGCTGCTGAGAAGCAGGTGGTCTACCCCAGGCACATTTGGCTCCTGACCTCCCACTGCTGCCACCCTGCTGACTCCCAGCCATGCTACCACCTTGCTGGCTCAGCCGCTGCCTAACAGGCAAGCAGCCACCCTCTTCTCCTGATGATGATGAAGCTCCTTCTGCACCCAGCTCCCAAGTGCGAACGGCTTAATCATCATCGAGTAGTGTCTGCACGTCACTGATCTCCTCCTCAACGGTTTCTGGGTCAGGAGCCTGACCGGCGCAACACCACCTCCCACGCCGCTGTCCTTATCACTACTCAACATCCCTAAAAGCGACGAAAATATATATATTTTTACTGAAATAGGCCACTAAACATTTTTACCGCAAATAACTGCAACAGTGAACTGCGTATATATTTTTCTTATAGTATTGAAATATGTCACCAATCAGTTTTACCACAAATAACTGCAGAAGTGAACTGAGAATACATTTTTCGTTTTGTACTGAAATAGGCCACTAAGCGATTTTTCCACAAATAATGACAACAGTTAACTGTGTATACATTTTTCTTTTAGTTCTGAAATGTGTCACTAAATGTTTTCACCACAAATAACTGCAACAGTGAACTGTATATATAATTTTTCTTTTTGTACAGAAATATGCCACTAAACACTCTTACCACATATAACTGCAGAAGTGAACTGCATATATATTTTTCTTTTTCCACAGATGGAAAAAGTCACTAAACGCTTTTCAATATGGCACTTGCACCCCAAGAACAAATTGTTGTAAAGGCAGAGCTGTCTAATGGCTTTTTGGATCCCCAAATAATTTGTGATGAGCGAGCATGCTCGGCCGAGCATTGTTTCGGCTCGAGCATCGCTTATGCTTGGTGCTCGGCTTTACTTGGCCGAGCACCGCGTGTATTCTTCGCCTTGCTCAAGTCTCCTCCCGCATGTTTGGCGCCTTCTAAGCAGCCAATGAAGGTCCAGGTAAGTAATTCCCCTCAGTGTAAGGCATAGCAATGTTAGCCGTAAGCCTTACACTGATTGGCTGGCCATAACACTTGATACCATTTCATATAGGAGCTGAGGTCCGGCGCTCAGCTCATTCAGTGTCAGGGAGTGCAGACAGTGGGCAGGTACAGATGGCGTTTTGATCTAAACATATTGATTTCACTCCAAAAACCTTATTGAAAGACCTAACAGTCCATTTAAGGACTAGAGTGTGTGTTTGACAGCAGTGCGGAACCTTTTATTTTTTATTTTAAGAAGGGGTTTTCTTCAGCACTATCAGGGACAGGCGTCACCAGGAAGGGACAGAGGGTGCAGGACTTGAAAATCGCTTTTTTTAACTTCTAAAAGACAGAAAGATTCCCGATTAGTGACATCTACAATACGCCATCATAAAGCAGTGTGTTGGGCAGATATTATAAAAAGGGGCTTATTCACTACAGTGCTCCTTGGTACTGAGATATACACTGCAACATCATAAAGCAGTGTGTTGGGCAGACATTATTAAAAGGGGCTTATTTACAACAGTGTTCCTGCTACTGAGATATACACTAAACAAGCAGAGAAATTATTTTTTCTGGGGAAAGTAACCTACTATCTGCCACATCTGAGTGTGTGTTCACTCCGCAACCGTTTAAGTCGCAACTGTATATACAGTATTCCCGCAGTGAATACATTTTATTTGGGACAAATTTGTATCCAACATAGAACTACATCCAAATACAGTGTGTATTGTAAATATTCCATTATCTCTGGGCTAGAGTAGTGTTGAAAATCTGTATTTTTCTGTATCTAATACCGTACTGGAAGCCAATATTTTGTGTATTGTAAAAATGTCATTATCTGTGGCCTATTGTAGTGCTGACAATTTGTATTTCTCTGTCTCCAATACATTATAGCAAGCCAATACAATGTGTATTGCAAAAATTACATTATCTCTGGGCTAGTGTAGTGCCAAAAATCTGTATATATCTCTGTATCCAGTACACTATAGCAAGCCAATACAGTGTGTATTGTAAAAATAACATTATCTGTGTCTTACTGTAGTGCAAAAAATATGTATTTCTCTGTATCCAGTACATTACAGCAAGCCAATACAGTGTGTACTGTAAAAATTTCATTAGCTCTGGGCTAATGTAGTGCCGAAAATCTATATTTTTCTGTATCCAGTACTGTCCTGCATCAGAAAACTGTGTTTTAGCGGACAGTAAAACAATCTGCTCCACATCTACAGACAAAACCATTAATATGAAGAAGGCTTGCACAAAGGGAGGGGGAAGTGGTCATGATGCTGATGGTGCAATGAGAGTCCGTGGCCCTGGGCGCAATGAAACTGTCCCTGCTGCCAGTGCACCAGAAAAAACAAAAAAATCCACCTTACCCAGCTTGATGTCCAACTTAGCTGGGCGGCGCAGGACAACACTGTCCCAGTCGGACCAGTGCAAACAGGTGGTTGGTTGGATTGCAGAAGATAATGCTTCCAGTCGGTTAAGCATGACCCTCTCTTCCACGAAGTCTAATCTCTGTAGCCAAGAGTCTGGTCAACCGAATCCTCACTCTGATCCTCCTTCCTCCAACTATGTCCCATCTGGTCAAACAAGTGATCCCACACTCTGATATTCACATGACCTCTTTTCATCGCCAGTACTTGATTTGGCTCTCTAGCCAAGCACACTTGAAGAGGTACCTGAGATATTATGCCCTGATTCCCAACCTCTTGAGCCTTCACAGACTAAAGAAGATGACAGTGATGAACCGCAATCATTCGTTCACGAAGTGGATGATGATGAGACACAGTTGCCAATCACTGAGGTGGTGATTAGGTCAAGTCAGGAGGATGAGCAGAGTGAGGAAGTGGAAGAGTTGGTGGTGGACGATGAGGTCATTGACCCAACATGGTTAGGTGAAAAGCCGAGCGAGGACAGCAGTACAGAGGGGGAGGGATCCATAGCACCGCAACATTCTCGAATAGGCAGTGGGTTGCAAAAGGGACACGTCGTCCCACACCAAACAGGCCTGCAACTGTTACACCGAGCACCCCCATGCATAAATCTACCTTGCCAAGGGGTAGGTGTCCTGCAGTATGGCGCTTTTTTGAGGAAAGTGCAGACGACAAAAGAGTGGTAGTTTGCAACCAGTGCCATACCAAAATGAGCTGAGGTGTGAACACTAGCAACCTCACCACCACCAGCATGATCCTCCACATGGCATCCAAGCACCCTAATACCTGGGTCCAGACTATGCGTCTGCAGGTCCCACCACTGCCTCCACTTCCCCTGTGTTACGCACTGCTGGCCAATCCCCTGTCGAAGGTGCAGGACCGGATGCGGCCACCAGAGTCCATACTTCTTTAGGAAACAGAGGAAGGGAGACAAGGGGAACACACAGTATTTCCAACAGAGGCAGGGCAACACTTTCCGAGGCATGGGACACTTTCATGACACCCTGCCAGCAACCTCACCCTGAAGCGCGGCCTAGTGCTACAAGGAGGGAAACATTTTGGAAGATGGTGAAGCAATACATTGCAGACCATGTCACTGTGTCAGGTTGACTTAGATAAAAATAAACAAGGCCTGGATTGCCCCTGACTTCTCCACTCCACCAGAGGAAAGCTGAGCTAATGGAGAACAAAAACACAATTTAAATGTATGCCTTATAATGTACTCAATCTACAAGATTCAAATGCACCCTTTTCACCACCAAAAGAAGGGAATATGTTTGAATCTTGTTTTCTCATCCGCCTCCTCCTCTGCCTCCTCTTCCATGCATAATATATGTGCCCTCAATACAATGTTTTTTACCCTGGGTTCAGACCTGAGCGTTCTAGAAACGCGCGTTTTAGTCGCGCGTATTTCAGCGCGTTTTTGCTAATAGGAAACGCGCGTTCGTACGCGCGTTCTTGTGATTGACTACTGTGGTGTCAATCACAAAACGCGCGACAAACACCCCAAAAAAAGCTCAAGTACTTGTTTATGCGTCGGGGGTTTTACAGCGCGTTCAAACGCGCTGTAAAATGTTCAAGTGAGAAACAGGGCCATAGGAAAGCATTGGTTTTCATGTGTTGAGCGTTTTACAGCGCGTTTGAACGCGCTGTAAAACGCTCAGGTGTGAACTTAGGGTTAGGGTTCCCTCGACTTCAGGCCCTCACCTCCAATGCTTTATACGGTCTGCTCACCTGTAGGCCATCACTGCAATATTTTATGGGGTTCTCTAGGCTTCAGGCCCTCACCTTCAATGCTTTATAAGGTCTGCTCACCTGTAGGCCATCACTGCAATGTTTTATGGGGTTCGCTAGGCTTCAGGCCCTCACCTCCAATGCTTTATACCATCTGCTCACTTGTAGACCATTACTGCAATTTTTTATGGGGTTCGCTAGGCTTCAGGCCCCCACCTCCAATGCTTTATATGGTCTGCTTACCTGTAGGCCATGCCATCACTACAATGTTTTATGGGGTTCGCTCACCTTCAGTCCCTCAACTCCAATGATTTATACGGTCTGCTTACCTGTAGGCTATTACTGCAATGTTTTATGGGGTTCACTAGGCTTCAGTCCATCATCTTCAATGCTTTATACTGTCTGCTCACCTGTAGGCCATCACTGCAATGTTTATGGGGTTTGCTAGGTTTCAAGCCCTCACCTCCAATGCTTTATACAGTCTGCTCACCTGTAGGCCATCACTGCAATGTTTTATGGGGTTCGCTAGGCTTCAGGCCCTCACCTCCAATGCTTTATACAGTCTGCTCACCTGTAGGCCATCACTGCAATGTTTTATGGGGTTCGTTAGGCTTCAGGCCCTCACCTCCAATGCTTTATACCATCTGCTCACCTGTAGGCCATCCCTGCAATGTTTTATGGGGTTCACTCACTTTCAGTCCCTCACCTCCAATGCTTTAGCCCCTCACTACAATTTTTTATTGTGTCCGCTCACCTTCAGACCCTCAACTATAATGTTTTACAGGGTAACCAGAACGCCCTTGCTCCAAATGTTTTTGAGGGTCACCAGTAGGCCATCAATGATAATTTTTCAAGGGTGTGTATGATGCCCTCCTTTATGTGTAATAAAGGGTGTAATGGAGTGCCGGTTCCTTGTAATTTTTGGCAGCCCTTTCATTTAGTGCATAGTCTTTATGAGTGCAACAGTGTACCTGAACAATTGTAGCACCATGTGAATGAGGCCCTTCTTTATGTGATATACATGCTCCATCGGATTGCTTCTTCCTTGTAATCTTGAATATACAGGAAAGAAAGTTTCCTAACAATTTTATTTTACCTCTAAAAATGTTTTTTTTTTTTTTTTTTTTTTTGTGGGGGTGGGATTTTGGGCGCAATTTTGTCTCTATGTAAAAGTGGCTGACAACTGGGACAATATGGTTCCAGCAGCGACATTGGAGTCCAAGATGCCCCCAGACATGGTCCCCATGCTGTTCCAGATCAATTTTGGTGGTGTTTCTGTCACTTTCTGACCTTTTCCAATGGACCAGGCACCCTCCCCTCATCCGAGCAGAGGGTGCCTGGTTGTCTTCCATTGACTTCCATTATACTCGGGTGCTCGGCCGAATGCACGAATATCGCTATATGTTCGGACCGAGTATCCGAACATCCGAACACTTTGGTGCTCACTCATCACTACAAATAATCTTTCCCTGCATGTGGACACCTTAAGAGTCATCGTTATTTCACCCAGGAACATTTCAAGGTGTATACCAACGTCCACAAGCTATTTGTCCTGTATGTTAACTAGTTGACATAAATTTCAAGCCACTTGATTGCAACTTTAACTAAAATTCAGGATAATATGTTTTCAAAAACAGAAAAAAACACTGAAAACACAGACGATTTATGGTCAAAATTTAATATGTGTCACTTATATGAATCTATAAGATACATGATCCGATCAGATGATTAGTATTTTAAAGGTGTTGTCTCACGTCAGCTAATGGCATTTCTCATGTAGAGATAATTAATACAAGGCACATATTAATGTATTCTGATTGTCCATATTGCCTACTTTGCTGGCTTGATTCATTTTTCCATCACATTATACACTGCTACTATTAAGGTGTTACAACCACCCTATAATCCCATAGCAGTGGCCATGCTTGCACACTATAGGAAAAAGTGCTGGCCTCTATGGTGGCAGGCACTGTGGCATTAATCATAGGCCAATGCCTATTACTTTTTTAAGGCCCCCAAGGGGACCCCAACATGTGATCATTAGATTGTCTTTTGTATTAAGTAATCCGATTTTATCCATTACAGGATACAACAATCTGTATATTTCAACGCAGTTCTACCTGCATGCCTACATTATTGCCTACATGCCTACATCGCTATGTGTTCGGACCGAGTACCCGAACACCCGAACACTTTGGTGCTCACTCATCACTACAAATAATCTTTCCCTGCATGTGTAAATCGCTTGTTTTTCACTATGAGATTTTTTCTATCACTGCCCCTAGCGCCTCCTGTCGTCTCTCCCTGCACTAAGATGCTGTCAAATTATTCCTCACTATCCTTTCCCTGCACTTATAAATCATTTTTTCAGTTCTACCTGCATGCCTACATTAGAATATACTAGTAATAGGCTTAGAAGCCATGTACAGGCCCAGGCCTATTGCTGCTAAGGAGCGCCTTTCCCTAAACGGGGAAAGGCCTTCCTGTATAGGAAGTGCACGCTTCTGGGTTTTTTGCCTTTCAGATGCTGTGGACACATTTGACCATGGCATCTGAGGGGTTAAATGTGAAATATGAAAATGTAAAACACCAGAGATCTTGGATTAAAATCACCCCGTGATTTGGATTAAAATCACCCCGTTGACAGTAGATCACCTTGTGTAAACAGGTGCAGCTGACATCAATCAATTGTCACAAAAACATTCATTTGGGCACTCAAAATCAATGTTTGATCTATATAAATGGAGTCAAATAAGCACTGATCAACTATATGTATTGATCAGTACCCATTTTTGGAAGAAAATCAGCCTGTGTCTGTTTGTTTACTAACTTTGCTTGACACAGTTGCTTTTCAACTGCCTTACACATGTGGTTTGTTTACAATTTGCTTAGCCTGGTTTTGCTGGGTGATTGATATGCCTTTAAATACATTTACATTTCTGTTCCTCTTTGCTGGTTATAGCGGTAGCTCAGTGCATTTTGTTTCCAGCGTCTGGAATCCTAGTCCATTGGCTTTGTTTGAGTTCATCCTGAGATTTATGATTCTTGTCTTTTTATTGAAAGTTCAACAGCCACATTCAAAGCCAAACACTTGGACAGAGGGCTGGTTGATAGGATAAATTATACATCAAATAATCATCATGGCAGTGGGATAATGAGTAAACATACATACACCATTTAGAGTTAAAGAGGACCTTTCACCAAAAAAAAAAATGTGTAATAGTTATATTTCCTTTTAGGGGACCTGCCCCTGAAGTCTTCACCATATTTTTTTTTTTAAATGACCCCCCGTTCGGCTGCCTTTGTCCCTGATATGTCCTGCGCCTCATATGCAAATGAGGCACAGAAAGTTCTAGTAGGCGTCTCCTCGGATGTTCTGGTGGGCGTGCCTGGGCGTTTCTCCTCTCCCCCTGGCTGCGAGCGCATCCAATAGCAGCGCTCGGCTCTTAGCCAGGGAGAAGGAGCTCAAGTTCTCGCGTGAACCGCGAGAACTTGAGCTTGCCGAGTCCCGGGACCCACGCTATCTTGGATTCCCCAGTGCAGAAGAGGAGCCTAGCGAGCGTACCAAGATGGCACGGGTTCCGGGAATCGGGAAGCTCAAGTTCTCGCGGTTCTCGCGAGAACTTGAGCTCCTTCTCCCTGGCTAAGAGCCGAGCGCTGCTATTGGATGCGCTCGCAGCCAGGGGGAGAGGAGAAACGCCCAGGCACGCCCACCAGAACATCCGAGGAG
Organism: Bufotes viridis; assembly: GCA_033119425.1. NCBI lineage: Eukaryota > Metazoa > Chordata > Amphibia > Anura > Bufonidae > Bufotes > Bufotes viridis. The sequence continues at coordinate 539,067,395 of CM065590.1, read as the reverse complement.
ACGCCTACTAGAACTTTCTGTGCCTCATTTGCATATGAGGCGCAGCACATATCGGGGACAAAGGCGGCCGAACGGGGGGTCATTTAAAAAAAAAAATATATGGTGAAGACTTCAGGGGCAGGTCCCCTAAAAGGTAATATAACTATTACACTTTTTTTTTTTGGTGAAAGGTTCTCTTTAAACACAGATTATACCAGTACATTCTGAAATATGGCTTTGACTAGGTGGACCCTGAGAAGTAGAGTTGGGGAACACTGTATTGGGGTATGGCCACATGGTCACATTTCTGCATGCTGTTTTAGAAGCCAGAATCAGGAGTGTATTAAAAAATCAGAAGACATCATATGGCATTTATATTTTCTGTCCATTTGAGATTTACTCCACATTTTGGCTTTTAAAACTGCATGCAGTTTCTCATCACTGTAGCTGTGACATTGTCCAGATTCACCAGTCAATTCATATAGACACTCATGAGAGGACTACTGTGATCATATGTGCAAGCTTTCTTGTTTTACAGTAGTGTTAAGTCAATTGAAGTTAACAAACTGGACTTTGACTTCGTATTTCAGGAAAAAATTGATTCACCCCAAAGCAGAATTCCCTTGTGCTTCTTGTAACGAATAAATTTTCCCTAAAATGGTGGTAAAAAAACACATACTTACCCTATCCATTTGAGCGTGAAGAGGACTCAATGGCTATCTTGCTTGAAGATTCCCACGCAAAATCTCATGCACGGTGATGTATATTGTCACCACATGGACCAACGTGATGACATCATCATGTGGCACTGGATTTTGCGCTGGATCTTCAAGCCAAGATGGCCACGGCAACCTCTTCGAGTTTAAATGGATGAGATGAGTAAATTTATTTTTATGAGCAACCCCTAAAATGCTTTAACCACTTGAAGACCACAGGTTTATACCCCCCTAGTGACCAGGCCCTTTTTTACAAATCCGCACTACACTACTTTCACCGTTTATTGCTCGGTCATACAACTTACCACCCAAATGAATTTTACCTCCTTTTCTTCTCACTAACAGAGCTTTCATTTGGTGGTATTTCATTGCTGCTGACATTTTTACTTTTTTTGCGATTAATAAAAATGTAATGACATTTTTGCAAAAAAATGACATTTTTCACTTCCTGTTGTAAAATTTAAAAAAAAAAACTACATTTCTATATAAATTTTTCACAAAATTTATTTTTCTACATGTCTTTGATAAAAAAAAATCCAATAAGTGTATATTTATTGGTTTGGGTAAAAGTTATAGCGTTTACAAACTATGGTGCAAAAAAGTGAATTTCTGCATTTTGAAGCAGCTCTGACTTTCTGAGCACCTGTCATGTTTCTTCAGGTGCTAGAATGTCAGGATAGTATAAACTCCCCCCAAATCACACCATTTTAGAAAGAAGACACCCCAAAGTATTCACGGAGGGGCATGGTGAGTTCATGTATGATTTCATTTTTTTTCACAAGTTAGCAGAAAATGACACTTTCTGAGGAAAAAAAATAAATAATAAAGTTTCCATTTCTACTAACTTCTGGCAAAAAAAAAAAAAAATCTCAGACGGACTCACTATGCCCCTCAGTGAATACCTCGGGGTGTCTACTTTCCGAAATGGGGTCATTTGTGGGGTGTGTTTACTGCTCTGGCATTTTGGGCGGGGCTAAATTGTGAGCAGCCATGTAAAAGCTAAAGGTACTCGTTGGAATTTGGGCCCCTTTGCGCATCTTAGCTGCAAAAAAGTGTCACTCATGTGGTATCGCCGTACTCAGGAGAAGTAGGGAAATGTGTTTTGGGGTGTATTTTTACATATACCCATGCTGGGTGAGAGAAATATCTCTGTAAATTGGCAACTTTGTATAAAAAAATTTAAAAAGTTGTCGTTTACAGAGATATTTCTCACACAAAGTATGGGTATATATAAAAATACACCCCAAAACACATTGCCCTACTTCTCCTGAGTACGGCGATACCACATGAGTGACACTTTTTTGCAGCCTGGGTGCGCAAAGGGGCCCTAAAACCAATGAGTACCTTTAGGATTTCACAGGGCATTTTTATGCATTTGGATTCCAGACTTCTTATCACGCTTTAGGGGCCCCTAAAATGCCAGGGCAGTATAAATACCCCACATGTGACCCCATTTTAGAAAGAAGACACCCCAAGGTATTCCGTGAGGGGTATGGTGAATTCATGTAAAATTTTATTTTTTGTCACAAGTTAGTGGAATATGAGACTTTTTAAAAAAAAAAATAAAAAAATTTCAATTTCCGCTAACTTGTGCCAAAAAAAAAATTTCTGTGAACTTTCCATGACCCTCACGGAATACCTTGGGGTGTCTTCTTTCCAAAATGGGGTCACTTGTGGGGTATTTATACTGCCCTGGCATTTTAGGGGCCCTAAAGCGTGAGAAGAAAAATGCGGAAAAATGCCCTGTGAAATCCTAAAGGTACTCATTGGAATTAGGGCCCCTTTGCGCATCTTGCCTGCAAAAAAGTGTCACACACGTGGTATCGTCGTATTCAGGAGAAGTAGGGCAATGTGTTTTGGGGTGCATTTTTACATATTCCCATGCTGGGTGAGAGAAATATCTCTGTAAATGACAACTTTTAAAAAAAAATTATACAAAGTTGTCAGTTTACAGAGATATTTCTCTCACCCAGCATGGGTATATGTAAAAATACACCCCAAAACTCATTGCCCTACTTCTCCTGAGCACGGCGATACCACATGAGTGACACTTTTTTGCTGCCTGGGTGCGCAAAGGGGCCCTAATTCTAATGAGTACTTTTTAGGAGGGCATTTTTATGCATTTTTCTTCTCACGCTTTAGGGCCCCTAAAATGCCAGGGCAGTATAAATACCCCACATGTGACCCCATTTTGGAAAGAAGACACCCCAAGGTATTCCGTGAGGGGCATGGCGAGTTCACAGAAGATTTTTTTTTGGCACAAGTTAGCGGAAATTGATTTTTTATTGTTTTTTCTCGCAAAGTCTCCCTTTCCGCTAACTTTTGACAAAAAGTTTAATTTTTCATGGACTCACCATACCCTCAGCGAATACCTTGGGGTGTCTTCTTTCCAAAATGGGGTCATTTGTGGGGTGTTTGTACTGTTCTGGCATTTTGGGTGGGGCTAATTGTGAGCAGCCATGTAAAGCTAAAGGTACTCGTTGGAATTTGGGCCCCTTTGCACCTAGGCTGCAAAAGTGTCACTCATGTGGTATCGCCATACTCAGGAGAGTAGGCAATGTGTTTTGGTGTGTATTTTTACATATAACCATGTTGGGTGAGAGTAATATCTCTGTAAATTGACAACTTTGTATAAAAAATTTTAAAAAGTTGTCGTTTACAGCGATATTTCTCACACAAAGTATGGGTACATATAAAAATACACCCCAAAACACATTGCCCTACTTCTCCTGAGTACGACGATACCACATGTGTGACACTTTTTTGCAGCCAAGATGCGCAAAGGGGCCCGAATTCCAATAAGTACCTTTAGGTTTTCACAGGGCATTTTTACGCATTTGGATTCTCACGCTTTAGGACCCCTAAAATGCCAGGGCAGTATAAATACCTCACTTTGGAAAGAAGACACCCCAAAGTATTCCGTGAGGGGCATGGCGAGTTCACAGAAAAAAAAAAAATTTTGGCACAAGTTAGCGGAAATTGATATATATATATATATTTTTTTCTCAGTCTCATATTCCACTAACTTGTGACAAAAAATAAAATTTTACATGAACTCGCCATACCCCTCACGGTATAACTTGGGGTGTCTTCTTTCTAAAATGGGGTCACATGTGGGGTATTTATACTGTCCTGGCATTTGAGGGTCTCCGCAATCATTACACGTATGGCCAGCATTAGGAGTTTCTGCGATTCTCCTTATATTGAGCATACGGGTAATGAGATTTTTTTTTTCCGTTCAGCCTCTGGGCTGAAAAAAAAATTAATAAAATGAACGGCGCAGATTTTTCATTCGCATCGATCAATGTGGATGAAAAAATCTCTGCCAAAATCAGTGACTGCGGTGCGGTGGGCTGGGCGCTAGCTACCTAACAAGTAGCTAACTAACTGACGGTGATAGGGGACCCTTATGCCCCATTCACACGTCTGAAATTCTGTTTGCGGAACGGAATTGCGGACCCATTCATTTCTATGGGGACAGACTTTGTCCCGCTCGGATCCGGAGTTACGGATCCGCGCTTCCGGGTCTGCACTTCCGTTCCGCAAAAATATAGAACATGTCCTATTCTTGTCCGCAATTGCGGACAAGAAAAAGCATTTTCTATATAGTTCTGTGCGGATCTGCAAAATGCGGAAAGCACATTGCCGGTGTCTGTATTTTGCGGATCCGTAGATCCATGGATCCGCAGATCCATGGATCCGCAAAACACATACGGACGCCTGAATGAGCCTGTAGGGGGTGATTAGTGACAGGGGGTGACAGGGGGTGATCAGGGGGTGACATGGGTGATCAGGGGTTAATCAGTGATGGGGGTGGGGGTGTGTGTAGTGATTGGTGCACTTTACCTTTAGTTTCTCTGGTGGTCCCAAACAAAGGGACCACCAGACGAGCAGACAGCAGGCATATCAGACGCTGTTTACAAAACAGCGTCTGATATGCGATTTAAATGCGGTTTTTTCCGCATCTACAGCCTGCCAGCGCATGATCAGCACTGGCAGGCTGTAGTTTCAGTTGTCCCGGCTCCGATCACATGAACGCGCGCGCACGACGCGCGCGCGTTCATGCGAAATCTCAGGTCTCACGAGATGACGCCGACAGGCGTGACTGAGACCTGAGAGAGCCGCCGCGCTGACGCCCATCGGCGTTAGCGTGGCGGTAAGTGGTTAATATTGATCTCAGATGCCACAATCAAACGCTGCATTTGAGGGGCTCAATGACGGGGCCAATGCAATCGCCATTCCCTGTCATTGCACTTGCGATGACCTGCTATAGTAATTCATCACAAAGCAAATGTTTGCTAAATTCGGGGAAGCAGCTGAATAGAATTTTTAAGAACTTCTCTAATTTCTGTTTCACAGTCTTCTTGTCTGCATTGTAGATGTTTTTATTGTGGGTTCAGCTTTCTGTTGTTATTTGAGTTTTGATTTTCTAATACTCGTGTTGGAGCAGTTCAGGGTCAGTTTCCTTTGGTTTTATTCCTCTTGCTTACACCACTCATAATCCACCTATAAAACTTCAGGGGAAGGGACACGGCCTCTTTAAATGGTGGTTGAGATCCCATTTTTACAGCCTCTACCCCCTAAATGAAGCTTAGGTATTAAGGAATTAATGTGCAAATTGGGTGGCTCACTCCAAATGCAGGTATGGATAGGGTGCTCAGTCTATAAATGGGTTACACCAATACCCATATATAGAGTTAAAATGTGGCTTCTGTTGCAGACGGCACACTCACTCAGGCCAACATGAGACTTGCTGTCAATACTTATTTATTAGATCAATTAAAGGTTATTCTGAAATACAAGCAATCAATCTGAAGTAATCACAATGTACTCTATATAAATCCCAGTGATTCACACCCATATAGTCAACCTCCGCTAATCGGTAGATTCCATCACAGTCAGACTGCACATCGAATCTTCAGTATGACGACCGAGTACAAAAGTCCATCATCCTAATCTTCCTTGGGGTCATGACTGTGTGTATATATTTGGAACAAAGAATATATTTGGAACAAAGATTAAAGAGGAGGATTAAAATGTCTTCTCCTGATTAGCTGTTTGTCCACATTAATTGAAAATGCTCATTTCACCCGGGATCTAGAAGGTCTCAAAGGTTGAATGCAATGTCCCTTTGTTGGATACACAACTGTAGACAAATGTAGCCTCACCACCGCGTATTGTAAATGGGCGCATGTGGCTGTACTCGGCTGGCACCGCACTACCAGTGGCGCCCACGTGGCTGACGTGCAGCGTGTTCTTCTCTGCGCTGCTGCAGCAGACGCCGTGTAGCCTTCGCTAGCAGTTGCCAGTATGCGGTCGATCTGGGTGGGGCTGTGATGAGACGCCCTGTATTCTGCGGGTCCTGGCACCAGACGCGTTGACGGCTTGTCCCTTCCTCAGTGGTATAGGACGTCACGCTTCTTCCTGTCTTATAGTGACCTGTGTGTATTGGGCAACTGAAAATCGGGACTGGATTGCCGGTTTAGTATAATTAGCAATTGCTATCTATATTCATAGTGGTTCGTTCCTCTGTACTTTACATGATACCAGTCTGCTCGAACATCCTTTGGGCATGAGAGTAGATCTGGTAGTATTACAACATTTATATTCATAAACATTAATACAAATTACTGATAAAAATTTTTTTGATAATTTATTAAAAAATTTTTATCAGTAATTTGTATTAATGTTTATGAATATAAATGTTGTAATACTACCCAGATCTAACTCTCATGCCCAAAAGGATGTTCGAACAGGACTGGTATCAATATAAAGTACAGAGGAAACGAACCACTATGAATATAGATAGCAATTGCTAATTATACTAAACCGAACGAATCCAGTCCCGGTTTTTCAGTTTGCCCAATACACACAGGTCACTATAAAAAACAGGAAGGAAGGCGGTGGCGTCCTATACCACTGAGGAAGGGACAAGCCGTCCCGAAACGCGTCTGGTGTGCCAGGACCCCCGCAGAATACAGGAGCGCTCCTCATCACATAGCCCCACCACAGAATCCGACCGCATACTTGGGCCGAACGGACATAGCGAAGGCTACACGGCGTCTGCTGCAGCAGCGCCAGAGGTAAAGAACACGCCGTACGAGTCAGCCACGTGGGACGCCACTGGTGAGTACGGTGTTAGTCAGCCCGGGTACCGCTTACATAGCGGCCCCATTTACAATACATACGCGGTGGTGAGAGGCTACAATTTGTCTACAATTTGTGTATCCAATAAAGGGACATTGCATTCAACCTTTGAGACCTTCTAGATCCCGGAGTGAAATGAGCATTTTCAATTAATGTGGACAAACAGCTAATCAAGGAGAAGACATTTTAATCCTCCTCTTTAATCTTTGTTCCAAATATATTCTTTGTTCCAAATATATACAACACAGTCATGACCCCAAGGAAGGATTAGGATGATGGACTTTTGTACTACGGTCGTCATACTGAGGATTCCAATGTGGTCAGTCTGACTGTGATGGACTATATACCATTAACGGAGGTTAATTATATGGGTGTGAATCACTGGGATTTTATATAGAATACATTGTGATTACTTCAGATTGATTACTTGTATTTCAGAATAACCTTTTTAATTGATCCTAATAAATAAGTATTAACAACAAGTCCTCATGTTGGCCTGAATGAGGTGTGCCGGTCTAGCAACAGAAGCCACAAGCTTAGGTATTAGTTCTGGTGATCTTGTGGTAGAATTCAAGGGAAAACCCAGAAAACTTACATTGACCTATAGAGGGTCACCTGAGAACATACCACTCCCCAAATATTAGGGATGAGCTTTTAGATTATGATGACTTCTGTAATTTATGGAAAACAAGGTTATGTTGCATTGCATTAAATTGCATCCTCTGAGACTTCTACAATATAACACATGCAATGTAACTGATGATCTGTATTACAACTGAGAGGTCCAAATACATCATGTGAAAACCTCTCTTATGCTGTTGGCACACAGAAACTCTTAGGGTACTTTCACATGACTATGTATTTTACGGTCCAAAAAATGTGAATCTGCAAAATATGGATAACATACTCTCTGCATCTGTATATTTGTTCCGCAAACTATGGTACCCTTACACTGATGGTGGTGGTTGACACTTTAAGGGCTCATGCACACAACTGTATGTATTTGACTGTCTGCAAAATGCGGATCCGCAAAAAATGCAGATTACGTCCTTGTGACATCTGTGTTTATTTTATTTTTTTATTTTTTTGCTGATCTATTGTAACAATGCCTAGGACAAGAATAGGACATGTTCTGTTTTTTTGTGGGCCTGTGGAACGGACATACCGATGTGGACAGCACACAGTGGGCTTTCTGTGTTTTTTGCAGCCTCGATGAAGTGAATTGGTTAGCATCGAATTTGTAAAAATGCGAATTGGATGCGGACCAAAAAATTACAGTCGTGTGAATGGGGCCTAAGAGTGAAATACTATACAGTGAGGTATTTTGTGATGATATAGACTGGTCAATATGAAAACTACAATATTTCAGAAATATCTGCATCTAAAAATAAAATAATATTTTAATAATTTGTATTGCTATGCCATGATTTCAGGTCAGGTTAGCTTCGTTTACTGAGAGTTGAATTAAATTCATCCAGTTTATTAATCCAGTTTTGCAGTCTATTTAAAAAAAAAATCTCTAATCATAAATTAGCGTAGGCTCAGAAAGGATGATTCAATTGAGACTGGAATGTGCTGAGTCAGAAGACATCCTCATTCTGCTGGCAAATCAGTTCTGTAGCTCTGAAAGTACTTGCTGCTTTAAGGAGTATTGTGCAGGAGCAGCCTCTCATGACTAAACCATGAGAAGGCAGATTTATGCTTCTAATTTGACTTGCTCGCAATCTCCATGTTTTGTATGCAAATACGAACATCTCTGCATATCTTTACCTTGCTCTTACAATAATGTGTCAATTTTGAGATGCTCCCTCTTCTCTGCCTGTGAAATCAGAGAGAGAACAGCTGCATGCTATTGTTTTACAGTGCTGCACTCTAAGGATGCCAAGTCTGAGGATTACAATCTGCTCTGAATCTCTGAGTAGACATGATGCTTGAAATACAAATGGACTCTTCAACTGGATCGGAAGATACTTATTCATCCAATGAGCCGTAAGATTTGCAGACAGTGGGATGAAACACGGAAATGCTACTTATATTGGTTACAGTTAGAGATGAGCGAATTTCATATTTTGAAATTCGCTCACGCTTCGTTTTGTGTTAAAAGCAGAATTGCGTTATGGATTCTGTTACCATGGACTGTAACTCATTTCTGCTTTTACCACCAAACGAAGCGTAAACAAATTTCATAACATGAAATTATCTCATCTCTAGTTACAGTATCCTGACAATACTATAGACATTGTAGCTGCTGGGGAGGGGGGTCTGTCATCAACAGAGTCTGGAGGAAGTTCGGACCCAGAACCTTAGGGAAGCATTGCAACTAAATTTCAAACACAAAAAGCATCCTCATATCATTTTATCATACAAATGTCCTGGCTGTCCAAGGGTGGCCCTTCCCTAAGTTCTAACATCCAGAAATCGGTGTATGCTTTTTGGATTCTGTGCAACCTGGGTAGGGGGTTGATGATGTGTGTCATTGAAGAGTTGCAGGCAGTGCTCCATGGGAAAAAAAAATGCAAATTAGATTATATCAGCCAAACCAGAGACAACAACCTGTAGACAGCTGTTTTGGGGTACTTGCCCCTCATCAGTACAGAGCAGGCTATTGTTTGGCTAGAGGGGTACTATTTTTCATCTAAGATCCATGCTGGTGTATTATACTTATTTTTTTGGCAATATTCCATGGGAAGAATTATGCAAATTAGATCCTACCATCTGAGCCAAGGACAACCATTTGTAAACAGCTGTTTCAGTGTTATTACCCCTCTTTAGTACTAAGCAGGAATATGTTGAGTGGTGCTCACTGCCCTCAAGTGTGTACTGCCCTCAGGTGTGTACTATGGCCATGGGCACAGTTAGCTAAGAAGAGGTCACTTAGTAGGCACCTTAGCTGGATATTAAAAAAAGAGTGAAGGAGAGAGTCATAGCCAAGCTGTCTATCATGAGGGGAGGACTTTAAACATGTTTAATCAATAAAAATCTAAAAATTGTGGTGTGCATTTGTAGTCAGCCCCTGTACTTTAAATAACATCCAGTGTGACCAATTTCCCTCAGAAGTCACCTAATTAGTAAATAGAGTCCATCTGTGTGTAATTTATTCTAAGTATAACTACAGCTGCTCTGTGAAGAACTCAGAGGTTTGTTAGTAAACATTAGTGATCAAACAGCATCATAAAAACCAAGGAACACATTGGACAGGTCAGGGACAAAGTTCTGGAGAAGTGTAAAGCAAGGGTTATAAGAAAATATCCCAGGTTCTGAACATCTCACAAAGCACTGTTCAATCTATCATCTGGCAATGGAAGGAGTATGGCAGAACTGCAATCCTACCAAGACATGTCTATCCACCTAAACTGAAAGTCCAAGCAAGGAAAGTACTAATTAGTGAAGCAGCCAAGAGGCCCATGGTCATTCCAGTGGGTCCACAAAGATCCAAAGCTCAGGGGGTGTAATCTGTCCACAGGACAACTATTAGGCATGTACTCCACAAATCTGGAATTTATGGAAGAGTTTTAAGAAGAATACAATTTTTGAAAGCAAGCCATAAGAAGTCCTGTTTGCAGTTTGCCACAATCCATGTAGGGGACACATCAAATATCTGGAAGAAGGTGCTCTGGTCAGATGAGTTAAACATTTTGGCCAAAATGTAAAATGCTATGTATGCCAGAAAACTAACACTACATATAATTCTGATCACACCATCCCCACCATGAAACATGGTAATGAGAGCATCATGTTGTGAGGCTGGTTTTCTTTAGCAGGGACAGGGAAGCTGGTTGTAGTTGATGTCAAGATGAATGGAGCTAAATACAGGGCAGTTCTGGTGTAAAACCTGTTAGAGGCTGCAAAAGACTTGAGGCTGGGATGAAGGTTCCCCTCCCAGCAGGACAATGACCCTAAATATACAGCAAGAAGCTACAATGGAATGATTTAGATCAAAGCACATTCATGTATTATAATGGCCCAGTCAAAGTCCAGACCTCAATCCCATTGAGAATCTGTGGCAAGACTTGAGAATTGATTGAGTCTGAGCTATTTTACAAAGAATACTGTGCAAAAATTTCAGCCTCTAGATGTGCAAAGCTGGTGGAGACATAACCCAAAAGACTTGTAGCTGTTATTGCAGCAAAAGGTGGTCCTACAAATTATTGACCCAGAGGGATTGAATACAAATGCATGTCTCACTTTCCAGATTTATATTTATTAGAAATTTCGAAAACCGTGTATCATTTTCTTTTCATTTCACACATACTTGCTACTTTGTGTTGGTTTATCATCTGTGGGGAGTCGCTCTGGTAGATAGCGGTGCGGGTGCAGTACCGAGGCAAAACAAGGAGTCCAGAATGTGCAATAAACAGTGTTTTATTCACACTGACACAAAAATAAACGACAAACAGTCTCTTGGTGGTAATTCATGCACATCAGAAATAAGGAGGCAAAACAAAACAGGCCAACACAGGTTCAGTCACCTGGGAGGTTTAGGTGCAGGTTCGCACCAGGCTGTCGGCCCAGCCGCAGGAGAATCCACCTTCAGGGTGCCAGGAACAACAACACCTCCTTGCTGAGCTCTTTCCTCGAAGTCAGAGAACTCCACAGTCCTGTTTGCAGCTCCAGGACAATCACACACCCAGCTGCTAAGGAGGCTGCCTTTTTAAAGGCCCGGATAAAGTCCGGCCTGGACCGTGGGAGTAGGCACCCACCCAACTCTTTGCCTACTCCCAGTAAGAGCCGGCCCGGATTAGCTTTGCAGCCAAACTAAGTAACAAAGTCAAGCAGCACTAGCTGCTGCAGACACATAAAACCCGGCTCTCACCTCACCGAGGCCAGGAACCTCGGTGACACGTACCTGCCATCGACTATGATACCTTGCACCCTCTTACACCCCCCTTTGTTCAGCCCTGAGGGGTGAACACACGTGAGGCAGTGGACGCGGGACAGGGCATCTGCGTTACCCTGCAAGCGGCCTGCCCTGTGTTCCACGGAGAATTTGAAATTTTGCAGGGATAGGAACCACCTGGTGACCCGAGCATTCCTCTCCTTGGCCTGACTCATCCACTTGAGAGGGAATGGTCGGTCACCAGACAGAACCTCCTCCCTAACAGGTAGTAGCGGAGAGATTCGAGTGCCCACTTGATAGCCAGGCACTCCCTCTCCACTATACTATACCTGGACTCGGCGGGACTGAGCTTACGGCTCAGGAAGACAACGGGATGTTCTTCCCCGTTGACCTCCTGAGACAGCACAGCACCGAGGCCTACCTCCGAGGCGTCGGTCTGTACGACGAACTCCTTGTTGAAGTCGGGTGTCACCAAAACCGGGGACCCACACAGGGCCGACTTCAACGCGGAGAAAGCCTCCTCCGCCTTCTCACTCCAGCTAACCCTCCCAGACTTTCGCCCCTTCAACAGATCTGTCAATGGCGCTGCTATTGTGGCAAAGTGGGGCACAAACCTCATGTAGTATCCTACAATCCCCAGGAACGACTTTACCTGCCTGGTGGTGACCGGTCGGGGCCAGTTACGAACGGCCTCTACCTTAGCTACCTGAGGTTTGATGACTCCCCGCCCGATTACATATCCCAGATATTTGGTCTCTTCCAACCCAATCGCACACTTTTTTGGATTGGCGGTTAGTCCAGCTTTCCTCAGGGCATCCACTACCGCCTGCACCTTGGGTAAATGGCTTTCCCAGTCGGTGCTGTGGATGACTACATCATCTAAGTAGGCCGAGGCGTACCGGCGATGTGGTCGCAGCACAATGTCCATTAACCTTTGGAAGGTGGCGGGGCGCCATGCAGGCCAAAGGGTAACACCTTGTAATGATACAGGCCCTGCGGGTAACAAAAGCCGTTTTTCCTTGGCCGACTCCGTTAAGGGTACCTGCCAGTACCCTTTGGTGAGGTCTAGCACAGAAAAATAACGGGCTTGCCCTAAACTCTCAACAAGCTCGTCTACCCGGGGCATGGGATACGCATCAAACTTGGACACTTCATTTAACTTGCGAAAATCGTTGCAGAACCGTAGCGTCCCATCCGGCTTAGGTATTAGGACTATGGGACTGGCCCACTCACTTTTCGACTCCTCAATGACATCGAGCTTCAACATTAACTGTACTTCCTCCGCGATGGCCCGTCGCCGAGCCTCGGGTACCCGGTATGGTTTTAACCGGATCTTGGCCTGAGGCTCAGTGGCGATGTCATGTTGGATGAGAGACGTGCGGCCAGGGAGGTCCGAGAACACATCCGTGTTCCGACTGATGAACTCCCTGACTTCCTGAACTTGTTTGGAAGACAGGCTGTCTGCAATTTTACCGTGGTTACTGCTTCACAGGCCTCGAACTGTGGGGCTGGACCCTTTTCACCTAGAAGCCCTGGCCGGGGCTGTGGTCGTCGGCCGTGTCCCTATCTTTCCACGGCTTAAGTAAATTCACGTGGTACACCTGCTCCGGCTTGCGCCGCCTGGCTGGTGTACTTTGTAATTACTCCCCTACCTTCTCGATCACCTCATAGGGGCCCTGCCACCTAGCTAGGAATTTGCTGTCAAGGGTGGGTACCAGAACCAATACTCGATCTCCCGGATTGAAGCCCCGTACCCGTGCCTGACGATTGTACACCCTACTCTGGGCTTGTTGCGCTGCCTCCATATGCTCCCGGACCAGCGGCAACACCCTTTCTATCCGTTCCTGCATCTGGGTGACATACTCAATGACACTTTTGTGGGGGACAGGCTGTTGTTCCCATGCTTCCTTGGCGATATCCAACAGGCCCGAGGGTGTCTGCCATAAAGCAGTTCGAAGGCGAGAACCCAGTAGAGGCCTGGGGTACCTCTCGCACTGCGAACATGAGATAGGGCAGAAGCAGGTCCCAGTCCTTCCCATCTCTAGACACCACCCTCTTTAACATATTTTTTAGAGTTTGGTTAAACCTCTCAACAAGACCGTCTGTTTGCGGATGGTAAACGGACGTCCGTAACTGCTTTATACGCAACAATTTACACAGTTCCTTCATTACTTTGGACATAAAGGGGTCCCTTGGTCTGTCAGAACCTCTTTTGGCAGGCCCACACGGAAAACATCTCCATTAACTCTTTGGCAATGAGCTTAGCTGAGGTATGTCGCAGAGGCACCGCCTCCGGATACCAGTGGCATAGTCGAGAACTACCAGAATGTGTTGGTGGCCCCTGGCAGACTTTGGTACAGGCCCAATTAAATCCATAGCGATTCGCTCAAGCGGTACTTCAATAATTGGCAGAGGTACCAGAGGACTACGGAAATGAGGCTGGGGGCTAGTTATCTGACAGGTTGGACAGGACTTACAATAATTTTCTACCTCCTTGAACACACTGGGCCAATAAAACCGCTGCAGAATGCGGTCCTGGGTTTTCTGCCACCCCAGGTGTCCCCCAAGAACATGTTGGTGGGCAAGCTCCATGACAAGCTTGCGATATGCTGTGGGCACCACCAACTGTTCAACAGGTTCACCTCGGATTTGGTTCACCCGATACAACATATCCTGAAGAACAATAAATCGTGGGAACATTAATTCAGCCCCTGGTTTCTGGGGTTTACCATCAATTTCAGCACATTCTCCCAGGCCCTGGTTAGGGTTTGGTCCCGGTGTTGTGCGGTCCCAAAATTTTCCCGGAGACATTGAGGTCTGCCAACTCAGGTCCCGGTGGCAAGTCCTCCGTGTCTCCCACCATTACACTCAGTGGGGTTGTCTCCCCCACTACCGCTGCAGCAGTGGTCACCCCTACCGCTGGCCCTTCAGACTCGGGCTCCCAGGGTTCTGGCCTTCCAGTGGTATCAGGCCACTCTGCTAGGGTTACCCCTGTCTCAGGGCTATTAGACACTTTCACCTCAGGCCACAGTGACGGAAAACCAGGAAGTCTCTCCCAATTATCAGTTCATAGGGTAGCTTTGTGGAGATCGCCACTTCACAAGTCCAGGTGCCGGCCGCCGTGGACAGAGACATTACAGCAGTGGGATAGTCCTTTAAGTCTCCGTGAATGCACACCACACCAACTTTCCGGCCCGTATACTGGGTGGGCTGTACCAGGGCAGCACTTACCAGGGTTACCAGGCTCCCTGAGTCCAACAGCGCCACTGCCAGGTTATCCCCGACTTGCACCTGGCACAGATGACGATTGTCTATTGTCTCGGGGTGCCGGTCGCACACAGTCTCCGGGCGTACATGGAAGCCCGGTACCCATAATTAATCTCCATGGGTTCTCCCCACTGTGGACAGTCGGCCCTTACGTGGCCAGGCTCGTGACACCGCCAGCAGACTATCGGGGCCGGGTCTGCAGGGGTACACCCGAGCAGGTTTCTCGGGTACCAGTCGTCGGGACTGGATGGGAGTCCTCCGAGGGTTTGACCGGCCCCCTCCCAACAACACCCCCTTCAAGTTTTGGGTGGCCTCATAGCGCTCCACCAGGTCGACCATTTCTAGAGCATTGGTGGGTGACACCTGGCCGATCCAGTGCTGAAGGGGGTAAGGCAAGGCCCTCCAGAACATGTCAGCCAGCAGACGGTCCAACATAGCAGTCGGGCTTAGAATGTCAGGCTGCAGCCATTTTTGCAACCTGTGCAGCAACTCATAGTACTGCGGCCTGGCGGGTTCAGCCGCTTTAAAGTCCCACTGGTGGACCCGCTGAGCCCGGACCAACACGTTTACCCCAATCTGGCCAGGATCTCCCCCTTCACCGTGGGATAGTCAGCAGCCTGGTCATCTGCTAAATCAAAAAAAACTTGCTGGGGTCCGGATGCCAGGAGCGGAGCAACCACCTCGGCCCACTGGTCACGGGGTAACTTTTCCCTCACGGCGACCTTCTCAAAAACCGCCAGGTATGTCTCAACGTCGTCTGCGGGGGTCATTTTGGGATCGCCGCACGGACCGCTTTCCGGGCATCATGGACGTGGTGGGACGCTCCTGCCGCCTGTAACGCCATCACATGTTGTAGCAGTAGCTGGTTGGTCTCCCGCTGCTGCACGTTAGCCTCTATGAGAGCCTTCACAGCAGCCTCCA
Source organism: Bufotes viridis (assembly GCA_033119425.1). Lineage (NCBI taxonomy): Eukaryota > Metazoa > Chordata > Amphibia > Anura > Bufonidae > Bufotes > Bufotes viridis. The sequence continues at coordinate 539,051,528 of CM065590.1, read as the reverse complement.
TGTTGCCAAAGATTCCTGCTTGCAACTTTGCTGGCTTAATATATATCATGCACTCGGGTTTAGCAAAAAACTTCGGCGTTCACGCCAGCCTCACTGCGCATGCCCGCATCCGACACCAAATGTGGGAGTCGCTCTGGTAGATAGCGGTGCGGGTGCAGTACCGAGGCAAAACAAAGGAGTCCAGAATGTGCAATAAACAGTGTTTTATTCACACTGACACAAAAATAAGCGACAAACAGTCTCTTGGTGGTAATTCATGCACATCAGAAATAAGGAGGCAAAACAAAACAGGCCAACACAGGTTCAGTCACCTGGGAGGTTTAGGTGCAGGTTCGCACCAGGCTGTCGGCCCAGCCGCAGGAGAATCCACCTTCAGGGTGCCAGGAACAACAACACCTCCTTGCTGAGCTCTTTCCTCGAAGTCAGAGAACTCCACAGTCCTGTTTGCAGCTCCAGGACAATCACACAACAGCTGCTAAGGAGGCTGCCTTTTTAAAGGCCCGGATAAAGTCCGGCCTGGACCGTGGGGAGTAGGCACCCACCCAACTCTTTGCCTACTCCCAGTAAGAGCCGGCCCGGATTAGCTTTGCAGCCAAACTAAGTAACAAAGTCAAGCAGCACTAGCTGCTGCAGACACATAAAACCCGGCTCTCACCTCACTGAGGCCAGGAACCTCGGTGACACGTACCTGCCATCGACTATGATACCTTGCACCCTCTTACACATCACATAAAATCCTAATAAAATACATTTAAGCTTCTGGGTGTAATGTGAAAAAATGTGGGAAAGTTTAAAGGATATGAATACTTTTTCAAAGTACTGTATTTTATTTCACCCACACATGTCCCAATTTACATTTCAAATCAGTGCTTTCAGATCTACTGTATAATAGTACATCAAAGGTTGACAATTATAAATGTAGTATATTATTAATAATGGGGGAGAATTGAAAGATATGCACCCACAACGTAAATGATGTGTGCTACATCATGCTATGTCCATTTGTATGATAGCTCCTATGTTTAACTCTAACCAGTCCATCTTTAGGAGCATACAGTTTCTACAAATTGAGTCCTACCTAGGGTAGGACCAAAGAGGGTGGAGCATGACACAGTGATTAGAATCTCTGTGCTGTGTGTCTTCCCTCAAATCTAATGACACAGTACTTGGCTTTTGCCTAAAGCATTCCTTTAAAAGATTTACTTTGGAAATACATAGATATTATTCAATGCAATTGAAATTAAAACATATTCCTTCAATGGGAATCTGACACTGTATATACCATGATTACAGATTGCATAATCTCTTTTCATCGCTGTAGTCATTACTTGACTAAGAAGGCCTCAAAGTCAATAAAAGCCATATAAAAGGATCCATTAGTTGTATATATCAATTTACCAGGTATAGAAGACAATCGTGCAATAATAGGTTTTACATCAGGGATGTGAATTACCTCATTTTTCCTATGTACTGCTCACAGTACACTCATCATTTGAGGAATATTCAGTGCAGTTCTTGAAGTAACTAAAACTTACAGATGTAGCAAATGTTGACACTGGGTTGTCCAAAACTTAAATAGTTATGACATATAGTCAGAATAGGTCATCAATATCAGATTGGCAGGAGTCTGACTCCAAGCATCACCACTGATAAGTTGTTTAAAGGTGCCACAGCAGTCAAATGAGTGATGCAGCTTCTGTAAAGTACACCAAGCACAGCGCCGTACATTGTATAATTGCTGTGCTTGACTGAGCAGCAGAAAGGTCATCTGACCAATGGAAGTGAAATCCAAGGCTAAGGAAAATGCTTGCCGAAGTGCTGTGACGAAGTGCTGTGACCCCTTCTAACAGTGTAATGATTTGGGTGCCAGTAATCTGCTCCCCGCCAATCAGAGATTGATGACCTATATTTACGTCCTGGACAACCTATTTCAAACATTAAATACACAGTTGTATCAAATTTGCAAGTGACATTTAACACAACTGCCATTGAAAAGCGCAAAGAATAGTTGTACCTTTACATTTCTTTGATGACATCTTTTTTTGTCATGTTTGTTTGCGAGAGCTGACCAAGACATTTATAAACATCATATTGCAATAACAGAGTGCAGTCTCCTTCCAAAAAAAAAGATCACTAAGCCAGAAGACAACATATACAGTATGTTAGTTTGCACATATGTCTCCCAGAAATGCACAGCAGCATTAGTTGGACTACAATACTTCTCATTCATACTATGTAATTTCTGTAATGAAAAATAGCACCCCAAGGTCACTTAGGTAACCAGGAAAATTTTCTCTTGAAACACTCAGTACTCTTGTCCTTTTGGAAGGATAATTGGCTTGCATGTCTCTCTCTCCCCTAGGACTTATATTTTTCTCTGGTTTTTGAGTCCTAGGATACCTTTAGAGTGTAATATACTAATTTTCAGGACAATTATACTTGATTTAGTTAGAATCAATTTGTATCCAAATTGAATTATTTTTAAAGATGCTGAATTGGGAACAAAAATCTTTCTAAGATAGAAACATAGTTATGAGATAGTCTACAGACAACTTGAAGAATGTTACAGCACTCGAATGTAGGTAGAAGTGTGATGGCACCACTCTATTACCTCAAAATGTAATGTTTCAGCCCAGTTCAATAGGGCATTTATAAAGTTTGAGAAAGGTCCTGTTGATGTCATGCTTCGCTGTGGGAGGGAAACACCACACCGAGCATAGGAGGGAAGGGAGAACTCAGCCGAGATCCAACCACAATCTATCCAAAGTTCCAAACAGAAGCTATAAACCGCACAGCATTGTGGGAGAAGCAACTATAAATAGAGAGGGTTAAATGACCCTAATAGCCACACCTGGGGAAAGAAGGTGTGGCGAGCACCAGAAACAACACAGATGCTATTTGATCAAAATGAAAAACATGTCAGATTAAACCACGTGTTGCCAGTCTCACCGATCTCCTGTCACGGGAATGTCTGTTACAGTACCCCCCCACCCCTTTCTACAGGTGACCTCCAGACACCCAGTACCGACCTTAACCGGGTGAGACCTGTGAAAAGCTTTCACCAAACGACTGGCATCACGTCAGATGCCAGTACCCACATCCTCTCCTCTGGTCCATAACCCTTCCAGTGAACAATATACTAAAGAGATCTACTGAGTACTCGAGATTCAATTATGTTGGCGATCTGAAATTCCAAACTATCATCCACGACAAGAGAGGGTGACTCCAAATGTTCAACATATCTCTTCAACAAAGATTTATGAAACACATTATGAATTTTCAGGGCCTGAGGGAGTTCAAGACGGAAAGCAATAGGATTAATAATGGCAGCGATCTTATATGGACCAATAAATCTTTGACATAACTTCCAAGAAGGTACCTTCAACTTAATGTTTCTTGTGGACAGCCACACAGAAAGACCGACTCTTAGGTCCAGACCATTCATACGTTTCCTGTCAGCCACACGTTTATACTTGTTGCCCATATTCATCAAGTTAACTTGAATTTTCCGCCATATAGATGACAATGATGATGAAAACGAAGACCACTCCTGCTGATTCCCAGAGACAAAACATCTCAAGTAAGTCTCCAGACTCTGATTAGTGCAGTCTGCCTGTCCGTTCGACTGAGGATGAAAAGCCGAAGAAATGGACAGTTGTACCCCCAGTCGAGTGCAGAACGCTTTCCAGAATCTGGAAACAAACTGAGTCCCACAATCCAAGACCACGTCAGAGGGAATGCCATGGAGTTTCACAATGTTGTCAACAAACACAGGTAAATAAACAGGTAGATCAGTGATAAAATCCATACATAAGTGAGTCTATGGTCTGGACAGGATGGGCAACGGTAGTAGAGATCCAGAAGGCCGAGTATGTGTCACCTTAGTGCGTGCACAGGTACTACAGGCTGACACATAGTCCTCAACACACTTACGCAACCTCGGCCACCAGAATCTACAAGAGTTGAGGTCAGCAGGGGATCTGCTCCCAGGGTGTCCCGTAAGAACCGTACAGTGATGTTCCTCAAACACCTTGTGATGCAATTCCGATGGCATAAAGAGGTGCATCTCCCTCTAACACCTTCCCCTCTAGGTCAGGGTAAAGAGCGGATAAAACCACAACTTCCGACAGTATAGGACTCGGATTTTCTAAATCACCACCTCCAGGAAAACTATTTGACAAGTCATCTGCCTTGACGTTCTTAACCCCAGGACGATAGGTGACAGTAAAATTGAATCTGGTAAAAAATACAGACCATCTGGCCTGCCTTAGTTTCAGTTGTTTAGCCGACTCCAGGTAAGCCAGGTTTTTGTGATCTGTGAACACCGTGATCAGATCAATCGCCCTTTCCAACCAATGATGCCGATTCCTCAAAAGCCAACTTAATGGCCAGTAATTCCCTGATCCCCACACCATAATTTTTTTTTGAGAAAAAGGCACATGGACACAATTTACCAGAGGACGGGGCCTGCGATAAAACTGCTCCTACCTCCACCTTGGACGCGCCCACTTCCACAATGAAAGATTGTGATACATCTGGCTGCACCAATATAGGGGCGGAAGAGAAGCATTCCTTAATCACAGAAAAGGCTCACAACACCAAATCAGACCACACTGAAACATCTGTCCCTTTCTTAGTCATGTGTGCTAAGGGTTTTTCTAATGTCGAATAGTTCTGAATACATTTTTGGTAATAGTTGGTGAACCTCAAAAACTGCATAAGAGACTTCAGATTTTCGGGTTGATACCAGTCCAATACAGCACAGACTTTCTCTGGATCCATTCGAAAACCTGAAGATGACAGCAGGTAGCCCAAAAACTGCACCTCGTGTAAAGCAAAAACACACTTTTCTAATTTGCGTACAATTTATTATCTCTTAGATCGGTAACACCTGTCTAACGTGATCCTGATGTATGTCCACATCTGGAGAATAAATTAGAATGACATTGAAATACACGACTACAAACCTCCCCACAAGGTGATGAAAAAGGTCATATAAAAAATGCTGGAAAACCGCAGGAGCATTGCTCAACCCAAAATGCATGACCAGATTCTCAAAGTGCCCCTCAGGACTAATAAAAGCCGTCTTCCATTCATCCCCTTCTTTGATCCTAACCAGATTATATGCCCCCCTTCAGTTCAATTTGGAGAATACCTTGACCTAACAATCTGGTTAAACAAATCAGGAATCAAAGAAGAGGGGAAGGATCACATCCAATTGAAAATAGATAGTGGGGGCACTCAATTATCTAAGAGATATGGACAACACAATTATAATGAAAAACACATTTAATAACACCTAGGATACACTCTAAAAATGTCAATAGCAGCAAAATAGCAAACCTAGAGACCACATGGGACGTCGTGGTGAGTCCGTGCGGCTTGGAAGTTACAGACCGGCATTTACCTGGTGAATTCTGGTGACATAACCCTCCTTTTATACAGTATGTAAAGTGTATGAGCCTTTGAGAACTGGGATTTCCATCATTGGGAACGCTATTGAGGTAAAGGACTCCCAAGCCTTATTATTACACACTGCCTATGCCACATGAAACTATGCTATATATGCGTCTTCTATAAATTGGTTTTGGCACATTTGGCTCCTTTTCAAGGATGGACTAATTTTAATATTATGGACATTTGGAGTTCTCAAGCCTAGTGTTGCGCATTAGGTGATATTTTTGCTGCTATTGACATTTTAGAGTGTATCCTAGGTGTTATTTACCTCTTAGGGACATATGACGTACCGGTACGTCATGATGCCCTTGTACTTAAGTACGCATGATGTATCGGTTTGTCATGTGTATTTACGATTACCGCCACGCGGCCGCAGCTTGTCCCCCCCCCCATTTTTTTTGCGTATGCTGACTGTGGCCGCCACTCTTTAGTGTCTGGCCACTGTTAGCGCATCGCCCATCCCACCGCTGATCAGCATCGGACAGCTGATCAGCGAGTTTGAATTTTTATTTATTTTTCAAATTTTTTGGGCTGTCATTTTTTAAGTTTTTTTTCTGTTAGGTCTTAGGGTAAGTTCGTGAACACCTATGCCCCCACACAAACGCATACTAAATAAAGTTTTTCACACACGCACACACACCTGCTGGAGGTTCTTGGGCGAGGAGGCATATGCCCAGCTTGCCTCCGAATCCGAGAGCCCCAGTGAGGACGAGGATGACCCCACTTTCCTGTTGTCATCCACGTCCTCCTCCTCCTCATCTAGCGATGATGATGAGCCCCCAAGGCGGCAGAGACGCTGCCAGGCGGAGCATGGGGACAGCCATGCCAGGGACCCTGTGGCCCACACTAGTACGAGTAGCTCTGGGGCTCATCCCCCATACTTGTACTGTCCACAATTCCAGGTAACAGCATCACCCCTGTCCCTGTGCGAGTTACCGCAGCAACGGTCCTCAAGCCCGATTGTATCGTCATCTACAATCGGTATATGGGAGGAGTTGATCTCTCTGATCTAGCCATCAAGCTATATAACGCCATGCACAAAACCCGGGCATGGTACAAAAAAGTTGCGGTCTACTTGGTGCAGGTTGCCATGTACAACTCTTTTGTGTTGTCCCAGAGCGTTGGAAACACAGGGAAATTCCATCAGTTCAATGAGGCAGTCCTCAAGGCCCTGATATTTTCTGACCAGGAAAGAGCAGGCCGGAGTACCTCGGGAACTGGAGGTGCCCGGATCATCCCTGGCCAACACTTTCCAGGTGTGGTCCCCCATACTGGAAAGAAGGGACGGACCCAAAAAAGGTGCAGAGGGGATATGGAAGGACACCACCACTCAGTGTGACACGTGCCCCAATCATACGGGCTTCTGCATTATTGGTTGCTTTAGGGAGTACCACACTTCCATGGAGTACTAAATTTATAATCCCCTTCCCCAATTTTAATTCCATTTAGCCACTGACAATGAAAAAAAACTATGGTTCTCAGACTTGAGACACCAAATAAAAATAATTTTTTCAAAAATGATATTTTTTTTAACTAAAATAAATAAAAAAGTAGACATATTAGATATTGCTGCGTCCATAACAATCTGCTCTATATAAATCCCCAATTTTAATTCCATTTAGCCACTGACAATGAAAAAAAACTATGGTTCTCAGACTTGAGACACCAAATAAAAATAATTTTTTCAAAAATGATATTTTTTTTAACTAAAATAAATAAAAAAGTAGACATATTAGATATTGCTGCGTCCATAACAATCTGCTCTATATAAATACCCCATGACCTAACCCCTCAGATTAACACGGTCAAAAAAACAAAGGTGCAAAAAAAAGGTATTTTTTTGTCACCTTACATCACAAAAAGTGTAATAGCAAGCGATCAAAAAGTCATATGCCCCCACCCCAAAATGGTGCCAATAAAACCATTGTCTAATCCCACAAAAAATGAGCCTCTATATAAAAGACATAAAAATTTTTAAAAAAACTGACTCAGACTATGGAGATACAAAAATGTTTGTTTTTTGTTTAAAAAAAGATAATATAGTGTAAAACCTAAATACATTTTAAAAAAGTAGACATATTAGGTATGACCGCATCCGTAAGAATCTACTCTATAAAAGTACCCCATCAACTAACCCCTCAGATTAATACGGTCAAAAAAAAAAAAAAAAACGTGTAAAAAAAGGAATTTTTTTGCCACCTTACATCACAAAAAGTGTAATAGCAAGCGATCAAAAAGTCATATGCCCCCCAAAACAGTGCCAATAAAACCGTTGTCTCATCCCGCAAAATTATCTCAAAAGACATTTGGCTAAAAACTTTTTAAAAAATGACAATAATATAGTGTAAAACCTAAATAAATTTTAAAAAGTAGACATATTATGTATAGCCGCATCGGTAACAAACTGCTCTATAAAAATATATCATGACCTAACCCCACAGATTAACACGGTAAATAATAATTTTAAAAAAACTGTGCCAAAAAAGCTATTTTTTGGCAGATGTTCTATTTGAATCAATTTTTTACAGTAACAAAGCAATTGTTAACAGCCAAACAAAACTTAATATTTATTACCTTGATTCTGCAGTTTACAGAAACACCCCATATGTGGTCATACTTGTAAACTGCTGTTTGACCAAACGGCGGGGCGCAGAAGGAAAGGAACGCCATATGGGATCAGGAATGCTGATTTTGATGGCCTTTTTTTTGGCACCATGTCCCATTTGAAGAACTACTGATGCACCCCTAGAGTAGAAACTCCATCATCAGGGGGGCTTCAAATGGGACATGGTGTAAATAAAACAGTCTTGTAAAATCTGCCTTCCAAAAACCACACGGCGTTCCTTTCCTTCTATGTGAGGCCGTACAGTAGTTTACAACCACAAATGGGGTGTTTCTGCAAACTACAAAATCAGGGCAATAAATATAGAGTTTTTTTTGGCTGGTAGCACTTGCTTTGTTACTGGAAAAAATGGATTAAAATTGAAAATTTGCCCAAAAATCTAAATTCTTAAATTTCATCTCCATTTGCCAATAACTCTTGTGAAATACCTAAAAGGTTAACAACGTTTATAAAATCAGTTTTGAATACCTTGAAGGGTGTAGTTTCTTAGTTGGGGTCATTTTTGGATGGTTTCTATTATATAAGCCTCACAAAGTGACTTCAGACCTGAACTGGTCCATAAAAAGTGGATTTTTGCTTCTAAACTTCTAAGCCTTGTAACGTCCCCCAAAAATAAAATGGCATTCCCAAAATTATCCAAACATGAAGTAGACACATGGGCAATGTAAATTAATAACTTTGGTGGTATTACTATGTATTATAGAAGTAGAGAAATTGAAACTTGGAAACGTGCAAATTTTTCCATATTTTTTTGACTCCATTTTACCAGTGTCATGAAGTACAATATGTGATTTAAAAAAAATGTCTCAGAATGACCTGGATAAGAAAAAACAGTTTTAAAGTTATTCACACATAAAGTGACACTGATCAGATTTGCAAAAAAATGGCCTGGTCCTTATGGTGAAATATGGCTGTGTCCTTTATGTGTTTTTTATTATAATTGAGTTGTCCATATCTCTCAGACAATTGAGTGCCCCCCCACTATCTTTTTTGAATATTTTTCTGGTTTGTTGAAACGGGTGGATCCAGGGGTGAGCACCTGGTCCATTTTGGAGTAGCGGGTGAACCGCTGATTACGTTTACTTTTTAGTAATCCGATTGAGTTCACGGAATTCCAGACATGGCCGAAGACTTCCATCCTTTTTTTTTTTTTAACAAAAAAGAACCATGCTGCCACTGGAGATTTGGAAGGTCCTTTAGCCAAACTCTCGGCAATATACTCTCTCATGGCCAGTCTTTCAGGTCCAGAATGGTTATACAATCTAGATTTTGGCAACTTAGCTCCGGGAATAAGGTTGATAGAACAATCATATTCCCAGTAGAGTTGAGCGCGATTATTCGAATTGCTAATCTTAATTGCGAATATCGCCACATCGAGTTTTCGCGAATATTTAGAATATAGTGCTATATATTCATATTTGTGAATAATGTTGATCGCCAATATTCTAATCGTGAATTTATCTTGAAAATATCTTGAATATCGGCACTTAAAAACATCCCTAGCAAAGAATATGAAAGTTGCCTACCCCTTAGTGTTGATAGCGAATATTTTAATTTCAAATTTTTATTGCAAATATATTACATTGACGATTTTCACAATCAAGTAAATAGTGACTGGAGATCATGAATTCTCGAATTTTGCTAATTTATGGTGAATATCCGGCTAAAAATTCACAAAATACCGCGAATTTGAATATTGCCTATGCCACTCATCACTAATTCGTAATGTGGAGATAAATCCTGGCATCCACTCTCAGAAAATACATTGGCAAAATCAGATATTAAAGAGGGTAATGTCTTAGTAGTTAAAACAGAAAATTATGTATTCAGACAATTGTCAATGCAATAATCACCCCAATCCAAAATCTGTCTAGCTTGCCAATCGATTGTTGGATTGTGCTTGCTTAACCACGGTAAACCCAGAACCACCGGAGCAAGGAGACCCTCCAACACAAAACACTAGATAAATTATTGATGAAAGTCACCCACTCTAAATCTGATATCATGCACCACTTGAGATAAACACTTCTGAGTTAGAGGTGCAGAATTAATAGCAAAAACGGAAATGTTTTTTCTAATGCACTCGGTGACAACCCGTGCATATGGACGAACTGAGCTTCAATCAGGTTCACCTCAGCCCCACTGTCGATAAACATCTCAGTGCCCACAGTTTTTGACTCACCTCAACAGTCAGGAGAAATCAGCTACTACTAGTCAAAGACAAATGCACATTTTCTGACTCTCTTTTCACCCCTCCAAGAATCAGATGGGAATTAATTGTCCCTCTTTTTTCTTTTTTCCGTTGAATGTATGGACATACTCTGATAAAATTTCCCTTCTGTCCACAGAAAAAAACACACTCCATTCCTATTACCAGTATGCTTAAAAGCAGATCCAGGAGAAGCTCCTCCTAATTGCATGGGTTCATCCCCAGACATATACCCGGGAGTAGCCTCACCCAGAGGGTCAGAGGAGGATGATACAACACCTCTTAAACTCAGAGCAATACATCTCAGAGGAATGATAACCCTGACAAAGGCCGCGCAGCTTGGTTTTGGCTAGAAAGGTCCAATCCGGATCATCATAGATAAGACCCAAAGCTTCAAAAAATTAATCTACTGACAGGAGAGATTGCGATTCGGTCGGCAGAGAAAAAGCCCATGACTGCACATCCCCTTTAAGCAAGGAAATAACCACACCGACTCGCTGTTTCTCAGCCCCAGAGGAGTGTAGATGTAGCCTAAAATACAGTTTGCACGCCTCCCTAAACAAATTGAAATTGCCACATCACCCAGAAAATCTGTCTGGGAGGGCAATTTTAGGCTCCAGATAAGCCTGGTCTCCACCACTACCACAAGGACCAACAGCCTGTGATCTCTGCATCTGTGAGATGGTCGTGCGGAGATCAGCTACCTCCAAAAATAGCCCTTGCAGCGAACCTGCGAGTGCATCTATAGGATCTATGGCTGCACACAAACCAAAAATTACGGTTTTGGCAGTTTATAATGTCACGCTTCGGTGTGGGAGGAAAACACCACACCGAGAAAGGGAGGGAAAGGGGGACTTATCTTCAAAGGAACTCAGCCGAGATCCAACCACAATCTATCCAAAGTTCCAAAACAGAAGCTATAAACCACACAGCATTGTGGGAGAAGCAACTATAAATTGAGAAGGTTAAATTACCCTAATAGCCACACCTGGGGAAAGAAGGTGTGGCAAGCACTAGAAACAACACATACGTCATTTGATCCAAAAGGAAAACATGTGAGATCAAACCACGTGTTGCCATTCTCACCGATCTCCTTCCACATGTTGAGGGAACATCCATGACAGTTGAGCTGGGCTGAAATGTTGCATTTTGAGGTCATATTACAGGTCCATCAATCTACATTGTGGATTGATGCCTCATTCTTCATGTTGAATATTTGGACTATTAAGCAACGGTCTTGGAAGGATTGCACACAAGACCTTCACTTTTTTGTGAAAGTTCTGCTGTTCTTTCTTTTTTTGGCTTTCTAATGTCTAGTGTGGGGATTTGCTCAGGTAGTCAGGTTAGCGGACGCAGTATAGAGGCAAGGACCCAGGTAGTAACTCAAACTTCAGTGTTTTATTTACACTCAGAAAAAAAACATAACAGTCCTTGTGCTTGTTCACACAGCCAAACAAAACAGAGTTCACCTGAAGTCCTAGGTGTTGCTTCACACCTGCCTGAGAGCTCAGCAACCCCAAAGTTCAATGGCAGGCTTCCAGGCGGCCTGCACGCCTGTTTGCAGTCTTTAGTGTTCAGCCCAGAGGACTCCACAGCTTCACTGTCAGGATGGAAGATAATCCACACACCTGACAGTGCTGCCTGAGCTTTATAGCCCAGCCAAAACCCGGCCTGGAACATGGGGAGTAGTCACCCACCCAGCACTTTGACTACTCCCAGTAAAAGCCGTCCCGGATCAGCTATAGTAGCCATGCTACCTATCAAAAGTGTCAAACAGCTACTGCTGCTGACATGAAAAAACGGTCTTACTCCACCGAGGCCAGGAACCTCGGTGACACGTATCTATCGTCCACAATTATTCCCCGTGCCTTCTTACATACCTCCCCCTTTGTTCAACCCTGCGGGGTTGAACACACGTCAAACAGTGCACTCGGGACAAGGCATCCGCGTTTCCCTGCAAGCGGCCTGCCCTGTGTTCTATGGAGAATTTAAAATTCTGTAAGGCCAGGAACCACCGGGTGACTCGGGCATTCCTCTCTTTGGCTTGGCTCATCCACTTGAGAGGGGAGTGGTCAGTCACCAGACGGAACTTCCTCCCCAACAGATAATAGCGGAGAGACTCGAGTGCCCACTTGATAGCCAGGCACTCTCTCTCCACTATACTGTACCTAGTCTCAGCTGGGGTGAGTTTACGGCTGAGGAAGACAACGGGATGCTCCTCCCCGTTGACTTCCTGAGACAGTACAGCACCCAGGCCAACCTCAGAGGCGTCGGTCTGAACTATAAACTCCCTCTTGAAATCGGGTGTCACCAAAACCGGGGACCCACACAGGGCCGATTTCAAGGCGGAGAAAGCCCTTTCTGCCTGCTCATTCCAATGGACCGTCACTGACTTCCGCCCCTTCAAGAGGTCTGTCAATGGTGCCGCTAAAGTGGCAAAATGGGGAACGAACCTCATGTAATAGCCCACCATGCCCAGGAATGACTTTACCTGCCTCGTGGTGACAGGTCGGGGCCAACTCCGTATTGCCTCTATTTTGTTTACTTGGGGCTTGATGACCCCGCGCCCAATGACATACCCAAGATACTTTGTCTCCTCTAACCCTATTGAGCACTTCTTTGGGTTAGCGGTCAGTCCGGCCTTCCTAAGGGCGTCCACTACAGCCTGCACTTTGGGTAGATGACTTTCCCAGTCGCCACTGTGGATGATGATGTCATCCAAGTAAGCCGATGCGCACCGACGATGTGGACGAAGTACAATGTCCATGAGTCGTTGGAACGCTATGGGGCACCATGCAGACCAAAGGGTAAGACTTTATACTGATACAGCCCCTCAGGGGTGATGAAAGCAGTTTTCTCTTTGGCAGCCTCAGTCAAGGGTACCTGCCAGTACCCTTTGGTGAGGTCCAAAACAGAAAAATACCTGGCTTGGCCAAACCTTTCAATCAGCTCATCCACCCGCGGCATGGGATACGCATCAAATTTGGAAACTTCGTTTAGTTTGCGGAAATCGTTACAGAACCGTAACGTCCCATCGGGCTTGGGAATTAAGACTATTGGACTAGCCCATTCACTTTTAGACTCCTCAATGATATTGAGTTTCAGCATTAGCTGCACTTCCTCCGAGATGGCTTGTCGCCGAGCCTCGGGTACCCGGTATGGTTTTAACCGGACTCTTGCCTGAGGCTCAGTGACAATGTCATGCCGGATTAGGGAAGTGCGTCCAGGGAGGTCCGAGAACACATCAGTGTTCCGACTAATAAATTCCCTAGCTTCCTGAGCCTGTTTAGGGAGAGGGTGTCAGCAATTTTTACTGTGACCACCGCTTCTTTTTATCATATATAGGGGCTGGAACTTCTTCTCCTAGAAAACTCGGCCGTGAGCTATCACCTGAACTGGTCTCCCTAGCTTTCCAAGGTTTAAGTAAATTCACATGGTACACCTGCTCCGGCTTTCGCCGCCCTGGCTGGTGTACCTTGTAGTTTACTTCCCAACTTTTTCGAGTACTTCGTAGGGTCCCTGCCACCTAGCCAGGAACTTATTGTCCACTGTCGGAACCAGAACCAAAACCCGATCTCCCGGGTTAAAGTTCCGGACCCGAGCCTGCCTATTATAGACCCGACTCTGAGCTTGCTGCGCTGCCTCCATATGTTCTTTTACCAGCGGTAACACCGCTTCCATGCGTTCCTGCATCTGGGTGACATATTCCACAACACTTTTATAGGGTGTGGGTTGCTGCTCCCATGCCTCTTTGGCTATGTCCAACAGCCCGCGAGGATGCCTGCCATATAGCAGTTCGAAGGGCGAGAACCCAGTAGAGGCCTGGGGCACTTCTCGCACTGCAAACATCAGATAGGGGAGAAGGAGGTCCCAGTCCTTCCCATCCTTAGCCACCACTCGTTTTAACATATTTTTAATGTTTTATTAAACCTTTCAACCAGGCCGTCAGTTTGCGGATGATAAACGGACGTCCGTAGCTGTTTAATGTGCAGCAACTTACAGAGTTCCCTCATGACCTTGGACATAAAAGGAGTCCCCTGGTCAGTCAGAACCTCTTTAGGTAGGCCCACGCGGGAAAACATCTCCATCAACTCCTTCGCTATCAGTTTGGCCGATGTATGTCGCAAGGGCACCGCCTCAGGGTACCGAGTGGCATAGTCTAGGACGACCAAGATATGTTGGTGCCCTCTAGCGGACTTCGGTACGGGGCCTATAAGATCCATAGCTATTCTCTCGAACGGAACCTCGATAATCGGCAGAGGCACAAGGGGACTACGGAAATGTGGCTGGGGGCTAGTTATCTGGCAGGTTGGGCAAGACTTACAAAATAGTTCTACTTCTTTGAACACACTGGGCCAGTAAAACCTCTGTAATATCCGGTCCTGCGTCTTCTGCCATCCCAGGTGTCCCCAAGAACATGCTGGTGGGCTAGCTCCAACACGAGTTTGCGGTACGCTTTGGGCACCACCAGCTGTTCAATATGCTCACCCCGCAGCTGGTTTACCCGATACAGCATTCCCTGGTGAACAACAAACCGGGAAACACCGACTCAGCCCCAGGTTTTTGGGGTTCACCATCAATTATTATCACATTCTCCCAAGCCCGGGATAGGGTGGGATCCCGGTGTTGTGCGGTACCGAAATTTTCGCCAGAGACGTTGAGGTCTGCCAACTCAGGTCCCGGTGGCAAATCCTCCACGTCTCCCACCATTACATTCAGTGGGGTTATCTCCCCTCTTCCACCGAAGTGGTGGTCACCCCTACCGCTGGCCCTTCGGTCTCGGGTTCCCAGGGTTCTGGTCTCCCCTGAGCCAGGCCACTCTGCTAGGGTTCCATCTGCCTCCCGGGCAGTGGTGACTTTCGTATCCGGCCAGAGTGCTGGGAAACCAGGGAAGTCTCTCCCAATTATAAGTTCATACTGTAATTTTGTAGCGACGGCCACCTCATGAACCCACCTGCCAGCCACAGTTGATAGAGAGACCAGGGCGGTGGGATAGTCCTTTAAGTCTCCATGAATACACACCACCCCGACCTTTCGGCCAGTATACTCCGTGGGTCGCACGAGGGCAGCTCTTACCAGAGACACCAGACTCCCTGAATCCAGCAGTGCCACCGCCAGAGTGTCCCCCACTTCCACCTGACACAGGTGGCTATTGTCTATAGTCTCAGAGACACCTGTGGCACACAGCTTCCGGGCATACAATGAATGGCGGTAACCATAGTTCGTATCCATGGGTTCACCCCGATGGGGACAGTTGGCCCTTATGTGTCCAGGCTCCCGACACTGCCAGCAGACCACTGGGGCTGGGTCTGCAAGGGGTACATCCTGGGCGGGTTTGGCCGGCCGCCGGGTCTGGGGTGGAGATTTCCGGGGTTTGACTGGCCCCCTCCCAAAAGAACCCCCCTGCAGGTTTCTGGTGGCCTCATATCGCTCCACCAGGTCGACCATCTCTAAGGCATTCCCAGGTGACACCTGGCCGATCCAGTGCTGGAGAGGGTATGGCAAAGCCCTCCAGAATACATCTGCTAACAGACGGTCTAACATAGCAGTAGGAGTCAGTATGTCTGGCTGCAGCCATTTTTGCAACCGATGTAGCAATTCATAGTATTGTGGTCTGGCGGGTTCAGCCGGGTTAAACTCCCACTGATGCACCCGCTGGGCCCGGACCAAAACATTCACCCCAAGTCTTGCCAGGATCTCACCTTTCACGGTCGGGTAGTCAGCTGCTTGATCATCTGGGAGGTCAAAAACACTTGCTGGGGTCCAGACGCCAGGAACGGAGCGACGACCTCAGCCCACTGTTCTCGGGGTAATTTCTCCCTCACGGCCACCTTCTCGAACACTGCCAGATAGGTCTCAACATCATCCGAGGGGGTCATCTTAGGGATCGCTGCACGGACAGCTTTCCGGGCATCGTGGACGTACTGGGATGCTCCTGTCGCTTGTAAGGCCATCACCTGCTGAAGTAGTAGCTGGTTGGTCTCCTGCTGCTGCTTGTTGGCCTCCCGCTGCTGCAAGTTAGCCTCCACAAGGGCTTTTACAACCGCCTCCATTTTGTCAGGGAACACAGGCTGCAACTTTGCCGGCTTAATAAAGGACATATGTTTAGAAAAACAAAAATATTTCGGCCTTCACGCCAGCCTCACTGCTTTCTGCCCGCATCCGACACCAAATGTGGGGATTTGCTCAGGTAGACAGGTTAGCGGACGCAGTATAGAGGCAAGGACCCAGGTAGTAACTCAAACTTCAGTGTTTTATTTACACTCAGAAAAAAACATAACAGTCCTTGTGCTTGTTCACACAGCCAAACAAAACAGAGTTCACCTGAAGTCCTAGGTGTTGCTTCACACCTGCCTGAGAGCTCAGCAACCCCAAAGTTCAATGGCAGGCTTCCAGGCGGCCTGCACGCCTGTTTGCAGTCTTTAGTGTTCAGCCCAGAGGACTCCACAGCTTCACTGTCAGGATGGAAGATAATCCACACACCTGACAGTGCTGCCTGAGCTTTATAGCCCAGCCAAAACCCGGCCTGGAACATGGGGAGTAGTCACCCACCCAGCACTTTGACTACTCCCAGTAAAAGCCGTCCCGGATCAGCTATAGTAGCCATGCTACCTATCAAAAGTGTCAAACAGCTACTGCTGCTGACATGAAAAAACGGCTCTTACTCCACCGAGGCCAGGAACCTCGGTGACACGTATCTATCGTCCACAATTATTCCCCGTGCCTTCTTACATACCTCCCCCTTTGTTCAACCCTGCGGGGTTGAACACACGTCAAACAGTGCACTCGGGACAAGGCATCCGCGTTTCCCTGCAAGCGGCCTGCCCTGTGTTCTATGGAGAATTTAAAATTCTGTAAGGCCAGGAACCACCGGGTGACTCGGGCATTCCTCTCTTTGGCTTGGCTCATCCACTTGAGAGGGAGTGGTCAGTCACCAGACGGAACTTCCTCCCCAACAGATAATAGCGGAGAGACTCGAGTGCCCACTTGATAGCCAGGCACTCTCTCTCCACTATACTGTACCTAGTCTCAGCTGGGGTGAGTTTACGGCTGAGGAAGACAACGGGATGCTCCTCCCCGTTGACTTCCTGAGACAGTACAGCACCCAGGCCAACCTCAGAGGCGTCGGTCTGAACTATAAACTCCCTCTTGAAATCGGGTGTCACCAAAACCGGGGACCCACACAGGGCCGATTTCAAGGCGGAGAAAGCCCTTTCTGCCTGCTCATTCCAATGGACCGTCACTGACTTCCGCCCCTTCAAGAGGTCTGTCAATGGTGCCGCTAAAGTGGCAAAATGGGGAACGAACCTCATGTAATAGCCCACCATGCCCAGGAATGACTTTACCTGCCTCGTGGTGACAGGTCGGGGCCAACTCCGTATTGCCTCTATTTTGTTTACTTGGGGCTTGATGACCCCGCGCCCAATGACATACCCAAGATACTTTGTCTCCTCTAACCCTATTGAGCACTTCTTTGGGTTAGCGGTCAGTCCGGCCTTCCTAAGGGCGTCCACTACAGCCTGCACTTTGGGTAGATGACTTTCCCAGTCGCCACTGTGGATGATGATGTCATCCAAGTAAGCCGATGCGTACCGACGATGTGGACGAAGTACAATGTCCATGAGTCGTTGGAGCGTTGCGGGGGCACCATGCAGACCAAAGGGTAAGACTTTATACTGATACAGCCCCTCAGGGGTGATGAAAGCAGTTTTCTCTTTGGCAGCCTCAGTCAAGGGTACCTGCCAGTACCCTTTGGTGAGGTCCAAAACAGAAAAATACCTGGCTTGGCCAAACCTTTCAATCAGCTCATCCACCCGCGGCATGGGATACGCATCAAATTTGGAAACTTCGTTTAGTTTGCGGAAATCGTTACAGAACCGTAACGTCCCATCGGGCTTGGGAATTAAGACTATTGGACTAGCCCATTCACTTTTAGACTCCTCAATGATATTGAGTTTCAGCATTAGCTGCACTTCCTCCGAGATGGCTTGTCGCCGAGCCTCGGGTACCCGGTATGGTTTTAACCGGACTCTTGCCTGAGGCTCAGTGACAATGTCATGCCGGATTAGGAAGTGCGTCCAGGGAGGTCGAGAACACATCAGTGTTCCGACTAATAAATTCCCTAGCTTCCTGAGCCTGTTTAGGGAGAGGGTGTCAGCAATTTTTACTGTGACCACCGCTTCTTTTTATCATATATAGGGGCTGGAACTTCTTCTCCTAGAAAACTCGGCCGTGAGCTATCACCTGAACTGGTCTCCCTAGCTTTCCAAGGTTTAAGTAAATTCACATGGTACACCTGCTCCGGCTTTCGCCGCCCTGGCTGGTGTACCTTGTAGTTTACTTCCCCAACTTTTCGAGTACTTCGTAGGGTCCCTGCCACCTAGCCAGGAACTTATTGTCCACTGTCGGAACCAGAACCAAAACCCGATCTCCCGGGTTAAAGTTCCGGACCCGAGCCTGCCTATTATAGACCCGACTCTGAGCTTGCTGCGCTGCCTCCATATGTTCTTTTACCAGCGGTAACACCGCTTCCATGCGTTCCTGCATCTGGGTGACATATTCCACAACACTTTTATAGGGTGTGGGTTGCTGCTCCCATGCCTCTTTGGCTATGTCCAACAGCCCGCGAGGATGCCTGCCATATAGCAGTTCGAAGGGCGAGAACCCAGTAGAGGCCTGGGGCACTTCTCGCACTGCAAACATCAGATAGGGGAGAAGGAGGTCCCAGTCCTTCCCATCCTTAGCCACCACTCGTTTTAACATATTTTTAATGTTTTATTAAACCTTTCAACCAGGCCGTCAGTTTGCGGATGATAAACGGACGTCCGTAGCTGTTTAATGTGCAGCAACTTACAGAGTTCCCTCATGACCTTGGACATAAAAGGAGTCCCCTGGTCAGTCAGAACCTCTTTAGGTAGGCCCACGCGGGAAAACATCTCCATCAACTCCTTCGCTATCAGTTTGGCCGATGTATGTCGCAAGGGCACCGCCTCAGGGTACCGAGTGGCATAGTCTAGGACGACCAAGATATGTTGGTGCCCTCTAGCGGACTTCGATGCAGGGCCTATAAGATCCATAGCTATTCTCTCGAACGGAACCTCGATAATCGGCAGAGGCACAAGGGGACTACGGAAATGTGGCTGGGGGCTAGTTATCTGGCAGGTTGGGCAAGACTTACAAAATAGTTCTACTTCTTTGAACACACTGGGCCAGTAAAACCTCTGTAATATCCGGTCCTGCGTCTTCTGCCATCCCAGGTGTCCCCCAAGAACATGCTGGTGGGCTAGCTCCAACACGAGTTTGCGGTACGCTTTGGGCACCACCAGCTGTTCAACATGCTCACCCCGCAGCTGGTTTACCCGATACAGCATTCCCTGGTGAACAACAAACCGGGGAAACACCGACTCAGCCCCAGGTTTTTGGGGTTCACCATCAATTATTATCACATTCTCCCAAGCCCGGGATAGGGTGGGATCCCGGTGTTGTGCGGTACCGAAATTTTCGCCAGAGACGTTGAGGTCTGCCAACTCAGGTCCGGTGGCAAATCCTCCACATCTCCCACCATTACATTCAGTGGGGTTATCTCCCCCTCTTCCACCGAAGTGGTGGTCACCCCTACTGCTGGCCCTTCGGTCTCGGGTTCCCAGGGTTCTGGTCTCCCCCCTGAGCCAGGCCACTCTGCTAGGGTTCCATCTGCCTCCCGGGCAGTGGTGACTTTCGTATCCGGCCAGAGTGCTGGGAAACCAGGGAAGTCTCTCCCAATTATAAGTTCATACTGTAATTTTGTAGCGACGGCCACCTCATGAACCCACCTGCCAGCCACAGTTGATAGAGAGACCAGGGCAGTGGGATAGTCCTTTAAGTCTCCATGAATACACACCACCCCGACCTTTCGGCCAGTATACTCCGTGGGTCGCACGAGGGCAGCTCTTACCAGAGACACCAGACTCCCTGAATCCAGCAGTGCCACCGCCAGAGTGTCCCCCACTTCCACCTGACACAGGTGGCTATTGTCTATAGTCTCAGAGACACCTGTGGCACACAGCTTCCGGGCATACAATGAATGGCGGTAACCATAGTTCGTATCCATGGGTTCACCCGATGGGGACAGTTGGCCCTTATGTGTCCAGGCTCCCGACACTGCCAGCAGACCACTGGGGCTGGGTCTGCAAGGGGTACATCCTGGGCGGGTTTGGCCGGCCGCCGGGTCTGGGGTGGAGATTTCCGGGGTTTGACTGGCCCCCTCCCAAAAGAACCCCCTGCAGGTTTCTGGTGGCCTCATATCGCTCCACCAGGTCGACCATCTCTAAGGCATTCCCAGGTGACACCTGGCCGATCCAGTGCTGGAGAGGGTATGGCAAAGCCCTCCAGAATACATCTGCTAACAGACGGTCTAACATAGCAGTAGGAGTCAGTATGTCTGGCTGCAGCCATTTTTGCAACCGATGTAGCAATTCATAGTATTGTGGTCTGGCGGGTTCAGCCGGGTTAAACTCCCACTGATGCACCCGCTGGGCCCGGACCAAAACATTCACCCCAAGTCTTGCCAGGATCTCACCTTTCACGGTCGGGTAGTCAGCTGCTTGATCATCTGGGAGGTCAAAAAACACTTGCTGGGGTCCAGACGCCAGGAACGGAGCGACGACCTCAGCCCACTGTTCTCGGGGTAATTTCTCCCTCACGGCCACCTTCTCGAACACTGCCAGATAGGTCTCAACATCATCCGAGGGGGTCATCTTAGGGATCGCTGCACGGACAGCTTTCCGGGCATCGTGGACGTACTGGGATGCTCCTGTCGCTTGTAAGGCCATCACCTGCTGAAGTAGTAGCTGGTTGGTCTCCTGCTGCTGCTTGTTGGCCTCCCGCTGCTGCAAGTTAGCCTCCACAAGGGCTTTTACAACCGCCTCCATTTTGTCAGGGAACACAGGCTGCAACTTTGCCGGCTTAATAAAGGACATATGTTTAGAAAAACAAAAATATTTCGGCCTTCACGCCAGCCTCACTGCTTTCTGCCCGCATCCTCCACCAAATGTGGGGATTTGCTCAGGTAGACAGGTTAGCGGACGCAGTATAGAGGCAAGGACCCAGGTAGTAACTCAAACTTCAGTGTTTTATTTACACTCAGAAAAAAACATAACAGTCCTTGTGCTTGTTCACACAGCCAAACAAAACAGAGTTCACCTGAAGTCCTAGGTGTTGCTTCACACCTGCCTGAGAGCTCAGCAACCCCAAAGTTCAATGGCAGGCTTCCAGGCGGCCTGCACGCCTGTTTGCAGTCTTTAGTGTTCAGCCCAGAGGACTCCACAGCTTCACTGTCAGGATGGAAGATAATCCACACACCTGACAGTGCTGCCTGAGCTTTATAGCCCAGCCAAAACCCGGCCTGGAACATGGGGAGTAGTCACCCACCCAGCACTTTGACTACTCCCAGTAAAAGCCGTCCCGGATCAGCTATAGTAGCCATGCTACCTATCAAAAGTGTCAAACAGCTACTGCTGCTGACATGAAAAAACGGCTCTTACTCCACCGAGGCCAGGAACCTCGGTGACACGTATCTATCGTCCACAATTATTCCCCGTGCCTTCTTACACTAGATAGAAAGATAGATAAATAGATATGGGATAGATAGACATGTCAATGGGTGCCAGTGTGATACAAGTCCTAAATGCTGTCTTGTGTATGAAACCGATGATTGTTTATTCCCATGTTTCTTTATACACCGTACAGTGGATATAAAAAGTCTACACACTCCTGTTAAAATGTCAGGTTTCTGTGCTGTAAAAAAGTGAGACAAAGATAAATAATTTCAGAACGTATGCTGAAAGATGAAGTTCCTCTTCATGTTCAGCTTTCTTGCAGAAGCTTGAAGGTTTTCTGCCAATATTGACTGGTATTTGGAACTGTTCATAATTCCCTCTAAAGCCAAAGTTCCCGCTGAAGAAAAACAGCCCCAAAGCATGATGCTGCCACCACCATGCTTCACTGCGGCTAGGGTGTTCGTTTGGTGATGTGCAGTGTTGTTTTTGCGCCAAACATATATTTTGGAATTTTGGCCAAAAAGTTCAACCTTGCTTTCATCAGACCATAACACCTTTTCCCACATGCTTTTGGGATACTTCAGATGTGGTTTTGCAAAATGTAGCCTTGCTTGGATGTTTTTCTTCGTAAGAAAAGGCTTTCGTCTTGCCACTCTACCCCATAAACCAGACATATAAAGAATATGGGAGATTGTTGTCACATGTACCACACAGCCAGTACTTGCCAGATATTCCTGCAGCTCCTTTAAAGTTGATGTAGGCCTCTTGGTAGCCTCCCAGACCAGTTTTCTTCTCGTTTTTTCATCAATTTTGGAGGGAAGTCCAGTTCTTGGTAATGTCATTGATGAGCCATATTTTCTCCACTTGATGATGACTGTCTTCACTGTGTTCCATGGTATATCTAATGCCTTGGAACTTCTTTGTACCCTCCTCCTGACTGATACCTTTTAACAATGAGATCACTCTGATGCTTTGGAAGCTCTCTGTGGACCATGGCTTTTGCTATGGTATGAGACTGAAAAAATTTCAGGAAAGAACAACTAGAGCAGCTGAACTTTATTTGGGGTTGATCAGAGGCACTTTAAATGATGGTAGGTGTATGCTGACTCCTATTTAACATGATTTTGAATGTGATTGCTTAATTCTCAACACAGCTACATCCCCAGTTATAAAAGGGTGTGCACACTGATGCAAACACATTATTTTAGTTTTCTTCCCTCCACCTAAAAGATTTCAGTTTGTTTTTTAAATGAGTGGTACAGTTTATAGGTCACATTAAAGGTGGGAAAAGTTCTGAAATTATTTATCTTTGTCTCAGGTCTGCTGCTGATCTGACTCTCTAAAACCTTAGCGGCGAGTGCCTGCTGCTGATTATGGGTGAGTGCCTGCTGCTGATCTGACCATATAAAACATTATGGGTGAGGGCCTGCGGCTGATCGGACCATCTAAAACATTAGGGGTGAGGGCCTGCTGGTGACCCTCTACAACATTATGAACAAGGGCTTGCTGGTGACCCTCAAAAACATTATGTGCGAGGGCATGCTGCTGAGCTGACCACCTTAAACATTATGGGCGAGTGCCAGCTGCTGATTATGAGCGAGTGCCTGCTGCTGATATGCACCCCTAGAAACTCAGGAAAGAAATTTCTATATTTTTTTGAGGGGTGAAATTCAATTACTAAAATAGCAATCCCCTAAATCTAGTGTTCCAGTTGTGGCTGGCTAAGTTTAATACTGTCCGGCAAAGCATAGATATTTTTCTGGGGTGAAATTCAATTGCCAAAATAGCAATAACGTAAATCAGTGGATCCAGCTGTCGCTGGCCAAGTTTAATAGTGTCCGGCAAAGGATATATTTTGTTCTGGGGGGAAATTCAATTGCCATAATAGCAATCCCCTAAACCTGGTGTCCCAGCAGTGGCTGGCCAAGTTTAATAGTGTCCGGCAAAGGATAAATATTTTTCTGGGGTGAAATTCAATAGCCAAAATAGCAATACCGTAAATCAGTGGTTTCAACTGTTGCTGGCCTAGTGTAAATCTGTCCGTAAAAGGGTATATTACACTCAGCGTGTTAGCGTCTAAATACAAGGCCTGATAAATAAATCCTCTATATTTGCACACGCTACCGTGCATCTGCAAGTGTATTTCTTTCCGTAAAAGGGTATATTACACTATGTGTTAAAATACAAGTGCTGAAAGCATAATCCTCTAAATTTGCCAACACTATTGTGCATCTCCAAGTGTAATTCTGTCTGTAAAAGAATACTTTTCATCCAGGGCCTAAATACTAGGCCTACAATTGATATTCTCCTAAATCTGTGGTTACTGCTGTGCCTGTATTAGTGTAGTACGGTACATAAATAGATAGCCAGATAGTGTTAGGTGCCTGTAAAATAAGGCCTGAATTTGAACTCAATACATTGGACCAAATCATTTTTTTCTTATTGTGGTGAAAGGTAACAATGAGTAAAACATCCAGTAAGGGACGTGGACATGGTCGTGGTGGTGTTAGTGGACCCTCTGGTGCTGGGAGAGGACGTGGCCATTCTGCCACAGCCACACAAACAAGTAAACCAACTACCTCAGGTTCCAGTACCTGCCAGAATTTACAGCGATATTTGGTGGGGCCCAATGCTGTTCTAAGGATGGTAAGGCATGATCAAGTACAAGCGCTAGTCAATTTGGTGGCCGACAGTGGATCTAGCACGTTAACAACATTATCTCCCACCCAGTCTTCTGCAGAAAGCGCACAGGTGGCACCTGAAAACCAAGCCCATCAGTCTGTCACATCACCCCCATGCAGATCAGGAAAACTGTCTGAGCCTCAAGTTATGCAGCAGTCTCTTTTGCTGTTTGAAGACTCTGCTGGCAGGGTTTCCCAAGGGAATCCACCTAGCCCTTCCACAGTGGTGGAAGACATAGAATGCACTGATGCACAACCACTTATGTTTCCTGATGATGAGGACATAGGAATACCACCTCATCAGAGTCCGCACGTCTCTGATGATGACGAAACACAGGTGCCAACTGCTGAGTCTTTCTGCAGTGTGCAGACCGAACAGGAGGTCATGGAGTAAGACTGTGTGCATGTCGATGCAGGGGACGATGAGGTCCTAGACCCCACATGGAATGAAGGTCATGCCACTGACTTTCATAGTTCAGAGGGAGAGGCAGTGGTAAAACCGAGCTAACAGCATAGCAAAAGAGGGAGCAGGACAGCCGCCAAGAGAGTCCACCTGCTACTGGCCACCGCCACCAGGGACCGAGCACCCCAAAGGCAGCTTCAAGGAGTTCCCTGGCATGGCACTTCTTCAAACAATGTGCTGACGACAAGTCCCGAGTGGTTTGCACGCTGTGCCATCAGAGCCTGAAGCAAGGCATTAATGTTTTGAACCTTAGCACAACCTGCATGACCAGGCATCTACATGCAAGGATAAGGAGGAGGTGGAGGAGGATGAGGATGAAGCATGTTCACAGCGGATTGGCACCCAACGCAGCTCGGACCCATCACTGGTGGGTGGCTGAGGGGAAACGGAGGAAGATGACGATA
This sequence comes from Bufotes viridis, assembly GCA_033119425.1. NCBI lineage: Eukaryota > Metazoa > Chordata > Amphibia > Anura > Bufonidae > Bufotes > Bufotes viridis. The sequence goes on along the minus strand of CM065590.1, from coordinate 539,026,154 downwards.
CTTCTCCCACAGAGGACAGCTTGTCCTTATCTCTGGGCAGCCTGGCACACATGAGCGACTACATGCTGCAGTGCCTGCACAATGATAGCAGAGTTGCCCCCATTTTAACTTGTGCGGACTACTTAATTCCAGCACTGGAGCGTGATAGGAAGATGCGCGAGTACAAGCGCACGCTGGTAGACGCCCTCCTGAGAGCATTCCCAAATGTCACAACGGAACAAGTGGAAGCCCAAGGCGAAGGCAGAGGAGGAGAAATAGGTCACCAACGCAGCTGTGTTATGGCCAGCTCCTCTGAGGGCAGGGTTAGCATGGCAGAGATGTGGAAAAGTTTTGTCACCACGCCACAGCTAACTGCACCACCACCTGATATGGAACGTGTTAGCAGGAGGCAGCATTTCAATAACATGGTGGAACAGTACGTTTGCGCACCCCTCCATGTACTGACTGATGGTTCGGCTCCATTAAACTTCTGGGTCTCCAAATTGCCCACATGGCCAGAGCTGGCCTTTTATGCCTTGGAGGTGCTGTCTGGGTGCTGGGGCCTAAATAACTAAAAGTGGCCTTCTCCGTTGGTGGGTGACATGATGCCTCTTTTGCTGCTATGGGACCGCTCTCCTCTGCCTGGGTGCCGGGGCCTAAATAACTGAAAGTGGCCTTCTCCGTTGGTGGGTGACATGATGCCTCTTTTGCTGCTATGGGACCTCTCTCCTCTGTTTGGGTGTCAGGGGCCTAACTTTCACGTACTTGATTGCTGTCTTGGTGGCAGACATTTAACTCTTTTTGCTGTCTAATGACTTCCCCATTGTGCAGGTGTCAGGGGCCTAAATTTCACGTACTTGCTTTCTGTCTTGGGGGCATACATTTAACACTTTTTACTGTCCAATGGCCATTGTCTGCGTGTCAGGGGCCTATATGTCGTTTAATCATTTGTTGTCTTGGTGGGAGATATTAAACTCTTTTTACTGTCTATTGACCGCCCCATTGTCTGAGTGTCATGGGCCTAAATTTCGTTTAATTCCTTGCTGTCTTGGTGGCAGACATTAAACTCTCTTTGCTGCCTAATTACCGCCCCATTGTGTAGATGTCAGGGGCCTAAATTTAACGTACTTGCTTGCTATCTTGGTGGCAGACATTTAACTCTTTTTACTGTCAAATGACCGCCCCATTGTGTGGGTGTCAGGGGCATATATGTTGTTTAATCATATGTCAAACAGCCTGTGGGCCTGAATGTTTAAATAAAGCCTGTGGCCCTGCAGGCAGACATGATTTCTTATTGGCTGTGATGACAACTTCAACTCCCATGTATGGTTGCCATTGGTCTGAGTCTGTGAGTGAGGCCTGTGACACTACTGGCAGACATGAATCCTTCTTGGCTGTGATGTGAACTTCAACTCCCATGTATGGTTGCCATGGCCCGGAGTCTGTGAATGAGGCCTGTGGCACTGCAGGCAGACATGAATCCTTTTTGGCTGTGATGAGAACATCAACTCCCATAGCATTCCCACCTGATGCCTACCCAACCTCCTATTCCACCTCCGACTCCTCCAAGTTGGAAATTGATATTGGTTAATTTTTATTTATTTTATTTTAAGTCATTTACCTGTGGGCATTTGTTTGCAGGGGATTTACCTACATGTTGCTGCCGTTTGCAGCCCTCTAGCCCTTTCCTGGGCTATTTTAAAGCTTTTTTAGTGCCCAAAAGTTCGGGTCCCCCATTGACTTCAACAGGGTTCGGGTTCGGGGTGAAGGTCTGGTCGAGTTCGGATCCCAAACCCGAACATTTTTGGGAAGTTCGGCTGAACTTCTCGAACCCGAACATCCAGGTGTTCGCTCAACTCTAGTGCTGACCTAAAACATTATGGACGAGGGCCTGCTGCAGAGCTGCCCTCTAAAACAATAGGGGCAAGTGCCGGCTGCTGATCTGACCATCTAAAACATTAGGAGCGAGGGCCTGCTGCTGATCTGACCATCTAAAACATTATGGACGATGACCTGCTTCAGAGCTGACCCTCTAAAACAATAGGGGCAAGTGCCTGCTGCTGATATGATTATCTAAAACATTAGGGGTGAGGGCCTGATGCAGAGCTGACCATCTAAAAAATTAGGGGTGAGGGTCTGCTGCTGAGCTGACTCTTTAGAACATTAGGGGCAAGGGCCTACTGCCGAGCTGACCATCTAGAACATTATGGTCGAGGGTCTGCTGCAGAGCTGACCATCTAAAAAATTTGGGGTGAGGGTCTGCTGCTGAGCTGACTCTTTAGAACATTAGGGGCAAGGGCCTACTGCCAAGCTGACCATCTAGAACATTATGGTCGAGGGTCTGCTGCTGAGCTGACTCTTTAGAACATTAGGGGCAAGGGCCTACTGCCGAGCTGACCATCTAAAACATTATGGGTGAGGGTCTGCGGCTGATGTGACCATCTAAAACATTAGGGCCGAGGGCCTGCTGGTGACCCTCTAAAACATTATGAACAATGACTTGCTTGTGACACTTAAAAACATTATGTGCGAGGGCCTGCTGCTGAGCTGACCATCTAAAACATTATGGGCAAGTGCTGGCTGCTGATTATGGGTGAGTGCCTGCTGCTGATCTGTTGCTGATCTGACCATCTAAAACTTTATGGGTGACGGCCTGCTGCCGTGCTGACCATCTAAAACATTATGGGTGAGGGCCTGCTGCAGAGCTGACCCTCTAAAACAATATTAGCGAGGTCCTACTGCTGATCTGACCATCTAAAACATTATGGGCGAGGGTCTACTGCCAAGCTGACCATCTAAAACATTATGGGTGAGGGCCTGCAGCTGAGCTGACCATCTAAAACATTATGGGCGAGAGCTTGCTGCCGAGCTGACTCTCTAATACCTTATTGGCGAGGGCCTGCCACAGAGCTGACCATCTAAAAAATGAGGGGCGAGGGTCTGCTACTGATCTGACCATCTAAAACATTAGGGGCGAGGGCCATCTGCCGAGCTGACCATCTAAAACATTATGGGCGAGGGCCTGCTGCAGAGCTGTCCCTCTAAAACATTAGGGGCATGGTCATGCTGCCGAGCTGACCATCTAAAACATTAGAGGTGAGTGCCTGCGGCTGATCTGACCATCTAAAACATTAGGGGCTAGGGCCTGCTGGTGACCCTCTAAAACATTATTGACAAGGGCTTGCTGGTGACCCTCTAAAACATTGTGTGCGAGGGCCTGCTGGTGACCCTCAAAACCATTATGTGCAAGGGCCTGCTAGTGACCCTCATAAACATTACGGGTGAGGGCCCGCTGTCAAGCTTACCCTCTAAAACATTCGGAGCGAGTGATGCCCACAGAAGCCACATTGAGAGTGCCTTTAAGTTTAGAAGCTTTCCTCTGGTGGAGTAGAGAAGTCAGGGGCAATCCAGGCCTTGTTCATTTTTATAACAGTCAACTTTGCAGCCAGCGTTGTCAGTTGGAAGTTTTTGGAGCAATTTTTCCACAAGGACCTTCTGGTTTTGCAACATTTTGCTCGTCCTCACCAACAAAGGATTGAGAGATGAGAATGAGAAGTTCTCTTTGTGGCGGGGGTCGAGAAGAGTGAACAACCAGTAATCGGTGTTGGCCAAAATATATACAAAACGAGGGTCACGGGAAAGGCAGCCCAACATAAGATCAGCCATGAGTGCCAGAGTCCCAAAAGACAAGATTTTGCTATCCTCATCAGGTCTCCACGTCTTCTACCCATCCTCGCTGAACAGATGGAATAAGACTTCCATGGGCACTATCCTCTGTAGTGGAGGCAACTGTCTCCTGCTCCTCCTCCTCCTCATCATCCAATTTGCGCTGACAAGACAAACTGAGGGTGGTCTGGCTATTACTTTGGGTACTGTCTTCCCCCATTTCTACCTCTTCCCCAATCAAAGCATCCGCTTTAATTGTGAGCAGCAAGCATTTGAGTAGACACAAAAGTGGGATGGTTATGCTGATAATAGCGTTATCGCAGCGCACCATCTGTGTTAATTCCTCAAAGTTGCGTAAAACCTCACAGAAGTCAGACATAAATGCCCGATTGTCGCTTGTGAAGAGCGGAAGCTGACTGTAAAGGCGACAACCATGTTGCAGCTGTTATTCCACTGCTGCCCTCTGCTGCTCACAAAGCCTGGCCTACATGTGGAAAGTTGAGTTGCAGCGCGTGCCCAAGTCGCACAACAGTCAGTGAGCTGGCAAATGCAAGCACTGCTGCAGCTTTGCCAGACCGGCGGAAGCTGTCGATGACTTGTGGAAATGGACACACATGCGGCGCACCTTTACCAGTAGCTCAGACAAATTGGGGTAGGTTTTGAGAAACCGCTGAACCACTAGGTTGAACACGTGGGCTAAGCATGGTATGTGTGTGAGCTTGCCGAGCTCCAAATCCGCCCCCAAGTGATGGCCATTATCAGATATAACCTTGCCTGGTTGTAGGTTGAGTGGCAAGAGCCACAGCTCAGTCTGGTTCCTTATCCCCTGACATAGCTCTGCGGTGTGCTGTTTGTAACCTAAGCAGATCAGTTTAAGCACGGCCCGTTGCCACTTCCCCACTGCAGTGCTAACGTAGGTGGCAGCGGAAACCCTGATGGAAGTAGGGTCCGCAATCCTTGGTTTCGATAGCACCTGTGCCATCCCAGGGTACAATTCGCTCCCTGCCTCCACAACTTTCACCCAGTGTGCCGTCAGGGAAATGTAGCGTCCCTGGCCAAAAGTACTTGTCCATGTGTCAGTCGTTAAGTGGACCTTCCCAATAACTGAGTTGGTCAGGGCACGGGTGATGTTACGGGGCACATCCTGGTGTAAGGCTTGGACTGCACACCGTGAAAAATATTAGCAGCTGGGGACAGAGTAACGCGGGACGGCCGTCACCATCATGCTGTGGAAAGCCTCAGTGTCCACAAGCCTAAATGGCAACATTTCCAGGGCCAGCAATTTTGAAAGGTGCACATTTAGTGCAATGGCCTGTGGGTGGGTGGCTGGGTATTTGCACTTTCGTTCAAACGCCTGTGGTATAGACATCTGTACGCTGCGCTGGGACACAGAAGTGGATGTGCTAGCTGATGGTGCTTGTGAAGGTTCAGGTGCATGGAGGGAGGCATCCGGGCCTGCGTCTTGGACTCGGGATTGGCCCGCACGTAACACAGGGGAAGAGGAGGCAGTGGTTTTGGACCCAGGAGTTCCAGCCACCTATTAGAGTGCTTTGATGCCATGTGGTGGATTATGCTGGTGGTAGTGAGCTTGGTAGTGTTCATGCCCCTGGTCATTTTGGTACGGCACAGGTTGCAAATGACAGTTCTTTTATCGTCCGCAATTTCCTCAAAAATGCTCCAGATTGTGGAACAATTGTGGAACACCTACTCCTTGAGGCATTGCACAAGTAATGTTGCTGTCACCACCGACTAATAAAAAATTACACTGAATGAATGTCACTGATGTTTAGGATGCACAAACGTTATACAGGAGGTATAGCGCAGGTAATGTCACTGTCACCACCAACTAATAAAAAATTACACTGAATGAATGTCACTGATATTTAGGATGCACTAACTTTATACTAGATATGTAGCACATGTAATGTCGCTGCCATCAGCAGCAAAAAAAAAAATTAGACTAAATGTCACTGTTATTTTGGATACTCAAACGTTATACAGGAGACGTAGCGCAGGTAATGTAACTGTCCGCAGCTGACACCGTCTACAGAAAAAAGTACACTGGTTGTCACAGATATTTTTAGGCTCCGCACATGTTTCACAGGAGATGTAGGGAAGGTAATGTCGCTTTCACCAGTGGGGAAAAAAATTTGACTGAATGTCACTGATATTTCGGAAAATAAAACGTTATACTTGAGATCTAGTGCAGGTGATGTAACTGTCTGCAGCGGACACGTCTACGGAAAAAGTACACTGGATGTCAGATATTTTTAGGGTGTGCACACGTTAGACAGGAGATGTAGCACAGATAATGTCGCTGTCTGCAGCAGCTAAACAACTGCAAGCTCTTTAGCACGGGCTGCACTAAAAATATATATTGCTACCATATACAACTATAGTCCTTAAAAGGACTTTTGGGTCTTTAGCAAGTTTTAGAAATGTATTGCAGGTTTGGCTAAAAATATATATATGGCTGCCACACACAATAGTCATTAAAAAGGACTTTTGGGTCTATAACACGTATAAAAACTAAAATATTTCTATATCACTCCCTATACTGTCTCTCCCTTCTACTCTCCAGCTCTCCCTGACTAAGACTGAGCCGAACACATGTCATCGGGAGCTATATAGTATGGACACCGGCATTACAGTGAATGGCATCAAATACCTGCACTTTTATTGGCTGCGTAGTAGCCAACAAACATGCGGGGAGGAGACTCAAGCATGTTCAGACCAACACTAGTAGTTACTACATACATCAGACTTTTTTGTGCCAAAGTATTTTAAACTGACATGAAGTTCATGCATCAATCTATAACACTTCTGTATGAGACATGCTTGATTATTTGAGTAAGCTGAAAATGCTGAAACTGGAAAAGCATGAAGGCAGAAAAAGTGAATGTGCTGTTTATCATGTTATCACGGTGCTAGCACAATCAGAGAGTTTGTAGATTCACCAGGGAACACATAACAATTCTAAACTGTTTTGTATTTTAATAAAGAAAAAAGATACAAACCGAGTGGTTCATGGGATGATGAGCATCGTATTACCAAACACAGTATGTCACTTATTGGATTTGGCTCTGTAATCATGTCTGTTCATGTGAAGAGTGCATTTTTACTTCTTATTTTTTTATCATATTTCTCAAATTTCCTCTGGGCCTTTCTATAAACGTATTCCAAAAAGTTGGGCACCAGAGATACTGAAATTTTAAGGACGTATTCACATTCTTGTCTTGAGGCGATTACTATTTGTGCATGCTTATACTAACCATTTATCTAAGCATCATGAACCATTCAATTATCTCTATTATAAAAGTCTGAAGCCAAAATAAATTAAAAGGTAATTTCCACCATAACTTAGTGAGTTAAAAATTGGACAGTTGGACCAGATCCAATAGTTGTAGGCTGAAATCTAAATGCCAAAAAAGTGCCAAGTTCTTTGAAAGAAACACCCTATGATGTCATTATATTTTTCTCACGCACTGAAATGTAAAAGCTTAGAATGACTACCTGGATAAAAAGTGACTGGCTTCCTCCTAAAAATGTTCACCTATTTCTAAGATGAGGGTTGAAAATCAGTCTGTTTATAGGATGTCAGTTTCTGTCAGTGTTAGCTCATGTGTAGCTCTTATCTCTGATCTCCTGATCTCTTAAACACTTATTTTAGCCATACTCTCACCAGTTTGATATTAATTGAGATATAATGAGTGTTTTTGAGGTCAGAAGAACAGAGATAAGAGCTACTCATGAGCTGTCAGATGAAGGGATTCAAAGAAAACACCAACTGGCAGCCTCTAACAGACTGATTTTTAACCTTGTTTCTCAGAAATGGCTGAATATTTTTAATACAGAACTACTAAAAAAATGTTGTTCTTTTTAGGCCAAAATTAATAATAATAAAAAAAAAAAAAACGTGTTTCCCCATAGCCTTTAAGTAATATAAAAAGTTTGGCATAAGATGGGATTTAAAGTTTAACTCATCTAAGAATTTATGCAATTTCCTAAATTGTCTGAATTGAACGTACACCGATTGCCCTAAAAAGTAATCCGCAACAGAAAAAAACATCTGTCTACATGTTTCGGATCTTCAAATATGACCCTTACTCATGACCACCCTGATAATCACTGCACATGAGAGAATTGGGAAACAAATAGGTAATACAAAAAATATGAAATTAAACATCAAGAATACCATGAGTTTCAGTCACAGTATATTACGAAATCAGAACATATTTCCTAGTAAGAACAGTTGGAGTACAATTACCCTCCGCAACATCCAATAGGACTCCGAGCTGATATGTTTTTTACAGTGGTCACCCCCTCTAAACAGGAAGCTGACCCGTTCCAAACCTTAGTTGTGACACAAAAGATTATGTGTCCCCTTTATGTCTCTTGGCAAAATGTAATGTGGCTGCTGATACATTTCTAGTGTGAGGGTGAGAAATGTCAGACAGGTGCTTCCTAATTCTAGTCTTTATATTATTTGTAGCGCACCCAACATATTGTAAAGAACACGCTTTGCATGTAATTACATAGACAGCATACTCTGTGTTACAATTTAAATATTGCTTAATGGCAAATGTTTTGCCATTGGCTGTATATGTTACATTTTGAGTGGGGGGCCTATATTTACAACAAATGCATCTGTTGTGGTTGCATTTATAGCTACCTTTGTAGTGTAGCCATGTGGGTTTTTCTGACATTTCATCTCAATAAGGACTAGGACTGATACTTTGTAATTGCGTAGGAGCTTTCCTTGCTACACATCTGACTCCTGCAGTAGCAATTTTCTTCCACTCCTCATCATAATTTAAAATATACCGATATCTTTTAGTAATTGAACAGATTCATTACTATATGAGGTGGTGAAGATGATTGCACTTGGAATCAGCCGGGTAGATTCTTTTACTTTTAGGAAAGAGAAGTTCAGAGTTAGGCTTTGCCAGAGCCATTTTCTTGGCTTTTTCATGAGAGATGACTATATTTTTGTGCACATAATCTTCTATTGATATTCGCAGCCTCATTCAAAATGGAAAGATCATCAGAGCAGTTCCACTATGCTCTAATCATCTTCCTTAGTGGAATGGTTGTTATTACATGTGGTTGATGGCATGAACTGGCCAGGAAAGTAGTAATCCCAGAAGTTTCTTTCCGATACTTACTAGTGTGAACAGTGGCTTGATTAATATCACTGCCTAAACACAGACCGAGAAATGAGACCTGATTTGAATTGTAATGTATAGTAAATCTCAAGTTACATGGGTTAATATTAAGATATGTTCCGAAAGGGGTATGGTCAACACATCGCCTGACCAAATAAACAACTAGTCATTGATGTACTAACCCTACCACCTCAGATTTTTCTTAAAGGGATTTTTCTCTGCAAAAAGAAATCGACTTTCCCACCACGCCATTTAAATGTTTGCCATAGAAGGCGGAAATTTGGCCCCCATCGAAACACCTGATGATTGTAAAAATATTGATTGGTAAACATTTAAAAAATGTGTTTCATTAGGAACCAAACTGCATGACATTCTTAAAAATCTTGTGTGTAACTGCTGTAAGTGGCTAAAAACCATTTTAATGCCATCATGGCTAGATCGTGTGGCATTGTGGTATAAAGAGACATCACGTCTGCAGTTATACAAACAAGATCTGCCGGCCACGTAAAATTATCCAAAGATTAGAGCACTGCCCTAGTATCTTGTAAATAGCCTGAAAGAATGTGAATGAATGGTTGAAGCAGGCTATCGACCCACTCTGAGAATCTCTCAGAAAATTAGCCAATGCCTGCCATAATTGGCCACATAGGAGGGAGAAAACCCTCTTCATGCACTTTTGGCAAGGAGTGAAATATAGAAATTTACAAAAATATACTCAGATTGGTTTTTGTTAAGGTCACCATTCAATAGGCTTTGACATAATAGAGCCTGAAGGTTCGTGCTTGAAGAAGGGAGTAGGGTTGCTCTCAAGTAAACAATACGTACTTTTATCATTGAGCGTATTTAGATTTAGCTGCTTAGATATATGTTTAGCTAGGACTACCACTGGTCCCCCTTATCCGCACATTTTATAACAATCTCTTTTAGCTGCATTAATGTTTTTAAAGCCATATTTTTACACGGGTAAGATTATTATGCTTGTTGGCATCAAACTGTTTCATTTTCTCCTGTAAGGCACACAAGACTTTTTCTACAAGATCATGAAATCAATCGAGCACCGGAGACCGTGACTGGATTGGATAAAAGTCTTGATTAGATGTTGCAAAGGTCGTAGATAAATGATGCCTGATATCTGTGTCTTGTATAGTATGAGACTTTTTCAAATTAGAGATGTGTGCCAATTGCTGGAAAGTAAAGGAAGGGTCAATGTGTTCATCTTCTTGTGTAATATTATTCTGCAAAGGAGAAGCAAACTCTTCCTACAAATGTCTTTTTAAGGTAATATTCAGGGCCAGCCGATTTAAATCTATTATGGTGCGATAGAGATCAAAATGATATGTGAGGGGAAATGACAATCCCTTAGCTAGAACATTTATCTGAGGCTGAGACAAAATGGAAGATGAAAGATCTATGACTTGAGAGTTACAGTACTTACTGTCTCTCTTGCTTCGTGAGGGGTAGCCATAGCCTTCTCGGATGTTTCCACCTCTCTTGGCGTTTTTTAATGCCTTTTTAGGTTAGAAATTGCAATATGTGACTCTTGACTTGAATGCAGGGCAAGTGTCTTAATAGGTTCCATCGTTAAATTGGAAGAGTCCAGCTCAGTGGAGCTGAAGGACACTTTTGTTCCATGACATACTCCCTAGAATGTAGAGTGGAATGGAACCTTTTGCCTCAGACCATGTTCCCCTTACTTGGTTTTATAATCCTGAAGATCTCTACCACATTTAGGCCTCATGCACACGGCCGTTGTTCGGGTCCGCGTCCGAGCCACATATTTCGCGGCTCGGCCGCGGACCCATTCATTTCAATGGGGCCGCAAAAGATGCGGACAGCACTCCGTGTGCTGTCCGCATCCGTTGCTCCGTTCCGTGCCCCCGCAAAAAAAATAGAGCATGTCCTATTCTTGTCCGTTATGCGGACAAGAATAGGCATCTCTATAATGGGCCGCGTTCCGTTCCGCAAATTGCGGAACGGAACGCGGAGCAGCTTCCGTGTTTTGCGGATCCGCGGTTTGCGGACCGCAAAACACCCACGGCCGTGTGCATGAGGCCTAATTCTGTTTAATTTGAGCCAAGTTTTCCTCCAACTTACGGTACTGAGGTTGTCTTTTAATTTAGCATCCAAATCTTTGAATTCCAGTAGTTTTGTTTGTCGTAATGTATAATAGATTTTTGTGTGATTTTTATTTCATCCCGGAAGTTGGTAAGAATTTCATCCTCTTGTTCGACAATCAATTTAATTAGTTAAATAGAACAATCCGACAGGATTTCATACCATTAAGAAGAATATGTATCAGAATATACAGTTGTAGGTTTCTTTTTCAGCCTTAGGCCTCTTGGGATCATATTTTTCTCAATTTCTTTTTTTAGAGATGTTAAATCCCACCATGTTTGCATTTCTTTGGTTAGATTTTTTTTTATTTTTAGATCCAAAGGGTGTCAGATGGTCAGATGACTTAAAAATTGCCTCCATTTTTCTCTCGCGCTCTGTACAATCATCTGTTGCATGGAGAGTTAAACAGTATTTTGCATTTCAGCTAAACATATAGGATTCATATTATTTGCTTATTATAAAACAGGTCTTTCAACAGGGAGAACATAGCTTGTTCCAAACAATTGTTCCAAACAAGTTCAACAAAAAATTGTTAGCTGTGCTTACCTGTGATTGCCATGTAAATGTTTGCCATAGGAGGCCCCCATCGAGACACCTGATAATTATGCTTTCTAGAGAATAAAGGTCATCACTTTTTTCACTGGGTGTTTTTTTTTTTTTTTTTTGCAGATTTACTTCTAGCCTAGTTCAAGGCCTTAATGTGCTTCCTTAAGTGGTTGCAGCAAACTATTTCTTGTTGAATCCCAAAAAGTCATGTATGACACTCTGAAGTTTCCATCAAGGCAGCATTAGTAATGTTAAAGTGAAAGTGACATATATGGCTATGGGTAAACGGATGGGAGCCAGTATTAACAAATAGCATGTTTAATAACATGATGATGTACTTCAGATCTTATTTTTTTAATTAAAACATGGTTGAAAATGTATCCCTTTTTGGTTGCAGATGTCTTTGTCTCGATTTTCTTATCTGTCAAATGGTATCTACTATTTTGAGTGGTTTGTACCGGCCAAATCGCAAAAGTTTGGGATTCTTTGATTTTTAAATTGTAACACCCCAGAGTGGTGTTACTACTTCTGCACCTTGCTACTGTCTTTATTGGTCTAACCTCATGTCATCTTATGAATTTATTCCAGGTCCTCCACACTTCTAATGTTATGTAACTGTTCATGTAATGTGCCAGGTTCACCAGCAGGTGGCAGCAAACATGGCAGAGCTATCTTAGATAGAATGGAACCTTCCATTCTATTCTAACCCCCCTCTGGAGGGGAGTTGGCTAGTCCAACTTCCTGCAGAAAGGGTGGGGCAGAAGTTCTAGTCAGTCTAGTTTACCCCCTGCTGGGTGAAGGGTGTAAGGGCAGGTCTCTACTGGACATGGAGGCCAAAGCTTGAAGCTTCAGGAGCCAGGAGAAAAATTCACTGGTATAACTTAGAGTCAGACTACAAAGAGAAGTGCAGCATACAAAAGTAACAGAATATTAACCAAACCTGCCAGTACAGCAGAGAGAGAGAAAACAAGCAAGCAAGAGTTATTGAGCAAGTCTTCCAGTTTAATGCTAAAGCCTGCTACTTTTTTTCAAGTTAAGCTGCTGTTCAATTACATACAAGTTCTGGATTCAATCTGTCTTTCATAGCACTCAATTATTTCGCCAATTTAATGTTTTGGAGCCAAAGCCTGGGGTCCAGCAGTATCAAGGTAGGCACCATGACAAATGTAAAGGGACAATTTAGGCAGCACTATACCACTTGGCATTCCTATACCTGGGTCGCATTAGATAGAGGGCCCTAGGGGGAGGCGCCCGTTGCACAATCTTTTGGGAAATTTATGTAGAATTAATTTTACCATCTCTATGCAGGAGCTCTCAGAGTTAAAGGGATTGTCCGGGATCATTTTTATTTTTTTTAAACATATGTTATCTCACCATATATAGCTGATTCAAGGTATGTATTTTTACCACTTCTTCAGGACTTCGACGGTCCCCCACTGTATGTTTATATGTATGTGTACATGTGCGGTAAGTTCCTGCTGCACTGCCTTGTGGGTCCCAGTGCAGCATCGCTTTGTTTGAGCTGTCCGTCATTTTAGTCACAACTTGTTCGTGCATCCGTTCCCCTCATGGATATTCCGCCTCCTGCGGTACATATCCCTCCCCCTTCTTAGAGTACGCCCTTAAACCCGCTGGATTTTACGCCTCCATGCTCAGTCACTCCCTTCTAACATGTGCTGTATTTTACTTTGGAGGCGTTTACTATGCTAAATAGCATAGTTCTCTGCCTTCTTCATTGATAACACAGTGCAATGTCCAGTGCGTCACCGGACCAGAGGGGCGTCACGTACTGCTGTCTTTAACTGCCAACAACCCTTCCCTCCATGTTCTCTGCATAATTAGCTTCTGTGCCGGTGACCAGAGGGGAGTGGCTTAGCACTGTGTGTTGCCGCCTAGTTTCTGCCCTCCGTGCGCTCTGGATAATGACGGTGGCTGCCGGTTACATCAGCGAGCACCTTGTGAGCGGAAGAAGAGGCATCGCTCTCCACAAAGTGGCACGGTACGTCACTCACTTAGAGAATATCTTCACTTCCGACTCAGATTTGAAAACGGAGCATCACAAAAGGCATATAAAAGTAGCACACACATGTATGGACTATTTAGGTGACTGAAGTCCACTTAAACAAATGTCCCCAATCCCGGACAACCCCTTTAAGGCTGTAAACCGAGAGCAAGACAGGTGGTTTGACTCCGCGACCAGAAAGGAGTGCGTATGCAGAATTTCAGATTAAGAAAGTTGCATTTACTATAAGTGGGTAAAAACAGGTTAACAACACTGGAATTGCAGGGGTAAGAGCAAGCAGAATATTCAGAACAGTATGAACAATATAAGTCATATACTAGAACAATGTCCACCTCCACTGTTTCCGTATTTGCAGCGCGGACACTCAGATACAATAGTCCCAAACACTGTCCCTAACTGACCCTAACTTCAAGTGTTTCTCTCACAGTTTATAGGAGTGCACGGTGGGGCCCAATGTCGTCCTTTCTCTTTAACCAAGGCAGGATACACAACCAAGAAGTCCTCCTCAGAAGGCCGGAAGAATCAGGTAGATGTTACAGTCACTGTCCGGTACATCGACAGTACTGTGAGTCCTTTTACCATTAGTGGCAATCCACTCAGCACAGGCCAGCTCCACAGGTTAGTTGCTGTACACGGTCCTTCTCAGCTCAGCTTGACTAAATGCACTGTTTCTCTATATTCCAACCGAAGTTTACACAGCCTGGATGCACAGGGCAGCTTTGTGATGTCTCCAACCAGGCCTTACACCACACAGAACAGGTTCTCTAACTTGCCAACATGGCTGACACAGCAGCAGCTTCTCTGTCCTCCTTCTTGTTCAGAAAACAGGCCTGCTGACATCATCCGGGGCGTGTCTTATTCAGCACTTAAAGGAGCATCACAGTAACACACTATCTCTATGATAACTTCAACACAAAGTGGTCCTATGCTGCCATCTACTGACCAAAAGAATACTGCAGGCACTTTACATTTTAACACAGAATAGTGAAACTTAGAGACATTACATGACTGTTTCTTACATATCCCCCCCCCCCCCCACTTTAAGATTGGCAGTCCCTGCCAATGACTGAACATCCAGAGGGCTGTACTCTTACATGTAGAGTGGTAATGTAACGTTGTACGGCAGGCCAAATAAACTCATCCTGTGCATACCGAACAGGGGGAACACCAGCATTTTGTCTAATGGTGCGTCTGGGAACCGCTGGTATACTCTGGGGTTCTGTAGCCATAGACTGAGAAGGACCAGTCGATTCCGCATCAGTGGGGGTACAATCAGTAGCCACAGGCGGAACAGCCTCAGGAGTTGAGATTGGCCAACAATCATCTTCATCATCGTAATCCCATTCCACAGCGCCAGTCTCTGACTGTGGGAGCACGTTGACATTGTCAGTCCCATCACAATTTGCTTCCCTAGATTGGCACAGGCGCAACATATTTCTGGACTTCATACACCGGCCCGTTTGCATACTTGCGGGCAACTACATAATACGGCGCAGCCTCCCATCTGCTTTCCAATTTTCCTTGAGGTTTCTTAACACGTACCAGCACCAGGTCACCTGGCTGCAATGGTGTCTTTTGCACCGGAGTCTTATCGGGATGAGAATTTTCTTGCAGACGCTGCCGCACCAATCGATGAACTGTCTCAAGTCTCTGCCGGTGAGCCCGCACCCAGGAAGTGGGATCTCTTTGCTCTATCGCATTATTAATCTCACAAGTTCGACATCGATGACATACTTCTTCAACCATTTGACGGAGGCCGGGGCAGTAAATCAGTCGCTGTAGCCAACGAAAGGTCTTCTCATGACCAAAATGTCCATTCTTATTATGAGCTTCAAGGGCCAATGATTGAGCCAGTTCACTAGGCATGACGATTTGGTAGCAAATGTCGATTTCAGAAGGTAGATATACCTTTCGGCATAGCACTCCATTTTTCATCTCTAACTTTTCCCACTGACTCAGGACCAATAGCATTTCACGTGTCATTCGTTCTCTTTCCTCTTTACAAGGCTTCTTGTTCTTCTCAACACACTTGATCATTTGCGCCAGCCCGTCATGGGCCTGCTGCATTTGCGCCCATTCCTGTCGTGAGGGGCCAAAGAAAGGAGCCATTTCGGTCCCTTCCATTGCACACTGAATAGCAGTGACCAAGGCTTGTGAAAATCTGCTGAAGTCAGGCACCTCCACATGCTCTAACTCTTGATCCTGTGTGTTCACACACCGGAGGGGTACTCTCCCATTGTGAACTACTGCCAAGGAACGGGCCACTAGTGGATCAATACTTCTTTCAGCTGTCAGTGGTGGCAATGTAATTTTTGTGTGCAGAGGGACCGAAATCCGAGCAAGAGGTCGTTGTGCATCAGAACTTTTCTGTAAGCCGCATGTTCGGACCAGCCGCTGGAAGGCTGTTTGAGTAGGCCGATGGCTAGCGGTTTCTTTCCAGTAACCGTGACCTTTCTTTTCAAAGAGAATCTGATCCAATTATTTTAACACATTCATCCCCAAGATGATAGGGACCTCCACTTCACGTGACGCCTGTACCACCACAATGCCTTTCTTGCCTAGATCTTGGCCACATAATCTGACATTCATCCAGGCCACTCCCACCACCGGTACTGGTAGCTGATTAGCTGCAACCACACGTATGAATGTATGGGGATCATATTTCACATGTTGCTGAAAGTACCGTTCATAACAGTCTCTACTCAGGGTCGTTACTTGAGAACCCGTGTCAATCATCCCGGTAACCGGAATACCTTCTAATTCTATCTGTATGATGGGACTTGCAGCAATTAGGTCTTCTTCAGGGCATTCTCCCCTCATAGTCTCCCTCTCAGTTTCCCTACTACACGCCCTACTACAGCAGGGGGTCTCTCATAAACTTGTCGCTGCTCTGGACATCTAGCAGCAATGTGGCCCATGCGTCCACACTCCCAGCAGCGTAATTCTCGTCGCTCCTGCCATCGGTTTGGGCCCCTTCGGTAAGCCCCATCAGTCTCCCCTGAGAGTTGTACTACATTATTGGGACCCCTTCGGTAGGTCCTATCCTCATCCCTCCAGCGGGGTTGTGGGTGATTCTGACCTTCTTGGTGTGAACGGCCCACCCCTTCGTCTCTAGCTTTCTGGAGGCCTGTAATTCTCATAGCATTCTCATTACAACTGGTTTGTAGGTGTTCCATTTGCTCTTTCAATGTCTGCATTACTGTAAGTATCTCTTTAAAGGTCCCTTTTTCTACTGTTTCTGAGCCAGAGCTAGCCCCTGCGACAGTGTAACTCCAACTGCGGTCTGAGGTTTCTGAACCATACTATTGGCACGTGAGATGGCCTCTACTTGTACGTCATGAAATTTGGCATCAGTCTCCCGTCTTATAAAGTCCTGCATAGCAACAGACAAACTGCCATCACGGATCCCCAGAACAAACCGGTCACGGAGTGTCCGATCAGGGTTACAGAAGGTTGGTGGGCCCCCTCTTTCCTTCCCTTGAATATCTCGGAGCAGTTCTTGTAGGACATTGGCATATTGAGGGAGACTTTCATTCTCCTTTTGTACCCTCTGGAAGAACTGTGCCTGCAGGGACCCCAGCAATGCCGTTTCTCCATAAATAGTTTCTAGAATCTGGACAACTTGCTCAAATGTCTGTCTTTGTTCAAATGGCCGCAGTATCACTGTAGTCTTAGCATCCCCTTGTAACGTCAATATGGCTAATTCTACTAGTACTTCTGGTGCGGTCTGGTACATGCGCTGTACCATCCGTATCTGCTCTGCCCACATATTCACAGACATAATATTACCATCAAACTTTGTTAACTGACTCATTATAGCCCCTGCTGGCATTCTTTCTCCAGCACCATCCCTCCTAACAGGTGCGTCGCCGTTCATTCTGGTACACGGATCCTGCCGACTATGCCAATTTGTAAACCGAGAGCAAGGCAGGTGGTTTGACTCCGCGACCAGAAAGGAGTGCGTACGCAGAATTTCAGATTAAGAAAGTTGCATTTACTATAAGTGAATAAAAACAGGTTAACAACACTGGAATTGCAGGGGTAAGAGCAAGCAGAATATTCAGAACAATATGAACAATATAAGTCATATACTAGAACAATGTCCACCTCCACTGTTTCCGTATTTGCAGCGCGGACACTCAGATACAATAGTCCCAAACACTGTCCCTAACTAACTGTTTCTCTTACAGTTTATAGGAGTGCACGGTGGGGCCCAATGTCGTCCTTTCTCTTTAACCAAGGCAGGATCCACAACCAAGAAGTCCTCCTCAGAAGGCCGGAAGAATCAGGTAGATGTTACAGTCACTGTCCGGTACATCGACAGTACTGTGAGTCCTTTTACCATTAGTGGCAATCCACTCAGCACAGGCCAGCTCCACAGGTTAGTTGCTGTACACGGTCCTTCTCAGCTCAGCTTGACTAAATGCACTGTTTCTTTATATTCCAACCGAAGTTTACACAGCCTGAATGCACAGGGCAGCTTTGTGATGTCTCCAACCAGGCCTTACACCACACAGAACAGGTTCTCTAACTTGCCAACATGGCTGACACAGCAGCAGCTTCTCTGTCCTCCTTCTTGTTCAGAAAACAGGCCTGCTGACATCATCCGGGGCGTGTCTTATTCAGCACTTAAAGGAGCATCACAGTAACACACTATCTCTATGATAACTTCAACACAAAGTGGTCCTATGCTGCCATCTACTGACCAAAAGAATACTGCAGGCACTTTACATTTTAACACAGAATAGTGAAACTTAGAGACATTACATGACTGTTTCTTACAAGGCCTTTTACATGACTAATTGTCGGCCAAAAGGAATATTCTTTTCCTATAATTGGCCTGTGTAAAAGGCCAGCAGACCAAAAAAATGCTTGTTTATTAGCTAAATTACCTTTCTTTAGCACCTGTAATGTGCTGCTGAAAATACTGTAAATGAAGGGTTGCAAGGCAAGCTGATCAGTCATGTGAATGTTCGAGTGAAGGTCTTTAAATAATTACCAATCTATTTTTTATATTGTTAATTGACGCTTGCTAATAGTGATGAGCGGCATAGGCAATATTCTTTTTCGCAATATTTCACAAACTCTTCGCATAATATTTACAATAAATTAGCAAATTCTAGAATTTGTGATCTCATCATTATTTTCAAGATTGCGCAAATTGCACTAATGATGTGCATATTTTTTGCGCAATATATGCAACTTCACATTTTAGTGATTGGTGCACTTAGTATTGTTGTGAACTAGTTGTGACATTGCAGCACTATGACTATAGCATGTATGTATGGACTGCAGAACATAACACCCTGCACTGGAACCATCAGCTACACTATATCACTATCTAATCTACACTGACTATCTCCCACGATCTGTTTTATATATATGAGCTAACTAAATATCTAATGTAATTGGATAAGGAATATGATCCAGATGAAAGCACAGAGCACAGCAATGTCACTGCTCTCTTTCTCAGAACTGCAAAACAACAGCAGAAAATAGCTGCTGGGGAGTTTCTTATATAGTAAAGGGGTAGGCAATTTTCCTATTGGTTGCTAGGGATGTTGCTAAGCTCTGACAAAGACATTGCAGCCTTCTCATTGGCCCACAAGCAAGAAGCGAGGTTACTGATGAAAAAAAATCTAGAATATTAGCAATTACGAATATTTAGCACTATATTCTGCATCTTCGCAAATGATCAAAGCGACAATATTCGCGATAAAAATTAGCAATTGGAATATTCACAATCAACTCTACTTGCTAACAGGCAGCAAGCCACATGTGAAAGATAATCCTTAACTTTATGGAATTGTTTACTGTAGGACATCATGTGTGGTACATGGCAATTAGTGTTAAGCTAAGCGAAGCATCCGAAGTGGAATTCGATCCCAAAATGTTCCTAAAATTGTGGCTGAAAAAAAAAATTATACTCACCTCATCCACTTGATCGTAAAGAGCCCATCTGCTCTGTCTAGATTGAAGAAAACCCGCCAAAGGACCTGTGGCGAGTTTGAAGATTTGACCACTAGTGTTGATCGAGCACCAAAGTGCTCGGGTGCTATGGTGCTCGAGTATAACACTTTGTGATGCTCGGGTGCTCTACAAAGTAAAATCGAAGTCAATGGGAAAACCAGAGCAATAAACCAGGCACCCCCTGCTCTGAAGAGGGGAGGGTGTCTGGTTCACAGGAAAATTGATGGAAACACCATTGAAATGGTTCGGGAACAGCATGGGGAGGATGTCTGGATGCATCTTGGACTCTCAGGTCACTGCTGGGAACGATATTGTCCAGGTAGTACGCCTACAGACTAACAATAATACGCACAAAACCGAAGATAAAATCGATTTTAGAGGAAAAATTGTTAGGAAACATTATTTTCTGTATATTTACTATAAAGTGCAAGTGCTGCCAAAAATTACAAGGAAGGAACTTCACGAAAATGTTCAGGTTTGGGATCCAAACTCAACCCGAACTTGACCCAGAACCCGAACCCCATTGAAGTCTATGGGGACCCGAACTTTTGGGCACTAAAAAGGCTGTAAAATAGCCCTGGAAAGGGCTAGAGGGCTGCAAAAAGCATCAAAATGTAGGTAAATCCCTGCAAACAAATGTGGATAGGGAAATGACTTAAAATAAAAAAAAAAAAAAATTAACCAATATAAATTGGCAACTTGGAGGAGGAGGTGGAATAGGAGGTTGGGGTGGCGTCAGGTGGGAATGCTATGGGAGTTGAAGTTCTCATCACAGCCAAAAAGGATTCATGTCTGCCAACAGTGTCACAGGCCTCACTCACAGACTCAGGCCAATGGCAACCATACTTGGAAGTTGAAGTTGTCATCACAGGCAAGAAGAAATCATGTCTGCCTGCAGGGCCACAGGCCTTATTCAAACAAACAGGCCCAAAAGACCCACAAAGAGGAGAGTTAAAATAACGCCAAGACAGTATTGATTTCACCAAGCAATGCCACAGGCCTCATTCACAGATTCAGACCCATGGCACCCACAAAGAGGAGAGTTACAATCATTCCAAAACAGTATTGATTTCACCCAGTAGTGCCGCAGGCCTCATTCACTAATTCAGGACCATGGCACCCGCAAATAGGAGAGCGGTCCCGGCCCCTGACAACCAGACAATGTAGAGGTCATTTGACAGTAAAAAGAGTTTAATGTCTCCCACCAATACAGCAGGCGAATAAATAAAATATAGGCCCCTGACAACCAGACAATGGGGTGGTCATTTGACAGTAAAACGAGGTTAATGTCTGCTACCAATACAGCAGGCGATGAAACAAAATATCGTCCCCTGACAACCAGAAAATGTAGAGGTCATTTGACAGTAAAAAGAGTTTAATGTCTCCCACCAATACAGCAGGCGATGACACAAAATATAGGCCCCTGACAACCAGGCAATGGGGAGGTCATTTGACAGTAAAAAGAGTTTAATGTCTCCTACCAATACAGCAGGAGATGAAACAAAATATAGGCCCCTGACAACCAGGCAATGGGGAGGTCATTCGACAGTAAAAAGAGTTTAATGTCTCCTACCAATACATCCGACGATGAAGCAAAAAATAGGCCCCTGACAACCAGACAATGTAGAGGTCATTTGACAGTATAAAGAGGATAATGTCACCCACCAAAGCAACAGGTGATTATCTGGGCTTGAGGATGGGTAGGTGGGTATTTTCTCCTTCTCTCCAATGTTTTGGAGATGGACAGCTGAATGCTGCCGTGTGACGATGGTGGAGATGCTTGGTGATGGTGTCGTATGTGGTGGTGTTGGTAGAATATCCTCTGTTTTCTGGTGGCCAGGTGCCACGGTGATGCCAGAGGTGGAGGGAGAGGCCAAGCCAGCAGCAGAAGAGGGAGCAGGAGGAGCATGAGAGAGTTTCTTGTTTATAAGGTGTTTACTCCACTGCAGTTCATGCTTTGCATGTAGATGCCTGGTCATGCAGGTTGTGCTCAGGTTAAGAACGTTTATGCTTTGTGTCAGGCTCTGATGGCACAACATGTAAACTACTCGTGTGTGTCTTGTCGTCAGGACATTGTGTGAAGAACTGCCACGCCAATAAACTCCTTGGAGCAGGCCTTGGTGTTCTCGGTGCCTGAGTGCGGTGGACAGTAGCAGGCGTACTGTCTCTGGAACGGCCGCTGCACTTTTGCACCGTTCTCCCTCTTTTGCTGTGCTGTTGCGACCACCACCTCTTCCTCAGAACTGCACGCCTCACTAGCATGACCTTCAGTCCAGTCTGGGTCTAGGACTTCATCATCCTCCACATCATCTTCCACCCATTCATGACCCCTGCACTCCTAGTCGGTCTGCACATTGCAGAAAGCCACAGCAGTTGGCAACTGTGTTTAGTCATCGTCAGAGATATTTTGTGGTGGTATTTCCACATCCTCATCCTGCAACAAAAGTGGTTGAGCATCAGTGCATTAAAGGTCTTCCTCTTCTGGGGCAGGGCTAGGTTGATGTGCTGGAAAAACCCTGCTAACAGAGTCATCAAAAAGCATGAGAGTTTACTGCATTATTTTGGGGCCCTGAATGCTTGGCTGATTTACGAGGAGGTGAGGTGGAAGACTGATGGGCATGGGCTGCAGGTGCCAACTCTGAGCTTTCTGCATTGGACTAGGTATTAGATACTGCGAAGGAACAGGAGGCACTGTCAGCCACCCAATCTACTATCGCCTGTACATGTTCTGGCTTCACCATCCGTAGAGCGGCATTTGGGCCTATCAAAAAATGCTGCAGATTCTGTCGCCTACTTGTACCAGAGAAGGGTGTTTGACTTGGAGCGGTAGATGGCGCTGAAAGGCCACGTCCTCTCCCAGCAACAGGAGCTCCACCAACACCACCACAACAATGCCCATGTCCCTTATTTGATGCTGTCCTCATTATTTGCGTTCACCCAACAAGCTGAAAGATTGGTCTCTCTAGTGTCAATTTACCTGCCACTAGTCGACAATTACGTTCGCTAAGGCAGTGCCTGTATCATAAAAATGTTCTGTGGACCCAGAATAATGTTTTTTGTGCCCAAAATACACTGATTCTCAATTTATATGCGGAAATGTAAACTTTTTTTGGTACGATGTATGCACAAGTGGTTTGTGGAACAAGAACAAGTATTTTTGTAATAAAATACAAAAAATTTGTATTTCACTGCTGTAAATTGAAATTAATTATTTATATGCCGAATGCACAACAGTTTTTTCAACCTAAACATGGCTTTTTTCAATAAAACACCAAAATGCAGTTTTTAACTGCTGTACATTAAAAGTACATATTTATACCATGTATGGACACCAGATTTGGGCACCCAGAACACGGATTTGGTCACCAAAATTCACAAATGCAGTATTGAACTACTATATATTGGAAATAATTATTTAAACGACGGATGCACAACAGTTTTTTCGGCCTAAAACACGGCTTTTTTCAATAAAACCCCAAAATGCCGTTTCTAACTGCTGCACATTAAAATTAGATATTTATACTATGTATGGACACCAGATTTGGGGACCCAGAACACGATTTGGTCACCAAAATTAACAAATGCAGTATTTAACTGCTATAAATTGTAAATAATTATTTAAACGACAGATGCACAACTGTTTTTTCGGCCTAAAACACCGTTTTTTTTTAAAATAAAACCCCAAAATGCAGTTTTTTACTGCTGTAAATTTAAATTAGATATTTATACCGTGTATGTACAACTGCTTTTTTTCCCACAAAAAAGAATAATGCACTATTTCTCAGCTGTAATGTGAAATCGTTATTTAAGCGATGTATTTCAAGATGCTCTGTGGATCAGGATTACCACTTTTTTGTCAAAAAACATACACTTATGCTGAATTTCACAGTAGCAAAATTGGTGGTTGGAATGGGTATTTCAGACTGTTTGGTGAAACTTGAATAAAGTTTTTTCTATAAAAAACAAAGAAGCTCTATTTCCCTGCAGAAATAAAAAATATGTTGTTGGACGGTGCATGCAGAACTGTTTTGTGGACAAGGAATACGTTTTTTTCCCCAAAATTACACGGATTCTCTATTTCACTGCAGAAATGTCAAATATATATTTCGGCGGTGTAAAATGGGCTTGGTGGATCAGGATTTAAGTAACATAGTAACATAGTATATAAGACCGAAAAAAGACATTTGTCCATCCAGTTCGGCCTGTTTCCTACAAGTTGATCCAGAGGAGGGCAAAAAACCCCTGTCAGGCAGAAGCCAATTTTCCCCACCAAAAGGGAAAAAAATTCCTTCCCAACTCCAATCAGGCAATCAGAATAACTCCCTGGAATATTATTACACTCCAGAAATACATCCAGGCCCCTCTTAAATTCCTTTATTGTACTCACCATCACCACCTCGTCAGGCAGAGTTCCATAGTGTCACTGCTCTTACCGTGAAGAATCCTTTTCTATGTTTGTATACAAACCTTCTTTCCTCCAGACGCAGAGGATGTCCCCTCATCACAGTGACAGTCCTGGGGATAGATAGAGGATGGGAGAGTTCTCTGTACTGACCCCTGATATATTTATACATAGTTATTAGATCTCCCCTCAGTCGTCTTTTTTCTAAAGTGAATAACCCTAATTTTGATATCCTTTGAGGGTACTGTAGTTGCCCCATTACAGTCATTACTTTAGTTGCTCTCTTCTGAACCCTCTCCAGCTCTGCTATGTCTGCCTTGTTCACAGGAGCCCAGAACTGTACACAGTACTCCATGTGTGGTCTGACTAGTGATTTGTAAAGTTTTAGGACTATGTTCTCATCACGGGCGTCTATGCCCCTTTTGATGCAACCCATTATCTTATTGGCCTTGGCAGTAGCTGCCTGACACTGGTTTTTGCAGCTTAATTTGTTGTTTTTTTTAAAATTCCTAGATCCTTTTCCTTATCAGTATTACTGAGTGTTTTACCATTTGATATGTACGGTTGACTTGCATTATTCCTTCCCATGTGCATAACCATACATTTGTCAGTGTTAAACCTCATCTGCCATTTCTCTGCCCAAGGCTCCAATTTATCCAGATCCCTATGTAGCAGAAAACTGTCCTCTTCAGTGTTAATTACTTTACACAGTTTAGTGTCATCTGCAAAAATAGATATTTTACTGTGCAAGCCTTCTACAAGATCATTAATAAATATATTGAAGAGAATAGGGCCCAATACTGACCCCTGAGGTACCCCACTAGTGACAGTGACCCAATCTGAGTATCTACCATTAATAACCACCCTCTGTCACTCTGCCAGTTACTTACCCACATACAGATATTTGCTACCAGTCCGAGCATCCTCATTTTATATACTAACCTTTTATGAGGTACAGTGTCAAATGCTTTGGAGAAGTCCAGATATACGACATCCATTGATTCGCCGCTGTCAAGTCTAGAACTTACCTCCTCATAGAAGCTGATTCGTTTGGCATGACCGATCCCTCATGAAGCCATGCTGATATGGCTTTATTTGCCTATTTTCATTGAGATACTACAAAATAGCATCTCTTAGAAACCCTTCAAACAGTTCACCAACAACAGATATTAAACTTACCGGCCTATAATTTCCAGGCTCTGTTTTTGGACCCTTTTTAAATATTGGCACCACATTTGCTATGCGCCAATCCTGTGGAACATTCCATGTCAGTATATAGTCCACAAATATCAGAAATAAGGGTCTAGCTATGACATTACTTAATTCCCTTAGGATACGGGGGTGTATGCTATCCGGTCCTGGTGATTTGTCTATTTTTGTCTTTTTCGGGTCGCTGTTGTACTTCTTCTTGGGTCAGACAGGACACTTTTAATGGGGGATTTATTTTTACATTCAGCATTTCATCTGACAGCTTATTTTCCTCAGTGAATACATTGGAGAAAAAAATATTTTACAGCTTTGCTTTCTCCTCGTCGCTCTCCCCCCTCATTACTCTTTAAAGTATATAATTGAAGAACATTTTAGGGTTAGTTTTACTTTCTTTGGCAATTAATCTCTCGGTCTCTTGTTTGGCAATTTTTATTAGTGTTTTACATATTCTATTTTTTTCCTTATAGTTTATCAGTGCTTCCTGGCTCCCCTCCTGTTTTAGTGATTTATATGCTTTGTTTTTGTCATTTATTGCTATATTTACGGTTCTATTCATCCACATTGGTTTATTATTGTTTCTTAGCCTTTTATTCCTATAAGGTATGTACCTCTCACAATTAGATGTTACAATTCTTTTAAAAATCTCCCATTTTGTGGTTGTATTTTTATTTTTGAGGACTTTGTCCCAGTTAGTTAGGCCTATGGCCTCGCTTAGTTGGCTAAATTTTGCTTTTTTGAAGTTTGGTATTTTTGTTCCTCCCTTTAGAAACTCTCGTTTGAAGGATAATTGGAAGGTTATTACTTTATGGTCACTATTTCCCAGGTGTCCCACAACCTGCACATCTGTTGTTCTATCAGGTCTATTGGTTAATACTAAGTCCAGTATGGCTGTCCCTCTAGTGGCGTCCTGAACCAGTTGGGAAAGGTAATTGTCTTTGGCTATTGCCAAGAACCTGTTTCCTTTATGGGATGTACAGCTTTCAGTTTCCCAATCTATCTCTAGTTAGTTGAAGTCCCCCATAATAACGACTTCATTATGATTTGCCGCCTCGTCTATCTCGTTTAGTAATAGATTTTCTATAGACTCTGGTATATTAGGTAGTTTATAATACACTCCTATTAGTAATTTATTATTGTTTTTTGCTCCATGTATTTCTACCCACAGTAACTCCACATGTTCATGTCCCTCACAGATGTATTCTCGAGTTACAGGTTTTAGACAGGACTTCACATAAAGGCAGACCCCTCTACCTCTTCGGTTTTGATGATCCTTTCTAGGCAGATTATAACCTTTGATATTAACTGCCCAGTCATAGCTATCATCCAGCCATGAATCAGTTATTCCCACTATGTCATAGTCCTCCTCACACATCACTAATTCCAGTTCACCAGTCTTGTTAATCAGGCTTCTGGCATTAGTATACATACATTTGAGAGGTTTATGTGTATTTTTTACCCTACAACTTTCATTCTGAGCTGTTTTAGTTTCCCCTTCCATTCCTCCCCCAGTCACACTACCCCGCCCCTGGTCTCTATCTGCACTATCTTCTCCTTCTATAATGTAATTACCCTCCCCCCAGTCCCTAGTTTAAACACTCCTCCAACCTTCTAGCAATCTTTCTCCCCAACACAGCTGCCCCTTTCCCATTGAGGTGCAGCACGTCCCTACGATAGAGCCTGTAGCCGACAGAGAAGTCGGCCCAGTTCTCCAGGAACCAGGACCCCTCCTTCCTACACCAGTTCTTGAGCCACTTGTTAACCTCCCTAATCTCCTGCTGCCTTTCTTGTGTGGCTCTTAGTACAGGCAGTATTTCAGAAAATAATACTTTTGTGGTCCTTGCCCTAAGCTTTTGACCTAAATCCCTGAAATCATTTTTAAGGACTCTCCACCTTCCTCTAACATTGCCATTGGTTTCGATATGGACCATGACCACTGGGTCTTCTCCAGCCCCTCCCAGTAATCTGTCAACCCGATCCGCGATGTGTCAAACTCTAGCGCCGAGAAGACATCACACTGTTAGGCGATCACGATCTTTGTGACAGATTGCCCTATCTGTTCCCCTAATAATGGAGTCTCCCACTACCAGCAGCTGTCTGGCCTGCCTTGCTCTCCTGGTCCCCTGCTTACTGGAGCTGACATTCCCCTGACTGGCAGAGGAAGTGTCCGGCTGCAGCAGTGCTGTCCCTGAACTGTCATCCCCCTCATCTGCCAACCGTGCAAACTTGTTGGGGTGTGTCAGATCAGGGCTAGCCTCCCTGGCACTCTTCCCTCTACCCCGCTTTCTTACTGTTACCCAGCTAACTACCTCACTCTCCTCAGCCTCCTCGCTACCACCCTCCCCCACATCTAATCCATAGAGTGCTTGCTCAGTGAGCAGCAAACTCTTTTTCCAAATTGTCAGTGGCTTTTTTTTAACTAAAATACACTGTTGCACTATTTGATAGATATAATGGAATATAAGGTTTAGTGCATTGTATACACAAGTCCTCTGTGGCACCACAGATCCGAGGCTAGACAAATGGACTATGTCACCCCTTAAACATACAAAAGGCAATATAGAGGACTTTAGCAGCCAGAAAAAAAAGTTTTTTTTCCTTCACTGAGCTACAAATTGGATTAGGCTGATGACCCTGGCTGGCTGGCACACATGCAGTACACTGCAGTGGCTAATATGGCCGCAGAGCACCACCTCAGCAACAGATGATTACAAAAAAAGATTTCCCTTGCAGTGGCTGGGTACAGAAATGTTGGATTGATGAAGCTCCCTCCCTCTCTATTTGCTGTATCTTGTGGATTAAAGTAGCACAGGTTCTTCTGATTTCTGCCCTATTCTGTCCCTAATCGCAGCACCAACATCCTCTCCCTAAGCTCAAATCAGCAGAGTGACTTGCGGCAGTACGTGACTTCAGCTTATAAAGAGGCTGGGTCACATGTTGCACTCAGCCAATCACAGCCATGCCATTAGTAGGCATGGCTATAATGGCTTCTTAGGGTAAGAAGGAAAACTCTTGCTGATTGGCTGCTGTGCAGCCCTTCAGAAAGCAGGAAGAAATCATCGAACAACCGACCCAAACCTGAACTTTTGTGAAAATATTCGGGTTCAGGTCCATGTCCCGAACACCCCAAAATTCGGTACGAACCCGAACTATACAGTTCGGGTTCGCTCAACTCTACTCATAATGCCTATGCACTAAGTGAAAGGGCTGCCAAAAATTACAAGGACCCGGCACTCCAATACACCCTTTATTACACACTTCCCCCTCCCTTACTGTGTTCCTTCATCATATTAAATGGTATATGTGCTTGCAAGTATGTCACACGTACAGTAGCAGAGTTTTTTTTAAGTGTATGCGCAAATAAATTACAGTCAATGTCACAGATATTTGGGATGCAGAAATGTTATACAGGAGAGGTACCACAGGTAATGGTGCTGCTGTCAACAGCGGCTAAAAAAAAATTACTGTCAATGTCACAGATATTTGGGATGTTTAAAAGTTATACTGGAGAGGTACCACAGTTAATGGCGCTGCTGTCACCAGTGGCTAAGAAAAAGTTACAGTCAATGTCACAGATATTTGGGATGCCGAAACGTGCAGGTAATGTAACTGTCTGCAGCGGACACCATCTACAGAAAAAGTACACTGGATGTCACAGATACTTTTAGTATGCGCACAAGTTAAACAGGAGATGTATCACAGACAATGTTGCTGTCCGCAGCATCTACGGAAAAAGTACACTTGATGTCACAGATATTTTTAGGATACACAAACATTATACAGGAAATCTAGTGCAGGTAATGTCACTGTCCGCAGCATCTACGGAAAAAGTACACTGGATGTCACAGATATTTTTAGAATGCATTAGGAAACGTTATACAGGAGATGTAACGCAGGTAATGTCACTGTCCGCAGCGGACACCATCTACGGAAAAAGTACACTGGATGTCACAGATATTTTTAGGCTGCGCACACGTTACACAGGAGATGTAGCGAAGATAATGCTGCTGTTTGCAACGGCCAAACAATTGCACGCTATTTAGCGCAGGTTGCGCTAAAAATATATATTGCTGCCAGATACAAGAGTAGTTCTTAAAAGGACTTTTGGGTCTCTAACAATTGCACGCAATTAAGCGCAAGTTGCGCTAATAATATATCTTGCTGCCAGATACAACAATAGTCCTTAGAAAGACTTTTGGGTCTCTACGATTGCATGAATTTTACCGTAGGTTGCGCTAAAAATATATATTGCTGCCAGACACAACAATGGTCCTTAAAAAGAGTTTTGGGTCTCTAACACCAACCCTGTCTAACAAAAAAATAAAATTCAATTCCCTACACTATCTGTCCCTTCTACAGCACAGCTCTACCTGACTAAGACTGAGCAGAACCACGTGCTTTATAGCACCCGATGATGCTTTCCGGCCAGCCAATCATTATAATGTCAGTAACCAACATGGCTACATCATTACAGTGAGTGGCAGTACTTACCCGCACGCTTATTGGCTGTGTAGCAGCCATCAAACGTGCGGGGAGGAGACTTAAGCATTGCGCTCGAGCACACGTGGTATTCGGCCGAACCATCGCGATGTGCCAAGCATCGCGATGCTCGAGCCGAACTAGTGTTTGGCCGAGCATGCTCGCTCAACACTATTAAAAAGCCATTTGTGTTGTGTAAAAGTAGAAGAAAATTAGAGCCTAATTGCCGATCTGCGGTGCAGTGATATATTCAAAAGCCCAGTGTGCCGTGTATTAGTGGCAAAATAAAAATATATTTGCCGTACAATGTTGCACTTATCTGTTGTGTAAAAGTAGAGAAAAATTAGGGCCTAATTGCCATTCTGTGGTGCAGTGATATATTCTAAAGCACTGTTTGCCGTGTATTAGTCGAAAGAAAAAATATTTAACATTTGATTATTTGATCTAACAGTATGTCAGACAGAGAATTGCCAGGTGCTGCAGCAGAGTAAGGGGGCGTGGCAGCAGGGGTCGCAGCGAGAGGCCTAAGCTCCCAG
Organism: Bufotes viridis; assembly: GCA_033119425.1. Lineage (NCBI taxonomy): Eukaryota > Metazoa > Chordata > Amphibia > Anura > Bufonidae > Bufotes > Bufotes viridis. Next base: position 538,996,067 of record CM065590.1, on the reverse strand, counting down.
TGTCAGCTAGCGATCGTGTCTTGACCAGCAACCCAGCGGTTCTTGAATGGTTGACTCGATCTTCAACTTCGTCACAACTGACATCAGACACCCCCAGCAAAGAGTTTGTGTTTGTTAGACACAAACCTTAGTTGGCATAGCCTGGAAGTAGGCCCTGTGCCCCCACCTGTCCTGAACCTAACTCTGTCATTTTCAGTTCCCTCAGCACGAGAAGTATTATATTCCCTTGGCTCGGCTCCACTTTTCAGGGAGGACGAGCTACTAGAGGACAGTCAGCAGCTACTGCCCAGCCATGATCTGGAGAAGACATCTACCAGTTCCTCCACTAGGCGGGCAAGTAGTCATGAGGAGAGTGGCGTGGGAGCTGGTGTTGCACGCAGTCAGGCTCCTGACCCAGAGATGGTTGAGGACATCAGTGACGTGCAGAAAGTACTCGATGATGATGATGTAGCTTAATGCACTTGGGAGCCGGGTGACGTAGGGGCTTCATTATCATCGGGAGAAAAGGGTGAAAGCTTGCCCATGAGCCAGCCGGTTGGCAGCAGTAGGAGGTTGGGAGCCAAACATGCACGGGATAGAACACCCACTCCGCAGGAGCCTACCTGCCCAGGAAGTAGCGCCGCACGAGTTCACACAGACAGCGGCGGTAGCAGTCAGTTGGTGTGTAGTGTTGGGGGTAAAATCAACTACTCGGCAGTGTGGCAGTTTTTTGTTAAACTGCTGGAGGAGGTGAACATGACCATATGTAGAATCAACATATGCAGCGTCACCATAAAGAGGCCTGGGACAACCGTGGCTCTGATGTAGTGGTCCAGCCTGATGCAGCAACAGCTGTATCATCCAGTAGCAAACACCCGGTTTCAGGCAGTCAAGGCTCCACCACCTAAGCCAAAGGGAGCTGTCTGTCCTTCCCATCATTTGCTGTTCCTTATGCTCCTGCTAGTCCTACTTCTCGTCTGTCATTCCGTAAGCAATCAATCACCGAAGCGTTTGCCAAGAGACAACAGTATGCCTGCACTCATCCAACAGCACAGAAGCTGAATGTTCTTCTGGCCAAGTTTCTGGTGCTGCAGTCCCTCTTTCCAAGTGGTGGACTCTGCACCTTTCAGAGAACTGATGGCTTGTGCCAAGCCGAGGTGGAGTGTCCCAAGCCATTATTTATTTGCCAAAGAGGCAGTACCAGCCCTGCACACACATGTAGAACAGAAGGTGGGCCAGTCCTTGAGTCTGTGAATGTCTGCCAAAGTGCACGGCAGCGCATACGTGTAGAGCTGTAACTACGGTCAGGGACAATACATGTCCTTTACGGCCCACTGGGTAAATGTGGTTCCTGCACAGCCACACCAGCAACTTGGCCAGGTGACGCCGCTTCTGCCTCCACGTTGTCACACTGTTGGTCCTGCTACAATGTCCGCCTCTGCTGCCTCATCCTCCACCGTGTCCTCCACTGCAGAGACAATTGACAGTGCCCGTACAGCATACCACATGTGCAGGGCATGGTGGTGTCACGCTGATCTGCACCTCATATGCCTTGGTGAACGGAGTCACACAGGGGAGTAATTGCTCCATGTCCTTCAACAACTAATCGAATCATGGCTTTCTGCCCGACAACTCAAAGTCGGAACCATTACGACCGACAACGTGAAGAACATGGTGTCGGCGCTGTGTAAAGGAGGGTTGAGCCATGCGCCCTGCATGGCACACATGTTCAATCTGGTTGTCAAGCAGTTCCTGAAGTCTTCCACCCATCTGAAAGACATCCTAAAAATGGCCAGGAAACTTTGCATGCACTCCAGCCACTTGTACACTGCAAAGGACACCCTCCTTGAGCTGCAGAGGCAGAACAGCATCCCCAAACATAGGCTGATTTGCAACAATTCCACCCTCCATATGTTGGACCGACTATACGAACAGAGAAAGGCCATAAACGATTTCTTGATGATCCAAGCAGACAGGAGTAATCCCCTGTGTAACCTCGATGTCAGCCAGTGGCAGCTCATGCGTGATACCTGCCATTTGCTCAGGCCCTTTGAGGAGGCCTGTGGCTTTTCTACACAGGTGACAGGAGAGGATGATCAGGAGCAGCCAGAGGAGCTACAGGGTGATATGGAAGCGGAGGCAGAGGACCCAGACACAACGTGGCAGTATGCAGTGGAGATGGAGGCAGGGAGTCCATCCGAGTCACTTGCACAAATGGCCCAATGCATGCTCACTTGCTTGTGTAGTGAGCCAAATTGTCACCATTCAGCAGAGGGATGACTTTTGGCTCTCCACCTTGTTGGACCCTCGCTACCGGTTCAAAATGGGGGCCTTTTTTACACCCGCTGAGAGGGAGGATAAACTGAACTACTATAGAGACATCCTATGTAGTCAGTTGACCGCTGCCTATTAGTGTTGAGCACGAATACTCGAATAGCGAATTTCATTAGCGAATATCGGCACTTCGATAATTTGAGAATATTTAGAATATTTTGATATGTATTACAAATATTCGTCATTTTTTTCCATCTGAACACATGATTCCTCCCTGCTTCTTGCTTGTGGGCCAATTGGCGCATAAGCAAGAAGCAGGGAGGAATCATGTGTTCAGATGGGAAAAAATTACAAATATTCTAAAAAACGAATATATTGCAATATATGTATTGCGATATATTAGTTATTAGAATATTTGTAATTTCTTTCTGAAGTGAACTGAAGTGAAGTGAACACACACATGATTCCCCCCTTCTGTCTGGTTCCCTAAAAAACAGTTCTTACATGTCCGGGCTCCGTAGGATTTCAGCCCGCTCTAGTCAGGGCCCGTCTTAGGACAATCCCTGTGAGTGACTCGCTTCAGGGAATAGTCTTGACATAAGACTATCCAACCAATAGAGGGCACTGTTCATAAGTCATGAGTCATGAACAGTGCCCTCTATTAGTTAAATAGTCTTATGACAATCCCTGTGAGTGACTCGCAGCAGAGAACAGTTTTGTCAAGACTATTCAACTAATAGAGGGTGCTGGTCATGAGTCATGAGTCACGAACAGCGCCCTCTATTAGTTAAATAGTCTTATGACAAGACTATTGGCTGTTGTGAGATCGTGAAATCTCACATCCGTTGGTACATTCTAACTCCGGAGGCATTCCCATGGTGATAGGGACGCTCCATGCGAACCAGACAGCAGGAAGAAAAGTGTGTGTTTACTTCACTTCAGGAAAAAATTACAAATATTCTAATAACAAATATATAGCACCATATATATTGCTATATATTCATGTTTTTTTCGAATATTCGCGAATATATGACAAATATGCTGCAAAATATTCGTTAAATATTGCTAATTCGAATATAGCCCCTACTGCTGATCACTACTGCCTATCTGCCTAATCGTCCATCCTCTCGCATGTCTGCTTGGGCGGGGGGGGGGGGGGTGGGTTCTGCACTCACGTTCCACTGCCATGGCTGCTGGGGAGGGGTGGGGTGGCAGAAGCAGTACCAGTTCAATCAGAAGCAGCCTGAGTCTAGACATAGTGAAGAAAGTACTCACCAGCAGCAGCGGCTAGACCTGGAGCAGGACCTGAACCAGCAGGTGGTGGCATACTTGGACAGCACCCTGCCACCCCACATTGAAGATCTGATCGACTACTGGGAAACCAAACTGGATTTGTGGCTGCAACTGGCAGTGTGCGCCGTGGACAGCTGTCCTGCGCATCCAGTAGTGTGGCATCTGAGCTGGTGTTTATTGTGGTGGGGGCCATATTTACCCCGAGAGGAACTCGCCTGTCCACCCAAAATGTGGAGAGACTGACTTTCGTCAAAATGAATCAGGCGTGGATCAGCCAGGATTTCCACAGGATTTGGCTGATGCATCAGACTAGACCACTCATGGTGACACAACAACACTTTGACAAAAGATACCGGTTTCTTCTGGCTATCTGCCTACTATTCTGATGCTGCCACCCGCCTGATGCCACACATCTAATGCCAAGTGTTCCTTTTTTCACCCACCATCTTCAGCAAGTACTGGTATTGCCACCCACCTCCACACTATGTCACCTTAACACTAGGTGGCCTTGCCACTCTGTGGTGTACTCATGTTGCTGACACCTCCCCACTGTGTCAGCGGGTCACTTTGAAGTCTCCTGATGCTGCTGACACCTCCACATTATGACACCTTGCCACTCTGTGGCCCCCTAATGCTGCCGCCACCTACATGCTATGTCACCTTGCCACTCTGTGGTCTCCTCATGCTGCTGCTACCTCCCCACTATGTCATATTGCCAATCTGTGGTCTCCTGATGCTGACCCCACCTCCACACTATGTCACCTTGCCACTATGTTGCTTCCTGATGCTGCTGCCACCTCCACACTATGTCACCTTGCCACTCTGTGGTCTCCTCATGCTGCTGCCACCTCCACAGTCCACACTGTCACTTTGCCACTCAGTGGTCTCCTGATGATGCCGCCACCTCCACTCTGTCATCGTGCCACCTTGTGGCCTCCTCCTGATGCTGCTGACACCACCTTCAAACTCTGTCATTGTGCCATTCTGTGGCCTCCTAATGCTGCTGCCACCTCCACACTATGTCACCTTGCCACTCTGTGGTATCCTCATGCTGCTGACACCTCCACACTATGTCACCTCCTCCTGATGCTGCTGCTGCCACCTCCACACTGTCATTGTTCTAATCTGTGGCCTTCTCATGCTGCTTCCATCTCCACACTATGTCACCTTGCCACTCTGTGGCCTCCTCATGCTGCTGCCACCTGCACTCTGTCATTGTGCCACTCTGTGGCCTCCTCCCGATGCAGCTGCCACATCCTTCACACTGTGTCTTTGTGCTACTCTGTGGCCTCCTCATGCTGCTTTCACCTACCGACTATGTCATAGGGCCACTCTGTGGCCTCCTGATGTTGCTGCCACCTCCACACTATATCATCTTGTTACTCTGTGGCCTCCTAATGCTACTGCCACCTCCACACTCTGTCACTGGGTCACTCTGTGGTCTCCTCATGCTGCTGTTACCTCCATACTATGTCATTGTGTCACTCTTAGGCCTCTTGATGCTGCTGCCACCTCCACACTATTATTGTGCCATTTTGTGGCCTCACCCTGAAGCTGCAGCCTCTACATCCACACTGTAATTGTGCCACTCTGTGGCCTCCTCATGCTGCTACCACCTCACCACTATGTCATCGGGCCACTCTGTGGAATTCTCATGTTGTTCCCACCCTCCCCACTTTATGACTGGGCCACTCATTTGCTTTTCGGCCTGGCTGATATCATTATATATTTAACCCTTCTTCTGATCTGTCAGAAGGAAGGAAAAATGAGACGCACACTGATCCTGTCTGTGTAGTAGCTGTAAGGCCTGTATGGTCCAATACGGATCGGTTTGTGATTTTGTAGCCAAAAGCAGGAGTGGGTACAAAACACAGAAGACATGCAAATATTCCATTCACGTATCATCTCTGTTTTGGATCCACTCCTGTTTTTTTGGCATTAGCAATACTGATGGATTACCGACCAAATGCTGACCGAGTGAATGGGGATGCTCAATAGACAGGATCCGTTTTTTGGGGGTTATTGTTCTGACGGATCAGAGGAAGGTCAAAATAATCTGTGACCTCGACACAAACTTACTGCTGACACCCTCTCCACTCTGTCAGGGGGGGGGCTCTACTTGTATAAACGTTTAATAGAACAGGACTTGTGGACATCTATGTGAAATCAGCTTACTACAGCGTAAAAGGAGTGCGTTTCTTCTTTATGCTAACATTGACCTGTAAGGCTGGGTTCACACTTGAGTTATTTGGTCAGTTTTGGCCCCGTGACTGTTCAAATATGTGAAGTGTGCAGTAATTCTAAGAGCGACACCTGTTATCTGCATGTCATACTGACTCAGTGTTCTAAACCACTATAAAGGCTCTCGGAAGCCAGGAAATAGCCATTTGTTAACGCGATTCGCCGTAAGTAAATTCGCACCTACGTGTTATTCAAAAACAGAAGCTGATGTATGCCCACACTAGCAATTACCTAGGGTCAAATCATATTATTCAAAAAGGTAATCCTATAATATAACATTTATTAATTCTGCAATTAAAATGGATAGCGTCCACAAATAAAGTGCGAATAAAGTAAACAAATGGGAAAAGGGGTATATTAACCCCTTATTACACAATAATGAATATCCCAATAGGCAAAAAAATATATATATAAAGATATAAATAGATAAATATGGTGCGCGGCGGCACTTGTAACCTCCTCGTCCTACCAGTACCAGGGGACAGTCAGCAATTTGGAGTCCGGTTAGCTGGGTGATGTTATGCCACTCCAATGGTGATGTTCAACCTGAAGGGAAATGGCAGTAATAACACGTACAGTAGGGTCCCTATAAATGCCCTATGGCTAGCTACCCGCTATACCCTGATGCTAGATGATACATAGCAGCCTAACCACAGGGCACTCGTCCTGATAAGGGTGACGCCGTCTGGAACCTTTCCCTTGGCAACAGTCCCTTGCAGCGATACTGCAAAATAATTTTTATTCAATCTGTTAGTGAGGTGGTGGTCGGCGGCCATTTTAGCAACTGCAGTGTTCTTGGAACTGCATGTGACCTGCATGCGTTCCAGGGACATTCGTCTAGATATTTTCTGGTAGCTCAGTGAAGGAAAAATTCCTTTTTTTCTGGCAGGTCAAGTCCCCCTACGTTACCTATTTTATAGTGCCACAGAGAACTTTTGCATTCAACTCTGAAAAACCTGTTTTAAAATTTTGCAGTGACATACTGCATTTCTGTAGTTGGGGGAAAAAACCTGTATTGTGGTGACACAGAGCACTTTTACATACAACGCTGAAATACCTGTTTTATAATTTAGTGGAGACATACTGCTTTTTTGTAGTTTGTTGCAATAAACACTGGTTTTGTGCTATATAGCAGATCTGAGGTCTACCCTGTATTTCAGTCATTTTAAGTAACCTGTGGAACTCTGCATTTACATAATTGTTGCAAAAACACCGGTTTTGTGGTAGACAGCACATTTGTGGTGTACGCTGTGTTTCTGACAGTCAAATTAAACCGTTAACTTCTGCAGGGGATGTCCCCTTGTCACAGTCACAGTCCTGGGGATAAATAGATGATGGGACAGATCTCTGTACTGACCCCTGATATATTTATACATAGTTATTAGATCTCCCCTCAGTCGTCTTTTTTCTAAGGTGAATAACCCTAATTTTGATAACCTTTCAGAGTACTGTAGATCCCTCATTCCAGTTATTACTTTAGTTGCCCTCCTCTGAACCCTCTCCAGCTCTGCTATGTCTGTCTTGTTCACAGGAGCCCAGAACTGTACACTGTACTCCATGTGTGGTCTGACTAGTGATTTGTAAAGTGGTAGGACTATGTTCTCATCACGGGCATCTATGCCCCTTTTGATGCAACCCATTATCTTATTGGCCTTGGCAGTAGCTGCCTGACACTAGTTTTTGCAGCTTAATTTGCTGTTTATTAAAATTCCTAGATCCTTTTCCATGTCAGTGTTACCGAGTGTTTTACCATTTAATATGTACAGGTGACTTGCGTTATTCCTTCCTATGTGCATAACTTTACATTTGTCAGTGTTAAACCTCATCTGCCATTTTTCTGCCCAAGCCTCCAATTTATCCAGATCCCTATGTAGCAGAAAATTGTCCTCTTCAGTGTTAATTACTTTACACAGTTTAGTGTCATCTGAAAAAATAGATATTTTACTGTGCAGGCCTTCTTTTTACTGTGCAGGCAAAAGAGGGAGCAGGGGGCAAAAGCGGAGCGGCCGTCCCCGAGAAAGTACGCCTGCTACTGCCCACGGCACCCAGGGACCAAGCACACCAAAGCCAGCTCCAAGGAGTTCATTGGCGTGGCAGTTCTTCACACAATGTCCTGACGACAAGACATGAGTGTTTTGCACTAGACATTTATACCCGCCTCAACGATACATTCTTGTATTCGAGTGCACATATTCTTTGATTTCTTTTTCTTATTTGTCCAATTATTTTGGGGGCTACCCCAATAAAAAAAAAAAGAAAAACATTGTTAGCTAGCTGCCTCCTCCTCCATTGCCACTTCCACCTACAACACAACATTCACCGCCATCTCAACCTCCGACTCCACATCCACCTCCTCCTCGAGTTGCAGGTTAATAATTTTTAATTTTAATTTTTTTTTTTTTTTTATTTGAAGTTATTTCCCTATCCACATTTGTTTGCAGGGCACTTACCCACATTTTGCCGCCTTTTGCAGCCCTCTAGCCCTTTCCAGGACTTTTTTTACAGCCATTTTAGTGCTGTTCGGGGTAAAGTTCTGCTCAAGTTTGGGTCCTGAACCCGAACTTTTTTGTGAAGTTCAGCCGAACCCGTCGAACCCGAACTTCCAGGTGTCCGCTGAACTATCGTAAGGACTCTTTATCAGAATTTGAAAGCTAATATTTTGGTTAATGGTATGAATCTTTTAAATTGGCAACAGGGTCAGTCAGGGGTGCCTTCTTTCCCCACTGTTTTTATTTGTGATAGAACAGCTCACAGTTACAATTAGGAAAGATCCTCATCAGAGAGGGTTTGGAGTTAGAGGGGACCAGGATATTATGGCTATGTTCAGTATGCAGATGACATGCTTTGCCATAAAGAGGACAGATAATTCAATAAGGCATTTAATGGTTAAGAATGAGGAATTTGCCAAGGTTTCAGGAATTTGGGTGAATTGGGATAAGACAGTTTTCCTTCCACTGGACCTGGAGTTGTAGATATCTAAGCCTAAATTAAAAGTTAATATATAATAATAAATATACAGATCACTTTAAATACTGTAACTTGGTATAGAAATTTCTACTATCCCCAAGGAATATCTGGAAAATAATAGCAAACCTGTTCTTACTACTTTTATATCTAAAATAAAGATATGGAGCAAAATTTCCTTTGAGATAACCGATTTAAAATGATCCTACTACCTCAATTTATTTATGTTTTAGGGAACGCTCCTATTTGAATAGGGAAATGCTGGTTTTGGCAAATGTAGTGGATGAGCTCATCTGGAACGGCAAGAAGGTCAGATTAAAATAGAACCATCTAGTGCTCCCAATGGGTAAGGGTGGTCTTACAATTCCAGATGCATTCCTCTATTACCTGGCAGTGAATATTATTCTTATGTCAAAATGGAAAGAACACTCTTATCTGAAATATTTACTGCAAGAAAGCAGAGGAGCAAGAAAGAATATATTTAAAGAATTGGAAGCCCAATAAATGGAGAAAAATTACGGTGGGAAAACTCTGTTAAAAGAAATCTGTTTTGAGAAAGAATCTTTGAATTTCACATACATTTTTTATAATAGAAGGTGGGAAGAGTTTAGTATTGATGGTAGTTAAAGGGAAGCCAATGGGTTAGAAAAATAGCAGATCTTTTGTATGAAGATGGCGCATTAAAGAATCTTAGGAGAAGCATTTTAGAACAGTGGAATTTTATGACACAGTTTAAATACTGGCAATTTACATGTGCATATTTATGTATAGAGGACAGTATTAGCCTGGCCCATCAGAGTACCAGTGGATCCTCCAGTAGGCCCAGGCTCTTATACCATAGTGGGCCCAAAAAGTCCAGGAGAAAAAAACATTAGGAGCTGCCATTAGAGCATATAACTTGCCACTAGGGTTATTTCTTTGAATGAAAACCTAGTAGACTTATTTGATGATTTATGAGAATTATTTCCTCTAGTGGGCCCAAGGAACCCCAGTCTAACCCTGATTGGATATGAGTAAATTAAGTTACACAGAATTGAACAAATAATACAAATACACTTGAGGAATAAGGGACATATTAATATCACAGGTATTTAATATATTGTTAATAGTGTTGAGCGAACAGTTCGAGAATAGTTCGGGTTCGTACCGAATTTTGGGGTGTTCGGGACACGGACCCGAACCCTAACATTTAAAAAAAAATTTGGGTTCCAATTCGTTGTTCTGCGATTTCTTCCGGCTTTCTGAAGGGCTGCACAGCAGCCAATCAGCTAGCGTTTTACTTCTTGCCCTAAGAGCCCATCACAGCCATGCCTACTAATGGCATGGCTGTGATTGGCCAAGTGCAGCATGTGACCCAGCCTCTATTTAAGCTGATTAGTGTAGGGAGAGAATGCAGCTGCTGTGAGGGCGAGATTAGGCAGGGGAAAGTCAGCAAAAGCACCTAATAAAGTGATCGATCTACAGCTGTGAATCATTCAACTTCTGCTAGTTACTTGCTCACTGGTTTTTAGGCTGCACAGAGCGTTTTTCTTTCACTTTTTTTCTGGGGTGATCGGCGGCCATTTTGTGACTTGTGGTGCACCAGAACAAGCTGCCACCAAGTCCATCAATCCATCAATACTAGTTTTTTTTTTGCTATATTCTACATCAGGGGCTTGGCTGTGCTAATTGTCACCCCTAGATACTCAGGATAGCAATTTCTATATTTTATTAAGGGGTTGAATACAATTGCCAAAATACCAATCCCCTAAATCTGGTGTTCCAGCATTGGCTAGCCAAGTATACTACTGTCTGCTGTCTAGCAAAGGATAATTTATTTTCTGTGGTGAAATTCAATTGCCAAAATAGCAATCCCCTAAATCTTGTGTCCAAGTTTCATAGTGTCCTGCAAATTATATATTTTGTTCTGGGGTGAAATTCAATTGCCAAAATAGCAATACCCTGAATCTGGTGTCCCAGCTGTTGCAGGCCAAGTGTTAATCTGTCTGTAAAAGGGTATATTTTGTTCTGGGGTGAAATTCAATTGCCAAAATAGCAATACCCTGAATCTGGCATCCCAGCTGTTGCAGGCCAAGTGTTAGTCTGTCCGTAAAAGGGTATATTTTGTTCTGGGGTGAAATTCAATTGCCAAAATAGCAATACCCTGAATCTGGTGTCCCAGCTGTTGCAGGCCAAGTGTTAATCTGTCCGTAAAAGGGTATATTTTGTTCTGGGGTGAAATTCAATTGCCAAAATAGCAATACCATAAATCAGTGGTTTCAGCTGTGGCTGGCCAAATTTCATAGTGTCCTGCAAAGGATATATTTTGTTCTGGGGTGAAATTCAATTGCCAAAATAGCAATACCATAAATCAGTGGTTTCAGCTCTGGCTGGCAAACTATAATAGTGTCCGCCAAAACATATATTTTGTTCTGGGGTGAAATTCAATTGCCAAGATAGCAATACCATAAATCAGTGGTTTCAGCTGTGGCTGGCCAAGTTTCATAGTGTCCTGCAAATCATATATTTTGTTCTGGGGTGAAATTCAATTGCCAAAATAGCAATACCATAAATCAGTGGTTTCAGCTGTGGCTGGCAAAATATAATAGTGTCCGACAAAACATATATTTTGTTCTGGGGTGTAATTCACTTGCCAAAATAGCAATACCCTGAATCTGGTGTCCCAGCTGTTGCAGGCCAGGTTTCATAGTGTCCACCAAAACATATATTTTGTTCTGGGGTCAAATTAATTTGCCAAAATATCAATACCCTGAATCTGGTGTCCCAGCTGTTGCTGGCCAATTGTAAATCTGTCCATAAAAGGATACCTTTCACCCAGGGCCTAAATACTAGCCCTAAAAGAGATATTCCCCTAAATCAGTGGTTACTGCTGTGCCTGGATTAGTGTAATACGCTACATAAATAAATAGGCAGATAGTGTTAGGTGCCTGTAAAAAAAGGCCTGAATTTGAAATCAATACATTGGGCCAAATATTTTTTTTCTTATTGTGGTGCTTGGTGAACGGTAACAATGAGGAAAACATCTAGTAAGGGATGCGGTCATGGTGGTGTTAGTGTACCCTCTTGTGCTGGGAGAGGACGTGGCCATTCTGCCACAGCCACACGTCCTAGTGAACCAACTACCTCAGGTTCCAGTACCCGCCAGAATTTATAGCGATATTTGGTGGGGCCCAATGCCGTTCTAAGGATGGTAAGGCCTGAGCAGGTACAGGCGCCAGTCAATTGGGTGGTTGACAGTGGATCCAGCACATTCACAACATTATCTCCCACCCAGTCTTCTGCAGAAAGCGCACAGGTGGCACCTGAAAACCAAGCCCATCAGTCTGTCACATCACCCCCATGCATATCAGGGAAACTGTCTGAGCCTCAAGTTATGCAGCAGTCTCTTATGCTGTTTGAAGACTCTGCTGGCAGGGTTTCCCAAGGGAATCCACCTAGCCCTTCCCCAGTGGTGGAAGACTTAGAATGCACTGATGCACAACCACTGATGTTTCCTGATGATGAGGACATGGGAATACCACCTTATCGGAGTCCGCACGTCTCTGATGATGACGAAACACAGGTCCCAACTGCTGCGTCTTTCTGCAGTGTGCAGACCGAACAGGAGGTCAGGGAGGAAGACTGTGTGGAAGACGATGCATGGGACGATGAGGTCCTAGACCCCACATGGAATGAAGGTCGTGCCACTGACTTTCATAGTTCAGAGGAAGAGGCAGTGCTGAGACCGAGCCAACATCGTAGCAAAAGAGGGAGCAGGGGGCAAAAGCAGAACAGCCAAGAAAGTTTGCCTGCTACTGGCCACCTCCACCAGGGACCGAGCACCCCAAAGGAAGCTTCAAGGAGTTCCCTGGCATGGCACTTCTTTAAACAATGTGCTGACGACAAGACCCAAGTGGTTTACATGCTCTGTCATCAGAGCCTGAAGCGAGGCATTAACGTTCTGAACCTTAGCACAACCTGCATGATCAAGGCATCTACATGCAAAGCATGAACTGCAGTAGAGTAAACACCTTAAAAACAAGGAACAAACTCAGGCTCCCCCTGCTCCCTCTTCTGCTGCTGCTTCGGCCTCTTCCTCCACCTCCGGAGGAATGTTGGCACCTGCCGCCCACCAAACAGAGGATATGCCACCCACACCACCACCTCCGTCACCAAGCATCTCCACCATGTCACACGGCAGCGTTCAGCTCTCCATCTCACAAACCTTGGAGAGAAAGCGTAAATTCCCACCTAGCCACCCTCGAACCCTGGGCCTGAATGCCAGCATTTATAAACTACTGGCCTTTGAAATGCTGTCATTCAGGCTGGTGGACACAGACAGCTTCAAACAGATGATGGCCATGGTTGTCGCACAGTATGTTGTTCCCAGCCGCCACTTCTTCTCCAAGAGAGCCGTGCCTTCCCTGCACAACCAAGTATCTGATAAAATCAAGTGCGCACTGCGAAACGCCATCTGTGGCACGGTCCACCTAACCACAGATACGTGGACCAGTAAGCAAGGCCATGGACGCTATATCTCCCTAACTGCACAGTGGGTAAATGTAGTGGTGGCTGGGCCCCAGGCGAAGATTTCTTTGGCGCACGTGCTTCCACACCAAGGAACGCAGGGCATCATTCTTTGTATCCTGTAGCCTCCTCCTCCTACTCGGCTACCTCCTCCTCTTCTTCCACATGCTCATCCAGTCAGTCACACACCTTCACCACCAACTTCAGCACAGCCCGGGGTAAACTTCAGCAGGCCGTTCTGAAACTCATATGTTTGGGGAACAGGCCCCACACCGCGCAGGAGTTGTAGCGGGGTATTGAACAACAGACCAACAAGTGGTTGCTACCAGTGTGCCTCAAGCCCGGCCTGGTGGTATGCGATAATGGGCGAAATCTCGTAGCAGCTCTGGGACTAGACAGTATGACACACATCCCTTGCCTAGCGCATGTGCTGAATTTGGTGGTGCAGAAGTTCATTCACAACTATCCCGACATGTCAGAGCTGCTGCATAAAGTGCGGATTGTCTGTGCGCGCTTCCAGCGCACACATCCTGCAGCTGCTTGCCTGTCTGCGCTACAGCGTAACTTCAGCCTTCCTGCTCA